>OY856341.1:26227043-27470472 GCA_963693475.1 Ectropis crepuscularia
AAAAATACACGATTTTCACCGGAGACGAAATCAGACTGTTACGTTCGGGTATACTAAAATATTGTAATGACGTTACTTCATTCACTTTCTCTTCGTCTCGATTTCAAGTGGAAATCGCTCGCGATTTCCACTTGAAAATGATTTCTCGCTCACTCGCTTTGTTGATCTTTTTGCGTAGCAAAAAAAATTCTTCATCTATGAAATTGCCCGGTAAATAATTATCTATTTTAAAATTCCAATTACTTGACACTACTTTATAAATAGCAGTGTATTTTATTTTGTTTTATATAAACTGTATAAATAGCAGTGGAACTGGTACGCCAGCGATCCAATGCCGTCCTTCACTATTTTAAAGAGCATGGCTGATTTGGGTAGACAGGTACGGGCAAACACACAACAAACAATTAGCGGGACGTCAGTACAGGCAAATCACCTCCACCCAGAAATAAAATTAGACAACAGGTACTTAACATATTTTTCATGAACTATAATAAGCTCTTATAGTTGTCATACTGCATTTGCTATAAAAATAAATAACATATCATTCTATGATAGAACCAATTTGAATAGAGAGTAAATAAAAAAAATTGGATATAGCCCAATTTATGGACGGGCACAAAACAACTACAAACAGCGAAAATATAGCTTGCAAAATAGCTTCCAAGTTGCAAAATAGCACTGATATTTTTATTGCAAAACTCGCTATTTACTTTAGTTTTTCCTGTATTTTTTTTAATAACTTGATTTACGGTTTATTTGTAGCCTTCCAAAACAAAGCTTGCGGAAGTGACGTTCAGTGATAAAGTCGAAGACCTGCCTGACCCAATAGCCCTGGGCACGTACCTTCCTGAGAGAAAAACCTTACTGTTGGTAAGTACTTTTGTTGTGGTAGGACTATTGGCAGAGCCCGCCTGGGAAAGTACCACACCTTTGCCAGTTATTCTACCGCCAAGCAGTAACGTGCAAACATTACTGTGTTCCAGTTTGAAGGGCAATGTTTCGAGAGAAATTACAGGGCTTAGAGATATAACATCTTAGATCTCTGGGTGACGAGCGCAGTGTAGCTCTAGGTAATGATTTGGACTCTTCATGTTCCAATAGCTGCGTGTCACTGTGCTGTTATGTGGCATGTTGCTTACCATCAGGTACATGTCCTGCTCGTCTCGTCACTTTTTATAAAAAAAAGTTGTATAACTTTATCAGTAGCGCGTACTTGTGATTTTTAGCACGCAGTTCCCGTTATTCTCCCGCGAATAAAAATAGTCTTATGTGCTATTAATTCCAGACTATGTTCTGTGTACCAAGTTTACACCCGATCCGTTCAGACGTTCTGAAGTGATTGAGCAACAAACATACAGACAGCCAAACTTTCGCAATTATAATATTAGTAGGATGTATCTTGTGACTTCACAAGCCCTGCAAGAGGACCAAGCATTAATATAATAGCGAGAAAGACTTCGATGACAAATTAGCACAGCAGACGTGACAGGCACCTTTGTAGGTATATATTTGATTGCCAAACCCTGCGAAGTTTTGGCGTTACTAAACTACATTATTCAAACATAGACCGCAGTAACGTTTCTGTTTTTGCACTAATCCTACTTCCACGAAGTTTTCTGGCGTCTGGCTGCCGCTAACTTAAAACGGTGGAGGAAAACAACGTGAGGAAACCGACATATAACTTGAATCTTTCGAGGATATGTGTCATCCACTAACCCGCACTGGACCAGCGTGGTGGATTATGGTCTTGACTCTCCTCCTTGCGAGAGAAGGCCCCGAGTCCCAGCTACATGAGGAACATGTAGTGGGCTGTTTATGCTTTTATTTTTGGTTTCTGGCGTCGCGTCGAGAAGTTTTTTTGAAATATTTTGTCATCATTTTAAATACAAGTCTTAGTCTAATAAATCGTTATTTTTGTAATTACGAATAAATTATATCATTTCAGATGGTGAATACAGCAGCTAAGCTCATTTCGCGATCTGTGAGCTTAAAAGTTCAGAAGGGCATGGATATTTCGGTTGGAAAGGTCACACTCCCACATTTGAAACATGCCAGTGAGTATAGTTCGGCCGTTCAGAGAATGCGTTCCTGACAGATTTAGAAAAATATTGTTTACCAAGTTATTTGACTCTCAGTTTGGCACAAAATTATAACATTCCTTGATTATTGATATAATAATGTTGTTTTAATGCTCATCAATTGTTAAAACGGTAAACAACCAGCAAAAGTATTTTTATCGTAACTGCAACGCCATTACAAAGTTACGTCGTCAGTTCAATCGCGACGTGTCAGGAACGCATTCTCTGAACGACCGTAGTATAATCTAAACTGTCTTATAAGATGTTAATTGAGCATTGATGTTTTTTTTCGTCTATGCCATCGTTTGAAGTAATTAAAATGGTATTTGTCCTCTCAATCTCTCTCATAAGTATCTAATGAAGGCTTAAAGGCATAATACACCACAATGGCGAAATGCGGGTCCTCGAAATGTGTATTTTTGGAACATGCTGCATTGCTTAAGATGTTTTCATTAAACATTACTTCATTTGAATCGAGTGTAATTTGTTGGCAACTCGGACTTCGTTTCCTTGGGCTTGGCCAGGACTACGGAGGGTATGGTTGACGTTTAATTGTTTTATTTAATGCATATGTACTTACACCAGTAACGCTCCGGGATTCTATCTGCGTACTTCCCGTTTCCGTTTTTCCCCGGGATAAAAAATAGTCTATGTAGGTATTATTCCAAACCATTTACCGTGTTCCAAATTTCAACCCAATTCGTTCAGACGTTTTGACGCGATTGAGCAACAAACATCCAAACTTTAGCATTTATAATTCTAGCAGCACTTTCCCGGGGTATAATATAGCTTATGTGTTCTTCCAGACTATAATCCAACAATCCGTTCATACGTTAGGACGTGATTGAGCAACAAACATCCAAACATTGTCATTGATAATATTAGTAAGATAGGATGTAACAATAAGAATTTATGTATTGCCATACTGTGTTTACAAAGATGTTACAGTAGGTTAAATGTACAAACAGTGTGCCCAATTACGGACGTGCAATATGTGCCACATAGTGACATAGTAGGTATTCAGCGTAGGATGGTAGGCAGATAGTAGAGAGGTAAGATCGGTGGTGGTCATCGATATTAACCCATAGATGTGCCCTGAGCGCCTTGAAATTGGTAATCACCTACATCTCAGTGTGTATCCAGGGCCGCCGTAAGGCAGCGTGCAAGGCGTGCACAGCACGCGGGCGGCACGGCCAGGGGGGCGGCAAATCGAGCGACTAATCACGTAATTCAAAATTATAAGTTATCAAAACTATTTAATATCTACATTGATCCAGCAAAAGCTAAATTATTTAGCTACAGTTTCAACTTCCTACTACATCGTTAACCCGCTACTTAACACTACGTGGTGTTGCAGGTGTTGCGGGCTTATTAGTAGGACATAAAAGCATTTCGATGGGAGTCCACGCAGAAAAAACGTTCTAAAAATATATTTTTAAAACTTTTTAAATTATTTTTGGTAGTCCGATTAATTTAAACATAAAAGTGGTCAAATAACAAAACTTCCAACAGAGCCGTTCCAACAGAGTTGGTTTAGAACGGAAATCCGTTCTAAACCAAAAAAGCCTTAGATATAATTAAGAGCCTAGCCCGTGTACTAACAACCCAGTTGACCCAGTGACCAGACCAGTTTTAACAATATCAGCGTCCTAGGCGAGATTTCTAACGGCGCCCCCTTTTTTATGAACGCGTGGGAGGAAGGGGCGCTGCGCCGCAAGCGCAGGCGCACTTTTGTATCCGGCGCTCTGGGCACTCCCTAGCGCCGTTACTGATGTTTGACATGTAATGCAACTTGCCTAGCCTATTCATTTAATTTAGTTCCACAGAAACTCCCTAATCTGGCAAAATGGCGACAGCAAATAACAAATTTGATGTTAAATTTTTCAATATTATCCTTTTTTGTACGTGGAGGAAATGCATTTACGTACACCCACCTCTGGGAAACGTTCGGTTATGTCGGATTCTACACCATGGGTGGACGTCTTTACTGACTATAACCTCCACGGGGTTCCATTTGCCACTGACGGCGGGAACACGGGACTACTCTCGCATTCTTCCGTGAAATTGTGGCTTGCCAGTCTCCGGGCCCTCCTATGGAGCACAACCCCATCACTGACGCACATGAACCCAGGATACGCCGTGACGACCTCGGGAACCAACCAGTAAGTAGGTATCAGACGACTCCGCGTCTGGACAACTTTGGTCCCCTCCAGCTCCTCCAGCGTTATTTCCCATATAACGCTATCACCCCCCGTCAAGGCTACGGTGGGCAGGGAGAGCGGCGCTCCGTAAACCGTGATACCAACGATGCTCTCCTGCTGCGGCATACACCCCACAGCCGTGATGTCCGCCCTGCAACATTGCGGCCCATCTCAGTTGCACCGTTGCCCACCCACCGTGCAACCTATGAGCGCATCGTATCTCTCAAACGGTTGTACTGATTTTGGGCAGTTTTTGAAGTGAAAACTTCTAAACTTCTTTTGGCGCGCCACAGACAGATTTTTCGTGGACTGTAAATTGAAGTCTAGCGTATAGACGAGCGGTGCCACCTTAAGTTTTATTTTAGCTTCTCTGTGGATGACCAAGCCACGGCTACTGAGCCCCCCACCTCGGGATAACATGATGCGGGAAAACTCTTCGGCAAGGTTTCAAAATTAACCTAGTCTAATTTAAGATGTCCGAGTCGCGGAATCACGTCTTGCATTCAACCAACGACCCTGGCTTACCACCAGTGACCTTGCGGGCCTGTTTTGCTGGAGGGAATCACCGCATTTAGCTGTAGTGTAGCGCCAAAAGCCAGCGGTGCGTCACTGGTCCATCACCGATGCACTTGAACCCAGGATACGCCGTGACCACCTCGGGGACCTACCAATAAGAGAGTGCCAGACCCCCCACGTCTGGACACCCCTGGCCCCGGCATCGAATCAGTTCTGTGGCCGCTTACCACTTTTCGATTGCATCGGAAGATAGGAACAGCGGTGCACCACAATAGTTACAGTCCTCTTCCTCTGCAGCCCCACCGCGTTCGCCGTCTAACGGTGGTGACCCGGTCAAGGCCGTGAGAGCGGAGCAATGTAATACTGACTATTCTCTCCCATCACGGCCTCCACCCCACAGCCGCGATGCCGACCCCTCAACATTGTGGCCTACCCCAGTTGCACAGATGCCCATACACCGTGCACCCTATGACCACATCGTATCTGTCGAACGGTCGTACCAATTTTGGCCGTTTTTTTTCGTTAGGAAGCCACTTTACTGTGGAGATTTTACCCATGTTTCGTAAATATTGATTCAAGATAGCCGCTTCCACAAAATGGCGAAAACGTTTTTGTTTCACTACTCTCTCTACATGGGTATCAAATGATAGGGCTCGACTAGTAGAGTACTGCACAAATTTCAAATCTAAAGTAATCGAGATAAATCATTTTTTTTTAATTGTTCTTCTTATTGACAAAACTAAGAGCCTTGGGGCGGCATAATCGGTATTGCACGCGGGCGCCGAAACAGCCAGCGGCGTGCCTGTGTGTATCGTAAGTGGTTTACAAGCAACCAATCTACTTGACCCCTAGAATCGCTAGCGGAGAGACTTGCTGTGGGTTCTACTCATTTTGGTTTTTGACAACGAATGTGATAGGTAAAAACGTCCGGCGTCTACCGCTTCAACCGACCGCAACCGACTAGAACGGAAAAAGAGTGACCTCACTCTTCCCAACGATGACATGATTCCGTGCGTTCTGAAGTTTGGGAGGACACATTGTATTTATGTACGTTTATTTTATAGTATTTATTTTTGATATTTAGCTATATACCTATCTATGTTTATTTGTTTATGTATTATATACCTGTACTATATATGAATGCGTTAATAACATATATGTATGTGTTTATTTGTAAATGGAATTTATTCTATTTGTGGAATTATTCTCGTATATGTATCAAGGACGCCACACCACTGCCCTCATACTTTGTTCTATATACCAAAAGGTTATCTGGAAAAGATCGCTATTAGCGATAAGATCGCCTTTTGTGCCCAAAATGTTTTGATGTTATTTTTAAATAACATTTAATTAGATGTTATGTACAATGTTTTTTGTTATGTTTTGTGGTTTAATAAAATGTTTTGTATTGTATTGTCTGTGTATTGAGATCGTTGGTGGTGGTACGTTCCAGTGGACTGGGGCGAGGCGGTGGAGGGCCTGGCTGACGCGGTGGTCAGCAACCGCGTGCACGCTGACTGCGGCGACGTGCGCCGGACCACCGAGTTCCTCACGCACCGCGTGCTGCGCTCCCTGCTCAAGGAGATGAAGGAAGAGAAGATCCGCAGGGTATGTCTTAACACACTCACTGACGATTTAAAGACACTAAGATTATACTCGTTTATGTACTAATTAATTAATAGTTAGTAATTTTAACCAATTCTCAGTTTAATCGATAATCCATAGCTATATTTTAGTATGAAAACTAACGTGGTTATTACACATATTAAACAAATACACGGGTAACTCACGTATAAAATAGTCAGAACAGTCCGACTCGAGTTTCGATCGCGTCCGGCGATCTTCTTCAAGGCGAGTGCGCGCGCATGTTGTGTGCTAATCGAGCTGCGAACATGCGCGCGCACTCGCCTTGAAGAAGATCGCCGGACGCGATCGAAACTCGAGTCGGACTGTTCTGACTATTTTATACTTGAGTTACCCGTGTATTTGTTTAATATCCATAGCTATACTTTTCAATATAAAGTTATAAATCTGTTTACTCAAAACAGACAGTTCAGGCGCAATAGCAACAGGAAACTGCTGACAGGGCGCCCAAGATACAGGCTCTGCCTAGTGCAAATCTTAATGATAAATTGTTTTGTAAATTGTTAAAACTAGCATAGTGATATTGTAAATCTTGTCGTAATTTTTTTTTTTTATCTTAACTATTGAGAATATAATATATTTAATACAGAAGCGTGGAGCAGAAGTGTAGTGGTGCTCTTCTTCAAAAAAGGTGATAACACCTTGTTGAAGAATTACAGACCCATCTCACTTCTGAGCCACGTTTATAAGTTGTTTTCGAGGGTAATCACGAATCGTCTCGCACGCAGGTTTGACGACTTTCAGCCACCCGAACAAGCCGGTTTCCGAAAAGGCTATAGTACCATAGACCACATACATACGCTCCGGCAGATTATACAGAAAACCGAGGAGTATAATCGGCCACTATGTATAGCGTGTGGATTATGAGAAAGCCTTCGATTCCATCGAGACCTGGGCAGTGCTTCAGTCTCTCCAGCGATGCCGCATCTACTATCGCTATATCGAAGTGTTGAAATGTATCTACAGCAAAGCCACAATGTCTGTCCGATTACAGGACCGGTGCACAAAACATATCCAGCTACAGAAAGGCGTGAGACAGGGAGATGTTATATCTCCGAAACTGTTCACTGCTGCGCTGGAAGACGTTTTCAAGCTACTGGACTGGAACGGACATGGCATCAATATCAACGGCGAATGCATCACTCACCTTCGGTTTGCCGACGACATAGTCATTGTGGCGGAATCGCTGGAGGACCTTGGTGCAATGCTCAGGGACCTCAGTAGAGTATCCCAACAGGTTGGCTTGAGGATGAACATGGACAAGACGAAGGTCATGTCAAATGTGCATGTCTCACCTGTACCGGTTATTGTTGGGAATACCACACTCGAAGTTGTTGACGAATACGTCTACCTGGGTCAAAAGATCCAATTAGGTAGATCCAACTTCGATAAAGAGGTCCAGCGAAGGATCCAACTCGGATGGGCAGCGTTCGGGAAACTTCCGACACATCTTTGAGTCCAAAATACCCCAATGCCTAAAGACAAAAGTCTTTAACCAGTGCGTGTTGCCAGTGATGGCTTATGGAACTGAGACGTGGTCCTTAACTGTGGGCCTCATAACAAAGCTCAAAGTCACACAGCGTGCTATGGAGAGAGCTACGCTCGGAGTCTCTTTGCGCGACAGAATCCGTAATGAAGATATTCGCAAAAGAACGAAAGTGGCCGACATAGCTCAACGAGTAAGCAAGCTGAAGTGGCAATGGGCAGGCCACATCGCTCGAAGAACTGACAACCGATGGGGAAGAAAGGTTCTCGAGTGGCGACCACGAACCGGAAGACGCAGTGTTGGACGGCCTCCCACTAGATGGACAGATGACCTCACAAAGGTCGCTGGAAACCGCTGGTTGCAGGTTGCGAGGGACCGTTCGTTGTGGAAATCTAGGGGGGAGGCCTTTGTTCAGCAGTGGACGTCTTGCGGCTGATGATGATGATGATGATGATTGAGAATACCCCACTCAGGCAACGGCTTCTACATACACCCTGTATGTTCTTATTACAAAAGTGGAGTCAAACCTCATCGTTAGAGTAATGATGTCGATTTTTAGGGTTCCGTAAAACGTAAAAACGGAACCCTTATAGATTCGTCATGTCTGTCTGTCTGTCTGTCCGTCCGTATGTCACAGCCACTTTTTGCCGAAACTATGAGGACTACACTGTTGAAACTTGGTAAGTAGATGTATTCTGTGAACCGCATTAAGATTTGAACAAAAAAATTAAAAAAAAAGAAAAATTAGGGTTGCCCCCCATACTGAGAACTGAAACTCAAAAATTTTTTTTCATCAAACCTACACGTGTGGGATGTTTATCGATAGGTCTTCTAAAATGATGTTGAGGTTTCTAAAATCATTTTCGTCTACACTGAATAATTTGCGCGAGAGATACTTCCAAAGTGGTGAAATGTGTGTCCCCCCCCCCCCCCCCCTCTAACTTCTAAAGTAAGAAAATGAAAAATCTAAAAAAAATATATGATGTACATTACCATGTAAACTACCAACGAAAATTAGTTTGAACTCGATCTGATGAGTACTTTTTTTTAGTACGTCATAAATACACTATTACTGAAACTTCGATCAAAGTTACAACTAACTACAAGAACTATGTGTACTATGTATATTATGTTACTTGCTGCAACGGAACCCTTCATGGGCGACTCCAACTCGCACTTGGCCACTTTATTTTAACTACTAATTGTAGCAGTTGATCTGCATTTGTGATACGACCTGGCCCTTTTTTCCATCAGACTCTGCTCGCAGCTTGAAAAAGTACGATCGTTTCAAGGCGGACGTACCACAGACCCTAACAAAGTGGTTTAGCTTAATTTTGGTAATGAGAACATTTGGGATGGTTGTGGAATGTATGGTTTCTCATGATCAATTTCAATCTTGGTGTCGTCAAGATGAGAGCGAAACGGTTTCCTCTAGGACAGCATGCACTATTGTAGACCGCATCGTTGCTTAACATGAGGCGATATCATGGTCATGTGTTATCTATTATTGATAAAAAAAAACAGCAACTAACTTTGTTTTTGTCGTTGTGACTAAATAGTTAACGTTATTAATTTATTTGATGCCAATCTGAACAAGTACTAGTCTTCTATAGCGCCAGGTTTCGAATCGTTTCACCAAACCACCAATCACCATCGGTAAAATGATTTGGGGTAACAGACTCATAAAGAATAAAGTTAAATCTACTTAGACCTTATTTTTTTAAGTCTTTTAAAACGGCTTATTTACAGAGTCATGTGCAGCACGGCTATGACGACCAAGAAGATAAAGATTTCTACGTGCCCGGAGAGCTCAAGCAGAAAGACATGACACCTAACATGGATGAGGCTCAAGGAGAAGAGAAACGGAGATCTAGCAAATAGAACTCTGACTAATTATTTATTAGAACAATAGGGTACAATCCTCAAAAAGACTAATTAGTCCGTCAGTTAGATTGCTAAAAATTATTGTACACGTATTTTTTCTTTTGTTATAATAACGAAGATACAACAGTGCTTCGATGTTTCGCGTGACGTCACTCGTGGGTAAAATTCGGACAGGGCCGTTCGTCGCGACCCCCCACTCTCGAAGTTTGATATTTTATATCTCTGTCGATTTTTTATATTTTGAAAAAACATATTTTTCCATGATCTAGCTGACGGACTAATTATAATGGTGTATTTTTGATCCAGTCCAAAACGTATTGAAAGGACAAGCTTCGCGAAGTTTGGTACTGAGTAGTGTTGTGTGAGAAATGTTTATCCATATTTATTTGAAAAATAATATGGCGGTCATAGAGATTGCCGACGGAAGTGAAAACTTTAGTGTTACATGTAGGTGACACAAATTTACAAGTTCATTCACTCACCTAAAAAGCGTCTACTTACATATTTATATTAGGTATCTATTAATATATACACGTATCAAAAAGAGCTTAAAGCGCTTAGTATTAAAAAAATCAATTTCATACAGTTTCGCCGTTTTTTCCAAAACTGTAAAAGAACTTTTTAGTAATTTTGTGATTTCAATTTAGAAAATTTCTTTGCTATTTGCGGTATAGATAGTTCTGATTCGTTTCGCAATAATTGTTTACATACTCCTTGGGTCTATCTATTTCTTCGGGAAACATTAGATACTTAAATTAAAAAGCGTAAATTAACAAACATTTTCTTTGAAAATTCGAACATTCTAAATTAAACTCACTACGACACTGGTTTTGATAAACATTTTGTGGAACCACAATCATCATAGCTGTGGTGTATTTTTTGTACTGTTTTTTTTTTAAATACATAGAACCTACTTGAATAATCTCAGACTAATCGTAAGAACCATTTGTGAGGCTAAAAACTGAAAGTGAGAGAAATAATAAAATTTGCTTTACCATTAATTATAGACTTAAGTATGAATAATATTAATTAATTAAACAATAGATATTTAGAAGAATAGAAGAAAATAAAATCTTAACTCGCTACCAACCAGTTTGATTAGCTTTAGAATTTTTATTTGATTGGTTACTTATTTTATGAATAATTTTATATGGTTGGTTATTTTTATGAATTAAATCGTATTTGTGCATTTAAATTTCGAATTTGTGTGTCATATTTTGTAAAAATGTATCTCGTTTTTTGAAGAATAAAGTTGAATTATTCAATCTGTAGTGAATTTATTTTCTTGGCTAGTGATGTCTATTTTTCAAAATTTAATACATTCTATTACGATAAAAACCAATCCCTATTGTTAGAGGTTCATTAAACGGATTCTCAATTGAGAGTTAACAAAAAAATCCTACTAATATTGTAAACTTGCTGTGCGCCTTCACCCGCGTAGTTCCTGTTCATGGTACATATTTTCCGGGATGAAAAGTAGTAATCTTTGCTCCAAATTTCAGCCCGATACATTCAGACATTATGATGTGATTGAGCAACAAACATTAAAATTATTAGTAGGATTTTAATGCTTGGAGGTTTCGATGTTTGTTGCTCAATCACGTCGTAGCGTATGAATGGATCGCGTTCAAATTTGGAATACAGTTAGACTGTACAACTGGAAGAACACATAGAAACTTCTTATCTTATATATAACTTCTTATTCTTATATATAAAATAACGGGAAATACGCGGGTGAAACCGCGGGGCGCTGCTAGTAGGTATTACTACTAGAGTAATATAATGGTAACGATTGCGTTGTCGGTAGCGCTGATAGTGACCGAAAATGTAGCGTACCTACCTATGAAAGTTTTCAAAGCGCGGTCAAATACGAGTACAATCTATGATAGCGCTAGACCGACATGATAGCCATTGCAAATGGCTTGCATTGTAAAAAAAAAATTGAATTCTAATTTGAACAGTAATTCTAATTTGGAACTAGTGCGAATGAACCGATATTTCGTGTGCTGGCAAAGTTTCCAATGAAATTACAGGGCATAGACATATTATTGGAACGAAGTTCCTTATGGCTTGAAGGAGATAGGGGTTTTGCTGCACACTATGTGAAACCAATGTGAAAAAAATGCGAGACCTAAACCTTAAGAAAACTATATAACGGAAGTGACGCGTAAAAACTTCCCCTGACCAGTGTTGCCTACTTTATATTTCAGATGATCGTACCACAAATAAATAATAAAATAAAGCATTTTTTTAAACTATCGATTAAATTTGCTTCTAAATTATCCAAAGGAACTTCGTTCCTATAAGGTGACCCATGATAACAGTTCTTTGTTTTTTTTACTAATTGTTAAGTACTTACAGAGGGCATAGATTTAAATACCTTATCTCTTGCAACGAGTGCAGTGTAGTGCTGCGCAGTGATTTGAACTCTACGTGTTCCAATAGCTGCGTATCACTGTACGTGATGTTATGAGACGTGTTGCATCAGGCACATGTCCTGCTCTTCTCGTCGATTTATATCATTGTAAAAATAAACGCTGATAAAGGTGTCTTCAAATTGAAAATGACACGGTTTTTTATAGGTATATACGCTCTGTAACTATATACGCGACTGCATTGTCGCTTAACATCATGCGAGAAGACAGTCATGTGTGAATCTATAAATAATAAAAGTGAGGTACAGCTGGTCTAATCTGGAGAACTGCGATTGTTGATCCGGAGGCCCGGGTTCAATACACACGTGTACCACTATCTTTTCGAAGTCTTGTGCGTAATGACGCTAACTTAAAACGGTAAAAGCAAACATCGTGAGGAAACCGACATTTTCCTTGAATCATTCGAGGTCACGTGTCATCTCGCTCGACTCATCTGTGACTCGCACTGGGCCATGGTGGTCATTTATGGCCAAGACTCTCTCCTTGGTAGAGAAGGCTCCGAGTCCCGGCAGTGGGAACTTTTAGTGACCTTATGCTGATGCAATACGAAAAGTGATACACTTTTCAGAAATACGTTTATTTATGTCATAAATTTGACCACTGGCAAAAACGCTCCAAAACAAGCGTGAGTAAATGTTATGCTTGTATAGGAACTTTTCTATCGCAAATAGGTCCGCGCTTGACCACCAACTTGCCTGATGGTAAGCGACGTTGTAGTCGAAGATGACGCATTTTGACCTAGAAAGTACCTATTCATTCTGACCTTGAAAAGTTCTAGATTGTATCTCTCAGGGAACAAGGAGGCCGGCTATTCCACTCTTACGCTGTCCACTCGTTCAAACCGGTTTATACGAATTTTGGGCATATCCAGTGTATGGATGGTAGTGGGTCGACTTGTCCTGTAGTCCTGCAGTATCTACGCTCTATCATTCCGGAAAACATCGTAAGGTAACCGGCACGTACTAAATAAGTTAAGTATTTTTCGAGGATGTTTGATATCGGCCAGCTAGGTCAGATTCAGATAGGCCACACTGCACGAATATGACCGACCCTTCTGCTGCTTAACTAAATCGATTTTGGCTTTGCTATTACTGTCTGTATAATTTCAAGCGTAAAAAAGGAGAGAGCAATATCAACGCTAAGACAATTTCAGTCAGGCGGTAGACTCTCAGACCTTTTCCTTCTAAAAGACTACGATTCCTAGCAGCGGGGTTTTTGAACATGCAATCGTTTATTTATAACTAGTTTATTTATGGTACCCGCGACTTCGTCTGCGCGAAATAAATACTATTTAAATATAAGGACTATTTTAATGGATACGTATGAAAAGCACTATAAAATCCCAGAGGATGTAGGTGTTTCGTCATCCAGACCGGACATTTTCCTTTTTTCTAGGGCTACGAAACGCATAGTCCTGGTAGAACTTACCGTACCGTGGGAAACTAATATACATAAAGACCACGCGATGAAACAAAATAAGTATTACGACCTTCAAAATGAATTAACAAAAAATGGCTATGTAGTTAATTTATATGCTGTAGAAGTAGGAGCGAGAGGTATACCAGCAAAATCTCTCTATAACCTGCTTAAAGACCTTGGATTGTCCAGAAGTGCAGTAAGTTCTATATTAGAACGAGTATCTAAAGCTGCACTAGTAGGATCATATCGGATTTGGCTGGGCAGGGAGAGAAATACGAGTAGTGAAGGTGAGTGTTGACGTACGTCAATATAAGGGGCCCCTTTTAAACCTACAGCCCGAGTCACAAGTCTTGGGGTCTATTCGAGATTTCTCTCTCTGCCACACGATGGACCCGGCACCCGCACGGTGAATCCATGGAATGCTAAGAAGTTCGTCTCTGTAACTCGGGCAGAGTCAAAGTCAAAGTTCTTTATTCATAAATGTACAATTTACACGTCAATTTTAAAAACAAAAAAAAGAGCATACAAACAGTATACATTTTTAAAGTTTAAATTTAACATTTTATTGTACGATAAAGAGTATCGTACAAATAAGTGTCAACCATTAAAATATAATGTATTTATTACAATTGTAATGAACAATGTCATTTTTTTTACAATTTTATTGTGAGTTTACCATCACTCTTTCAAAAATCGCTGTAACTATAAAAAGTTTCATCGATAAGCCAGATTTTTAATCGGTTCTTGAAACTACCCAAACTCGGGGCAGACTTAACAATTCTAGGAAGAGTGTTATAAACTTCCGGTCCCATAATGTGAGTCAGCTTTTCCGATCTTGTGAGGGAGTGTGGTATACTATCCAGCTTGTCAGCGTTGCGTATATTGCAAGAATGTCTCTCTCCTCGCGTGTTGTATGATTCTAAGTTATTTCTGACATACACAGCCACTTGGTAGATCAAGATTGCAGGCAACGTAAGTATGCCAAGCTCTTTGAAATATGGTCTAACGGATGTGCATTGCGACACGCCCACGATGGCACGTACGGCACGTTTTTGGGCGCGGAACGCACGTACCCAGTCGGCAGCGCGAGCGTATAGTTCTGCACCGTACTGTAACCGGGAATGCACCGTGGCGAAGTAACACGATCGAGACACATCCGCAGACACCACTCGAGACACCCGTCTTAGTGCGAAGCACGCACTGCTTACTTTAGCACACATCTTGTCGATGTGGTGTTCCCAAGTCATGCAGCGGTCAATCTCGAACCCCAGAAATGTTGTATTTTGTACCTACTCAATCCGGACGCCGTCAAGCAAGACTTTTAGCGGTTTTGTATAGTGGCCCGACAGACAAAAGTGAATAAAATGAGTCTTTTTTGAGTTTACCATAAAACCGTTGGCACGAAACCACGTGTTTAATCCATTAATTACATAAATTTAAGTATTTAATTTATCTTCCAATTCCTCTATTGAAAGGGCGGTTACTATGGCAGCCACATCATCCGCATACATGAATATGTCTGCCCCCTTTACGGCGTCAGGGAGATCATTCAATAGGAGAGAGAACATGATGTTTGAAACTGACGAACCCTGTGGTACTCCCATAGATGAAGACAATGGGTCTGATTTATTATCGCCATCGCCAGCATCCACCACTTGCGAGCGGCTTCGCAACATGTCAGTCAACACAGCGTATGATTCCCCAGCTATGCCATAGTGTTTCAGTTTTAACGCTAAGGTCTCATGGTCCGCGACATCAAAGGCCTTCCACAAATCACAGCACAAGACAGCCACTTGCTGTTTGCGTTCACGAGCAGCCAACACACCACGAACCACTTCACGCGTTAGAAAAGTCGTAGACCTTCCCTCGCGGTATGCGTATTGTTGTTCACACAGCACCTCGGTTTCCGATCCACTAATCACCGAGCCACTAATCGTGAACTCAAGCCATTTTCGAACACTTTGGCTATTGCTGGTATAATCGATACCGGTCTATATCCATCAATGTCGTCCCTTTTACCTTTGCCTTTAAATATCGGGGACACTTTTGATATTTTCAGAGAAGACGGGTATGAGCCCTCCCTAAGACACTATTAAATAGTGTGGCGAGAACTGGAGCTAGGGGCAAAATTGCTAGTTTTATTAGCTCCATCGACACACCGTATATGTCTTTTGACTGTTTTGGGGGTATTTTAGAGGAGACTATGCGGAAAACTTCATCAGCCGAGAAACTGGTCAATCTGAGAGAACGGTCGGTTGGCTGACGCGTTGATACCAAAATTTTACTGACGGTGGCAGCATCGGCTTTAGGAGCCCCACAGGTGGCAGCTGCATTTAAGAAACGAACGTTCATAGCATTTACTGCGTCTTTTGGTGAATTAAACTTTATGCTGTTACAATCTTTTACGATATCGGTGAAATTCAACCATAGAATAAACCATAGAAATTCACATAGCTTTAGACGGATTTGTACTTCCGTGTATTATACTACAATAATAGTTGGTTTTAGACATCTTCAAAGTGGAATTGTACTTCCTGTTGAAATCGTCAAACATAGCTATTAAGTCCTCTTCCTCAGGAAATTTGTTAACTAACTTTGAAATGTCAAATAACAACAACTTCAGATTTAGTTTGTCAGGTGTAATCCACGACGCGTCACGTTTATTATTTGGTTTTCGTTTAATCGGGAAACAAGTATCATGCTTATTTACTTATTTGCAATACCTATATTTATATCTAACCTATTCTATATATTATATCTATTATATCTATTTATATATTTATATTTTACCTTAAGGCGTAGGGACGTGACGACCCCACCGCCCGCTAATGGTAGTTTGCACGACCATCATAGTCGTGGAAACTACCATCAGTGCAATCAGTCCACCGAACAATGGCGGTAAAACCATTGCGGAATGGTCGGAAGTTATAAACACCAATAACACAAGATGGGCAGCAGCATCTTGTAGAAAACTTCCGACCAACTGCGATCGCCAACCCGCCTGCCAAGCGTGGCGATTACGGCAAAACCCCCCATTATGAAAGCAAAGAGAAAGCCACGGCCCCTAGTCTCCGGCAGCTCTGCTAGTCCTGGCTGTGGTAGCGGCCACGACAGTAGCAGAGCAGGGGGTGCTAAGAATCCCCGGACGGCCCCCTTAAGCTACCGTAAAAGACCCTTGGCCCTGGCAACATTCAACACGCGAACACTGCGGACTGACGAGAAGGTTATCGAACTGGAGGAAGAATTGAGTAAATTGCGCTGGAGTATTATAGGTTTATCTGAAGTCCGAAGAGAGGGCGAGGACTCGATAATACTTAAATCCGGCAATTTGCTCTATTTCCGAGAGGGCGACCAACAGTCCCAAGGTGGTGTCGGGTTCATCGTCCACGAGTCCCTCGTGAACAGTGTTACTCAAATCGGGAGTGTGTCGACGAGGGTAGCGTACCTTATACTCAGAATTACCAAACGGTATTCGCTGAAGGTCATACAGGTATACGCGCCAACGTCGACACATTCCGATATTGAGGTAGAGGCTATGTATGAGGATATCTCGAAAGCAATGCATGCCTCCAAGACCCATTACACTGTCGTCATGGGGGACTTCAACGCGAAACTGGGCAGGCGGGGCGATGATGAGGTTAGAGTCGGGAATTACGGATTTGGTAATCGGAATTCACGGGGCCAGATGCTGGCCGACTTCTTGGAGAAAGAGGGACTCTATATGATGAACTCTTTCTATAAGAAGCCGGTACAACGCAAATGGACCTGGATTAGTCCCGATGGTGCAACCAAAAATGAGATAGACTTCATCATGTCGTCAAGGAGAGAAATATTCAGTGATGTCTCCGTGATCAATGCGGTAAAAGCCGGGAGTGATCATCGAATGGTAAGAGGCATGCTGAATCTTAATATAAAACTCGAACGGTCGCGACTGATGAAGTCTACGCTCCGGCCAGCGCCTATCCAAATCCAGAATTCCGAGAACTTCCAACTCGAGCTTCAGAATCGCTACCAGTGCCTAGGTGACTGCGTAGACGTGGATGTTTATAATGACAGGGTCGTGGAAGCTGTCCATACGATCGGATCTAAACACTTTAAAATCCGTCGTACGAAAGGAACCCAAAAACTCTCTAACCCTACCCTAGAGCTCATGGAAGAAAGGCGCAAGATGGTTTTACAATCCTCAGGTGATGCTTCTAAGTATCGAAGGATCAATAGACAGATCTCAAAGTCACTTACTCGCGATATACGGCAATTCAATACGAAGTGCATTGAAAAGGCCATTGAGCAGAACAAAGGCTCTAAAGTATTCGCCCGAGATTTGTCTATTGGCCAGAGCCAACTGATGAAGCTGAAGACCGAGGATGGGAAGATCATATCGTCCAAATCCGAGCTCATGGGAGAGGTTGAGAAGTTCTACGGACAGCTATACACGACGACACAGCAACCTGTCGTAAACCTGACCAGCGATCCTAGAGCCAGGTTAACCCGACATTACACCGAAGATATCCCGGACGTTAGCCTGTACGAGATTAGAATGGCTCTCAAACAGCTAAAGAATAACAAGGCGCCGGGTGATGACGGCATTACAGCTGAGCTCCTGAAAGCGGCAGGTTCGCCTATGCTAAGGACTCTACAAAAGCTATTTAATTCCGTCATTCTCGAAGGCAAAACGCCGAAGGCATGGCACAGAGGCGTGGTGATACTCTTCTTTAAGAAGGGTGACAAGACCCTTTTGAAGAACTACAGGCCCATCACGCTTCTGAGTCACGTTTATAAACTGTTCTCGAGAGTCATATCGAACCGTCTCGCACGCAGGTTTGACGACTTCCAACCGCCCGAACAAGCCGGTTTCCGAAAAGGCTTTAGCACCATAGACCACATACATACGCTACGGCAGGTTATACAGAAGACCGAAGAGTATAACCAGCCCCTATGTTTGGCGTTTGTGGACTATGAGAAAGCCTTCGATTCGATCGAGACCTGGGCTATGCTTCAGTCGCTCCAGCGGTGCCAAATTGACTATCGGTATATTGAGGTGCTAAGGTGCCTGTACGAAAACGCCACCATGTCAGTTCGTCTTCAGGACCAGAATTCGAAACCGATCCAGCTGCAACGAGGTGTGAGACAGGGGGATGTCATATCCCCGAAACTGTTTACCGCCGCACTGGAAGACGTCTTCAAACTTCTGGACTGGAACGGACTCGGCATCAACATAAATGGTGAGTACATGACCAACCTCCGTTTTGCCGATGATATCGTGGTCATGGCTGAAACCCTGGACGACCTCGGCAGAATGCTAAATGACCTCAGTAGAGCCTCTGAAAAAGTGGGTCTTAAAATGAACATGGATAAGACAAAAATCATGTCAAATAACCATGTTGTACCCACTCCTCTTAAAGTAGGACTCTCTACGCTCGAGGTTGTTGACGAATACGTTTACCTAGGACAAACAGTCCAATTAGGTAGATCCAACTTCGAGAAAGAGGTCACTCGTCGAATCCAACTCGGCTGGGCAGCGTTCGGGAAACTACGTAATGTCTTCTCGTCCAAACTACCGCAGTGTCTCAAGACGAAAGTCTTTGACCAGTGTGTGTTGCCAGCGATGACATACGGAACAGAGACGTGGTCGCTTACTATGGGCCTCATAAGAAGGCTCAAAGTCACCCAAAGGGCAATGGAAAGAGCTATGCTCGGAGTTTCCCTGCGCGATAGAATCAGAAATGAGGAAATCCGCAGGAGAACCAAGGTAACCGACATAGCTCAACGAGTTGCTAAACTTAAGTGGCAGTGGGCAGGGCACATAGCTCGCAGAACCGATGGCCGTTGGGGCGGAAAGGTTCTCGAGTGGCGACCGCGTACCGGAAAACGCAGCGTTGGCAGGCCCCCCACAAGATGGACCGATGATCTGGTAAAGGTCGCCGGAAATCGTTGGATGCGGGCAGCGCAGGACAGATCTTTGTGGAAATCTCTGGGGGAGGCCTTTGTCCTGCAGTGGACGTCTTTCGGCTGATATGATGATGATGATGATATTTATATCCAGACACATTTACGGTTACTAAAAACAGTTTATAATAAAACAATTTCATCAAAATTGGTTCAGTTGTTTAGGTGTGAAAGCATTTCAACTCCCATTTCATCCCCATACAGTTCGAAATTACAAAATTGCTAGAGCAAACATTTATTGGATTCGTGGCAAGTGCCTATATAAAGAGTTTCATAGTTTTATCTTCAACGATTGGGAACTTCCATATTGACATTAATCCCCAATTTCATCCCCGTACAGTTCGAAATTACGAAATTGATAGAACAAACATTCGTTTGCTTCGTGTCAAGTGTCTAGATACAAAATTGTATAACTTTGAAAATGACGAATTTTCATACAACCGTTCATCCCTTGGTTCACCATCTTAGGGGTTGAATTTCGCAAAACCCCGTTCTTAACGAGCGCCTACGTCCTGAAAGGGACCTCCATGCAAAATTTCAGATTCCTAGCATTTGTAGTTTCTACCACAACTTCAACCACATTTTGCACGGTCGTCAGAGACGCAATGAGCAGACACCGGTGGAAGCAGATTACAAAATCTAGGTGTAGAGCATCCACATCCAGCGATGACCACGATCCTCAGTCATGAGGGAGCAACCACAGAGAGAGTAGTTTCTGAGATTCCTTGATGAGACCTTTCGCTTTTATATATATAGATTTAGCTTACCTCGAACTTCTTTCTTAACTTTGAGTATTAATACTCAAAGGTAATAAAAGAGCCACAAATACTGCATGAAAATAGAACTCCTTGCGAATTAAATACCATAGACGAGAAAAAAACGTTTGAAAAAGGAAACATCTTAACAGTGTCAAAATTTCAGTAAAAATGTAATCACTGAAAAAAATATCAACATTCGTTTAATCCACCAAAAACAAAAACAGTAACAAAAACTACAAAACACGTGATGCAGCTTCTACACGAGAACAAGACTATAATGGTGATGAAAGACTTCAACATGAGTACCAGCATCTCTATCAAGGTAAGATTAGTGAAATGTATAAAGTTGTACTAGTGTGTGGCACACAGCGTTGTTATAGTACTCTACCTATAATAACTCTAATAGTCCAGGAACATTCGTCGAATAAAAGCAAGAATCTCGAATTTAGAGATAATCGACAATAAACTTGTATAAATCTTTATTTTGATCTAAAACTTGTCAACTTCAACTTTTATCTTTGGCTTCTGTAAGCAGCATGACCGCAATTTCGCCAGTGTCTTGTGTGTAGTTGCACACAAGACACTGTGTAGGTACACTCTTTTTTCAAGTATGATCGCGATGAAGGCGCAGTGTTATGTTGACATGGGCCGTTGGTGGGTATTCTTCTTGTAGTTTTACTGGTTGTTAGTCTATGTACAACTACTGAAAGGGACAAACATATGACGTCACAACATAGATCTAAAACTTGTATCAAAACTATTGTTGGGTGTCCGCGTCTTCAGATATTCCAACGTCGAAGGTCAAAGAGAATGTAATCCTCTACAATATTAAAAAAAAATAGATATAGCATAAAACGTATAGGAAACGAGATATTTACAATATATGTGTAATAAAGTATTTTTTGGAGCTAGAGATATCTGAAGACACCCTACGATAGATAGGTTTTTAGATAAGTTCTAGGTTCTAGGGTACCAAAATAAATGTTTATACATAAACTTGTGCAGCTATCTGTCTTTCCGAGGTGAAATCATAACTTGCCTGAGCTAGAAGACAAGTATCAATATAAACCCATGCATGGCTGATTCCTTCCTACCTTCCTTAGAATTAACTGTTCGCTATCTGTTCGTACACGCAAATTACACGGAACTTTCGAAAACGTGAGCTGGTGTGATGCAATTTGTGGACGAGATACATTTTTACGTGTAACATACATATGTGTCTGGTGCCTAAAATAACGTACTCTTCAGACTGTCCCCCTAAGTTCGTAAAGTTTTACGCAAGTTATATTCGGATAGCAAGTTATAAGCCTAAGTTATCTGTCTTGTACTAATCCAAATTCATTTCTGAAAATAGAAACAGCTGAATAGGAGAAAGCCCGCCGTCCATACAGTATGAATTGGAGTTTAAACGCCCAAGACTTCTAAACATCTCATATTTGAGACTATCATCTTTCTCAAGAATAAATATATGTACATTTATACAGAATACTTTTTATTGGAAACACATAAATATAATGAATAAATATTTTTGGATATTCCTCACACAACATTAACTAAAGTCCCAAACTGAAGGTTACATTTTAGGAGCTAGATAGCTGATTTAATACTTACGTAAATACATAGGTACTTTCTTTACTTTCAAATCATCATCATAGAAACACCCTAACACACAACAAATATTTGTATCCATCACACAGAATATGTGATCTGTAGGTAGCCTTACTCCCAACTAAGCCAAAAGGCCAGACATTAGTGGCCATCACGAGTGGCGACCTTATTGCTGAGAGCAATCTCTTATAACGGAGGAAAGCCTAAAGTGAACGTTATCAACGTTTCGTTATTTAGGCCACAATTCTAAATTACTATTCATAAGTTTCGGAACCGAGAAGTTCTGTCCCAAAATAACTGTAACAAAATTTTAGGACGTGTCATCGAGCAACTTGGACGTGAAAGAGAAGCGGTCGTCTGCCCTGCTGCTCATGAACCCCGTGGCGAGTGGAGACAACGTAACCACGGGGCTCACCTCTGCGCACAAGCTTAAGGACGAGATGCCTTCGCTGGTGCCGTGCTGCGAAGGCAAGGAGTTGCAGGTAACATTCAACTTCGATAACGTTTTTGAGGAGTATTGTAGAGGCAAGACTCTTTGCAGAGTCCGCCTGTCGAAATAAGTACCTGCTACACCTTTTCCATTTGTTCTACCGCCAGCCACGAATGTGCAAACGTCACTGTCTTCCGGTTTGTAGGACAACGTTTCCAAAGAAATTACAGGGCATAAAGATACGGCATCTTATATCTCAGGGTAGCGAGCGAGCGCAGTGCAGTGTATAGAATGATTTGGACTCGGTCATGTTCCGATAGCTGCGTAACGCTCCGTCGTAATGGGCAGGCGTGTTGCGGCAAATAAACTGATGAACGCTAGCTGCATGCATGAAAAACTCACCATCCGCCTGAGCCAAGCGTGCAAGCAAGAGCGCGGAACAAGCGACGGAAAGGCACGATCGGCCTGAGCGTTCGGCTTGTGACGCATCCATTTACTATTATGGCGTTATCACGTGAAATTATCGTCTGTTATCCAAATTTACAGACAACCATTATTTTATCATTGATGTTACTTACCAACTTTTCTTATGAAATAATGGTACGAATAAATAAATTGAACTGCAATGGATAATATACTCGTAATAGATTTAAATGTAAAGATTATGGAACTTCATACGATGTAATAAAGTGAAGCAAGAGGAGATTTACATTTTCCCTGAACGAGAAATCATTCGCTTGCATGATTGCTTCGACTGATTCTTTTTGGCGTATTCACAAGTCTAAAGAAGAAATACCTCCGAAGCCTTGCTGACTGCACAGAGCTGTAGGTACTTAGTACAGAGAGAAAGTAAACTACAAAGTACTATAGCGTTTGTATGCATAAATATACATATTCTTGTGCTAACATACCTTTATAGAATGAAATACAGATTAAGAAATGCGTACCTGGTGGTAGTGTTTTATAGTAGAACTATTTGCAGTTTAATAGTGAGCCTAAAGATGTATAGACAAATAAATAAATAAATATTGGTGGACAATTTACACACAACACCATCTGACCCCAAACTAAGCAAAGCTTGTGTGATGGCGGCCAAATAGCTGATATAATACTTATATGTATAGTTTTAAACACATACTTATTATACATAGAAACACCCAGACATAGTGCAAACATTTGAATTCATCACACAAATATTTGCACTGGGTGGGAATCGAACCCACGACCCTCGGCTTCGCAGGCAGAGCTACTACCAACTAATCCACGAGGCCAGTCTCAACAATAAATAGGTCTCTTGTGGTTGTTCTGTGTTGTGTCTCTTGTGTAAGCCAGGATAATATCTGCGAATTTTCGATGTACGCGTTCATCTGTGAAATTAACTCATTTATTATATCGCATCGAGTTTTCACTTCTAGTAGATTTGGCGGCGTCTTCGCTGGGCTGCCAAAGAACATCCAAAAAAATCCAATTTAGTGTTTCCGAAATAAATGCTCGATGGTGTTCCAAAAAATCTGAAATAATGTAAATAGTTATTTGTTGTACAAGAGTGCAAAGTGGGTTTTTAACCGCGTGCTCAATTTTGATGACCGAGCAAGCGAAGCGAAGGATTCTAAAGTTGAATCACGAGCGTAGCGAGGGATTCAAAAATTAGAATCCTGAGCGTAGCAAGGGAATCAAAAGGGCACAAGGTGAAAAATCTTTGCACTCGAGTGCAACACGTAATTTTTCATCCCTAACCTTAGCGAGGAAATTACTAAACGCTTTGTGCATTTTCAGTTTCAGTCCATTCTGTTGGCGTCAAATAAACTTCTTGGTCGCTAGAATCACTTATTATTATGGTATTTCAGTTTTTCACTTGTATTCAACCTAAGTTTTAAACTTTAACTTTATTTAGCCATGGTTTGAACAATAACAATACGACGTGAAAATACGGAGAGTTGACCGATTGAGGTAAGGAGTTTCATATGTGTACATGAAAAAGTGTCCGCCCAAATGCATCAAATTATAGTAGTGCTACATTTGCATCAGGGTACATTTTCAAGGAAATAAAAAAACGTACTATTCCGAATTCATGAAAAAAAATGACAGTCATAGGTACTGCCGATAGAAGTGGTAACTTATAACTCAGAATTTGATTGCTTACGTTGGAAACTACGCGTGTGAAACCGGCGGCCTGGCTATGAGCATGGCCATCTAGAAATGCTGACGCATTTTTAAATGGCCAATGGGAAAGGTTGAGGCATTTCTAGATGGCCAATGGCTATAGTTCCGAGTTTACCCGAAGATTTCTTATCATTCCTGAGCGTAACGCTAGAATTCAATTGACAGCCCATGAAAAATCTGTCTTTGGCCCGCCAAAAGAAGTTTTGACTTCAAAATACATTTATTGTACCTACATGTTTTCTCAAAATAGTAATTATTTATTTATGTTATATTTACCTACTACATTATTTTGTGCTGCACAAGTAGTTGAAATTATCTATTAGTTACTATTTTAGTCACAGATTACAGAAATAAAACCAGATGGAGCGCGCAGAAGAGAGCTACTGAAGCAGACAAAGGAAATACAAACGCCGAAGCAAATACAAACTCCAGTCAGTATAAAACGGACTTCCGTGTTGTACGGGAGTCCCGTGTGATTTTAAGTTTTGTTTTAAAATATGCCGTTTTGTGTCTTCAAACAATGTTCCCAAAAACAAAAAAGGAAAGAGGAATATAATTTCATAGGAAAATTTGAATATTTTTACTGTTATTTATATAATTTAGGCGATTTTATTTTGGTGATGAATGGAACACAACACCTCAACGAAAATAGGTTAGTGTGGCGATACTAAATGGAAATTATTTTCCCTGAATTTAGGGTAAAATATAGATTATATATATTTTTAGATACTTCGTACACCAAATTATTGATGGGCATTGTATTATTCAATTTAATTTAATTTCAAATTTAATTAAGTAAATGTTAAATTTGTGAAATGAGTAATTTATGACATAAAAATGTACAAAAAACAAAATCATTAATACATCCTAAAATTTGTATTTATTTATTTCGTTAGTTGCACCACTGCCCAAAATATTACAAATTTTGTTTCCTCATGAATCAAAAGGTTATATGGAAGAGATCGCTTTTAGCGACAAGATCGCCTTTTGTGCCCATTTTTTTTAGTTTAGTTTTTTAATATTAAAGTCAAAGTACTTTATTCATAAATGTACAATTTCCACGTCAATAAATAAAAAATAAAAACAAAGGAAAGAGTATACAAATTGTATACATTTTCAAAGTTTGAAATGACTACTTTACTGTATTATAATAATTATTATACAGAAAACTGTCAAGCATTTTATGAGTATAATAATTATGTTTTTATAACAATTGTACTGACCCATGTCAAATTTTTGTATACATTTTTATAGGACTTTGCCATCACTCTCTAAAAATTCGGTGTAACTATAAAAAGTTTGATCGATAAGCCAGCACTTTAATTTGTTTTTGAAGCTGCCGAAACTTGGGGCAGATATAACTATTTTGGGAAGAGTGTTATAAACTTCAGGTTATGTGAGTTAGCTTCCGTGACCTTGTGACTTGTGAGAGAGTGTGACATCCAGCTTGTCCGCGTTACGTATGTTTCGAGAATGTCATTATACGGTTACTCTATTTTAAAGTCTTGTTTTGTCAAAAAAAAAAGGTGAATAATAAGTGAACTGTTAAATAGATTATTTTGTCAGTTTTTTTTTTGTTTTTTGTTTGGACCTATAACATACTGGTAGCCTATATGCATTTTATCAAAAATAGTTTGGTGGTAAAGATGGTTGTTTTAATTTTTGTTTAACCTATCTAAGCGAGTTAATTACACTAATTTTATTTAATTTCTAGTTGCATGCAAAATCAAAATTCTTTTCTTCATAGAATGGAAATAGTAGTAACATAAAATCCTTGCATAATCGGTGTAATAATATTAATATTTTAAAATATCAATTGATGTGTTTATTATACGTGAAGATTTCCCAAGCTAAGACAACAATAGTGGGACTTTTTTCTTAAGACTGACAACATTATACAAGTAATTTGGAACGTTGATTTGACAATTTTACGTCAACATGACTAATTACGGGCCTCACAGTATTGTTCACGAAGGTTCCATCTGTGTTTATTTCTGTAATCTGTGATTTTAGTAGTCAATAATATTTAATGATTTGACTCAGCAACTCGGCATACTTCAATTCGATTACAATTGATTCATTCATAGCATTTTAAAATGTTCTGCCATTTGAAATAACATTCTTTACGTCTATCCTCCATACGTGAAAAAAAAATTGCACGCAAACCATTTTAAAAAAAGTACACCAAGGAGGTTCCGAGTATGAGTTTTTAACAAATTAAAAAGAAATGTATGATGAATTCGGCACCAAGGAGGTAGAAATATAGTCCAGGAACTTTGTCGCCTGAATGTATGGAGTAGTATGCGTTAAATCCGGTAGAATTTTTCATAGTGTATAGTAGTCTACTAGTCAAGCTCTTTCATTTGACACCCATATTGAGGCATTAGTGAAAAAAAAAATTATGGAGTTCGCCATTTTGTGATTTGAAATTTATTATACTGTATAGTACTCTACTAGTCAAGCCCTTTCATTTGATACCCATATTGAGGTAGATTGTGGTGAAATATTTGGTCCGCCATTTGGTGGAAGCGGCCATCTTGAATCGATGTTAACCAAAAATAGCTCAAAACATCAACACAAAAATGTATCTTCAAATAAAAAAAACCGCATCGAAATCGGCCCATCCGTTTGAGCTCTACAGGACCATAGACAGATACACACAGAGACAGATACATTGAGAGCCAGACCTGTATGTGTGTGTGTCTGATAGACAGACAGACTTCGACGTCAAACTTATAACACCTCTTTTTTTGGTCGGGAGTTAAAAACCGCAGTAACTATGCCATAAAGTGGTCAAGTAGGAGTTAAAATATTGCTAAAAATTGCGAAGTACGAAAAAAATTATAAACTTTGAAAGACTTATTCTCAGAAACTATTGGGTGTACAGAGACAATTCTAGTATCATATTGTAGCAAATTTAGTTTACTTTATAAATGCCATAAGAAAGTTTTTACAAAAACTAGTCGTTTAGGGTTATAATCGCCAAAATTTGAAAAATTTACGATTTTTTCGCGGTTTTTTCGATTTTTGACAAAGTTGCGTTCGTCGCTCGAGGTCACAAACTTGGGACAATCATTAGGCCAACATCATAAACAAGTCTGCAAAAAATCAGATCTACCGGATTTAACGCCTACGGTAATGTATAAAGTTACTGTACTAATAAATAGGTTAAATTATATTTTGAATTCAAAACCTCAGTACACACGATGTTCTAAATTCAAATTTACTTTACCCTCTAGAGGGTAAAAACGACTTTTGCGCCCTGATATCGAGGAGCAAAAGTACTCTTTCCGATGGGATGAAAAAAATATTGTCATTGCCATGAAAAAATTTAAATTTTATTTCACGCAAATAAACTAACAAAACATACACGAAAATAAATAGTCGAAGCATAACATTGCAGACACATAGTTACACCATTTATGTGTTTGAAAATAGGTGCGCCGGCTCGGTTACCTCCACGTGGTGCACCAGTCAACGTCTTCGGTCTTCGCTTGGTGGGATCGTGTTGACTGATCGCTAATCCCGGCCGTGGTCATCGTGGAACTTTTATGAACGCTCCTCGCTCTTCCAGCAGTGCGTTTAGTAGTTCTGGTATTATGGGATTGGACTGGAAAGGCTAGGGAACTTAGATAAAGAATAAGTAAATAGATCAGGTTTTTCCGCACGGTTCCTTTGTACCAATCGTAAGCAGATGATGTATGCAGGGCCGTCTTAAGTGTATTCTGCGCCGGGGTGCGGGACTCAGCCTGCGCCGTCGTTTTGTTTACACCGCAGCGTGGCACGCTAGGTGCCAATGCTTTTCAGTACCCAGGGCCGGATTTACAGGTGTGGAGGCCCCGGGGCAGAACCCCCCCCGCCCCCTGGGTGCATTTGCACTGGATTGATGCTTTCCAGTGTCGGTTTATATCATACCCGGCTTACATTATTCTGGGCCGGATTTAGGGAAGGGCAAACGGGGCATCCGCTCCGGGGCCTCCACAACAGACACTTCGGGAAAAAAAAAAAAAATTCAACAGTAAACATCTTTTATGTTAACTTTAAATTAAACCAGTAAAGTTGTAGTCCCATTTTTCCAGTAAGCAATTCAGCGCTGGTTTCGATAGCTGGACTGGAATAATGTATGTACCTAAACCGGGTATTATATCAACCAATCAAAATTTTGGATTCTATACTTACAATGGCTAAGTTTGTCAGTCTGCCTTAGGTCATGGTTGAACGAAAATTTTTTTTTAGTATCAATTTTGAGAAGGATCTTTCACCTTCTGATACTGTAACAGGCAGTGTTAAATAAACATATACGCAGAGCTGTTGAGATATTAGGAAATGAGGAAATTAAATCATTAGAATATGTTTATATAGCTTAAAATATCAGTGGGAGTACTTGTTGATGCATTGGGAAAAAATATTGTACACCTAATTGTAGTGATTTAGAGATAATTTCTCTTTAAGTGCGAGCGCCCGGACAGCTATGTCAAAAGACGCAACAGGCGCATAGGTGCCGCGCCGCTCGCCCATTTCAAATGAATTTACACTCTATTGACTTAAAGATCATTTTGCTTAAAGTGTGGGCGACCGGGCGGCGGCGGCGACGTGTCAAACGTAGGTACATTCATACATACTCTCTTTGGATTAGAGATTTTACTGCGTGCGTGTTGTATTAAATAAAATTGTTATTTGTGTAGTGTAGTAATGCGGTATGACAAGCGCCGAAAGCGTACTTAATAAGAGTAAAAAAAAATATAATTGCTGATGACTATTTTTTTTTGCTTGCGCATACATATCCAAAAATTCAGCGCTCGACAGGCGCCCCCGGGCGCTCCGCGCCCGGGTGCACCGCACCCCTTGCACCCCCTGGTAAAGACGGCCCTGGATGTATGAGGTGTATGTTAGATGTGGCGATGTGGCATAGTGATGTGCCGCGACAAAAGTATGACACTTCCACAAGAACGACAAGAGCGATCAGACTCGTGCTTTCGGTGTAAAGCGTTTGTAAACTCTATACGTAGTACATGTAAACTCTTTGCTAGGGAACGTTACTTGGTTGATTCTTATCAGACCAAGTAACAATCGTAAGTCGTTCTAGACAGGCCCGTGCGCAGTAACTAAATGAAAATACGCGGCATTGATCTAAGTAACTAAATTAAAATACTCTTTATTGATTGAAGAAACAAAATTAAAATAGGCTTTAGTACTAACACTAAAGCGCATTTGTTAAGTGGTACCTACAGTACAGTAAAGCGTGTATTTGTTTAGTTAATTTTAGAATTAACTAAACAAATACACGATTTATTGTTAGAAGTAACTAAATGAAAATACGCTGTACTGTTAGAAGTAACTAAATTAAAACACGCTTTAAGTAGGTATTTATTAGAAGCAGCTAAATTAAAAGATGATTTATTGTTAGAAGTAATCAAATGAAAATGTGTGTTATTGTTAGAAGGAACCAAATGAAAATTCGCGTTATTGTTAGAAGTAACTAAATTAAAATACGCTTTATTGTTAGAAGTAACTAAATTAAAACACGCTTTAGTTATTTATTAGAAGTAGCTAAATTAAAATACGCTTTATTTATTAGAAGTAAATAAATGACAGTACGCTTTATTAATTAGCAATAATTAAATTAAAGTACGCTGTATGCGTTAGAAGTAGATAACTAAATAAAAACACGCATTATGTATTTATGAGAGGTAGCTAAATTAAAATAGAAGTAATAGAATTAAAATACGCTGTATTTGTTTGAAGTAACAAATAAAACGTATTTCCATTTAGCCCCGCAAACAAATTCCATGTCCCCAAAAAGGTTGTCACTGGGGACTAATTTTCTGGAAGATTACAGACGTTTTGGGTTCACTTTGTACACTGGCCTGAGTCGCGCAAGCAATCATTATTATTACTATTTTACTTCTCAAAAGAAATACAATAAATCGAGTAAAAAATACTTTACCAGTAGCGCCCCACGTATTTACCCGCGTAGTTGCCGTTCCAGTTGGTTTAAAATAGTTTTATGTACCTACTATTAGATATTTTTAAATTTCTTAGATTTTTAATTTAACACATACGATTTGGGCAGGCACAGGGGACATGAATATATCAATGAAAATACGCTTTATTCGTTGAAATAACATAATGAAAATTCGCTTTATTGGTAGAAGTTACTAGATTAAAATATGCTTTATTGTTAGAAGTGACTAAATTAAAACACGCATTAGTTATTTATTAGAAGTATCTAAATTAAAATACGCTTTATTAAATTTATTACAAGTAATTAAATAACAATACGCTTTATTGTTTAGCAATAATTAAATTAAAGTACGCTGTATTCGTTAGAAGTAGATAACTAAATAAAAACACGCATTATGTATTTATTAGAGGTAGCTAAATTAAAATACGCTTTATTTATTAGAAGTAATAGAATTAAAATACGCTACATTTGTTTGAAGTAACAAATAAAGCGCCTTTCCATTTAGCTCCGCATACAAATTCCATGTCCCCAAAAAGGTTGTCACTGGGGACTAATTTTCTGGAAGATTACAGACGTTTTGGGTTCACTCTGTACACTGGCCTGAGTCGCGCAAGCAATCATTATAATTACTATTTCACTCCTCAAAAGCTGAGAAGCGATTTTCGCAGCTATTTTCTCTTGACTCAATTTTCCTTCGGGCTGGGAGTAAATTAACCGTGAATAACTTTAGTACCAAAAGTCTTTCCTTTCCCGTCATTGAATTTACTTGCGTAGACTAGTTAGATCTAGACCTTGTTTCTGTGGAACATTTACTTTCCTACTTAGTGGGAATTCGTTTAGGTAGACAGGGAAAACGATGACCTTACTTATAGGATGGCTGTATTTGCAAACTGACCGAATCGGGAATCTTAACAGCTTAGATCGTATTCCGAGATCTGGTAGCAAAATTTGTGTAGGTATTTGAGGGCTGCTGAAAACTTGTCACATAGTTCTCTTAGTATATCCCTACACAGAAGTACAGACCTGGCTGGTGAGTAGAGGGCAAGATGAATCCCTCAAAGATCACCTGGCAGGTAGAGAGTCCCTTCAAAATGATCTCTCTTTTTGAGCATCCTATTTTTCCCTATTTGTTAGTAGGTAATAAATAACAGAGCGGTACAACACCCGAAGCATGGCGAAACGCCGTAGTTACTATTCTCCATAAAAAGGAGATAGTTCGAAACTTGAGAACTACCGTCCCATTAGCTTGCTCTCCCACACATAGGTACAAACTATTTGCAAAAGTACTGTGCCGAAGAATTACTTCCCAGCTTAATGGATATCAACCGATCGAACAAGCAGGTTTCCGAAGAGGATTTTCTACAATCGATCACATTCATACAGTTAAACAGCTTATTTAGAAATGTAATGAGTACAACAAGCCACTGTGTTTCGCTTTTGTTGATTACGAAAAAGCTTTTGACAGCGTAGAACACTGGGCCGTATTTCATTCACTCCATCGCTGTCAGGTCGACTCACGTTATGTGGATGTTCTTAGAAACTTGTACGATTCAGCAACTATGCAAGTACGTGTGCACGCACTTACTGATTACATATCCATAGGGCGATAAACTCTTCACTTCCGTTTTGGAAGATATAATGAAGACACTCAATTGGGATAACAAAGATATTAAAATCAATGGTGTATACCTGTCGCATCTTCGTTTTGCTGATGACCTTATTTTGTTCAGCGAGCGCATTCAAGATCTTCAAGAAATGATACAAGATCTCTATAACGCATCGCTTAAAGTTGGTCTGAAGTTGAACAAGTCTAAGACAAAGGTAATGACCAACCTGTCAGATGTCCGGTCAGCACGTGTAACTATTGGCGGAGAGCTATTAGAGTTGGTGGATCGATACATCTACCTAGGGCATTGTCTATCTTTTGACCCGGAGCATAGCAAAGCCGAGATCTCGCGCCGCATTCAACTAGGTTGGGCTGCTTTTGGTAAGCTCGATGACATGTTCAGAGATCGAAAAATGCCGCAGTGCCTGAAGACCAAGTTGTATAATCAATGTGTCTTGCCTATAATGACTTATGGTGCCGAAACATGGACGTTGACCAAGGAAACTATGCACAGAATGAGAGTCGTACAGAGGGCTATGGAACGTTCTATGCTAGGCATCAGTTTGAGAGAACGAGTGCGTAATACGAAAATCCGGCGAAGAACGAAAGTCACTGACGTTGGTAACCGTATTACGAGACTCAAGTGGCACTGGGCAGGACACGTGGCCAGACGTGGTGACGGCAGGTGGAGTAGATCTCTGACAGAGTGGTTACCGATCGCCGATAAACGTTCCGTTGGCAGACCACTAGCCAGATGGGTCGATGACATCAGAACCATCGCAGGGATTAAGTGGATGAGATCAGCTCAGAATAAAGATCAATGGCACAGGGGTGAAGAGGCCTATACCCAGCAGTAGGTTGACACAGGCTGAAAATGATGATGATGATGAATAAATAACACCCCATTTAAATTTAAAATTGGCTAAAACCCATTTTTAGGGTTCCGTAAAACGTAAAAACGGAACCCTTATAGATTCGTCATGTATGTCTGTCTGTCTGTCCGTCCGTATGTCACAGCCACTTTTTGGCGAAACTATGAGAACTACACTGTTGAAACTTGGTAAGTAGATGTATTCCGTGAACCGCATTAAGATTTGTACAAAAAAATAGAAAAAAAAGAAAAATTAGGGTTGCCCCCTATACTGAGAACCGAAACGCAAATTTTTTTTCATCAAACCTACACGTGTTGGGTGTCTATCGATAGGTCTTCAAAAATGATGTTGAGGTTTCTAATATATTTTTTGTCTACACTGAATAATTTGCGCGAGAGACCAAAGTGGTAAAATGCCCCCCCCCCCTCCCCCTCTAACTTCTAAAGTAAGATAATGAAAAAACTAAATAAAATATATGATGTACAAACTACCATGCAAACTACCAGCGAAAATTGGTTTGAACTCGATCTGATGAGTAGTTTTTTTTTAGTACGTCATAAATACACTATTATTAAAACTTAGATCAAGGTTACAACGAACTACAAGAACTACGTGTACTATGTATATTATGTTACTTGCTCCAACGGAACCCTTCATGGGCGAGTCCAACTCGCACTTGGCCACTTTATTGTACCTATATTTTGCAAAACGTATTTGCACGCGCCTGGTAATGTTAAACCCCCCACCTAATCGTCTGACTTATTATTATTTTTATTCTTTAAACATTTAAGTACAACAAATAAACATGGCATATTATTGCCTCAATTCCCTGAATAAAAAAATAAAATGTGTGGTTTTAGTTTGCCCCGCCTCTCACCAGCCAGTTCTGCGCCTCCGTGTTGGGGAATAATAGGAGAGCTATGTGACAAATTTTCAGCTTGCCTCAAATACCTACCCAAAATTCGCTACCAGCTCTCAGAGCATCAGGATAATAGTGATAAATTGTTGAACTTTCAACATTGAGGATATCTTTGATTTAAATTGTCAAATATAGGGATGTAGTCGTAAGATATATAGCTCAGTCGAGGCAGACATTGAAATAGAAAAAAATCCGGGGAGCGATTTTTTTTTTAAAACGTCGGGGAGGGTTGTTGGAAGTATAAATCTCGATTTTCTAACTAATCCCGGTAGAGGGTTCGCCGCCATCTAGTTTTAAAGTTTTTGTAAAATAACTCGTTAATTTTCAACTTTAGAGCAAAAATTATCGTAACCAAAGTTGTTGCCAAAACCAAACCAAATTTAATTTCTCACAAGTTTGGTCGAAATAATTTTTACGCTAGGATCAATATTTGCAGAGTTATACTATCAAGTTTATCAAAAAAATCGTAATGAGTGTAATATTATTTTCTTCAACTTTTGTTCTCGCACTTTTTTTACTTATTTTACTTTTAGTATTTGTTGTTATAGCGGCAATAGAAATACATCATCTGTGTAAATTTCAACTGTCTAGCTATCACCGTTCTTGAGATACAGCCTGGTGACAGACAGACGGACGGACGGACAGACGGACAGCCAAGTCTCAGTAACAGGGTTCCATTTTTACCCTTTGGGTACGGAACCCTAAGAAGTGCGACAACCAAAGTTGAAGAAAATAAAATTCCACCCATTACGATTTTTAAACGGTTTTATTTAGCTCACCCCGTTTGTTTTACTTATTACTAGCGGCCCGCTCCGGCTTCGCTCGAATAATAACCTAGATATCAACTGCAGCGCCATCTGCCGTAGCCTATGTTACTCGGGAATAATGTAGCTTTCCAAAGGTGAAAGAATTTTTGAAATCGGTCCAGTAGTTTCGGAGCCTATTCATTACAAACAAACAAACAAATATTTCCTCTTTATAATATTAGTATAGATTTATTCTTGGGTCAAATTTAGTAATTCAAATTTCACCCTCTTCCTGTCAACCGATTAATCTGAAATTGTGTATACACTTTGGATTTTGGTGACAATACAATTATGTTTATTCATTATCATTATAAATTCAAGATGGCCGCCGCTACAAAATGGCGGATAATTTATGTTTTATTAATCCCATCAATATGGGTATCAAATGAAAGGGCTCAACAAGCAGAATACAATATACTATAAAAATATGAAATCCAAGATGGCGGCCGCTACAAAATGGCGGATAACGTAGGTTTTATCAATCCCATCAACATGGGTATCAAATGAAAGGGCTCAACCAGTAAATTACGGGACGGCTGAAAGAAGAATGTTGCCTTTAATACTATCATGGGCTTCTACAATACATAAAATGCAGGGCAGCACTGTGGATCACGCAGTCGTATACTTAGGTGCGAAACTGTTTGAAGAATGTCAAGCCTACGTGGCTCTTAGTAGAGTAAGATCTTTGCAGGGACTACGTATAGAGGAGTTGGACTGCAATAAACTAACGGGCAAGAAACCTTGCAATAATGAAGCACTAAATGAATTAAACAGAATGCGAAATAAAAACTAAAAACTAGAAAATAAAATTAGGTAAAAAAACTTTTTAAGTTAAACGGTTTTATGTTAAACATACATTGCAATGTTTAAGATAAATGTACTAAAAACCAAAAAATAATAAAATAGATACAGTCGTGGGAATTATAAACATATGCATAGACTAGACTAAAATAAAACCGTGGGCACGTCAATTGTCTACAATCGTTGATTAAAATGTTTGTTTTGTAATGTTACACTATAATTAGGCAGTTGTTCAACCGACAACGATGGACGTGTGATAAGTAGGGCTAGAATGTGGAAATAAGCTAGCAAGCTCGATTATAAGCGAGTTTTAGGGTTTCATAGTGGTGAGCGAGTAGTACTTTTATCATATGTTTTGTCGATTAAAGACAAACTACGCTTTTACGGTTTTACGGTGCCCCACGGTTTTATTTTAGTCTAGTCTATGCATATGTTTATAATTCCCACGACTGTATCTATTTTATTATTTTTTGGTTTTTAGTACATTTATCTTAAACATTGCAATGTATGTTTAACATAAAACCGTTTAACTTAAAAAGTTTTTTTACCTATTTTTATTTTGGTAAACTTGATAGCATAACACTGCAAATATTGATTCTAGCGTAAAAATGACAAGAATCAAACTTGTGAGAAATTAAATTTCCAACAACTTTGCATGCGATAATTTTTGCTCTAAAGTTGAAAATTAACGAGGTATTTCACAAAATCTTTAAAACAAGATGGCGGCGAACCCTCTACCGGGATTAGTTCGAAAATCGAGATTTATACTTCCAACCACCCTCTTCGACGTTTAAAAAAAAGAAATCGCTCCCCGGATTTTTTTCTATTTCAGGCTAATTTTATGTTTGCCCCGTACTAATATGTATAAGTCTTTGTATAAGATCTCGGAAAAAGCAACTTAACTTTTAAACTCATTAAATAATTGTATGCATTCGCCTTCGCCATGCTGGCCAAACATGGCAGTCCTCTATATATATCTCTTGTCCTCAAAAGACGTTCTTGAAACACAGTTTCTTCACAGTGTTTTGTTCACTACTAGATCAGTAGGAGTCGAACCCACTCGTTATTGAATAACCTATTATTGAGGTTACACTATTGAGATGGAGCGAGATATTATAACAGAAACGAATAACCACTAGATGATTGTGGATACCATTTCCAACGTAGAACGTAACGTAACGTAGTTAACGTAGAATTTATTTCCCAATGCCTTTACAAACTTCCGCCTCTTGTTGTCTCACGACAGAATGTACAATTTGTTCATATGTGCGTGATAAACCACCACCCAACACATTGTTTAGTATTCAACACAACATCTGCATGAAGTCTCGATGTATCACGATTCGCGACAACCCATTACGTATTTAGATACCGAGGCAGATCACCTCATTACCATTCTGTTTATTCTACCATCTTTATTCATGAAAAGTCTGAATTCCATCCCCGATTTAGCTGAATATTTATGCAATCTTGGCTCTAACGAATCTTTAGGTGTTCGGTGTCGATTTTAGGCGACAAATCATAGTGTCTATTGTTAGTTGGAATATTTAGTTTTCTCTGAATTGTTATGAAAAACGTTACAAACGCCGCTACATTAGGATGTCAGACACGAACGCACAATATTTTCCAAAAGAATATTTGAAGTTTTCAATTTAAAAACGAGGGTTCTTCAAGGATTCAAGGGCACACTTCATAAGCGTAAACATAAACAACGCATTGATGTAACCCTATAACAGTTTCCCCACATATTTTGCAAACGCACGCGCGCGCTGGGTTATAAACTACAGGCCCGTGGCCCGTGAACAAAATTTACGTAGTATATGAACCACCAGGAGACCTATGTCTATGTACAGCATTGGTTCCAATGCGACAAGAAGAAATGATCCAAGGTTGCAACCCCCCATCTTCGATTGTACCCAGTTGGACAGCTTACAAGTGACGGCATAGTGCTATTACTTTATACCCTTCTATCATCCTGCATAGATCTTCTGGTGGTTCATTTACTACGTAAATTTTGTTCATGGGCCAGTAGTCTATTAGCAAGATTGCAAGATTGTGCAATAATAGTTGTAGGTACATAATCTTCGTTTATGACACCCCGAACTTTTGTTTGTAAAGTTACGGGCTGGTCTAGTCGGGACAACGGCGACTGCCGATCCGGAGCACCCGCGTTCAAATCCCACGCGCACCACTGTCTTTTCGAAGTCATGTGCCTAATGTTGCCAACTTCAAAATGGTGAAGGAAAACATGGTGAGGAAACCGACATGTACCTAGAATATTTCGAGGTCATGACTGTGTCATCCGCCAACACACACTGAGCTAACGTGGTGGTCTTGACGTTCTTGCGAGAGAAGGCCCCGAGTCCCTGTGGGAACATTTAGTGGGCTGTTTATGCTTATGAACTTTGGTTTGTACAGATAAATGAAGACCTGGTTCGTTCCGGGCTATCTGCGATCTCCGTGAAGCATGACGGCGTCATACAGTGCGTCAGCTTGTCACGTGCCTGCGAGCGAATGCTGGTGCCACCTGGGCTTGTGAAGGTGGGAACTTACACCATTCATTCACCAGATAATATTAGAATTACATATTTCGTATTAGCAGGTTTTAAAATGTAAAATGAGATGTTATATCTCTTTCTATGTGTAAATGATCGCACGCCCTCTTACCAATACTGAATACGGTCGACATTGTTGTTGGGTCCGCAGACTATAAAATGACAGTGGTATTTTTTTTTCTCCACTTTTTGGAGTCACCAGAATAATACTAAGGTATCATCAATTACGTCTTTTGGGGTCTAGGTGCACAATCCACGCCAAGGTTTGTAGCAGCGGTGTTAGATACCACGGCAAGGATTACCAATCGGAGGGTTTTCATTTATAAATCGTTTTAGCCCAAAAACTACGAAGGGAGGGCCCTTTAGTAGCAATTGAAAATAAAGAGCGACCGAAATACAGGCCATTTTCCTTTAAACTAGGCGGTAGACGCACGGGTGCTAGTGCAATCAAAGGGTCACGCTATCATAGTAAATGGGACTTAATAAAAATAAGGCCGAGAATGATAATGATGGGCATAATGATGATGTGACGATACACGAACTTATTCCTGAAAGGTTGATCGATATTAATTAATGTTCCAGCACCGAAACTCGTTCCGAAGCCTGCACCGACCGGACCTGAAGCGGGTGCCGTACCTGCGGAGGATGACCCCCGACGAGCTGGAAACGTTGTTCCGGGGCTACGCCGCTGATCTGCCGAAAAGGGGACATGCTCGTAACAATGGTAATGTAAACTCTATTTTACGTGGACGAAATGCATTTACCATTGCATTTCCCTTTCAAACTAAAGAGGACGGTCGGATCCCCACCGAATAAAATCTTCACGGGGTCCCACCTTAGCCGCATATGGCGGGAAAGTTGGGTCGCTCTCGAATTCTTCCACGAATCCAGCGCAGCCTGCTCTTTTCTGGCGCCACCTCAGGAAAAACGTCCCGTCAGCAACGCACCTTAACCCAAGACACGCTGGACCATCTCGGGGACCAACCAATAAGTGGGTGCCAGAAAATCATATTACCTAAGCCATAAAGTTAGCAATTGAACTCATATTGAAATCGTTATATGCAAGACTTCATTTGCAATCAAACCTTTTTGTATTGGATGAGTGGCAATTAGCATGAGGTCCGCCTAATGGTAAGCGGAAGCCATCGCTTATGACCATCTGTAAAATGCTGATGTTTTACAATGTTTATAATGTACACACCTCGTCGGGCAACAACTTACAACTTACACTACTTAACAACTAACCGTTTTTAAATTTTATCCTTGCGTCTGTCTGTTTCTTTTTGATTCTGAGAATTTCGAAGGCAGTTATGGTGATGGAGGATTTGATAATGGGTACAGTAAAAGTACACCGATGAAAGTCAAATACAATACAATTTACATAACTTAATGAATTTACTTGCGGTAACGTCCAAGTCACTTTTATTGGTCTATAACTGCTCTCAAATTATCACCTTAATTTGACACGAATTTTTAATCGATTTAAAAGAAATATTGTTCTTAAAATAATCAGTAGAAATGTATTGTATTATTTGTTGCATTTCCAGATACTAAAGAAGAAATAACGAAACTCTCGCTGCCTCCAGACGAAAATAGCTTAGCGAAAGACTTGAAAAAGAAATGCAACTTAGATGACGCTGAAGGTAAGAATCTTAAGGGGAGGTGGGCCGTAATTTTGAATTTTTAAAACAATTTTAAGACCTATAAAATAGTGTATTAAGCTCTGAAAAAAATATATTTATTAGTTAAGGATCTAATCTAGGTTAATTCGCAGTTAGTAACACGATTTAAAGAATTTCACTTGATAGAAAAAAATCCCAAAGTTACCTCTTTTTATAAAGTTTTTTCAATTTTATGACTAAACTATTGAATTTTACACTAGATTTTATGTACTCAACGAAACCCACTAAAAAGATGTAGGTAAATTCGCAGAGTTTGGCTTGATAAAAAGTATCAGTTATTTACCATGTTTAAGTAACTACAATATATATAGCGCGCCGTTCGCCAGGCCCGATCAGTCGCGTTTCAGGCGCTCGCGGACAACGGACCTGTGCTTGATTTTGCAACTTTGAAAACCGATACTTCTTTAATACTACGATCATAGTACCACAGTATAACAATATCAGTAGGTATTACTACTAAAGAACCCTATGATTTAGATTTTTGATATCGTTGATACAGCCTTAAGCTTCGTGAATAACTGCTGGAATTCGGGGCCTTCTCTCACAAGGAGAATCTAGGTCATAATCCACCACACCAGTGAAATCCGGGTTGAAAGATGACGCATATATTTCATGGAACATACCGGATTCCTCGCGATGTTTTCTTCCACTGCTAAAGCTAGATTGATAAAATTACAGGCGGGATTCCAATCTACGATCTTACTATTTTGAAGCGGACGTCCTCGACTATCACTGATTCATAATAAGATCTTAATTGTTAACGAGTTATGTAACCAAAATAAACACATTGAATTCGCTTCAATAAATTCCATTCTGAATTTAATAGTTTAACGGTAAGAATTTGGTGTTGTAACAACAGAGGAACAAAAGTAGATATTACGCTCAACAATTTATAAGAATAGATTTATTGTAAGGTAAATAAATATCAATGAAAACATAAGAAGCGAGCTATTTGTAAGTACCGATTGTTGAACTTTGAATACTTACTTATGTTGTTAGACAATGGGTTAAGTGCGTACCTACAAAAGAGCTTGTGCTCAGAAGAGGGAAATTTATGAGATAGCAACTGAAAAACAACGCGAACATAAAATTGTATGAGACTGATGTGATGTTGACTTTTAGAATGCTCAATGTAGTTTTCACCTTCATGTGTAACTACATACCTATTTATTTTCTCTCACTGGCAGTGCCCCGTGGCTTTGCCCGCGCAGTTTCTGTTTCCGTTATTTTTTCGTGATAAAAAGTAACCTATGTACGATCAGACTTTGATCTGTGTTCCAAATTTCAATCCAATCCGTTCACACGTTCCGAGGTGATTGAGCTACAAACATCCAAACTTTTTTTTAAAGTAAAGACTACGAGACGAGCTGGACAAGTGCCTGATAGTAAGCAACACGCCTGCCCATAACAGGACAGTATCACGCAGCTATTGGAACATGAAGAAGCCAAATCATAAACTTTCAGATCTATTTATTTATTTATCAACTACTTGCACACTTACGTGACGCCAAGACGTGTGTCAAGTTACAACATAGGTACTTAAGAAATATATTGGTGGACAATTCACACACAACACCATCTGACCCCAAACTAAGCAAAGCTTGTGTGATGGCGGCCAGATAGCTGATATAATACTTATATAGTTTTAAATACATACTTATTATACATAGAAACACCCAGACACAGTGCAAACATTTGAATTCATCACACAAATATTTGCACTGGGTGGGAATCGAACCCACGACCCTCGGCTTCGCAGGCAGAGCTACTACCAACTAAGCCACGAGGCCAGTCATATATCAATATACATGTGTAAAGTTGATTGCAAAGTTGACCTTCTCTTTGGTCTGGATATTGTTTACGTGTTTGTAGAATCGCAACCGAGTCCGGTCCAAAGTGAATAATGCCGTAGGTATCGGAGTAACCGCCTTGCACGCCATCCCAGAGACCCGCTCCGGCTCGGAGGACGTGCCGGCGGGCATGAGGCTGCACGGCGCCCGCGCGAGGCTCTACACGTCTGTGCTCGCGGGGGCCAAGGCCGGAGACCAGCTCGAGTAAGAATTTACAGACAACGTCTTATAATTCGATGTAGCCGGCTGCACGCACGAAAAAACATGAGTCATGCGGCGTTACCTCGCTCTGAGGCGTTCCATTTAAGGCTTGAAGTTGGAGTTGTCACGTTCAACTATCGTCAGTAAACCGACTTTACAGACAACCGAAACTCGTCTCGCCTGATTTCTTTTGTGCCCAAAATGTATTTTTTTTGTTTTGTGTTGTATTGTAATATTTTTGCAAGTGAAAACTTCTTTGGGCGCACTACTGACAGATTTTTCGTGGGCTGTGAATTCTGGCGTTGTAACCCTTTTTTTCCCTCCGTGACTCGGAACGCATCGATTGTCTATGCGGCCGAGCGATTAACGGACATCACTAAAAAAAGTCGTTCCTCTTTACCCCCGTCACTAGCTGGCTGTTAGCGGGAGTGGTGGAAGGCGGCCATTTTTGCGAGCGATTTTTCGAGCGGGCGGCCGCGTGCCGTCCCGCGTCGTTGATTAATTATTATATATATTGGTGGAATTTGAAGATTTTGGTGAGTTATGTGAGGTGATTGAGCTGTTAGATCGTCGATCGATCGATTGTTCGTGTCGCAGAAATGTGAAAACATGTTTTTTATAGTGACGTGTCCCGAGGCTAACGCGGCGAGGCGAGACGGCCAGCGTCGGCGCCCGGCGGCCATCCGCATCGTGCGCGTGCCTGTCTTCGTCTCTAAGTGACCACACCTTCCTAAAGGGGTAAGTCGAATAAAGGAAAATGTACCGGAAGGCCGCGTGTAGGCGGGAGTCTGACGAACCCGTTGTTAATGTTGTTTGTTCTTTCGTAGGAGGTGGTTTTGGAGGGCTGTTTGGTTGTGGGTTGGAGAGGCCCCAGGCGGTTGGAGACGCCCTGGTGTGTGTGGTGTGGAGTGGTCTGGCGGTTTTCCCGGGCTGCGCCCTATTCGGCGGTCGACCCCGAGCTCGTGCCTCGTGGAAGGGACGACGCTCGCCGGAACCCGACAGGTTTTTTTTGATAGTGAAGAGTGGTGGAAGTTGAAATGGAGAGTGGTGGAGGCCTATTCGCCAGGCCGGGCCATGGGCCTTGTTAGGTTAATACAGGTCAGGTTTCTGACCTAGATAATAACTAAAGTTCTATGTTCTATAACATATACTTTTACCTGATGTTGCTGTTAAACATTAATTTCATAGGAGCTTACAGTAGTTAATAACCTAAGATACTTTTTCACCCGAGTAAACTAGGTGTATGGCTATACGTTGGATACCATACTTCCTGTAAGTGACTGAGAGTCAGTCATAAACTGACGTTGTACTTGTAATGGGTAATGTTGTCTTTTACCTTACTTCATCTACTATAAATATAGTTATAAATTTCTTGGTCTTACACCAATTACCTAATAATGTTATTCCACCGGTTTATTCTTAGTGCGTGGGAACGGACGTTGTACTTGTAATGTGTAATGTTGTCTTTTACCTTACTTCATCTACTATAAATATAGTTATAAATTTCTTGGTCTTACACCAATTACCTAATAATGTTATTTCAACGGTTTATTCTTAGTGCGTGGGAACGGACGTTGTACTTGTAATTTGTGGTTAGGTCACTTACCATACTTAGTCACCTGGATTTATAGTTATAAATTCCATGGTCTTACACCATACTGATGAAGGCCTATATATTGTCTAGCCTAAGATATTGTCAGTTCTCGGTAACAGTATAGGTTCCTGGCTGTAAGGAGGGGTTGATTTTCGCCCAATTACTGATCTAACCTAACCGGGGAGTTTTGCCTTTGCTGAACCCCTCTCTAACCTAGGGTGGTATTCGGAATTTACCCATCTTTACTCAAGGACCCTGTACTGGGAATAACCAAATTTTAATATAGAGGTTGTCGAGGAATTCTTCAAATTCCTTTTTTTGTCTTTTGAAGGAACAGTAACTCAACGATCAACCCCTGGCCTTTTACCCTTTTTAGTATTGATGTATGCCTTTGTGTCCTATCAATAAACGCTTGAAAAAGTCTTACCTTTTTTACTTAAACTTTAACTTTTTTCCGGGGAGGTTTGGGAATTCAATTTTCACCAATTGAGTTCTCAACCCTTGACCCCCGGATACCCTTACAATTTGGCGCCCGAACAGGGACCTTTTCAAGCATTTATACGCTATATATATACTATATAACGCTATATAAGACTGTATGGGATGTTTTGCACGTTATTGAAGCTTTATAGGATGTTCTGTGTTCTTTCTAGGCTGTTTTAGGTTATAACTACCTGGTTATTGTTGTATTATTTTACTATACCTGACTATATGTTAGTTATAGACTACTATATGTTAATTTTTTAACTTTACTTACTATAAGTAAAGTTTTCTACCTTTTTAGGCTTTGTTGAGTTGTCATTGCCTGTTTATTGTTATATTCTTTTACCATACATGACTATATGTTAGTTATATACTACTATATGTCAGTTCATTTTTAACTTTCCTTATTATAAGTAAAGTTTTCTACTTTTAGGCTGTGTTGAGCTGTCACAACCTATTTATTATTATACCCTTTTACTATACCTGACTATAAGTTAGCTGTATAACCCCATATGTTGTTTTTTAACTTTACCGACTGTATGTGAAGTTTTCTACCTTTTTAGGCTATTTATAGATCATATATATGACTATATGCTGGTTATATGACACTATATAACATTTTTCTTATTGTTTTATTATTTTAAAGCTTTCAAGACGTGCTTAACTACTATAAGTCATCGATCGTGGTCTTCTACCTCTGGTTTCGGTCTGTTGCTCGATTCTGGATCGTGTTACTGTTACCTTTTCAACCTATAACTTTGAGTTTGTTATCATAATAACGGTTTAATATTGTTTAACTACTGTTGTATTGTGCGGCTAGTATTATAACTTTTTAGCATAAGCTATATTCCTAAGTTTATCTAATTTTAAGTATAGTTCTGTTTACTTAAGACTTTGAATATGGAGGAACGTCCCATATCTTTCCATTTACTGAATGTTGATGAGTTGAAATATGAAGTATGTATCCGCGATGCCCTTCCGGAGGATAATATACAAAAGTTGCGAGCTCAGGTGAAAAAGTTAAATGCTCAGATGAGAACTGATGAAATTGTAACTTATGAGGGTGATATTTCTGCCGAACTACTGTGTGTTCAGGGTAAACTAGGGGAACTAGAGGAGACTTGTGCTCGACGCCCATTACTATTAAAATATCTGAATAGGATACAAGCTTTAGGTAATCATCTCTTTCATCGGTTGAGTCGCCTTTCACCTTCCCTCGAGGAAGACTGTGTCCGTAAAGCTCAGCTGGACGAACGTTTGGGTGTTATCACTAAGAAGATGGATCGCATATTGCAAAATTTTCGTAGTAGTGTTGAATTTACCCTTGCAGATGATAAGCCGTTGTGTGGAGCTCAAGGTGACCCAACTGTTGAGGAGCTGGGAACTGCTGATGGAGCTGATGCAGTCGCTGACTCCGAGGAAGTTCGTAGTGGTCCTGCGGTGCGCCTGGTTTCGTGTGACCGAGTTTCAAATGTTCACGCACTAAACCATAAGTTTAATGGGAAGGGTAGTGTTCATGCTTACCTGGAGAGATTGGAAGAGTTAAGCTCGTCTAGACATATTTCCCCATCTAAATTGTATACCTCGGCTGTGGAGTTGTTTACGGATGATGCTTTATTATGGTATCGTAGTATACGCGATGACGTTCATAATTGGGAAGAGTTGAAGAACTTGTTATTGGAGGAATTCCTGCCTCATGATTTTGATTACCTTTTATTACAGGAGATTCGTTCTAGAACCCAAGGACCTGATGAATCGATGGTGAAATATCTAAGCGTTATGCACAATTATTTTTCCCGCTTGAGGCGACCTTTAAGTGAAGCTGAGCGGCTGGAGATTGTGAAGTATAACGTCAGGCCTTTTTATACTACGCAGTTGGCATTGGTGGATTGTACCTCGTGGTCTGAGTTTAAGGCACGGTGTAGGCAGTTGGAAGGTGCGAAGCAGAAGGCGGATTTGTTCAGCGAACCTCGGCCTAATTTAACTACAGCTGTTTCCCCGGACTTGACTTATAAAGGCAAGGTACCCCGAAGAGCCGAAGTTGCAGTGGCTGCGGCAGACGAATTTTGTGTAAGGTGTAGGACTAAGGGTCATATCCTGAAGGCATGTAAGGCGCCTCCTATTCTTATTTGTTATCGATGTGGTGAGAAGGGCGTTACTATCAGAAATTGTTCTCGTTGTGTTCAGCCAAAAAACTGAACAAGACGGGCCATTGTTTAACTTCTAAGGCAGAGTGGTCTGATTGGTGTAATTTTGTAGGTAGATTTTTTGAACAATCCAGATTAGAAGCAGCAATGGCTCGTGTGAATAGAATTGATGCTCGTCCATATTTAAAGGTTAATATTTGTGGTTTATCTTTCTCCGGTCTTTTGGATTCCGGATCGGAAATTTCTATTTTAGGTGGTTCGGCAAATGAGTATTTTACCGAATACGCTACTTTAAGAAAGGCTGATGACATGGATCATATAGTAGCTGCTAATGGCTCCTTGTCTCCTGTTAGTGGTTATATGTACTTACCCGTTGTAATGAAGGAGGTGCAGCGTGTGGTGAAATTCTATGTGATCCCGGGTGTGACCACCTCTTTATTATTTGGTATTAATTTTTGGAAAGCTTTTAATTTAGCTCCAGATGTTTTGCGCTTCGCCGATAGCCGTGATGGTTCGGGTTTCTTTCAGCAACCCCGAGATGCTGTGGTGTCGGAGGTGCATCGATTGCATCCTTTGGACGAATTGACCGTTGATGAGAGGAGAGTGGCTGAAGATGTTTGTAAGCAGTTTGAAGATATTTCTGCAGAGGAGAAGGGTTTAGGTAGAACTCACCTGTTGTCCCATCATATTGAAACTGGAGACGCGGCTCCAATTAAGCAACGTTATTATGTAATGTCACCTGATAAGTTGAACGAGTTGAATCGACAGCTAGACGAGATGTTAGAGCTGGATGTGGTTGAGCCTAGTGAGAGTCCGTGGAATAACCCCGTCATTATGGCTCCCAAGGCGAACGGGGAGATGAGGTTTTGTTTGGATAGCCGAAAGTTGAATGAAGTTTCCAAACATGATGCATATCCGCTTCCTTACATTAACAGCATTCTGGATCAGCTGCGTGACGCCCGTTTTCTCTCGTCTCTCGATTTAAAATCTGCTTTTTGGGAAATTCCTCTTACTTCTTCCTCGAAAGAAAAGACCGCTTTTACCGTACCCAACCGGGGATTGTTCCAGTTTAAAGTAATGTGTTTTGGTTTGACCTCCGCACCCGCTACCCAGCAGCGATTGATGGATAGACTGTTTGGACCTGAGTTTGGAGGGCGTATCTTTGTGTACTTAGATGATATTATCGTGGTTTCTAAAACGTTCCAGGAACATATTGATCTCCTGTTGAAGGTGCTGGATAGGCTACGTTCAGCTAACCTTACGATAAGTCTGTCGAAGTGTTGTTTTTTTCGGAAGCAGTTAAAATACTTAGGCTACATTGTAGATGAGCTGGGCTTGAGAACTGATCCTGATAAAATTCAGGCCATTACCGATTTTCCTGTGCCATCCTGTCCAAAGGATGTGAAGCGTTTTCTAGGTACTGCCTCCTACTATCGACGTTTTATTAAGGGCTTCAGCACCATGGCTGCTCCCTTAAATGCTCTTACTTCTACCCGTAAGAATAAACCTCCTTATGTTTGGTCTGCTAAGGCAGATTGTGCTTTTTCAGATTTGAAGAGTGCTCTTACGACGGCCCCCGTGTTGGCGTGCCCTGATTTTTCCCTACCTTTTGTAGTTCATTCGGATGCGTCTGATGTTGGAGTCGGCGGGATGTTGACTCAAGTTTTTGATGGCGTGGAGCATCCGATTGCGTATTATAGTCGTTCTCTTAATAAAGCGGAGCGGAACTATTCCGCGACGGAGCGCGAGGCGTTGGCTGTTGTGAATGTTGTGGAACATTTTCGTGCTTACCTGGAAGGGCCTAAACCCTTTCAGATAATTACAGATCACGCTAGTTTGAAGTGGTTTCTCAATTTGAAGAATCCCACGGGACGTTTAGAACGTTGGGGGTGTAGACTCTCGCCGTTTAATTTTAAAATTGTGCATCGAAAGGGGTCGGAGAACGTTGTACCGGACGCCTTATCGCGTTCTGTGCCAGTTTCTGTTTTAAATCCGTCGGTGAATGATCCGTGGTTTTGTAATATCTTTGCGCGTTGCAGGGATAGACCACAAACGTGTCCTAATTTTCAAATTATAAACGGGAAGCTTTACCGTTATACTAAGGGTAAATTTTCTTTAACTGGTGATTTTGATTGGAAGGAAGTCGTTCCTGCTGAAGAAAGGCAAGGTCGTCTTGCCGAGTTTCATGATTCTGCTATTGGGGCTCATCTAGGAATAGAGAAGACCTATAAACGTTTACGTCTTCGATATTATTGGCCCGGTATGTATCAAGAGGTGTTAGATTATGTGTCGCAGTGTGCGACCTGTAAAGCTTATAAACAACCGAATAGGCCGGCGATCGGATTATTCGGGAATCCTAAAGTCTGTAAAAGACCTTTTCAATGTATTAGTATAGATTTGGTTGGGCCTTTACCCAAGTCCCGCCAACGTAATGAGTATTTGCTCGTGGTAGTGTGTTGTTTTTCCAAATATTGTTTGTTGTTTCCTTTGACGCGTGCGACTAGTGCTGTCGTAGCACAGCGTTTAGAGGATCGTGTGTTTTTGGTGCACGGGATTCCTCAAACGGTGATAGCTGATAACGGGCCTCAGTTTATAGGGCGTGAGGTGAAAGATTTATTTAAGAGGTATTCTGTTCCTCAAGTGCATTATACTCCTGTTTATTGCCCACAGGTAAATACAGTGGAACGGTATAACCGTACCATCGTTACTGCGATAGCTGCTTTGGTGGGAAATGACCAGCGAAGTTGGGATACCAACCTCAGTCGAATTCAGTTTGCCGTTAATACTGCTGTGAATGATTCTACCACGTATTCTCCTTTTTTGATCGTACATGGTAGGGAAGCTGTTCTTAATGGTGATGTGTATGGGGAGCAAGAGGATCTCGATAGTATCTCCATCGGTTCTCGAGAGGGCTATGTGGATAAGTTGGGGGAAATGCAAGCAGTTTTTTTGCAAGTGGGCGCGGCTTTAAAGAAGGCGCATTCCCGTAACGCTAAGTATTATGATCGACGTCGTCGTGACCTTGAATTTCAGGTGGGGGACGTAGTTTGGCGACGCACCCATGTAAGGAGTGACGCTGCTAAGCATTTCTCGTACAAGTTAGCCCCTCGTTTTGAACAGTGTACGGTGGTGAAGAAGTTGTCCAAGTTGGTCTACTTGCTGGAGGACGCTAAGGGTCGTCGAACTACCTGCCACGTGAAGGATGTGAAGGGAGCTGCGTGATGTAACTTGGGAAGCGTTCGGTTGCTCCAAGTCTACGTTTTCGTTTTCTGGGATGTAAGTTAATTTTCACCTCCTTTCAGGTTTTCTCTTATTCTATAGTAGATGATCGACGAGTGGAGGCTGGGATGCGAGTCACTATTGTGCGGCCCCCTCGTTACGCTGACCAGTCCTCTTATTCGGACATGGGTTGGTTTAGGTATCTTCATCTTGTTCGTGATGTCTCTGGACGGAATGTTGGTTTTTGCTTGTTGTCATAGGTTTTCTTGTTATTTTAGTTTGAAGCTGTAGGGTGTTGTTATTGAGAGGTGTAGAGACGGAGGGCCGTCTGAATTTTTCTCTTTCCCCTCGAAAAATTCTGGTGATGGGAGGAGTACTGTAACCCTTTTTTTCCCTCCGTGACTCGGAACGCATCGATTGTCTATGCGGCCGAGCGATTAACGGACATCACTAAAAAAAGTCGTTCCTCTTTACCCCCGTCACTAGCTGGCTGTTAGCGGGAGTGGTGGAAGGCGGCCATTTTTGCGAGCGATTTTTCGAGCGGGCGGCCGCGTGCCGTCCCGCGTCGTTGATTAATTATTATATATATTGGTGGAATTTGAAGATTTTGGTGAGTTATGTGAGGTGATTGAGCTGTTAGATCGTCGATCGATCGATTGTTCGTGTCGCAGAAATGTGAAAACATGTTTTTTATAGTGACGTGTCCCGAGGCTAACGCGGCGAGGCGAGACGGCCAGCGTCGGCGCCCGGCGGCCATCCGCATCGTGCGCGTGCCTGTCTTCGTCTCTAAGTGACCACACCTTCCTAAAGGGGTAAGTCGAATAAAGGAAAATGTACCGGAAGGCCGCGTGTAGGCGGGAGTCTGACGAACCCGTTGTTAATGTTGTTTGTTCTTTCGTAGGAGGTGGTTTTGGAGGGCTGTTTGGTTGTGGGTTGGAGAGGCCCCAGGCGGTTGGAGACGCCCTGGTGTGTGTGGTGTGGAGTGGTCTGGCGGTTTTCCCGGGCTGCGCCCTATTCGGCGGTCGACCCCGAGCTCGTGCCTCGTGGAAGGGACGACGCTCGCCGGAACCCGACAGGTTTTTTTTGATAGTGAAGAGTGGTGGAAGTTGAAATGGAGAGTGGTGGAGGCCTATTCGCCAGGCCGGGCCATGGGCCTTGTTAGGTTAATACAGGTCAGGTTTCTGACCTAGATAATAACTAAAGTTCTATGTTCTATAACATATACTTTTACCTGATGTTGCTGTTAAACATTAATTTCATAGGAGCTTACAGTAGTTAATAACCTAAGATACTTTTTCACCCGAGTAAACTAGGTGTATGGCTATACGTTGGATACCATACTTCCTGTAAGTGACTGAGAGTCAGTCATAAACTGACGTTGTACTTGTAATGGGTAATGTTGTCTTTTACCTTACTTCATCTACTATAAATATAGTTATAAATTTCTTGGTCTTACACCAATTACCTAATAATGTTATTCCACCGGTTTATTCTTAGTGCGTGGGAACGGACGTTGTACTTGTAATGTGTAATGTTGTCTTTTACCTTACTTCATCTACTATAAATATAGTTATAAATTTCTTGGTCTTACACCAATTACCTAATAATGTTATTTCAACGGTTTATTCTTAGTGCGTGGGAACGGACGTTGTACTTGTAATTTGTGGTTAGGTCACTTACCATACTTAGTCACCTGGATTTATAGTTATAAATTCCATGGTCTTACACCATACTGATGAAGGCCTATATATTGTCTAGCCTAAGATATTGTCAGTTCTCGGTAACAGTATAGGTTCCTGGCTGTAAGGAGGGGTTGATTTTCGCCCAATTACTGATCTAACCTAACCGGGGAGTTTTGCCTTTGCTGAACCCCTCTCTAACCTAGGGTGGTATTCGGAATTTACCCATCTTTACTCAAGGACCCTGTACTGGGAATAACCAAATTTTAATATAGAGGTTGTCGAGGAATTCTTCAAATTCCTTTTTTTGTCTTTTGAAGGAACAGTAACTCAACGATCAACCCCTGGCCTTTTACCCTTTTTAGTATTGATGTATGCCTTTGTGTCCTATCAATAAACGCTTGAAAAAGTCTTACCTTTTTTACTTAAACTTTAACTTTTTTCCGGGGAGGTTTGGGAATTCAATTTTCACCAATTGAGTTCTCAACCCTTGACCCCCGGATACCCTTACAGCGTCACGCTCGGGAATGATAAGAAATCTTCGGATAAACTCGGGACCATTGCCATTGGCCATCTAGGAATGCTGACGCATTTCCCATTGTCTATGTCATTGTCACGTTCATGGCTACGCCCTTCGGTTTCATCCGCGTATTTACCAAAGTGAGCTATCAAATTCCGAGTTATAAGTTTTTAGGGTTCCATAAAACGTAAAAACGGAACCCTTATAGATTCGTCATGTCTGTCTGTCTGTCTGTCCGTCCGTATGTCACAGCCACTTTTTGCCAAAACTATGAGAACTACACTGTTGAAACTTGGTAAGTAGATGTATTCTGTGAACCGCATTAAGATTTGAAACAAAAACAAAAATTAAAAAAAAATTAGGGTTGCCCCCTATACTGAGAACTGAAAATCAAAAAAATTTTTTCATCAAACCTACTCGTGTGGGGTGTCTATCGATGGGTCTTCAAAAATGATGTTGAGGTTTCTAAAATCATTTTCGTCTACACTGAATAATTTGCGCAAGAGACACTTCCAAAGTGGTAAAATGTGTGTGTTCTAACTTCTAAAGTAAGAGAATGAAAAATCTAAAAAAAATATATGATGTACATTACCATGGAAACTACCAACGAAAATTGGTTTGAACTCGATCTGATGAGTATTTTTTTTTAGTACGTCATAAATACACTATTATTGAAACTTCTTTCAAAGTTACAACGAACTACAAGAACTATGTGTACTATGTATATTATGTTACTTGCTGCAACGGAACCCTTCATGGGCGAGTCCAACTCGCACTTGGCCACTTTATTACTTCTATCGGCAGTTCCTTCCTATGACTGTCATTTTTTTGTTTAGACGTAGCCTAATTTTACGTTTATGATTCTTCCTTTACTTTTTACTTTACCTTTGGACCACCAAAACCGTAGATTGGGCTATCTGGAAGAGAGGCCTTTTCCCTGATGTATAACAATTTAGACTAATAAGATACTTATTAAAACTATACCTACTAACATACAACTTTGTTGTCGTGGTATCGAGAACTTGAGAATCGCGGCGACGACGCACTTACTTTCTAAATAACATCGTTACAATAATGTAATTTTCACCGACATAGTAAACACAGGCAATTTAAAATTAATCTCAGACCCTCGATTTATGTATCAATTTAGTGAAAATAACTAAATACACTGCAACTGCGACGTTTGAGAATAATCGAAATGTCATCGATGTGCGTAAATAATAGACTTTTCAAGCTAAAAACTGAATTTGATGTAGGTTTTTGTTGATTTAAAAAAAACTGTTTTCGATAAAATGTAGACCACCTCTGAAGTACGGTATACAAGAAATCATCAGAATCGATTCACAACTGGCGGGGCTTTCGTGACATATGTACAAAAAAAAGAAAAAAAATACAACTGTAGTGAGAATCTTCTTTTTGAAGTTTGCTAATAATGACCTCATTAACACAATATTACTTTCGTTTCCAGTGGCGCATCAGCAACGGAAGAATTCGACGCGCGTGTACCAGACGACATTCCCGAAGACGAGGTCCAACTCCACGAGGAGTTGCAGATCATCCTCCCCCCGAGATGCGATGACGTTTCCGCTGACTCATCCATAACCAATAATTCCACAGACACGTATACTTAAAACAAACCGTATCTCAGTCGCAATAAGAATCATTTTAAAAGTATATGAAGGCAAACGTTTCTAAAAGAGGCATCGGACTAAAAACACGCAAAAACATTCATAGACTAGTGCGGTATTCTAGGAAAAAACTTGGTAAATTGGTCATGTATTTAGACTGGATGATTCGCGATTTCATAAATTAAAATATAAGATTACGCTCAGTCGGTGTTTTATTTTCTCTCCGTAGATTGTTAGGTATGTCATCTAAATGAAACATTGCGTGAGGACGTGTATTAGCGGGCTTATTTCATTTCAAAAATAAGCATCTAAACACGCAGAAACTTATTTTGAGGATTTATAAACATTTTATATTTTGATAATGTAATGTTTATTTATTACCTACTAAGGCACCTCGCGGTTTTATCTGCTTACCTAGTAACCGTTCCCCATTAATTTCCCACGATGCCGATGAAAACAAAACCATTACCACATAGGCATAACACATACCTAGGTAATAGGCCTCAACCATAATACGCCAATCGGCCCAATCTTTGGTCTTACCTTTCCAATCGTCACCAGCCGTTTTTCGTATATCGTCACTCCATCTTGTCTCGGTACGTCCTACACTACGTTTGCCGAGTCTGCGTATTATGGGAGAGGCGTATGTCTAGCAGTGGGCGAATACAGGCTAATGATTATGATAACACATAGTAATTTTGCATAACTATATGCACACTAATCCTACTAATATTATAAATGTCAATGTATGGATGTTTGGATGTTTGTTGCTCAATCACGTCCTAACGTATGAACGGATCGGGCTGAAATTTGGAACACAGATAGATTATAGTCTGGAAGAACACACACATAGACTACTTTTTCTTTTATCCCGGAAAAACAACGGGAACAACGGGAACGGGAACTTCGCGGGTAACACCGCGGGGCGCTGCTAGTATTACCTATAAATACGAAAGTTTGTATGGTTGTTTGTTACGCTTCATAACAAACTGCTGAAAGGATATGGATGAAATTCGGAGCGTAGATAAAATAATCCGATATAACACATGAGCTACTTTTTATTCCGGAAAAATGATGAGAACGGGAACTAAGCGAGTGAAAACGCGGAATGCTACTAATATTTCATAGTTCACGTAGAAGGATAATTTTAGAACCCATATCAAACCTGACCATATCAAAAATATTACAAATATTAATATTAATGTTCGGATGTTTGGAAGTTTGCAGTCAATCACGTCGTAACGTATAAAGGGATCGGGCCGAAATTTGGAGTAGTTAGATCGTGGTCTGAACAAACATATAGGCTACTGTTTATCCCGGGAAAATAAGGGCAACGGGAACTACGCGGGTAAACCGCGGGGCACTGCTAGTCTTACATATATATTATTATTTTTAAAATGAAACCATAGCATTTCGAAGGTGAATTTATATTGAAATAACTTTTCTACAATATAATACATCATACTGTAGTCCGCACGCACCCGACGGCACCGGGACCAACCAAATATTACATCTCGTGCTAATTCTCTAGAAAATCGTAATTGCACTTTATTTATACAAAAACCTAACCTCTCGACATGATTTCAAACAAAAAGCGATTTGTTTAACGTATATTATAGTGGAATCAAGCATACACTACGAATAATGGAATATCTATATACCTAGTAGTTACTTACTTATTTTCTTCTATGAGGAAAGCGAGGAGATTCGATGAAAAAGCCGAAACCTTGACTTAGAACTGAGCTGAGCTTGATACTCCCAACGGCGGCGGCGCCTCTACCGCCTAACTAAATCGGCTATCGCTTTGCCAATGCTGTCTCTATCATTTCAAGCGAAAAGAAAAGAGAGAGAAACATCAAAGCGATGACATTTTTCGTTCGGCGGTACCCCCCGGCATGAAAATATCCAGCAATAAAATCTTTTTGTTTTCCTATAGCATAACTAGAGGGATAGTGAAACGTGTTGTACATTTAGAAACTAAACAAAATAAATACATTTTGATGGACAGCACCCAATAGAATGGACATGTGAAAAGAAGGCCGACTGACTACGTAGGGAACGTGGCTCTGCAATTGTCCGCGCCTGGCCGAAGATCCAGAGGCCGACCTAAAACCAGATGGAGGACTGTAGTGCAAAGGGACATGAGAGAATGCGAGTTATCTGATGACGATGTCTTAGATAGAGCGAAGTGGAGAAGAAATAGCAGGAAGGCTGACCCCACCACCATATGGGATATATAGCCAGGAAGAGAGAGAGAGAGGACAGCACCCAATACTATCCAGCCCCAAATTGAGCAGAGCTTTTGGTGTGGGAACAAGATAGCTGATTTATGTATTTGTAATTAAATATTTATGATACCACCCAGAAATAGCACAAACATCCGTATTTTCATACAATTTTGTCCTGAACGGGAACCGAACCCACAACCTACCGGTCTTAGACTATGGACAGACGAAATGCCAACTAAGTTGTAAGGCCCGTCATAAATATAACGAGCTTTAAATAAAAGGATGTTCGTCAAAGCGGTGTAGTGAAAAAATCCGCTCACTATTCAAATGTTTCAAACATTTTTTAACTTTTCTTTTCAAAACCAAAGATGACTTTTACCCGGTTTACATTATTCCAGTCCAGCGATCGAATCCATCGCTGGATTGCTTACTGGAAAAATGGAAAACGGCATTGGAAAGCATCAATCCTTTCCAGTGCCGGTTTACATTATTCCAGTAAGCAATCCAGCGCTTGATTGGATCGCTGGACAGGAATAATATAAACCGGGTATAAATTCCCATCTCGCCCGATGTCAAGCGACGATGCAGTTGATCGCACTTATTTTGAAGACACCGAATAACTAGATTTGAAGACAACCCCGTCATATCTATTGGGAACGACTCACGTCACGGGTACCATTGCTTAACTGTACGTATAACTAAACCGGAGAAACTAATAAATCATTTTACTAGTTTTCGGAATGTCACTTTTTCGAGTTTCGGTAGAAAAAAGACCTGTGTGGTAAAAGTATAGTCCAAATGTCCCCGAATACTTATTTATTTATTTCTAGTAATTGCTATCCTACTTTATGTCCAAACGAATAAAGAATTAGTGTATTACATGCACAGCTTCCTCGCAAAGGGACGCCAAGCCTTTGAGTGGGTTGAATGGCTTTATACGACTCCTGGCTTGACTTGAGCACATAATATCTTCATATTACCTCAACTTACTCTATTCTACTGTCGATTCTTGGCTGATCATATCCATGTATATTCTAGCATATGCTTGATTCCGTAAGCAATCAACGAAGTGAACATTCTCGCGTAAGCTCCACTCATACGATTAATTTGTCAGATTATCCTAAGTAAACATAAACTCAATCATAAATCAGAACATTCCAAAAATAAAAAGTACAATTTGTTAGTCTATTTAACATATATTTATATCACAAAGAATAGGTGAGATTTAACAGAAAATAAGAATCATGTTTATAGTTCCAAGCGGCAGTTTCGAGACGCATAAAATTACAAAAATCGTTAATTTTTACGTTTCACCATATTATATTATCTTTTCTATGGTTTCACTTCAGTTATTGCAGTTATTTAACATTACAGTTCTCTTACATCACAAAAGTACTAACATTAGCGCCTCGTTATCGCATTTTTTGTGATACACAGTCAATTGGTTTTGTATGTGTTGATTTAAAACAAATAAGCATCACGTGTCAACAGACACAAAACGAACACTTCACTTTTGTGATGTAATCAACAACGACAAAAACACATCCTACAAATTGGAATATTTTAACATTTCATAAAAACTAGCTTCCATCAAAATCTATTTTTGTAATTTTGTACATTTTAACTTGTCTCTTTATTTTGGGCTGTCTTTACATATTCGGCTGACGAAACAAACACTCACAGTTATTACTTCATTTCAAACGATATTTCTTTACCATTGGTTTGATTCTACAGAACTTTTAGATGCAAAACTTTATGACCTATGAGAACTTAGGGCGAGTATCTGTGCAATATTAACATTTTAGAGTTCTTATCTCTTGGCATTACAATATAATCGTAATGCATAGAAGTGCACAGAAAGTAGGAACGTTCGGAAATGCGCCGTTTTGTACTCGGATTCGTTCCTAACTTCGGAGAGGTCATAAAGTTTTGTAGTGTGTTTTGGATTGATGTGTTCGTGTTCGTTGCTAAGGAATATGTAATGTCAGCATTACAAAACACATAACGCAACGCCATACAAGGGACATTAGTTAAAGTCAATATAACAGTGAAAAATATAGTTGTGGACCTAGAAATAAGACACCTATTGAATATTAGACAATGTACTTCTGAGCACCCATTAAATTCTTAATTGGTGATCAAAAGCCACGAATTAGATTAAATATTTTTTATTCAATTCAAGTATTTCGAGAGAACATTTAGGAAAACTTTCCCCAAGTTGGTACAAAAGTTGCTGTGGACACTAAAAATACACAATAAGGATTAACAATACATGACGCGACTTAGAGGTATACACTAACACGTACAAGGTAAAAAAATATTCCTATCAATTTATTTAATTTGGGGTCAATTTCTTTACAAAACGCTACATATCGGCCGTTTTGACATGTACTCTCTGAAGTTGGTACTACGAACTAAGGCGCATCTATAGTCGGTACTTTATTACAAAAGTCATCTACTGCGCAGCGTCTTACGTACACTTCAGAAAGTTATTCAATATGGTCAACATGTTTTAATAGTTTAAGTTATCAAACGTACACGCTATGTATAACGTAGATATAATTTATAACAATTTTGCATTTTGAATCTTATTTCTAGGTCCATAAAGAGATACATATACAAAAAATGAGGTGGTCCCAAAATTAGCACTAATATATGGAGATCGACGTGGCAAAAAAACATTTTATTTGTGACAAAGTTGAAAACATTTATTTACACAATTGAATATATTTTAAGTTTATTCCTACCTACGAAGTGGATCATCACCAAAACATATCCTACAAACCTTCGATGTAGCATGAGCTGTGTCAAACATTCGACATATCTGTTAATCCTAGTATTTTTGGAATCTTAGTTCCAAAACGAATGAATTGATTTTGATGCGATAGTTTTATTGAAAGTTTACGTGGTAGAGATGGTTTTAGGTCAAATTTGGTGTCGGTTTTATTTCTCAAGCTTTTGTAGAGAGACCTTGGGGCCAGGAGCTCATCTTATTTTCAATCTATTTTCCGAGCCTTTAGCCAAAATGCTGGCGTTTATTTGCAGCGTAACCAGGCTGAGCTAAATACAACAACATTGCAATTCAGCGTGGTAATGCCGCCAGCATGCTAGGTACGGTTTATATATTATTAGTATAGGCAGTTAGGTATGTACTCGTAGTATGGAATAGTTTTTATTGCAATTGTTTACCATTTCACATAAAAACCTGACTTAAACCAGACGTGTTGAGCTTCGCGTCGTCCCGAAATCCCTTCACAAATGAAATTTTTAGTGATTTAGAATTGGGTATATTTTACATTTATTAATATATCATAGTTTAGAATGTTATCTGCCACGTCGATCAATCATCAGAATCATAATCAGAAACAAAGCATAAAGCATTACATGTCACTCAATCATTCACAAATCAACTGTTCCTATATAGTAATGTGTAACTGTTCGTGTGGGAGAAGAATCAACATAAAATTGAAAATGTAATAAAAATACTCTTCACGTTCAAGTTAATACTCTTTATGTACATATAAGTAAACTTCAATATGTACATTGCATTTTTTTTTTGATTCGTAAATTTCGATTGGCTGTTGTATCAAGTTGTTTCATATTCACAAGTCACCGTTCATGTTTACGTCAAAAAAAAAAAAGTATGAACTGTCTCATAAGGCTTTTTCAAAATAGTTTCTGACAATTACATCAGAGGTGGCGTTAATGTTTAAATTTGATAAGAACGCGTCATTGGTTAATAATTTGACATATTGTTTTACCCGTCTGGCATAAAAATCAAATCTGTCATTCTGAAAAAGCTTCATTACGAGTTCTAACTATGAGATTGCACGAGAGTTGTTGTCTCGTTCAATTGATTTTAATATAACTTATGATCTATACCTACAGGGTCTCATGAAACAGGGATACGAAGACGAAACGATCGTATTCTCGTTATCATATAGATCAACAACTTTAAAACGTCGAAAAATATTAGCTGTCATAAAAAATTGCTTACTTACTGTCAACAGCTAATTTTCTCTCAATTTCTGGACATAAAATAGCCCAAGCTCTATGATAATTATTGAATCCTCATTATGACCAATAATAATCGACAAAGACTTCAATTTCACAGCTTTATGAAAGGATTCGTTAGAAGTACCACTCAAAAGGAAAATCTTATTCCAGCGAATCTATATGTTAATATATACTAGCGGCCCGCTCCGGCTTCGCTCGAATAATAACCTAGATATCAACTGCAGCGCCATCTGCCGGGCGGATTTGTGAATCTAAACCTTCCAGGGCCCTACCCAAACGTATACAAAAAAAATCATTCAAATCGGTCCAGCCGTTTAGGAGGAGTTCACTAACAACGAAAAGTGGCATTGATTTTTATATATATAGAAGAAGAAGATACAACAGCCAATGGAATATTAATCATATATTTTATACTATAACAGCGCAAGCGTGCAGCTAATAATATTATACTATTCGCATGCGCACACGCAACCTCGCATCCACTCTGAATCTTCGTTGAAATTGATTACAATGCATTACAATCATTTCCTACCTTACATTACATACGGATAACCTAAATTTTAGAAAAAAATCATATCATTTACTCTATGTAATAATTTTAAATAAACATAAAAAAAAATAATCAAAACTTTCGTTACAACAAATTTCTAATTGAATTAAATAATGGAATCGATTAATTTGTGAGACGATAACGTATTGTTCACTTACTGCTCGATAACGCTGGCTGGTAACAAACCATAGACACTCTTATTATTTATCTGTAGCTAATGTGGGTTTGGTTTGTGTTGCCACCCGCAATGCGCTCATAGCGCGATTTATTGAGTCATAAACTGCATATTCATTCATAAACTAGGTAAAGATTTTTTTTATAAATCAGACATTTAGTGATGTGATCTTTGGCTATGCCCATTTGTGAAAAACTATTATGTTTAAATTTAATGCTATTAGACCAGTTTTATATCATTAAAATCCGTTTTTTTTCTTCCACAGTGGCATACCTGAAATAACTTGATTATTTTTAGTAATAACCACCCAGATTTGGCTGAGGGACGCCATTTCGCAGGATTTTTCTGTATCGTGTTGGGAAACAAATATTTCGTTCGATGTCGTATTTTGGTCATTTTATTGAAACTTTAGCGAAAACCATAGAAGTGGCAAGCAGAAATAAATAGGGGCGTACAAATTAGATGTTCCTGCAGCAGATATGACAGTTGATGTTTCCAATATAAGAAAGTTTCGACTGATGAATCACTAATGACTGGTTATCATCATTTAAAAGTTGTACTTGACCAGAATTGGTCCAGGTACTTAAAATGTGAAATAAAATAAGAATCCTAACATTGAAAGTTTCAAAATACTGTAGATGAGTAAAAAGGGATGTATTATATTTATAATTTCTACTTAGTGTAGGAATTCAGAAAGAAGAGAGAAACTTTCCTACATAAACGGAAGGAAAAAATGAAAAATAGATATTATGTGTATTAGAAAAATAAGCATGATATGTTTTCAATAAATCTCCTTATCAAAAGTGATTTTAACTATCAATCTTGGGTAACTTAATAATTATCAACAGTGTCCATCTGGGTCAAAATAATTAACAATTTTACAAACCAAATTTTCCAAAATATCTACTCAAAATTGTAATTTTACTATTATGGTTTGTTAAAATAAGCGTGGATCTGAAAAGAGTTTGAATATAACATCAATTGTTGTAAACCATCTTAGTTTTCTCACATCTGGGTAAAGACATTGAGGGAGCCAAATTTTGTTCACTTTTGCCGATCCTGAGTTTATATAATACGATATTTATAGCCCTCAACAATATTAGAGTGTCATTTATGATTTGTAAATGTAGAGTTTGCCTATAAAAGACTTTCGACTATGCAGTTTAAGGTTCATTTTCACTTGAACAGAATCGTCTGTTAGCCCGCTAGCAGGCAGCGTGACCGAGCGTTGTTCTATCTAAACCGAGTAGTCCGTAGGACGCACATCGACAGTTTCGCACCTCACTGAGTCTAGTTGTTATTTCGACACTGGTTCACTTGTTTATCCGACGTCACGGCCGCAGCTTACTTACAATAAAAATGGCATCGAAATCTTCACCTGAAACGAAAAAAAAAATGCATTTTAATACTAATATAGACACGTATTTACATTGTAATTTAGGCGTATACTAAATATCATAGCTTTTTAGGTCTCGTATAATAAATACCAAATGTCATGGACATTATACATGGATCGGAAATCAACTCAACTCCAAACAAAGTCTGGAATCAATTCAGTTATTGTTAACAGATCGACCAATTGGTTCCTAATCTAATTAATCTAACATGACGGTCGAAAATTAAATATAATAAACGCGTTAAGCTCTTATTGACCCGAGAATTATTAGGATTGTCATCAAACACGAAGGAATACAAACATGTTGAAAACCAGAGGCTAAGTTGGTGTGACATTGGATACATACTATACCCATACTGGGTACATACTGTCACACTGGGTACATAACATGGCTCAGGGTACATACTATGACACTGGGTACATACTGTGGCGCAGGGTACATACTGAGGTATGCACTTAGCATATATAAGCACATAATAATATGTGTAGTGTCCCACTGGATATATTCTGAGTGAAGTACTACATCAATTCTTACTTTAACAGTAGGTACTTTACGTACCATGGGCGTGGATCTTGGTACATATTATATGTACGTACCGTGATGCGGGGTTTTGTATGTAGGTTCGTAACGTGGTGTGGGGCTTGGTACGTAGGTACATACTGTCATAGGTACGTATAGATTCCCAAGATAGTTTGGGGTCCACTGACATACGCTTTTATGCGACAATAAAGCCTACTATCCTTTTATGTAACATTGTATTTGTACTGTAAATATTGTTAAACTTTGTGTGTAAATAAAGTATGATTTCATTTGATACCGTGGCGTAAGTTTTGGTACCTACGTTGGGTAGATACCGTGGTCTGGGGCTTGGTACGTAGGTACATACCGTGGCACGGAGCTAGGTACGTGGGTACAAACCGTGGCATGAGGCTTGGTACGTAGGTACATACCGTGGCGTGAGGCTTGGTACGCGGCTACACACCGTAGCACGAGGCTAGGTACGCGGGTACATACCGTGGAATGAGGCCAGGTACGCGGGTACATACCGTGGGCATGAGGGTTGGTACGCGGATACATATCGTGGCATGAGGCTTGGTACGCGGGTACATACCGTGGCATGAGACTCGGTACGCGGGTACATACCGTGGCATGACGCTTGGTACGTAGGTACATACCGTGGCATGACGCTTGGTACGTAGGTACATACCGTGGCATGAGGCTTGGTACGCGGGTACATGCCGTGGCATGAGGCTTGGTACGCGGGTACATACCGTGGCATGACGCTTGGTACGCGGGTATATACCGTGGCATGAGGCTTGGTACGCGGGTATATACCGTGGCACGAGGCTCGGTACGCGGGTACATACCGTGGCACGAGACTCGGTACGCGGGTACATATTATTATGGCATGAGACTTGGTACGCGGGTACATACCGTGGCATAAGGCTTGGTACGCGGGTACATACCGTGGCGTGGCGTGGCGGCGTCCGCGTGCCGCCTACTCCGCAGCTCATAACTTGTGGTTGCTGGTGAGCCACGTCAGGCCCTCGTACAGCCCGTCGCCGGAGGTGGCGCACGACGGCTGCACGTACCAGTTGCGGTCGCGGATGCGTGTCAGCCCGAGTTTCTCTTGGATCTCGTGCGGTTTCATCGCTGGAATCATAATCGATGCGAGTTAGCTGTGGTGGCATTGTCATAAGTAAATAATACATTACATTTTTAATTTTGGAGGCATTTTTCAGAGTTGTTTTTTTAGTTTCAGGAGTTCAGAAGGCAGAAAGTCCGATTTCGATTTTCAATACCGGCCCTTCCTTACCGCCTAACTAAATCGGCTTTCGCATTTTATTGCGGTCTCTATCATTTCAATCGAAAAGAAAAGAGAGAGCAATATCAAAGCTAAGACAGTTCTGGTTAGGCGGTGACCCTAAGGAGATTCTCGCCTCTGCTTTCTCTCAGATATAATAATGCGAGTAAACATTTCTTGTTTAATTATGAGAACGAGTTAGCTGATAAAATGTAATACTTAAATGATCGTAAATACAAATAAATTAATTAGTTATATGTACATAGAACGCCCGGACATAAAACAACTTTCTGAATTCTTCACACACATATTTGTCCTAGATGGAAATCAAACATACGAAGTCAACCTCTACAGAAAATACTTTTTTTTTTTCATAGCATACAGTGACGAGACGAGCAGGGTACGTGGCTGATGGTAAGCAACATCCCAGCCCATAACAGCACAGTGACACGCAACTATTGGAACATGAAAAGTCCAAATCATTACCTAACACAACACTGCCTGCAAAATTATAGGATGTTTTATCTATAGTGCCCAAGCGACACGAGACTCACGAGACAAAACTAGCGTTGCGTAGCATTGTCTACACGAAGCTAGAAGTATTAGCTTGCTAACACTAGCTAGCTATCCTAGCTTGAAAAACGAGCCTCGCCTCACATCTCGGAAGAATAACTGGCAAAGGTGTGGTACTTCCCCAGGCGAACTCTGCAAAGAGTCCTACCACTACAAAACTAATAATAGTTTACCATCTGGCAAGTCCTGCTTGTTGGCGAATATGAGTATGATAGCGTCCCGCATCTCGCGGTCGTTGATGATCCGGTGGAGCTCCTGGCGCGCCTCGTCGATCCGGTCGCGGTCTGCGCAGTCCACCACGAATATGAGTCCTTGCGTGCCTGGAAACATCAAGGATCATTGTTTTATATAAGAAAAACTAAGAGTCTACCAAGGAACCAAAGACATAAGGTCATAAAATGCAAAAGTCTAAAGGACCCAGGTGTTCGCGAAGTGTTGGAATCACCAAGGTTCATTGTTCACGGGCAGTGTTTACGTATCACTTACGTCATATATTTTTCTTATTGTTTTAGTTCGATAGTACATTTTTTTCACTTCGTTCCACAATTTTTAAAAGTCTACCAGGGAACCAAAGTCAGAATATGAATCAAAGTCTTAAGGATCCTAAACTAGGATTCAATACTTTGGAACTTCTGGAATCACCAAGGTTTTTGTTATCACCATTACATAACAAAAACCAAAAGTCTCCCAAGGAACCAAAAACATAAAAGATCATAAAATGCAAAAGTCTAAAGGACCCTTTCCCAGGTGTTCGCGAAGTGTTGGAATCACCAAGATTCATTATTTTGCAAATGGAAAATCAAAAGTCTACCAGGGAATCAGACGCATAAGGTCACAAAGATCAGTCTAAAGGACCCAGGTCTTAGCGAAGTGTTAGATTCATGTTTTACATAAGGACCTAATAAATGACATAACCTATATTTTCTAAAATAGTAAATAATTTGAATCAAATTGTTTTTTAACTTTTTTTACTCAAATTTCTATTTATATCACTCCTCTAACTGCAAATCAGTTGAAATGGATTTTAACCTCTACAAATCGATTGTTGCCTAACAAAACCAAATTAAGTCGAAGTCGTCCATGAGTCGAAAATTCTACAACTCAATTTTTTTGGCGTCTCCTTTCAAGATTCTCCTTCTAAAAACGTCTACTACTTCACGTAAATATTTACGTAGATTCTACTGTACCATTTTCTGTTTCACCTAAAGAAGCCTATAATATAGACTATTCAAGAACTATTCGTTTCAAATAACAAAATAACTTTGTTACTTTAACACAATAAATGTAGGTAATAGAGTACAAATGACACCCACCTGTATAATAATGCCTCCACAGCGGTCGTATTTTGTCCTGCCCTCCAACGTCCCAGACGTTGAATTTGACGTTCTTATACGTAACTGTCTCCACGTTGAACCCGACCGTAGGTATCGTTGTGACAGACTGACCTAATTTTAACTTATATAAAATAGCTGAGACGATAGTTCAGGAAATCGTTAAATTTTCATGGCGATTTCGTTAAGTAATGTACGTAAATAGAATACTATAATACGCGTGGTTAGCTCAACTACAAAGTGATCTTTAACGACATGGTTTCACTATAACACTAAGAGGGGTTTCACACTACGTCCGATCCGTATCCGATCCGAACCCCATCCGAACCCGTGAAAACATGGATCTAGAAAACTCGGACCGACGGTTTCGCACTACATCCGATCCGATATACAATAAGTTACCAAATAACATGGAAAAATTACCATTTTATTAAATGTCTAAAGAATGTATTAGAGATAGAGAATAAATGGTTTTACAAACAATAAGATTTTTTTCAAGACAATTTTGATGAAAAGATGTTCCATTGCCACTTTTGCCATTCCATGAATGATTCAATTCGGACGCAGTGCGGAGAGCGTTCATCATACAAATAATACTATGGCTCCTTCGGTTCCTCAATTATCTATTCCGAAATGGAAATTTATGGATGACGGAGACAATTCGGATGACGGAAATCGGATCTAGTACGTAAACTACCATACAAATAGTTGTACGACAACTTCAGAAACTGTTTTCACGGATTCCAATCGCATTCGGATCGGACGTGTGACGAGTGCGAAACCGCTCTAAGTATTTTGACACAATCACTGACTCTTCTATAATAATAAGTAATCTTTTACTTGCATATTTCTTGTAAAAAACTTAAAAATAAATATAATATGATATAAACTTTGTACTATGAAAGCCAGATATATCTGGCCAGATATATAATTAAAACTTATTTACAGGTTTCTATATTATAGAAACCTGTAAATAAGTTTTAATTTGCATCGATGGAAAAAGAGTTTCCGGAATTTCTATAGATACCATATGGTAATGTTTTGGTATATACGAAGAAATCTGATGGTTTCTTTCAAATCTTAACTAAAAACACGACGGTGCGGGGAGGGTAACATATTATCGTCAGTTCTAAGACCTTCGCGAAGTCCTAGTGGAACCGTTAAAGAAATATAAAAAAAATGGATTTAATGCCAATTAATTTGCTAAGGTGTATAGCTGTATAGTCAATATTTTTACTATGAACTTCAAAATTTAAAAAAATACGAGTGAAGGACTTAGCCGTGCTTTGCGTATTTCGCTAGATACGACCTTAAATTTAAAGAGTAAGTATAATAGGTGTATATATTAGAGTTGAATTTGTTGATGGTAACATTTGCAAAGGATACTAGTCTTGCCAGCAGCGTCGAGTCCCAGCATCAGTATCCTCATCTCCTTGTTACCGAAGATCTTCGAAAGAAGCTTCCCCATGGTGCTGAGCTCGCATCAATCGCACAACTAGAAATAAACATAATAAAACCATTACTACTGAAGTTCAACAGGGGTACGCCGATAAATAAATTAAAAAATATTGACTTAAAGGGGATTGCAGCTTTTTGACTATGCTACTCAGATAAGAACAACTTTCTAAAAAAAATATTGATAGAAACCTCACACGCGTAGTTTCTATCAATACTTCTCTTTTATTTTGTTAATAGGTAGCATGTATCAGCCATTTCGCCTGATGTTAAGCGATGATGCAATCTACGCTGTCTCTTATTTTTAGTATTTAAATAATTTAGCTAACTAGAAATTTCAATAATAAACAGTTCAAGAGATAATTCATCTTATATCTCCGGGTAACGAACGCAGTGCAATGCTTGACAGAAATGTTGATTCTTCACATTCAAATAACCGCGTGACTCTGTGCTATTATGGGCAGACCGTGTTGCTTGCCATCTAGCTCAAATGCCTTGCTCTTCCCGTCCGTCTAAATTATAAAAAAAAGTAACACACAATTTTATTAACAGTATGGAAGTCTGAATATTCAACATGTCAGTCATTACTAAATGCCTCGTCATAGCTGGACGTCTATTCTTTCTACGAAAACCTTAATTTCGAAATAAACTTGTCACTTTCCTACTCCGGTTTTAGTCGGATCTGTCGTTTCGTTCGTTTAAATGTTCTAAGCGTACTCTAATTAGAGTAGACTTCGAACAATTAAACCTCAAACAATGTCCGATCGGACTAAACAAAGTAGGACCGGAGTAGGAAAGTCGCGAGTCTATTTTTATTTACGTTTTTCGTAGTAAGGGAGTAAACGTCCTGCTTGTGTATAGGTAGTAACTGACAGTCGTAATGTACATAGGTAACCATTACCATATAAGTAATGATCTGCAACGCTTTATGATGCTACTAATTCATGCAAACAGGAAGTAGGGCCTTGGAAACATTCCAATTGGTGAACGATCAACAAAGCGAGGTTGTCATAGCAACATGAATAAGTTCTTTTACAAATGACAAATGACTAATACTAAACGTGTTACCAGCGTAAAATTGAAATGTTTTTGAAGTACCATAATTATTTATTTTATCTTTTTATGTCGGTTAGGAACTGTAAGTCACATAATATCATCTAACTGGCTTCCACGGTACAATATTTGCTTAGTTTGGGGCTAAATGGCATGTGTGATAGGTATCACCAATATTTAATTTACTTACTAATATTATAAATGCGAACGTTTATATGTTTATTGCACAATCGCGTTGGAACGACTGAACGGATCGGGTTGAAATTTGGATTACAGTTAGATTATAGACTGAAACAACACATAGGCTTTTTATCGTGAGAAAATTGAGAACGGGAACTACGCGGGTAAAACCGAAGGGTGCTGTTAGTTATTATTATTGTTATACTAGCGGTCCGCCCCGACTTCACCAGTTGTACATATAACAGCCTATAGCACTCAGGGACCACAAACATAATTTCCAACGGTGAAAGATTATTGAAATCTGTCCAGTAGTCCGTGAGATTAACGCGTTAAAACATAAACCTTTTCAGCTTTATAATATTAAGTATAGATAAAACAAATGACCAACACAAATAAATATCGTATCATTAAATTCGCAACTATTAAGTCGTAGTGTTTCTATTGAAATTATATTACAAAGACTGTACAGGGAGGAACATAGGTTACTGCCATAGTTGACCCCAAATGACATCTACTAAGTACCCACTAAAGTTTGAGCTAGCGCACAAAGTGCAAGGCCCTACTAAAGCGACTTTGTATTGTTATACGAGTATAATATTATGTAAACCTAGTTATAATATGTTAGCACACACATAGTTTCAGACTCGTAACAATTTAAGTACCTCTACAACATTCTGAGTTATTTGGGACCATTTGTCACATCGTGTTGCATCGTTGATCACAAAAAAGGTTGTTTTTGTCTTCCAAACCAGCCAATATCGGAAATCCTATGATATACTGCACTCCAATTGGAAAAGCAATTACAGAGCCGAGCGCGATCGCCGCAAAAAGTTACCTCATTAAACTTTGTCCCGTGTATTCGTCCGTACAACGAATTGGGCCATCCACTTCCGTTTTAATATTTTCTAGTTGCTAGCAACTTTCTAATTTACTTTTGCGGTAAGATTGTAGAAAAAACTTGCGACAGGTGGGTACTGGATTTGTTGTTTTTGGATATTTTATGAGGACGCTAAAGTTTGGGAGAAGTTTAGGAAGAAGGTAAGGCTTCTAACCGAATTGGTTTTACTCTGCCGCCGGTTGAAGTTGTTTCCAATTACACGTTTTATTTAATAACTAAGTATAAAATATTACTTCAACGTCACGAAATAGCATTAATATTATGACTTAGTTTATATCGTGTATATTATCACTGCAGTTCACATGTGACAAACTTAACTAGATATTTCGTCTCACAGCAGAAAATTAACATGACTTTTCGTATGGTTGTTTTTTTATCGAAACATCCCTTCTACCAAATTCTACTTCTACTTCTACCAAATCCACTTAGGCTTTGCTATTAGGGCTCCCACACAAAACTGCGATGCGACGCCGCATCAGAGCAATTCGCCATCGCAAGTTCCTCCTATGCGACGTCGCATCGCATCGCAGTTTTGTGTGGGAGCCCTTAATGTGTTTAATTTCAAGCGACAAGAAAAGAGAAAGCTAAGACAATTTTAGGAGACAGATTTAATTTGATTTGAGATTGATATGAGGGTCAAATCTATGTTTCGATCGAACCATATTTATATATATAGTCGGTGTCTGTCCACGGACTTGCTTGATTGTTAAATAGCTAAGGCTAACGCCGCATCAGAGCAATTCGCCATCGCAAGTTCCTCCTATGCGACGTCGCATCGCATCGCAGTTTTGTGTGGGAGCCCTTAATGTGTTTAATTTCAAGTGAAAAGAAACAAAAGAAAAGAGAAAGCTAAGACAATTTTAGGAGACAGATTTAATTTGATTTTAGATTGATATGAGGGTCAAATCTATGTTTCGATCGAACCATAATTATATATAGTCAGTGTCTATCCACGGACTTGCTTGATTGTTAAATAGCGAAGGCGGTGAGATCGAAAAATTAAAAAAATGAAAGAAAACGTTAAAAGCTTCGTAAGCAGAAGCGTTCAAACTCTTCAAACCAAAGCTGTTTATCCATCGTGATCCCAAGTTATCGCACCGCTGATCTGAGTGCTTTCATGCAATCGGCTCCGAATCGATGGTCCATCATCAATCAGCTCGCACTGACGCTTATCAGACAGCGCTCGTCAGGAATCTCAACAGGCTTGATGTTATTGGACGTCGATAAAAATGTTTTTTTGCCCCTTTGAAGGATCAAGTCCATTAAAAATTGCAATAATTTAAACTGAATTTACGGATATCTCATACTAGCGGTCCGCCCCGCCTTCGTCCGTGGTACATGTAAAATACTAGCAGTGCCCCGCGGTTTTACCCGCGTAGTTCCCGTTCCCGTAGTTCCCGTTATTTTTCAGGGATACAAAGTACCGGTTTCCATTATTCCAGTAAGCAATCCAGCGCTGGATTGCTTACTGGAATAATGGAGACCGGCACTGGAATGCACTGGCACTGGATTGATGCATTCCAGTGCCGGTCTTCATTATTCCAGTAAGCAATCTAGCGCTGGATTCGGTCGCTGGACTGGAATCATGTAAACGGGGTATTATAAAATTAGTATAGATTTAATACTAGCAGCGCCCCACGGTTTTCCAGGATAACATTTATCGGGGTATTTATTTCAGCAGTATTGTATTGAATCAATATACAAAATTGAATCTATGAAAATGCTAATCACGCTTCCGGGTGATATTGGTTGTCTCTCCTTATCTACCGTATCACTAGTATAGTCGCAGAAGAAAATTGATCTGATTTTACATCTTTTTATCCAATAACAGCAAGCTAATTGTGATATTATAAATGCGAAAGTTTGGATGTTTAGATGTTTGTTGCTCAATCACGTCGGAACATCTAAACGGATCTGGCTCAGGTTTGGAACAACACAGAATATAGCTTGCAAAACGTACGCAACTTTTTCTCCCGAGAGGCGAAGTTCATTAGATATTGGTCCTTATCTGTATTCTTCGAGGACTAAATCTTACATTACATTTCCAAAATCATTGATAGCTTCATAAATTGTGAACGTGAATTTATACACAAACCGAACCACAGGGATGGCGAAACCACTGTTGATCAGTGCATTTTGTATTAACATCTTACACATCGGCCACTAGGCAGCTTTCGCAGAACCACTAAACAGCCAAAGAGCCCCACTTGGCAAGTAGATAACAACTGGCGGTAGGAAACTCGTCATTAGTACAGCGTCCCACTGCAAGCACCTACATCGAATCTCGCTTATCGACGCCCTACATAGAGTGGGATATCTAGTTCTAAGAATATTTATTGCGAATCTTATGTAGTTTAGAAATATTCATCGATAATTTAATCTATAAGTAAATTAAATTAATCGTCTTTATTTCAACCCAATGTTTCCACATACAATTTGCGACATGCGATAGCAAACTGAAGTGGCGATGGGCTGGTCACATCTGTCGCAGACCCGATAACCGTTGGCAGACGGGTTCTGGAGTGGAGATCGCGAATCGGCAAACCCAGTGTAGGACGCTTTGAGACTAGATGGAGTGACGATATTCGAAAGGCAGCTGGTGGCGGTTGGAGAAGTAAGACCGAGGATCGGGCTGAGTGTCGTATCATAGGAGATGCCTATGTCCAGTAGTGGACGAATACGGGCTGATGATAGTATGAAAATTTCAAGACTTAATTCATAATTAAGTCTATATATTGAAGAGTAGGATCATTTACCAGAACTACATATTTAGTCAAAACCGGCGCCTCACTTTACAAAGTTCGTGTCTTAACACAATAAAGTGAATTAATAAGGATCCCGACGAATTGTGAAAGTTGCCTAGAACAAACGTTTGTCATTGCATAATTTATTTTCCAGAAAAGCCTCTACAAAGGTACAATTGGTATCTGGCTTCTTTTGAGTGTTTTGATATCGTCAGGTTAAGGATTAATTAGTAGCAGAAGCAGAATATCACATTCGAAACAAATACTCTGTAATATAGTAACTGTGGATGAGGAGTGATGATGAACAAAGTCTCCAAAAGATGATCCAGGGCCCTTGGAAGAATCACTTTGAGGTCATAGGTACCTACTTCGTAGGCGTTAGTTCATTATGTGATTTTCCTTATTTATTGGTATGTTTCTTTGTTGTGTAGTTTAAATATTTGTATGTTTGCTACTAGAATGCATATTTATTGCGGTATCTTATTCTAGTAATAGTCTTTGTTGATCACCACGTAATGAGTTTTTACAAAGATTTTTGTCCATACCAAGATTGTTTGTAAACATCGCTTTCAGCGATAAGGGCGCCAGTTGTTTCACTGGTCTGTTTTCTTACATTGTATGTATCATTTATAGTGTGAATTAATTAACTCATTCACTGACCGACAGCTATCGGCTGTAGCCACTCTGTCACAAGAAGGTTTTTATTCAGAACCGTATTCTTACGAGCTATCTGCAAGGAGAGAAATCGAAGGAATTAGTGCCTTTGCCCTTTGCACAACAGTGGTATTATTCGGCCTTAAAAATCCATTAACAAAAACCATTCGTTTCTACGAGGTACAGACAAGAAAAAACAACAATATCCTAACGGAACCTATCAGATATATCGTAGGTTCGCCATGAATATTTTGTTCGGGAATACCAGGCCGTGTGGGTTTAACGATGTACTTATCACAACAAAAGGTCAATCCTCCTGTATCATAAACACAGGAGCTTATATTGAATATGCGAGCAACCTTCCCGTGAAAAATGTATCAAACTAAAAATAAAAAGTTAATTGAACAACTTAATATTAAATCTGGCGTAGGAAGTATTCGGGATGGTAAAAATCTAAAAATACAGGAATTTCAGAAGTTTCAACAGAGAATATTTATATACGAGGGAATTGTTATACATATTATGCGTCTTGACGTCAAACGTGAATTAGTATGGGGAGACGACACTTTCGCAAACGTGGCGTTATACCGAAAATAGTATCAATCAATAATACAGTCACGCTGTGGTCTCGTGAGCCCCGCACGATCCATTCATTGAAATGTATACTAACACAATTTTGACATCGTAAAAAAATCTACGATGGACAAAAAATACTCATTTGACGATACCGCTTACGCCAAAATCGATTAGATTATTACGTTTATGTGAATACACACAATATACCTGGACCTATAGGTATATGAATGTGAATACAGTATACAATATTAAGGTATTCACAATTCACTAACATATGTGAAACACATGGTGAATATTTTAATTTCAGTGTGTAGTGGAACTTTTAATAGGAATTTTTGATTTTGCGATGCATTTCAAGAGCTCCCAAAAGGAACTCTCAAAGTTTTTCCATAACGAGAGCTCGTTAAAGAGCACGATTAGATTCTTGTGTGTAAACGTCTGGTATGTGTGATCACTATTCAACATCAGAAACAAAAATAGTCTATGACATGTATTGGTTCCAGAACATTAATTGTAAAAACCTTTGAAATACTGAAAGACATACGCACATTTTGCTCGTTAGTTAAAGATTACCCGGTCTTAAGGTCGTGCCGCGGGGTCGTAAACGTCGAAACGGAGGTATGTCAGGCAGTCTAAACACGGAGCCCTAAATTGGGTCGGTCTCGGTGTTGCCATCGGAAAGTGTCGGGACTGCCACGAGACATGGCATAACTATAGGATTGCCGTATTTCGGTGAAGACGTAATTTAATATTGATATAAGATGTGGGAAAACAATGTATTTTTTAAGCCCCGACAGAAAAATGACGGGTTGTTATAAGTTTGGCGTGTCTGTGGCATCATAACTCTGGAAAGGATGAGCCAATTTTGATTTGTTTTATTTTTTTGTTTAAAAGGTGAATTAGTCGAGAGTGACTTTGTAGCCGTTTCATCATAATTGGTCCAGCGGTTTCAAAGTTATCAGCTCTTTTGTTAGCTGCGGCAGGGGGCTTGTAAACATACGTGTGACCTAAAATGTGATACAATTTTTTTTAAATATATTTAATGTCCCTACGTACATTTAATAACATTGAAGCACATTTTTCATAACTACCTAGCACTAAATAAAGAAACGCTTGGACTACGCTACCCAGACAGCTGATGTAATACCTGTATAATAATTATAACTACATTCTAATTATATAAATAAATATAATCTAGTTTCCCATTGAAAGAACTACAGTAGGTAAAAACAGAACAAACATATGTTTTTTTTTACACAAAGTTACGTTGTAGGCGGTAATCGAGAATCAACCTACGATTCAGTGGTCAGATTCACTGCTAACTGATCGTTGAGGCCAGCCAATACAAAGTATATTTATACTGCTGCGAAAATCCGGCGATTCTACGTACAAATTGCCGTATATTACGGCAATTGCCGTATAGATAGAGCTGATAGAGAGCAACACTGGTCGATCCCGGCATCAACGCCGCAGATTAGGCAACAGTAACAGCACCGGCACATCCTAATGTCACACAGTTACGGTGGAGGTCATGTTTAAACAATGAACACATCGAGACGATACGAACTTGTAAGTGGATACGGCGGAAAACGCGACTTGAATCGAGGATTTCAGGTTAAGACTGGAGTACTTACACACGTAAGATTACGCCTATAGGGATAGAGACTACATCGATTCGATATAAGCTCTTAGAGCTGAATATTACGATTAGAGATTTTGAAATCAATAATGGTAGGCAGTCTGACAATCGTCTATCCTTCTCACCTAACACCCTCACCTTATTTTTCCTTTTAAGAATACCTGGGCAGATGGTTTTCAGACTTTCGCAAATCGATCTTCTATTGAAAACATTAGTGTCCTCGTCACCAAGGCCGTTGTAACGCGATCGAAACATTCGAGTGCTAATCCTACTAATATTATAAATGCGAAAGTTTGGATGTTTATAGCTCAATCACGTCGAAACGATGAAAGGGATCGGTCTGAAATGTTGAACACTGTTAGAATATAGGATGAATTACATAGGTAAATTTTTATCCCGGGTAAATGACGGGAACGGAACTACGCAGATAAAACCGCGGGTTTATAAAATACATCTAGGGTGACATTTTTTTTTTAACTTCTATAGGTTCACACTTGACCGCCATCTCGCCTGATGTTAAGCGACGTGACGATGCGGTCTACGATGGAACGTGTTTACCTAGAAATAACCGATTCACTATCGATTTGAAGACACAAAGATTGTAACCATCGGGGAAAACCCACTCAGGCAACGTATTCCACAGCCTAGACGTTCTTGTCACAAAAGTAGAGTCAAATCTCTTCGTTCGTGTTTTTGGAACATCAACCATGAAACGATGTCGCTTTTTCGAGCTACGAGCATTCCGATAGAAAAAAGGACAAGGTGGTATCAGATCATGCAAATCAGTCGCACACTCTCCGAAGTGTATCCGATAAAAACCCGATAGGCTAGCAATTTTTCGGCGATGTTCAAGACTTTGAAGTATTTTTCGCACAAGAGTGTCGTTGCCTATGAGCCTTTTCGGAGCTTTTTGACGTCTCTCGATTGATTCCAGAGCCTCCAGCTGATACTTAGCCGATCCATCCCAAAGGTGCGAACAGTACTCCATACAGGAGCGAATCTGTGCTTGATATAATGTAAGCAACTGTTCAGACTTGAAGTACCATCGCACCTTTGAGAGGACACCTAGTTTTTTGGCAGCAAGTTTAGCCATGGACTCGATATACGAGCCAAAGTTGAGCGTAGAGGTCAAAGTAACGCCCAAAAGCTCAAGACGGTCAGAAACCGGCACGGATACACATCTAAAAGTTGGAGTCAGTTGGAAGGGACTCCTTTTAGCGGAGAACAGACACGCCTGCGTTTTATTCTCGTTGAACTTGACCAGATTGGCATCGCCCCATTTAGACACCGCCTCAAGGGTCTAGCTCAAACGTTCGATCAGACTCTCTCTCTGTACCAGAGTAATGTCTAGCGCGAGAGCCACTGGGCAGCAACCAGTGGCTCTCGCGCTAGACATAGAGACGCAAAGTGCTGGTTGCTGGTGGCAAATGGTTTAGAATGTTCATGTTTAACTAGCTGTGAGGCACTGAGCTGTTAGACAGGACTGTTGCTTACCATCAGACACTTATCTTGTTCCCGTCACACTTTATTGTATAAAAACAAATAAAAATATCAATGATCACATTTTATTTATTTATTAAAAACATTTTTTTTATTGTCAAACGTGAGCCTAAAACAACAAGGACGATATAGATCAAACAAAAACTAATAAAATCCATATTACCCCTAGATCATTCTCCATCAGGCTACTACGCAATTCAATCAATCATCCAAAGAAAACTGCTAATGGCACTCGACGCAAAAACAAGACCCAACGAAGTTTCGGCGGAGCATTTATCCGTTACGCGTACTCTTATGAAATATTAGGAAGGTGCTTCGATTACGTTTTCGGAAAGAGGGCAAGTTGAATTCTTGATACGGAGCTAAATAAACAATTACGCTCCTGAAGCGGCGAATGTGAAAAGTTAGAAACGAGCGATGTTTAATTCTCTTTTACAGAAAATACGAAATGATTTTTACTTTTTAGATTTATGACAGTAAGTAATTTATTTATTCCTTAAAAAATATTAGTACTACGTAGAAAAAGAGTTCACAATTAATTTCCTCGTCTAAATATATCACAGTTAGCGGTGAGCCCCAAACTAGGCTGAGCCTGTATCTTGGGCGCTCTGGTCTAGATTACTAGATTAGTAAGATTTGAAGACTTACCTATCGCTTTACCGTAACTCTAGGTACAAAGTTACATTATTGTCTAAAACTGATTTGATCTGAAATATTACAATACATAATTCTTTGTTTGCCGATTTTGTGTTATTATTTATACGTTTATTCAACTTAATAACTGCTACTTTGTAGAGTACTCTTTAGGATTAGAAGTAGCTAAGACCACAGCTATGTTAATTACAAGCAGTAATGTACAAACATTATTATTAGGGAACAATGGAGGATAATGTTCCCAGAGAAATTACAGGGAAAAGTGAAATCTCTGGGAGACGAGCGCAGTGCAGTGCTAGGCAGTGATTTTGGCTCTTCATGTTAAAACAGCTGCGTGACGCTTTTATGGGCAGGCGTTTTTTTTTTACCACAAAGCTCATGTCTTGTTCTTTCTGTACCACAGGTTTTTTTTTATGATGAACGTAGATATTGAACGTAGGGACTGCCGATAAAAGTGAAAACTTATAACTCAGAATTTGATAGCATACTTCGGAAAATAAGCGGGTGAAACCAAAGGGCGCTGCTAGTCTGGAATAAATCTTCAAAGCATTATCATCTAAATAAGTCTTCTAAGCATGTAATAGGGTACAATCCTCAAAAAAACTAAGTAACCCGTTAGTTAGATTGCCAAAAAATATTGTACACGTATTTTTTCTTTTGTTTCACAAACAAAAAATTACGAAGATACAGCACGAAGTAACTATTTTCTGATCTGTGATACAGCGCTTATAAGTTTCGCGTGACGTCACTCGTGCCTACGATTTTTGCTCACGAGTGACGTCGCGACCCCCACTCTCGAAGTTTGATGGTCTATATCTTTGACGATTTTTAATATTTTGAAAAAACAAAAAATAAGTGTCCCATATTTTTCCATGATCTAGCTGACGGGCTAATTAGAATAGTGTATTTTTGACCCAGTCCGGTACCCTATTGGTAAATGGTCCCGAGTTCACCCGAAGATTTATTTAATTCTTGAGCTCAATTCACAGCCCACAAAAAATTCAGTGTGTAGTGCGCCAGGAGAAGTTTTCACTTCAAAAGTAATCTTATCAATAGACACAATAAACACTATTTTTATCCATTGAAAAATTAGTAACTATTCTTAACTCACTACGAAGTTTTGTAATGGCAAGTCCATATCCATAGATACTAGTCTATGAATCATATCGGCTGTTCTACTTTGTCGGTAGTAAACTATTCCATTCATCTAAGGGCGGCGCCACAACCGGTCGCCCGAGAGGGGTGCCCCTTTTTATTTCCGTCGGGTCATCGCCTGGGGCGTTAACCATTTCTACACCATTTCCTCCATCCATCCAATCGAATGGCGACGGACATATAAATTTCCTGCTGTTTGATTTCTTTTTAATTTTTTATGAGATGTAATGGAGTAGTACTACTTGTTAGTCGTTTATTTTTGGACGATATTCAGTATGTAGAACGATATTATTACGTGTTTTTGACATTTTCTTTATCACAATCGCGGAAGTAGAATCGAATTGAAGACATCCAAATCACGTATACAGAGAAATCTCATCAACTCATCAACAGCCCACTATAAATATGTTCCCACTGCTGGGAATCGGAGCCTTCTCTCGCAAGGAGAGAGTTAAGGCCATAATCCACCACGCTGGCCCAGTGCGGGTTGGTGAATGACTCATGACTTCGAAAGATTCTAGGTACATGTCGGTTTCCTCACGACGTTTTCCTTCACCGTTTTAAGTTAGCGGCATTACGCACATGACTTCGAAAAGACAGTGATGCGTGTGGGGTTTGAACCCGGGGTCTCCGGATCGGCAGGCGCCGTTCGCCCGACTAGACCAGCCGTAACTTTTTAAGAACATACATAACAATGCAGATAAATAATTGAATCTTTTTGTCGCATGATTTAACACCACTTTGCCCTTTTTTCTATCGTACTACTCGTAGCTCGAAAAAGCGACATCGTTTCATGGTTGAAAATATATAAGTGATCCCTGAGTACTATGGGCTATGTACGACGGGCGAAGCCGGGACGGACCGCTAATCTTTGTAATATAACTTTTAAAAGTTAAAGTTAAAGACTTCACTATTTGAACTTATATTGAAAACGTTACACGGGGTTTAATCACTATCTAAATTATTTGTAACTAGTAGAGTTCCGCGGTTTTACCCGCTTAGTTCCCGTTCTCATTCTTTTCCCGTGATAAAAAAGTAGCCTATGTGATATTCCAGACTCCATGAGTATTTCGAATAGGGTACAATCCTCAAAAAAACTAAGTAGCCCGTTCATTTTTATAATACTCCCCTCCTTTTCCAATGGGTTAAGTTCATCCTACTACTATTTTTTTTCACTTTTTATTATTTTTAAATTTCACTTTTTATTATTTTTAAAGGCTTCTAAACCCTGGTATATTACAGAAATCAATTATATTTAATGCGCAGGTACTTCCACTTTTCATATTTAGGAGTGTTTTTTTTTTGAGTAATTATTTTTGTTTTGAACTATAATTGCTGTCAATTGAGTAATTATAATGCTGTCAATTGAGTAATTATAAGGTACCGTAGTTAAAATGATTAATCAACTATAAGTAATTAAGTTTGATTGTATTAAGAGGAAACACAAGCAAAAACTAAAAAACTATGAATGTTATGAAAGCATCTAAGCACCTATTTCAGATTTCAGACATGAAAGTATTAACATGGTGTCTATTCTCCTGCATCAATCACCAAACTGAATTCTAAACAAATTGAACATGTTTCAAACTGACACTCACCAGCATTTCTCGATAATAATAATTGAAAGTCCTGTAAATAAGGTTAGTTAAAGCTCAGAACTGTCTGGGATATCTCAAACTTCGGCAAGCAATAGAAGTAATCTGTGGCCTATTGATTTAGTTAAATAAAAAGGTAATTCATGTCAAATAAGTTTAGTGACCGACGATCCAAGATCGACGAAGCCACAGTTCTACAGTTGATTAAACATATTATACTAAATGTACCGTCTGACCCAGCAATTTAACGTTAATACATTTAATTACACAACCCAAACAAACCCTCCCCTATCTCTATGAAGCATCGATCCTATTCAGGGCAAGTCACCCCTGAGGCATTCGATATTATTGGATAGTCGCCAATTATACATGTTCTGACGGTTTTGACTTACAGTGGGATGTAAGTTTGGGTTCGCAGTCGTAGTATGATGAATACTTACAAGCTAAAACATTTGGGTTTTTTTTGTTTGAACGCGACAATCTCGGGACCTAAAAGCGAATTAGAAAAAAAATATGCATGTATGCATAGCGCTAAATCTATTGTTATATGTAAACTCTACTCATGGGGTGCCCGAAATACAGGTTCATCATATAAACTGCGAAGCCAGCTGTGACATTATTTGAAATATATAATTTTATTTACTTATGTGCTGCTATTCTTATGGAAATAAATAAATGACTTATGACTAATGATCAGGCCACGGTTATAACATATACGAGTGGAGCCGTGATTCAAATGTGATGTCGATAAATTTCTATTTAAGATGTATTTGAGTATACTAGCGATTTAAATTTAATTTCCTATTTGATTTCTAGCTTTAAGCAAAGCGGACAAGACAAACAAATTACAATCATACCATACGAAAACATTTTAATAGTGATATCTAAGACATCCCCAGCCGGTCGATAAATCTAGCTAATAGCAACTATCTGACCTGGAACCCTAAGCACTCATTATAATAGAAAGCACACATAAATAAACATCTCTAAAAATTGTTAAGCTTCCCAAAGAAGTGAAACGCTACGAAGCCCTTAGATTGTTACGTTTACTTCAAGGATAAATCGTGTAGTTTTAAAACTGCTACTTTTCTTAGTCCACATAGAACTGGCATATAACTTCTCCTTCTTTTATTATTTAAAGTTAAACTTTTTGAAAGTTACTGATGTTAATCTGAAAGTGGGGCAGTTAAAATGGAATCGGGCGGGAAACATTTGTCGAATGCCGGACCAACGTTATCAAAGATTGGGGCTCAACATATAAACGACCAGCAGGTCGTTCAGTCAAGGTGGCGAAACGAATCTTACAACTGACAACTGCTGAATCTTATTACTTTTATACCCTTCTATCATCCTACATAGGTCTCCTGGTGGTTCATTTGACCCATACATTTTGTTCACGGGGCTGTAGTTTAGTAGAAAGAAGCAACCGCTTTCAATTTAATCGAAGATTGAGAAATTAACTAACATGTAAGATATTAAGAAGTTAAAGAAAAATTTTATGGGATCAAACATCAACATTTTTAATTTGGTTTTTATACCTATGTAAGTACCTAAACACATAGCTATCTAAAATATATACAAACTTTATTTGGTAAAATTAGTTCTACAAAAATAAAGTAGCCAAGTGCGAGTTGGACTCGCCCATGAAGGGTTCCGTTCCAGCAAGTAACATAATATACATAGTACACATAGTTCTTATAGTTCGTTGTAACTTTGATCGAAGTTTTAATTATAGTGTATTTATGACGTACTAAAAAAAACTACTCATCAGATCGAGTTCAAACTAATTTTCGTTGGTAGTTTTCATGGTAATGTACATCATATATTTTTTTTAGTTATTTCATTCTCTTACTTTAGAAGTTAGAGGGGGGGGGGGACACACATTTTACCACTTTGCAAGCGTCTCTCGCGCAAGTTATTCAGTGTAGACAAAAATTATATTAGAAACCTCAACATCATTTTTTAAGACCTATCGATAGACACCCCACACGTGTAGGTTTGATGAAAAAAAATTGTTTGAGCTTCAGTTCTCAGTATGGGGGGCACCCCTAATTTTTGTTTTTTTAAAAAACTTTTGTAAAAATCTTAATGCGGTTCACAGAATACATCTACTTACCAAGTTTCAACAGTGTAGTTCTCATAGTTTCGGCAAAAAGTGGCTGTGACATACGGACAGACAGACAGACAGACAGACAGACAGACAGACATGACGAATCTATAAGGGTTCCGTTTTTACGTTTTACGGAACCCTAAAAATAACATTTGAAGCGGTCAGCTAAGAACGCCGGTATTGTCATGCATGCGAACCCCAGATTCGGTACCATTACGTCTTAAACCGATAAAGCAACCGTGGCGCCCAAATGGCGGATGCAACTGATAAATGTTCCACACCGAACATTCAGTTAGTTCAAGTTATAACGACTGAAACTGTGCCAAATGTGTTTTTCTTTCGAGCAATATTTAAGAGGAAAACGGAATTCCTTAATTGCTTCGCTTACCCCCAATATCTCTCCGCAAATACTTTTATAAACCCATTTGCATTCATTGAGAAAACAATTTAAGGGAACGGAGACTATATTTCAATGGGTCTTGATTTTACTGAAATTGACGAATGAGAACATGACGGGAACTGAAACGAAATGTTGAAAATTGGAATTGTTACTAATGTGTCATCAAACATTTATCAATGTAAAATTTTGCCTCAAATTACGCCCTGTAGCCTGTGGCTAAGATTTAATTTTATGCAATCTAGTAAATTAATGTTTAAGAACTTAGATCAATAAATAATGTGGAAAATGTTGACATTGACACGTTAACATCCACATTTATTTGATGCGGCTATACATTTTTATGTAACTATCACAGTCTATCAAATAATAAATAATAAATAATAACGTATTATCCGTTACCTAGCTAGATCATGTAGTCAGGGCGCCTGATATATTATTTTGACCGTAGTATGAATTTGAAGATTCTTCCTAGATAAAAAGTTGCAATGTATAACATCCTTGACGATCATTTACTGGTAATGACAATGCCAATGGTACAACAAAATATGATCGCTGCATTGAATGAGGCGAACAAATATTCAACCTTATCGACATTGTTATGAAAACTGAGGTTGTTTTTGACTATTACCTATTGTGATTCTGTAACAACGGTGTTAACCCTGAACATAAGCAAGTAAAGAATTGATTGATGGATCAGAGTTTTCCTAGGCTAGTTTAATTTGATTCAGTAAAAACAGGCTCAAGTACCAAGTCAATGCACCTTTTACTTGTTTTAGCGGAACGCGGTAAAGTAATTGCCTATGCTGTTGTCGTACATTTTCATAGGCCAGAAACCTGTCTACTAACACGATTCCTTAGTAGGTTAGTAAGAAAAAATATACATTCAGAGGCCGTGACCGCCGTGGCCGGCTCTATAACGGTACCGCATCGTCTATCTTGTTAGTTGGACGGTGTAATCGCAAACCTTGATATCTCGGTTGAATGAAGACGTAGCGTGCTCACTGGATATGAAACATATTGCTTACAATGAAACGAAAAACGAATAAAAGTGGCTGGAAAAGAAACGTCGATGTAGGCCCGAGGATAAATTTACCATACCATAAAGTACGGACACAAAAAACAGATTCCTAAAATCCCCGACATCCACTTAAAATCCTGTAAATTATGTAATAACTTACAATAATATAAATAATAATGGTGTATTAATGGATGTTACTTAACTACAATCAAAAGATTTTAATTTGATTTAGTAAATTCTTGAATACAATTTAGCTACGTAAATTTGTCCCAATTTCGCCGGGATGTATTTAAAAATGCACCTGTGGTCGCCTCTATAACTAGGGAAAACCCGGTAAATTGGGAAATATAAAGGCTCTACCCGAGGAGCATACTAATGGGTGCTTAGTTACGGTATTATTACAAACTACGTACAATTTAATTATATCAGGTTCATTATTTTAAAATAATAATCACAAATAATTAGATATCGAATTTGTTTCGACATTTTATATCATATAAACATCACTCATTGCGACATTCAAAATGTCATATTATAAAAACAAGCAAGGATTATTATTTTTTACTTTTAACAGTTGGGTGAGAATTAAAGAAATAAAACGTACATATATACATAACTAGCGGCCCGTTCCGGCTTCGCTCGGATCATAACCTAGACCGTCTGACCGTATAACCGTCTGCAGCGCCATCTGCCGGGCTAATTTGTGAATCTAACGCATGCCCGAATCTACTTGTACACACACAAAAAAAACATTCAAATCGGTCCCGCCGCCCGCCGTTTAGGAGGAGTTCACTGTCAAATGATTAAATTACTAAAATGGCTATTAAATTAAAAAATAGGGGTTGGTGATAAAGGGGTAAAAATTTAGGGTTGTATGTATTTTTAACGCCACATTATAAAAAAATAAAAACAAAAGATTTAGTCCGAAAATTAAAAAAAATATATATTTGGGTTGAACATCCCTAATCACTCAGGGGTATGAAAAATAGCTAGTAGCCGATTCTCAGACCTACTGAATATGCATATAAAATTTGGTAAAAATCAGTAAAGCCGTTTCGGAGGAGTAAGGAAAAAAAACTGTGACACGAGAATTTTATATATAAGATTACAAAAAACAGTGTCCCAACAGGGTCTTTGTACTAAAATAATATCAGTATTAATATATTATGTACCTAAGTGCACTGTAAAATCTAATTTGAAATTTCACAAGGAAATTAATGGACAATAAAAAATATGCCTTTGAAGATACATAGAAATGAAATTGAATCGCATATAATATTTTGTATTATCCAGCAAAAATATTTTTTAATATATATAAGAAACGACTGTAATCCAATTAGAAGCAACAGACGTAACAAAGGTTGAATCGTTAAATCCTGTACAAACAACGTCGGGCAAAGATTTGTATTTCCAAATAGGAGCACAATAATAATCGAAAACACAAATAGCTTGGAAGCTTCGAAATGTAAACTCAACTTTTGGCGTAGGTACTGTACCTAATGCCGGGACTTCACTTGCAAATTAAGAATTTGTTTATTTTGTTAGAGTATGTTTGCGTGTGAGCGTATGCGCGATTTTCCAGTGCGAATAGAGAAGTTAAAATATCGCACACATCAAACAGTTAACCAAAAACGGCGCTAACAATCTATCTAAAAATGAATGTTTGTCTGTATGTCCTTTTCAAAGGCTCTATGCCTTTGAATTTGATCACGCGATGATCTTTAGCAAAGTTGTTGTGCATAAGCCAAAAAAGGTTTCTGAGTAGGTACGACCAATTTTCGACAGATAAATAAATAAATATAAATATTGGTGGACAATTCACACACAACACCATTTGACCCCAAACTAAGCAAAGCTTGTACTTTGGCGGCCAGATAGCTGATATAATACTTATATAATTGTAAATACATACTTATTATACATAGCAACACCCAGACACAGCACAAATATTTGAATTCATCACACAAATATTTGCCGGGTGGGTGGGAATCGAACCCACGACTCTCGGGTTCGCAGGCAGAGTTACTACCCACTAAACCACGAAGCCTGTCAATGATGCCGTAGCAACGCGCGCAAAACGGTACAGCTAGTAAATTTATATAACTAGCGATCCGCCCGGCTACGCCCGTGTTATAATAGCACTCAGCGACCACATACAATGGTGAAAGATTTTTCGAGAGTGAAATCGGACCAATATTTCCTGCGTGTTCAAAGCGCGTAGCGCGTTCAAACTATTATCCTCTTCACCTTTGTAATATTAGTATAGATAAGCTACAAACCACACAAAATACTTTAAATAAGCCAAGTGAAGCGTCGTCATCACAATGCCAACTTGTTTAAAGCGATCGACGTGGACAATTCAGCAATTGCCACAATAGGAATATGGACAAAGTTAAAGAGCGCAGATATTACAACACTCAGATTTTATTTAAAAGCTAGTTGTGGCCGCGGTTTGGTAATTTTGGAAACGTACACCACACTACCAGTAACGGTATGTATCGTAATGGACTGATCTCGATGTAGAGTGTTGGTAAGCAACTTTTTGCTTATTTTATCCGCGTTAATCCTATTACATCAGAACGAAATAAACTTAAGTGACAACCTGACAACTAAGTATGTTCATTATTTCTGAACATCATCAGTCCACTGCTGCAGGTCTACTACGAAAACAAACTCCGAATGATCGCATCCGACCGACAGCTGAATCGGATTGTAGCCTACCACGAAAAACATTCGGATCGATACATTTCGGGGCGGAAGTTATAGACTTAGGTCGGATGAGGGTCGGATCGAACGAAACGGCCGATCTGATCAACCGACCGATTGTCTTTCGTGGTCGGAAACATCAAAAGTTCAGCCGATATATCGTTTATCGGACTTCGTAGTAGATCTGCTGGACCCAAGCCTCTCCCGTGATACGCCTCTCATCTCTACTCTCCGCTTTTCTTCTCCAACCACTTTTTCTATAAGTAATCTTTAATAATCACCATAACGTTCTTTAAAAACAGGTAAATGGAAAAAAATTAAAACCTTATACAAAGCTTAAATGCTACTTTTTACTTTTTATCAGTTAGTGTTCTCATTATTTTCATATCGTTTATGTGGGATCCTTATAGGAAATGCCACTTAGTAATGGATAGCACTAGAAACGCTCCACCAAACTTAAAATGTATTTCTTGGATCAGTGATTTAGATTGTGGCTTATTTACACAAGTCCGTATGTTTTCATTCAATTATTTAGTGAATTTACAAAAGCTATTGATAATTTAAAATTTTATGTACCTATACGTCGCGTCGGCCAAAAGAAATCATCTTTTCTTTATTTAAATAAACTAAGTATACACAATTAACAAATATTCGTGTGACGTGAGATCCAACTACAAGATTCGTAAAAGAAAATTGGATCATATGCACAAAAAAATAGATAACAAAATTGCGAAATTGGCAAACGACGTGCAATCAAAAGACGCTTTCGACCGTTGAATAAACAATGGCAATACCTACATCATTCTGAACTAAATATCTAAACTGTTCGAAAAGTGAGTTAACCCACATCTGAAATAGGATTGTACTACGACAGAGTCCGAAATAAACCAGAGGAATCACAGACAGATGTACTGCTTTGATTCCGAAATTCGTGAACTGGAAACACTCTGGCCATGGACGTATAAAAAAGTCGGACGTAGTCTCGCTAAAACAAAAACTGTGTCTATAGAGTCAGCCAGTGCTCTGTCACATAAAGACTGACACGCACATATACACAGCGCACTGGCTGACTCTATAAACACAATTTTGCTTTAGCAAAAGACTACGTCCGACTTTTTTTATACGTCCATGACTCTGGCAAATAAAATTAAATGCGAATATGTATTGTTTTTACTATTGTCTAATACATTATAACTAAAATAAAAAAGCCTTTTATTTCTTGCTTCACAATAAGAGTTAACTATTTAAAACACAAATATATGCACACCAAATCAGTTAGACGATAGAAATCTTTGATTATTTTAGTAAATGTAATTTGTCTAATACATTGGATTGTAACAAATACGACTTATTCGACTATTAATAGCACAATTAGTAATTCATTAAGATTGGAAAACTGAAACTCAACTTGAATACTCAACTGTACATATATTATAATATATTTGTTTGTTAACTGTACATGTAGGTTTACCTTTCTACCATCTCTCCTGATTATGCGGTCTACGACGGAGCATGCTTATTTAGGTATTTTATATCTGCTTATCACAGTAGTCATTATGGGATATTAACTGTGGTCGTACTGTAAAGCCAGTTACCGATATTTCGATGTGATTTCTTGAATCTTGTTCACAGAAAACACTAATAATAACTAATACCGGTGGAGTATACAACACTGGTACCAACCTAACTCAAAACAACGTAAAACATCACATACTTTGCACATGTAAAAAATAAATCACTGCATGTGTATGTAATGGGTGCCTTTTCTTAGTGCTAGGTTTTTCTTGTTAATATAATATAATCATTAGAAAGTGTTTGGCCTTTTTAACACGGTTTTATTTGTTTGCACGACGACTCGGCGTGCTCATTGTTACGTATGTATTTTAAAATAACTATTTTAACGAGAAGTAGATAGATCTATTCAAAACGCGTTAATTGTTCCACAAAATAAAAAGTACATCTACACAAATCTCCGTCACAAATATTTCCAATGTTTACGTATACAAAGTATACTTGCCTACTTAAGTTATGAATATCATGGATTAATTAAATAGAACGATCAAACGGAACTACAAGTCATTCGCCATGCTAAGCTCGTTTAGGTCGTTAATCAAATATGCCCGGTATTTACTTGACCTGTGTGACTTGTAGGTTTACACCGCCTGTTAGAGAATGCTTCAAAATGTCAAATTCACGAGAACTGAGGACACAGCGTTGGCAAGCGCTAAGCTAGGTTAGTGGAAAAGTTAAACGTGGAAACTTCCTGAATTTCGTGCAGCGCTCAACTTTAACTTAAAGTGTACTTGACTGCGACACAGATAATTTAGCCGTCTGGATCATTTAGAACTATCTTTTTGCGGAATTGTGTCAAAGTATTTTAAACTAAATAACTTGAATCGTTTTTTGTTTCCAAATATGCTAACAAAACAGGCCAGCAGCTATTTGTAATTGACTGGCCTAGTGGCTTAGTTGGTATTATGTTTATCTGCGGAGTCATAGGTCATATGTTCGATTCCCACCCAGGAAAAATATTTGTGTGATGAATAAAAATATTTGTTTTGTGTCTGTGTATTTCTATGGATAATACGTATTTATTTACAGTTATTTATGTGTTATATCAGTTATCTGGGTCCTTAGTTAAAGCCTTATTTAATTCGTCAGATGGTGTTGTGTGAAAAATGTCGACCAATATTTGTCTATTTACTAGTAGCGTCCCGCAGTTTTACCCGTGTAGTTCCCGTTCCTGTTATTTTCCCGTGATAAAAATGTGCTATCATTCCAGACTATAGTCTGTGTTTCAAATGTCAACCCGATCCGTTCAGGCGTTGCGACGTGATTGCAACAAACATCACAACTTTAGCATTTTTAATATTAGTAGGAGTTATTTTGTATTAAATTTTATTGTCGTTACTTTTTTCCATAGGTCAACAACAAGAGCTATTCATGTTTTAACATAAAATGTTGGAAATATATGTAACTGTCAATTTGTCCGTTATTAAGTATCTACACCTATACGTAAACTCACGTGCTCCATTTATTATTACATACTATTTATATCTTATAAATAAAATTCTCGTGTCACAGTGTTTGTTTCCTTACTCCTCCGAAACGGCTTTACTGATTTTTACTTAATTTTATATGCATATTCAGTAGGTCTGAGAAACGGCTGCTAGCTACTTTTCACACCCCTAAGTGACAAGGGTTGTTCACCCCAATTATTATTTTTTAAGTTTCGGTCAATTTTTTTTCTTTTTATTTTTTTATAATGTGGCGTTAAAAAATACATACAACCCTAAATGTTTACCCTTTTATCACCAACCCCTATTTTTTAATAGCCATTTTAATAATTTAATCATTTTTCATCCCGCTCGATAACTGATCAATTATAGTCTCTTTTTGTCATCATGTAATAATTTATATGGCAAAACAACGTTTGCGGGGTCAGCTAGTATACATATAATTCAATCCTGTATGTTTAACATGATAAATGATTTACCGCGTGCTATTTATTTATAAGAAATTTCTGAATTTATACAATCTTACTTGGAATCGTGAAGTTTTTCAGAAATAGTCCGCCACTTTCAGACCTCGTACCCCTAAGAAAAATCTCGTGCCATTTTGTTTTGCAGCGTGATTATGAATACTTTCGACTAGTCCATATTTACAACATTGACGAAGAAACATTTTTTGGCCACTAAGATGTTGTAAATATATCATATTTTATGTTCATGGAAGATACAAGACTTCACAAACTTCTAAAGGCTTCGTACTAAACAAGTTCAGATCGCGACTATCTAGGACTTTTTATAAAATTTTATTTAAACTTATACCATACACGAACGAGTACAAAAAAAATCGTGTAAAATTTCACCTTTGTAGACTGACTTAATCAGGTCAACGTACCACCAGATACTAGAATTTACATAACTAGGGTACATTGAACGTGTGAATATGAAGAATGTTATACCATAAACAAGGCAGAGCTCAAAGGTCAGCTGTAAATAAAATAATATAATATCAAATAAAATGAGAAGTAACGGCGCTCAAATAAAGGCAAATTTAAATTTATGTAGGATTTTTGACATTTCGCTGTATCATTTAGTGAATCGTGTTTTTAACGTTACCCGTCATTACCTCTAAGGCTACTTACTGACAATAGTATGTTAAATACAAATAATCCTGTTATTTAATATAACAAATGTCAATGTTTTGATGTTTAGATATTTGTTGTTCAACGGTTGAACGGGTCGGGTTGAAATTCGGAATACAGTTACATTACAGTCTGGAATAATACTGGGGTTACTTTTTATCCCGGAAAAATAACAGAAACTAGAACTACGCGGGTAAAACAGAGGGGCGCTGTAAGAAATACATCCAAGAGTAGGTAAATATATGGGTTTATTATACATTCACGTACACATATTTAGGCCATTAGTACTATACTAGATGTGCTAACGGTATTACCCGTGGTTCCAAAAGAACTTAACTAACAAAAATGTAGGTTAGGTTAGTTTTAGTACTTAAATTCCCAAAAAAACTATAATAACTATTAAAAAACTATTTAGTAGTGGTAGGACTCTTAGCTGAGTCCGCCTGGGGAAGTACCACACCTTTGCCAATTATTCTACCGCCAAGCAGTAATGTGCAAACATTACTGTGTTTCGGTTTGAAGGGCAATGATTCCAGAGAAATTACAGGGCTTAGAGACATAATATCTTAGATCTCTGGGTGACGAGCGCAGTGCAGTGCTAGGTAATGATTTGGACTATCATGTTCCAATAGCTGCGTGTTACTGTGCTGTTATGTGGCAGGCATGTTGCTTACTATCAGGCACATGACCTGCTCGTCTCGTCACTCTATGCTATATAAAAAAAAAAAAACTTTTTTTGGGAATTTAAGTAATTAATGCATTGCCAAGATAACACACGTTTCAGTATTAAACTCATACTTATCAATTTCTAACACTTACTTCTTAGCTACGATTGCGAATGAAAGTACTAATTTGATATTTTTCATTCGACATCAACAAATGTGAGACTCGTCTAATTAACGAATCATGATACGTGGGGTCTATTTATACATCGGCTTTGTTGCGGCACTTACGGCAACAGGCTTTTAGTGGTCGTAATGTAGTTATACCCCTTTTGTTTTAATCAAACCCGGTAAGGCTTGAAACGGAGAGGGTGGACAAAAAATAATTTATGAGAACTCATAATTACAAGTGACTCAGGGTACAACAATTTTGTTGTCCTACAAATATAGGGAAATCCTGGCAATAATTTAGTATTTTAATGTAGTGTCTTTTATTAAATTGTTTTTTTATAGTGGTATAACACTTTGTAAAGTCCACCTGGGGCAGTATCACATCTGTGCCAGACGTTGTGTCGCACGCAATGTGCAACCATTACGTGTTTTGGTTTGAAGGACAATGTTTCCAGAGAAATTACACGGCAAGGAGATAAATCGTTTTACATGTGTGACGAGCGCAGTGCAATACTAGACAGTGATGTGACATTTTGAAAAGACACAAATGGACAACAATAACCTGTCTAGGCATGTATGTGTGTACGACTGTACGTACTACGTACTTACGAATGACTAGAGCATAATAAGAGTACTTCAACTTTTTAGATACATGAGCCATTTTTCGTACCTTTTACAATTTTACTGCACAGTAATAACCCGATATCCGTGGTAATAACATTTTCCTTACAATGTCAAAAGATGAACATAGATGCAACTTTACGGCCACATCAATAAAGAATCATTTTGGACGTGATTTTTAATGGCATGCATGAACCCATTCAGAAAGATTGTCAACCCACGAAATAGGGTGTTACCCAGACTACAAACATAATGACGTCACAAGCCCGTCGTCATAACAAATTATGATGTCATAGCTGCCGAGATTACCCCGGGTGAAGCCACAAAGATAACCGCATCCGATATTAAAATGAAACCGATACTTGGATAACTTTAACCACAATGTTGGCTCGATACAGATAACTTTCAATATTTTATGAATATCGTAATTACTGATTACTGTCTGTGGTATTGAACTTCGAATATGTATTCGAGCCTGAAACCATATTAATACCTTGCGTACCTTAATACGGCATACAGGGCTACGAGTGTATATTAAATCGAAACGAACGAACGAAATACTTTTTTTGAAACAAGGGTGACATTTAATGAAAACCCCTGTTTAAATCCAATAAAGCAAAAAAATCAACTAATTTCACTGCAGAACCAAACGTAAAACCGTAAAAACATTTTTTTTTAATTATCTGTGACTGACCACCTGGCTTAGTTGGTAGTAGCTCTGCCTGCGAAGCCGAGGGTTGTGGGTTCGATTCCCACCCAGTGCAAATATTTGTGTGATGAATTCAAATGTTTGCATGGTGTTTCTATGTAAAATAAATATGTATTTAAAACTATATAAGTATTATATCAGCTATCTGGTCGCCATCACACAAGCTTTGCTTAGTTTGGGGTCAGCAGACGGTGTTGTGTGTGAATTGTCCACCAATATCCTACTAATATTATAAACTAGCAGCATCCCGTATTTCCTGATGCCATTATTTTCCTGGAATAAAAAATTAACGTATGTGGTATTCCAGACTATTGTCTTATATGGATCTAATATGGACCAAACTTTATCCATTATCCTTCAACAGTTTTTGCTTGAAAAAGTGACCAACTTTCATACAAACTTTCGTAAGTTTTGAAAGTTTGGATATTTGCTCCTCAATCACTTCGAATAGCCCGAACGGATCGGGTTAAAATTTGGAATCCAGATTATATGGGATAGCAAATAGGATACATTTTAACGCGGAAAATATACAGGAACAGTAATTAAACGGGTAAAACTGCGGGAAGCTGCTAGTACATAACATGGAGTCCAAAATTGGTAGAGGGCGACCAAAAAAATTCTGTATAGATTGTGTGAAAGAGGACATGAATAGGAAGGAGTTAAGTCAGATTTGACGAATGATAGAGAATGCGAATGGAAGAAATTGACATGGTGTACCGACTCCACATATAGTGGTAAGGGTAGACGAATGATGATGAGATTGCAGTGGGCATCCTCTGTTGCCTACCAAACTTTAGGCTAACCAAATCGTTTACCAAACCTAGGCTTAGAGCCTTGCTAACCTTAACTTAATAGTTATTACCACGTGTACATTCCAGATTTAATTTCCGTTATTTTCTACTAGATAATTCAATCGTCATCGCAACATCAAACCTCATTTTCGTTCTACTGATCGTAAATCTACTGATAAAACTAGACGTAGCAGATAATAGTCCGCAGAATCGTCACGTTCTAGGAAAGAAACTGCTACAGTTATGATATCTAGCCTTAAAGGTCGGGTCATTTCTCACAATACACCCTTTTTTACAAAGGACCGAAATGTCAGGTCCCGCAAAGATATAGGCCGCGTTTAATCCACGTCGTCGCCAGATTTATGTGTTTAGTGCTAAATCAGGCTAAAACCTGGCTAGGGAGTTATCGCCTGGACCATACGACAGGCAACATGGAAAAGAAATGACTGGCATTTAGTAGACAGAGCGTAACTGAGTGTGCTAAAGATGTTATAGATCAAACTAGGAATATTTAAGTCTAGTTGCGATTTATCAGTCAGTTACGTATTTGCTATTAAAATTTACGTTTTCAGTACAATAGGCGTAATTGTATGAACGATATTGCGAATTTTATGGCGAAGCAACGTAGAAAACGTAGAATCCTACACTAATCTAATAAAGATTTATACTAAGTAAACGCCTTTGTACGACAGACGAACACACAGGCAAACAGACACAAGAATCCTACTAATATAATGTCCCTGTTTCTACATGGTATATCACAAATATTCGGTCGTTGTATGTATATTTTCAGTAAGATTTAATATTTTCGCCAAAGATGATATAATATACACACATGCATTTTGACGTAATAGATTCCTATAATCATGTTGTCCTTACAAAGCTCTCAAAGTAAATTGATCGAGACTTCAAGCTAAGCCCACAACAGACGCTCGACAGTTAACACACGACGTCTTTTACACGCATTGAATCAACGAACTGCATATTTCCCCCGACACCCCTCACCATTTCATCAAGACCTTTATTCTGTAATAGCCACACAAGAAGTGAAGAAACGCGTTGTATTACTTGATCATACGATTTATTGCAATTTATTATACTTAATCGGAGATTAATTCATTTTGGAATGAATTCTTGTTAAAGAATATCGTCAAAGCCATGCGAGCATGCTACTGTGTCGCAATAAGTCCTGCAGTATTAGCATGCCACGTTATTTCTCTGCGGATGTGCAAACAACAACAAACCTATCCCTGGCAGCAATATATCTGACTCCCATAATACAAGCTGTGTACAGTTGTTGGGGGCTAGATAGCGTTGTATGAGGAATGTTCCAAAATTGAGTAACGTTTAGTGGAACTAGAAACCACTAAAATAGATTCTACCGCGATAAATCACTGCGAATTAAAGACCGATTAACAAATCCTACAGTGTTTTTATTGGGCTTTACAGGTGCCGCTGCCGATGTACACGGCTAACTCAGTTCAAGGCTTCAACTTACACAAGATCATGTTCTGTGTTATAAGTTTGTTATTATAGAATCAGGCACCAGATCGGTTATGGTTTACGCTACATAAGCACACTTTCTTTGAACAACTGTCTTTTATGGCTTTGGTTTGCGACCCCTTGGACAACAGAAATGTCGTAATACGATTTATTGAGATCGGGGGATGCAATATTGGAGGGTGGCATCTTTTCAGAAACTGAATTATCTGTATTAGAAGTTTTTCAAGTCATACTCGTATTTTGTTTTTATCGAACGTCGAAATATCAAGTTTATAGTACACAGATCAGAAAACAAAAACTCACCCATAGCAGCCACACATATTTTCAGAAGATTTAAAATTCGAAGACAAAAATGTAAATTATTGTTTAAGATTACCTTATATGAGTTTATAACAAAAACGGAGATCTGATGATTGCGTATAAACTACACAAAATTTACCAGTAATTCGTTTTCTTCATAGTTGTACTAGCTGACATACCTAGCCTTATATCGTAAGTCGTAAAACTTACATGGCGCGGACTACAAACAAATACTTCATGAGTTTTATATGCCACTTAGGACGAAGGCTACAAAATAGCTATATCAATAAGCAATTTTGTGTTTAAAACATCGTACTTTCGTTGAAATGTAACGAGAAAAGTGGAGAAATTAAATGAGAGTTTACTTGAAATCTCGGGGCTTACTTCTACTTCGAGAGATATTTTCGACGACAATGGCACTTGTCGAGCTTCCTATCGTCCTTTTGTGCGACGCGAGATAGGGATCAGGCTTTGACGCGAACTAAGTTAAGTGACCTCAATTTATAATTTTAACACTTGGTATTCTGGTTTAAGTTAGAATTTTAACAAATTTTTTTACGAATATTTTTTCAGAATATTTTTATCAGAAATTTTAATCAGAAATCTATAAGTAATGGCAAGGCAAGGTCAAATGCACAATTTGATTGCCTATTACAATTACAATGCACCATTTTCAAGTACTGTATTTAGTAAGTATACTTTAAAGAATTAAGCATGTATCAGACGAAAGCCCTGGCTACGAACCTGCCACTCTGCAAAGATGATATTGGTCGATCTCGGCAGGATCTACCAATTACCAATTAATTAATTAGTTGCGGGATCTACCAAATACCGCACATTTAAACAGCTGCTTACACGATAGAAATCGGCTGGATCTACTAAAAGACCATTGTAGAGATTGGCAAATCATTCGTGCGCTATTTGTATTGTAATCTCAGTCAAATCTAGCACTGTAAAGTAATCTTGCTGCAAACAGTGCCCGTAAAACCAGAAGATAAACTACAGTTTGCAAATCACTACTCGGCGATAGAATGACTGGCTTTTACTTGATACTTCTTGAAGTAGACTTTGCAAAGGGAGCTACTAAAAAAGTCGCAACAACGTTGGCGGCCTAATTCATATATATTTGGCGAACGATTTCCCATAGAATCCTAACGAGTCCTAGTGTTATACTATTTTGGCTTATTGTTAACTTTATGAATCAGATCCCTACGAAATCACGTTCAAAAATACTACAGTGTTATTTCCAACAACCTTTATAAATTCGAAGTGATAAATATCCATAGATTTCTGCAAAAACTTATTTTACTTTTACAAAACAAATACGTAAATTTCGTAGTCATTTCTTTGCAGTTCAATTTAACTAAACCCATCCAACGGCAGAATGATTGAACTCAAACATTAGCATAGACTTTGTTTCGTGTTTCTCGAAGATTTACTGGGGTTAGTTGTTGCAAGGCGGAAGATTGAACTTCCGGAAGGCAGTGCACTCTGCGATAATGTTCACGAAACCACTTATGTAATCGTTCCACGTAGACCGCGACTCGTTTCTAAGGGAATTTTACTAAACATTTCCTTTATAAATTCTTTACAACGCGCATTGCGCGATTGCGTATTTGGACTATGACAGACTTTCATAAAGAAAACAAGTCTACGTTTAAAGCTACGGGAGTAATAGCTATCCTATTGAGGTAAATGTAAAGGAGAAACAACATGAGGTACCAGTGTGTTCGAAAAATACAACTTTCGACGACAAGCGTCTTTCGCCGACCTGCACTTGGCCATTGTGGTGGATTATGTCCTAGTCTCTTTTCTTATGAGAGAAAGACCAAACACCAACAGTATGAACATAAAGTAGGTTGCTAAAATACGATTTATTTATAATTAGTTCTTCGGATTTACGGATAACGGATTAGTTCTGAACAAATCTCAGCGAAGGTTCAGACTCCCAGCAGTGGGAATATACCTATCGTTATAACCTATAGTCGTCCGTTTACGCTACATGAGTCTTTGTCCGGATAGTTTGACCTTAAAACTGACTGCAATTTAGTACCATTTTAAGTTCTACTGACGCGACGTCTATTTGTATTTCATTTATTGATCCCCGGAATACGGCTGTTGTCGAACATCTTCAAAATAACATTATTTTTAAAGGAGGATTAAAAGATTTTTATTTATCGCAAAGCAAAACTGTTGACACGAGTAAATTGTAGGTGGTAGTACTGTTGGTATCTGCTGGTTGAAGCTGTAATACACTGTTTGTTGTCTTAATTTATTGTTTATCATGTCCGCACTTTTGTTGGTAATTGTTTAATATTTATTATATTTAGCAGTTAAATTGTATAGTCTCATATTTATAGGTGAATATTTATTATTTTGTGTAGTTATAGATATATATAAATGTATTAGTATTATTAAATGAATGTCGCTTCCCCCGCCTACGAGTATAAGTAGGCTGTTTTCCTTTGTGCTGTTTGCCTGCAAGACATTGCTGTCAGCAATAAGACCGCCACTTGTGACACTAGTTAATAAGTAATTCTATGTAATATTGTTTTTTTTTTTTTGTGTCACAATAAAGTGTTTCTATCTATCTATCTATGATGTCCAAGAGATTTTATCTGGAAATTATTTAGTCTAAGACAGTCGACTGCGTTGGTGGTAGGTACCTACACCCACTCTACTATTTTGAATTCCTGAATTGGCCAAGCTGTTTCCAAGATTTCAACTAGCTAGTTAACTTTAGTACTTACAACATTTGTCGAAAATATTAAACAACAATTTTATGGAACAACTTTCAAACAATACGTAACTGTGGCGCTCCCCGTCAACCGACAAGTGAGTTGGGGCGAACTACTAAATTAGGGCTGTTACAATCTAGTTTTATTTTGAACTAGCAGCGCGCCGTGGTTTTACCCGCGCTGTTTCAGTACCGTTACTTTGCCGTGATAAAAATACCGCAATAGTAATATTAATCACAGGCATTTGCCGTGGTTAAGTTGTGGAGTGATAAAACCAGTGTTATGGAAAACAGTGATAGCTTAAAACAATGTTAGTACAATGACTTAACTTTTTTTTTTTGGAGTCGTTTGTGATTTATAGGTGGATCCGGAGTAAGATGGTACGCATTTAACCGTAAGTACGTCAATATACTAAATAGTATACTAGGAAAAATTGACGGCAAAAGAACAAGAGGCCGCAGTCCAATGTCCAATGCAATGATCAGTCTACGACGCCCGCCAGGTCACCAGTGATGGAGGGCAATGGCGTAGTTTCATCTTGGAGAAGTTGTGGAGACGTGGATGGTCGCGTCGCACCCTCAGACATGAGGAACACGACTCGAGGAGGAGACGGTATGTATATCTATAAGTACAGGTTTGCAAAATCATAAATCATAACCTTTCTTTCTCTAAAGGTATTTTCTATACCTATTGGGAAATAGACTCAGAGTATTTTACAATTCAAAGTGCGCGTAATAAACACAGTCACAGTATTTTATGAAAGTCACGTATTTGAAGCAATTTCTCAGTGATCGATTTCTCTCCGAAGGAGAGTTTTTATTATTTCATCCCGATGGAAACTATTAAGGTTTAACATTTACGAAAATGTAGTTACCGAAGGTGTGGCTTAGAGTAAAGTGAAGCCTACACAACGGCTTACGTAATCAGATTATAGGAATTTGTGCCGCAACGCGTCGCCCGTACATTCTCAATAAATGTTATCAATTTCCATGTTTTCTTAGCACCTGACTTGTTTACAAACATGTGTATACAAAATACGTAGGCAAACACTTGTGATTTCGACTAAGAATAGCAGAGATTTAGAATAGAATTACTTTTATGTTCCATTTTTTTTTTATATTACCTACACTAGCAGTACCACACAGTTTTACCAGCGTAGTTCCCGTTCCCGTTATTTTCCCCGGGATAAAAAGTAGCCTTTGTGTTTTACGACCTTATACTTTGGGTACCGAATACAAGTAAAAATGAATATAAAAATCGGCCTAGCCGTTTCGGCTGGATACTAACTTAATCATCGAGACACGAGCATTTTATGTAAAGCTGTCTGAAATATATTAAATTAATTTACATTTTTGTTTTTCCTTTTACTATTACTTGTATGGATCATTGTTACCAGTTATTATTAGTTGTCGTTTTGTATGGCTATTAATATTGTTTATGTATGTAATGCATTGTACGTATCTTAGTTTCTATATGTGCATAGTATTGTTACACGCAGTATATTTTTAAATAGTATAATAAGTGACGAGACTATAATTTTTGTAATGTTATTTATTTACACCCTATCCTTGCCTAACCTGGTAAAAACCGCTATAATCGATGAGGCTAGGTGGCCTCTCAAAGGTGCAAAGGTACTTCAAGTCTGAACAGTTGCTAACGTTGTATCAAGCACAGATTCGCTCTTGTATGGAGTACTGTTCGCACCTTTGGGCTAGATCGGCTAATTATCAGCTGGAGGCTCTGGAATCGATCGAAAGACGTGCCAAAAGGCTCATAGGCAACGACACTCTTGTGCGAAAACTACTTCAAAGTCTTGAACATCGCTGAAAAATTTCTAGCCTATCGGGTTTTTTTTCGGATACACTTCGGAGAGTATGCATGACTGATTTGCATGACCTAATACCACCTTGCCCTTTTTTCTATCGGAATGCTCGTAGCTCGAAAAAGCGACGTCGTTTCATGGTTGATGTTCCGAAGTCACGAACGAAGACATGTGACTCTATTTTTGTGATAAGAACGTCTAGGCTGTGGAATACGTTGCCTGAGTGGGTTTTCCCCGATAGTTACAATCCTTGTGTCTTCAAATCGAGAGTGAATCGGTTTTTTTTTTCTAGGTAAACACGCTCCATCGTAGACCGCATCGTCGCTTAACATCAGGCGAGATGGCGGTCAAGTGTAAACCTATATAAGTAAAAAAATAAATATCTTTTAATGGCACCTGGCTATAATGAATTATCTAATCTTATACAACTGTTGCAATTTTTCTCGTACGCATAATTAAGTTTTTCTTTATATCTACCTATGATATGGACTTTTTTTGGAAACGGCACATATTTGCTTACTCTCAGTCTGAAGGATATTCGTACCGACCCGACCGCTCGAGTCACGAATTATCTCATACGATACATTCTGAACAATTTGTTCCTGCCACGAACTCATTTGTGAGGGTTTCCGGAGAACGAGTCTGATCACATGCTATAACAAAAATTAGGACAATTTGTTACAAAAGGATATTTCTTCAAATTGAGGATACCGTACAGCCAAATAAATGTTATAAGTAGTCTTCGAAAACCTCGCATAAATGCGAATTGATAACCAAACTCGCCATTTTGTCGACAATGTTTGTATACACAGAGAAGATCTATCCGTTAACAACATCAGCTCGTGGTATTACTGTTCTATTTTTTTTTTCAAAGGGATAATAATTTAATACATATTACTGGACAATCCACACACAACACCATCTTTATTTTTTATTATGTTTAATTATTGAGTAATTAAATAAAACTTGGTCAAAAATGGACTCCTGATTTAATATTGATTTTTCCTCCAAACTGTGTCATGCTATTCTCGACTTTATGTATATCGCATTAAGAAACGCGTCGCGCGGGTGAAAACTGATTTTGATCTGGCATTAGGCGCACTCTTAAGCGACGATGCGGTCCTAAGTGGGAGCGCGCTTACCTCTTTGAAGATACAAATATTGTCTATCGAGAAAAGACCCTAGGTACAATAGATGTAGCGAGGGACACGAAACGTCATAACGTCATATCAAACAAACAAAATAAAAATGATTGCAGAACTTGACTCAAACTCAATTTTGTACCTTTTAGTTAGCTCGACGTCACAAACGTCGTTACCGATTTGAGTTTGCTGGAAAATTGGGCATGTTGGCTTGCGTAATGCGAAATGTTTTTTGTGCTAGTTGAGTACGGTAATTTACTATTACAAGCATAGTCCCTTTCTAAAAAAAAAAATAGGAAATTTTCGAAATACCGCGGTACGATTCATCAAATAACAAATTCTAAAGTTTTTTTATATATCACAGCAGCACCTAGCACCGCACTACGCTCGCCGCCCGGATATATTAGAAGTTTTATCTCTTAGCCCAGTAATTTATCTGTAAACATTGACCTTCAAACCGGAACACACTCATGTTCGCACATAGTAATGTGCGAACAAAGTTGCAAAGCAGTAGCTTTGCAACAGAGTAACAGACAAATGTGTGGTATTTCCCCCAGGCGGACTCTGCAAAGAATATAATGATTTACATACTTTTGTAGAAGTAGTATGGACCACTATAACAAAAGTATATAAAATAAAATATAACTGAAATATGTAACCGCAATGACGATTTCAACCTTGGCCAAGGCGGACGGCACTGAATACGGGCTTGATAACGATAACGGACGGCAAACCCTCGCGATGAATAAAGGATTCCGGCATGAATACCGAAACGAAACAGGTTAAAAATATGGCTTTGACAGTGAAAGGTTAACGAGAATTAAATTAAATTATGGAGCAGTTAAATTCACAGTATTCACATAATTCAAGTCAGTATCCACATACCACAGGGTACGCACTTCAGTTGGACTAAGCCGAAAGGAGCGCCTTCAACTCGTAATATTTCATCAGCTATATAGCTCCTTTGGGGATATTATATTATAGTGCTGTGTGAGAAATGTCCACCAACATTTATTTATTATGTTCAACTTTTCCTATGATATCATAACAACGCGAAATAATTATGGCAGTTGGCGAATACAAAGGCCATTCTTTAATGCATAAGCTGCCCACTTAATGTCAAAGTCATATTCCACCTCACCGGTCAAGTGCGGGTTGGCAGATGACACACAAATGTTCTCGAAATGTCTTTATTGGAACACACCTGTTACGTCGAGATGTTTTCATTCATCTTTAATCAGATGTGCAACCCAGATTCGAATTTACAATCTCATTACTGTCGAATTGGACATTCTAACCCTTAGGTCACCAAGGCTTCATTTTACAATTTTTTATTGATTTCTGAGTTGATTCTGTAGTAAAAAAAATGTCAAAAATAACGAGTAGAACAATGATTAAAAGTAGAATTAGATTGTTCTTCTCGAAATAAGTATCTACTTAACGATTAGTAGGTACAGCTAATTTCCACATCCGTCCAGTCAAAGAATGATCTGTACCTAACCTAGTCTTCACAGGTCAATAAAGAATTGTATCATTGTACGAAATAATCTGTCCCTGCTGCAAGTCAAATAAACGGTAAAAATAACTATTACCCTTCAAACCATATTTATATGCATGTATTAACTATAAAGACTAACTGCCAAATGTAGCATTCCAAATTATATCCCAAGCATGACTGAAATCTGTACCTACGCAACGTGTATTTACAACAATGGGATACAATATATTTTTTATCGTTATTTCGCGTTCATTCAGCGCGTCCGGCGTAACTTGATAACCCCGAGTTTGATAACACGGCTTACTACTGTATTAACGATTGCTAAAATAGGCATTGAATGTAGAAAACACAGACAGTCTTTAATAGTGAATAAAAAAAATAGAAAGTGAATTTTATATGTTTCGTCTAATTACTGGCTAATTTATTGTTAATTGTCGTGGTCACATTACGCTAAAGAGATTAAATTTATAGAACAACTTTACAATTTTAAGTCATAATGATCAGCCTATCTTATTCCAGACCAGTATCAGTCCATCTTCAGCTAAATGTGTCTATCGCCTGCTGACTTACGTTAAGTATATCGTGATTATCGAGTTTCGGGGTATCCTAATTCCTTTCCTAAACTACGTTTGACTATTCGCGGGCTCCATTTCAGACCAAGTTCAGTCTAGTCTGCTAACCCTTTGAGGTATTCGGTAACCTTGTTTCTCTGATCACCTTATATCGAATAGGATCTTTTAGAGAAACTCCTTGCATAGATAAATAGTTACTGTTTATTGACACACTAAAAAAATACACAGAAAAAAAAAATGATTTGTAAACTAGCGCGACCTTATCCTATAGCCCTCTCCTTAGCTCGATGTGGGAGTTAGAAATCAAGTATTTCGAGAGATTCTGATAGGTCAGAATTTTGACACAGCGTAACCCTTGAGTTAATGTTTGTAATATGGCTTAATGCGCTGACAGTTTTCTAAATACCAGAAACTTATTCACAGGATTATATTTATTTGTTTGAATAAGCTATTATAGTCTTTTGTGAAAGTGAAAGTCAACTATGAGAATCAGAGACCGCAGACAGGCTAATGATATTACTGAAATGATAGTTTGGGAAAGTTATACGGAGTACAAAATGTGTATAGCAGTTTTAGTATTATTAGTTTGAACTAAGTCGTAAAACCAGTATCGACATTATGGGATCCAGTTATGGGGAGCTTGCAGCGACTCCAACAAAAATAAAATCCAAAGAGCCCAAAACTACATTAGCAAACATAAAGCAAATCAGCAACGCTCCCTGGTTCATTAGAAACAGCGAAGTACACGATCACCTGAGTATTACAACAGTGAAGGAAGAGATAAAGGCATGCTCAAGCAAATATAAAACAACGCTGGAAAATCATCCGAACCAACTTGATGTCCAGCTCACATTGCCAGACTGTCTAAATCGCCTGAAACGGCACAGAACGTTAGATCTCGGCGGCGCTAACTGAGCCAATATATGCATATAGCAGATGCTCCTATAGGGGAACATCTCCTCACGACTAAAGTATCAACAATACATCTGCTCATAGTCGGAAGGACTGATTGCATGATAACATTATATCTATATTATTAAAAAAACGACAGAATAAAGAACTGTGCAGTTCTCCAGATTTTCACGAAATTTGTAAAATGTGAAATTGGTGTGGTGGTTCTGAAGTATAACGTATAATCTTGACAAAATTGACATTATCTCTTTAAAACTTTTTTTTTTTTATAACATAGGGTGACGAGACGAGCAGGTCATGTGCCTGATGGTAAGCAACATGCCTGCCACACAACAGCACAGTAACACGCAGCTATTGGAACATGATAGTCCAAATCATTACCTAGCACTGCACTGCGCTCGTCACCCAGAGATCTAAGATATTATGTCTCTAAGCCCTGTAACTTCTCTGGAATCATTGCCCTTCAAACCGGAACACAATAATGTTTGCACATTACTGCTTGGCGGTAGAATATGTGGCAAAGGTGTGGTACTTCCCCAGGCGGACTCTGCTAAGAGTCCTACCACTACTATAGGTATAGATCCCACAAGAATTATACGCCGGTTCGGAATGGTCCATAGCTTGTGTTAATCCAAGATACATACATGCTACCAAATTTCGACACAATCTCTCGAGCAATTGATTTCGAACTAGCAAATACGTGCATACACAACACTCCAACGTTTCGCACATCAAAACTTTAGAGTGACATCACGACACTTCAGATACAAATACCTAATGAAATATACAGATTTTAATATTCATAGAAGAACTGATGTTGTGGAACTAATACATTTAAAAACGTTTTCCTAACTCTTCGAGATATTTACGTGTTTCTACGCCACATCAATCTCGATCCTAGTCCGTTAATGAACGTCGCACGTCGGACATCAATTTAACACCATTACTATGAAATAGAAGCTCATTGACCGCACACCCGTCGAGACATACAGGGCCACCTTCTAGGAATACTAATCAGTTGAAGACGTTGAAGTGTGATGTCCCTTGAATGACACTGGCATCGTTGGAATGTAATAGGATTATGGCCCGATGGAGCGTGACAGTAGCGTGAATTTTGAGACAATGTCTGTGTACTGTCCCCGGCGTTTTCTCTCAATTTGTATAAGCTTAGCTGAAACACTAGCCTGCCTGAGAGATTACGCAATCGTAAGAGATATTTTGAAAGTTTTTGTAGAGAAACTGATAAATTATGAACAGCAGAAAAAAAGAGAATTTCATGTATTTTAGCAAAGATTTGGAAACGTTTTCGTTTCCAATCTTGATACGTAAGCATAAGAAGTCCACTTTATGCTCTCACTACACTTGGGGCGTGTTCTGACAAGGACAAGCTAACAAATCTAAACTTTCTACGCAACTATTTTTGACTAAAACTATCAACGCAAAAGTCGTACAGCAACCTAAATTAGTATTACTTCTGAAGTAAATGGCGTGACTACTGACGATGAATTGGTATAATATAAATGCTAAACCGTCCTTGAAATGAGGCCTCTTTTCAGAAAGTAAGGGAAAAATCGGGAAACCGAGTGGATTAACTTGCGAATGTATCTAATTAGAATTGGAATGAATCAAATCCCATGGAAACGAAGCATTTATTCATGAAATGGTTGTTTTTTAAAGAGATGATCAACATGCTATTGAGGACAATGTATCTTAATATAACCTAATAATTTTAATGGAGCATGAAATCAATTTGCCATGTTATGAATAAATAAAAGTCAATTGCCGATTCTAAGAATAAAAGTAGACTGAGGCATTTAAGAAAGATCATGCTTTGAGAGTAGCTCAACTGATTAGACAAATTCGTTTGGAAGAAAAAAATTTGGAAGATCTTTCAGTGAGATAGAAATTTCTATTGATTTAATAATCTGTATGAAAGTTTTAGCTTTTAGACTTATACTATTATACAGATTAATTTGGACAACGCCGTACACGAACAACTTGAACTCTATGGAATTAATAACGACGTAATCACCCTTTTAGCATATACAAATTGGGATCCTCTATTGATTTTTAAAATACCAGTTACTGCTCGCCTCTTACCCAATTATTAATTGTACCTGAATACAATAAATTAAACAGTATACCGAGAATTATGTGGACTCATTGTTTTGAGAGTTCATGTCTACATTAGTTCCTTTCAAAAATCTTCTCCAGTCTTTGAAACTGTGATGGCATTTGAGTACATAATAATTATGCAATTGCGGTGGCTCCCGAAGAGTTATCGAATCAGAATGGTCAAGTGTTGATTTATTAGGTGCATAATCTAGTAAATCAACACTGCTTCTGTTTATATTTAGTTTAGAATAGAAATGCAGCGAATTAACACCCTGACAAATAAAAATAATCTACTATACCAAACACCTTGGTGAGTGCATTGTTGGGATAGTTTGGTAAAAAATGTTTTTAATAATATAGAATGACGAGATGACTATGTATTTAAAAAGTCCAAACCACTACTCTCGTCACCTAGAACCTAGAAGATAATTTATATCTTTGGCTAGTTATTTCTATGGAAACATTATTCTTCAGACTGGAAAGCAGTGCTGTTTGGCCGTAGAATAACTCGTAGAGGTGTGCTAGTTACCCATCCGTAGGAACATTGTACATTGTACCGAAATATAATTTCACTACACTAAGCTAGTCAGTTTGTTTCTGAATTATGTACTGTAAACATTCCACAATCGTTGAAATAAAATATGTACAATGTACATTATATAAATATCAGTGAATGTATATCGATTGAGCAATTATTTTTCTAATCATTCATTATGTACCATGAGCGGATCCATTGTTTTTGTAGCGGAAACTTCTCACTCAATTAAGTCATCAACATCATTGTGCCTCACATCTCCCACCCACGGGCAACGACATTTCAACAATCCTAGACTCGGTCCGTGTGACAGATCGTTGTCACAGCAATTAGTCGCCGGTAGTGATTGAGCGGTACAACGATTAGAATCCCATTTACAGCACAAAAGCTGACAGGACAATCGCAGCATTCCCAGCCGTCGACAGGTCATCTGAAGTTAATGAAGTGAGGTAGAGCACGCGCTTTGAATGAAGTCGTGTGGCAAAATTGTTGAACTAAGTACCTCAATTGTATACAGTGGGTTTTGCTATCATTGTAGAATACGATAGTGGCACCATTACGGTCATGAATAACACGAAGTATATCGCATGACGCCGCGCTGATTCACATACGCTTTAACAATCTTGGTACTATATTACTACGTGCTCCATTTTAGTTCGAAAATAGCCTTAAATGCTAGACGGGAAGTGATGCGCGCTTTGATGTGACATCCTGACGTCGTAAATGCAGTAATGTTCACCGGATATCGATCTGTAATAGAGTATAATATCGCTTGCACGGATGCAAATTAGGAAGTCTCACGTGCAAACCTATATCCAAACAAGGAAACAGAAGTATCGTAATGAAGCGTGTGTGTGTTCGAGGAAATAGAAGCTTCATGATGAAGCGTATGTTTATTGAAGTGATAGATCGAGCGACCTTCGTGAAATGGTGTCGCTTGATGACGTTATTAATGAACTTGTTATTGGACGCCACTGGGACGCAAATCACACAGAAGGGATTTGAACAATGTTTGCTTAATTAGGGTTGTCAGCCTAATAACGAATACGTAATATGAACATCTGGGTGTTGATTTAACCTCGCATGTGTGTTTATAAGTGTTTATTTTAAGGAGAAAGCGTCAACCCTGCTTGTTTAAGGTCGGTGTTTACATCGAGTTTCAGGGGCCGCCATCGGCGGAGGTTGTTCACCCCGCGCACATGTCATGCCAAAGCAATAGGATGGCAATGTACGTAATAGCTTACACACGGTGTCTCAGCAAGGAGCAGTCAGGACGAGGTTTGTTTGTCGAGTCTAATTATATCTTCAACTCGCCGGTTTCTTGGGAGTTCGTATACCGCTGGCATATAATTTTATCAACTCACGTTTTAACTATATAGCTGTAAATTTCTCAGGAACTGTTATGGAATTGAAAATAAACTATTCGAGGCCCGCACTGACTTTACTCGGGTCGAACAACTAATACAATTTAGTCTAGGTATAACATTGTTGGGTAATAAACGTATGAAATCGTGAAAAGGATTTTTATGTAGTGTTTCCTAAGATCACCTCAAACAAAATATATGTATACAATTGCCGTTTCTGTATAAAAGGTATTATTGCAGTTGATCTCAGATGACCTCTACTGCCTACGACAAAATCAACACTTTCAATATCAGTACAGATATTAAAAAAATATATACTGTATAAACTACCTACGCCCTTCCTTATCACACGCATAATAAATCCCAGCTAACTAGAATCTTCTGGAATGTAAACTCATCAAACGTCGCACTCCAGTTACTAATATCTTTATCAGAAAGCACTTTAGTTAACGTATTAAGACTAGCGAGGGCGAAATAAACCGGCGAATTTTATTTCGCATTTTTAGTATTAAGTGTAAGATAATAATCAACAAATAACAAGCATTTGCTATGCTATATATCTATCTGGATGACTTGACGGTGAGTGATGCCTATTGCCTACATGCATTTTAAGATCTTATTTGCAACCACAATTTTTGGCGAATAAATTTACTTTGACTTTGATCGAACAAAACTTATGAAATATAGTCGTGTCTGAATTTAATTTTAAACTGAAGTCGGTATTTGTTTTTGGATAAAATTAAATGGGTTATAGGCGATTCGTCAACAAAGTTAATTTGTCACAATTTGTATTCTCCATACATTCAAAGTAAACTCGTCACATGTTATAAAAAACAAATGAAAAACGTCAGAGGTAAATAAAGTTGTTGTAAATTCGTCACAGATTCTTGTTTTATGTCATTTTTGTCATGTTTATTGTGTTAGGTAAGGGGGCGTCCATAAATTACGTGAGGTCTTTTTTTAATTTTCTGTCCCTCCCTCCCCTTCTGGTGAGATGTCGTGAGATTTTATTCAACCCCCTCCCCCATCCCCCAATCTCACGTGAGATTTTTCAAGATGTGGGTTTCTTACGTAAACACGTTAGATTGTTTTATTCTTTGTGTTATATTTGAGTATTCATTTATTTTTTTGTTTCTCGACCCACAAAATGGTTTTTAAAATTTGCACATTTGAAACAAATAGACCAAAATATTAATGGACCAAAATAGTATTTTTTTTGTTTCAAGGAAAATAAATTGCGTGATATTTGCCGAGACTCCCCCTCCCTCCAACGTAAGATTAGATGAGATTTGACTCTACTCCCTCCCCCCCTTAAACACCTCACGTAATTTATGGACGCCCCCTAAGTACTCGAAATGAAACAAAAAAATTAAATATCATTAGGAGTAATGAAACAAAGAGATACATTTGATTCTTTAACTGCAAGACTTATGCATATGATAAGAGTATAATCGAAGCATTCCATTTTTATGAGCTCTATCTATAGGTAATTGGCCTATTAGTCCCGACTTCGAACGATCAGATACGAGCACAATGGCATCCTATGCATTGGCAATGTAGCTCATTGCTGACCTAATTCACATAGTTTCGATTTGATTAATTGTTAGAGCAGACGAAATAACTTCCATGAATCATCTGTTTTTATTTTAGTTCGGAGGCATAACTGCACTTTATAAGCAAAGTTCTGAAATATTGTATCATGTCTTTTACACACACTCTAATGTGCAAGGGAGAAAACGCGAAATATCAAAACACTTATTTAATAGTGGTTTATTTTATATTTATGTTTATTTACCCCAGCTAGTATATGAACATATATTACAATGGCATTTTTGACTAGGTAATTCCTACAGGAAAAGTAGGTGAAACAGTATTTATTGACGATGGTGGAATATGAAATTATGTATATTTACATAATTACAAGAAAATATGTGTACTTTACTCAATACAGGGCCATTTTCGTATGAATTATCTTGAGTATGTTACAGTTTACAATATTAGATACGAAATATTGAATTTGAGGCCGAAAGGAATAACCAAAAACTTCAGATTCTTTTTAAAGCATCGTTTTTACGAGACTTTATGTTAAATGTATTTAAGCCATTTAAAAAAAACTGTAAGCGAATTACAATATTAGTAGGATTAGGGGAAGTATGAAAGTAGAAGATAGAGATGAACTCTGGGTTATCGTGGTTCGGACTCGTTATTCGTAGAGGTGAAATCCACATAACCAATACACCCAATTATTAAAGAAAAATAGTGATCGTAAAAGTGTTGTTGGATTTGTAAGTGTTGTATTGTATGGAATTGTATGGGCACCAGTTCGCGCCGAGACCGCGACAGGAGACCGAGACAGGTCGCGGTCGCGGTCTCGGCGCGAACTGACGCCCATACAATTCCATAGTGTTAAGTGCCTGTTGCGGTCTCCGGTCGCGGTCTCGTGTCGCGGTCTCGCGTCGCGGTCTCAGCGCGAACTTGTACCTTTATATAAAATGCAAAAAAGTCGCACCTGCTCCACTTTGTCATTTTAATCGAATCCATCTAAAAATAACTCCATCCAATGTGTATAATTTTACTAATGCTTCAATTTGATATTTTATGGTTTTGGTTAATCTTTATTCGCATATATCTGGGGACTTATATTATTACCGTTATTCCATTTTATGTGGGTGAGTCCGCTTTCTTTATTCGTCACTAACATTCGTCATAGATGTGTTAACAATTTTCTTCATGTACTCTTTCATACAATCCAACAACACTTTTACGATCACTATTTTTCTTTAATAATTGGGTGTATTGGTTATGTGGATTTCACCTCTACGAATAACGGGTCCGAACCACGATAACCCAGAGTTCATCTCTATCTTCTACTTTCATACTTCCCCTAATCCTACTAATATTGTAATTCGCTTACAGTTTTTTTTAAATGGCTTAAATACATTTAATATAAAGTCTCGTAAAAACGATGCTTTAAAAAGAATCTGAAGTTTTTGGTTATTCCTTTCGGCCTCAAATTCAATATTTCGTATCTAATATTGTAAACTGTAACATACTCAAGATAATTCATACGAAAATGGCCCTGTATTGAGTAAAGTACACATATTTTCTTGTAATTATGTAAATATACATAATTTCATATTTCACTATCGTCAATAAATACTGTTTCACCTACTTTTCCTGTCTCCGGTCGCGGTCTCGTGTCGCGGGTCTCCGCGCGAACTTGTACCTTAAGTCTGTTTTATTGAGTCATCTATCACCAACTGTGGAATTGGTTGTTGTTCAAAGGTGAAGAATAATACTATTTGCCTGATCAGTACTTAGGTTTTTTTTTATTATTAACAAGCAGCGCCCAGCGGTTTTACCCGCATAGTTCCCGTTCCCGTTATTTTCCAGGGATAAAAAGCCTATATGCTCTCACAGACTATAATCTAACTGTGTTTCAAATTTCAACCCGATCCGTCAAACGTCCCGTCGTGATGGAGCAACAAACAAAGGCATCCAAACATTCGCATTTATAATATTAGTAGGATTACTGTTCAGTTGCATCGCTAACTTTCATGTATTTCAATTTCAGTCGTGGAAGTAACAAAGAATAATTAATTAAAGTTATGTAAAAGTGACTCACTTTCAAACATTTCCGGTTTTTTGTAATCAGTTTAACGTATCTGAATGTGTTACCATCTCATTAAGATAACATTACAAAATGCACGATAGCAACAACACATTGATTCGAATCATTTATCTGTCAAGGACGTTCCCAATCTACTCTGCACGTGGTTATTAGTGTTTTACAGACGATTGTATTTTTACATCGTCACGCACAGACACAAAATGAATGCCTTTTCTAAAGACTTATTATAATTATAGACTGGAACAAAAGTTTCATCACGAAAAATCGCAAGGCGCTTCTAGGCAAGTCCGACTTGCACTTGTCCTGTTTATAATTTACCTAATATCACACCGAGGATGTCCTAATATTGCAAAAGTTTTAACTTTTTTCAATCGATTTTTTCGATTATTTTTTTGATTCTTGGTGATTTACTTATTAGTCGAATTTAAATTATGGAATTAAAACATTTGTTTTGTTCATCCAAATTTAAAAAGTTTTTCAGGGAAGGTTAAGACGGATTTCCTAGTTTTAGACATACCTAGGTAGAACGTATTAATTATTTAATGTATTACGTCAAGCTATAACCACTAGCTAGTATTTTATTCAACACTAGCTGAATCGCGCGCGCGTTGCTTCGCCATCTATCTAAAATTCATTGTACCAATTCAAATTTTGAACAAATTCGGTTACCTTAGGTTCTAATGACGCAACCTTTCACGAACCTTTGACGAATGACACATGCTATCACGCAACGACAACTCTCAAAAAGCAAAATTATTTCCCGTTTTTGTTACATTTTTCATTCATGCTTCGTTCCTGTTGATAGTAGCGTAATGTTAAATAGCCTATATCCTTCCTCGATAAATGGACTATCCAACAGAGAAAGAACCTTTCAATTCGGACCAGTAGTTCCCGAGATCCTTGCGTTCAAACAAACAAACAAACTCTTCAGCTTTATAATATTAGTATAGATAATGCCTTTTGAGATGCCGGTAAACTAAGCATATGCCGTAAGCATGTAATTAAGAATAAATGTTATAATATTATTCAGAAAGCTTCAGCGTCTACCACGAACTAACATACTCCCGTATCGTCTCCTCAAAGCAGCAGTGCAAAAAGCAGTAACACAATCTTCAATTTCTCGAATAGAAACACTACATCACAAGTGGATATGGATAAAGTCATGATCACGATACATCACTAGCAAAAAAAAATATAGCGTCAACGATTTACTCACATGAAAAACAAACCGCCAGCACACCGGAACCATTCCACAACGTTGGCTCCGACAACCGCCGTGGCGCTGATTACCTAACAGCACGCACCACACATAACCTGCAACAATGGGAAATCGTACAATCGTTGGAAAGACACGTGCCAACAATGCCCCTAAACGGTGTAAGAAAGAAGCTAGGCGCTAACAGCGCTGACTCGTGAATAGGTGGCGTTAATTGTGGGAAGACTTAATCACTTTCACGACACCCCGTAATATAGAGCTTTGATGATTTCGAGGTTATCTTTAACAGTGCATCTAGTGTGAGATCTAGGGTTGCGTATACCCAGTGCATTAAATTGGATTGGGTTTTTATATACATTACCATATTGTAATTATTGTATTTACTATGTTATTGTTAACTCCAATAAAGTTTCATTTTTAATATTGTGTTACTAATCCCCGGTTTTTGTCAACTAAAATTATTATTTTTGGGTTTGCTCTTTATTTTACTAAAGCATAATATGCTCGTATCTATGTATGTATGTATATTTCGTATATATGTGCGTTGTTTAGTTTTGGTTTGATGGTGTTGTGTGAGAAATGTCCACCGTTTGTTTTTTATTTAAACCGAACTATTGCTAAATGAGCTATTTCTAATCCCCGCGATAAAAATAAGACTGAAGTGCGACTTGTCTGTACCATCGTCAGCTAGACGATGGGGTTGATTTAGATGTGTTTAAATTCCCTGTCAAAATGGTTATTTAATTATGTATGCAAAATTTATTTTTGTTGTAAAATACAATTAATTCAATGTCATTAATTCAATTAGAGATACTTAAAGGTACAAGTTCGCGCCGCGACCGCGACGCGAGACCGCGACCGGAGACCAAGACAGGCACTTGACACTATGGAATTGAATGGACGCCAGTAAGGTACAAGTTCGCGCTGAGACCGCGACGCGAACCGCTACCTTTAGATAGTGTAGTGTATTGTCCACAACACAAATATAAATACACAAGAAATATGTACATTCTGAATTTAGTGAAACAAATTGCGACCTTATCGCTAAAAACGATATCTTCCAGACAAGCGAAAGCTAAAGAGAAACATTGAATGGAAATATACGGGGTAAAAACAATGTGCCGTAAAGTATTATATTTATATACATACGTATTAACGATCATACATTCTAATAAGCATACTTATAGCCTACAGACTTTTGTCTGGTAAGTAACAAGTAAATATATAATGGAAATTTCGATTTATTATCCTCATCGACGCAATTGCAAAATTGGACAAAACTTCAAAAGCCAATCTCGAAATTTCCTTGCATAGACTCGTTAAGAAATCACTTTCAAACTCTCAGCGAGATGAAGCAAAGTAATAACTAGAAACACCTCTGGGTAATATAACTATAAATCAACTTTATTTGTGTTTCGGTTGAGCCAAATTACTTTACTAAAACCAGCAGGTAGAGGTAAAATTATGCTAAAGAAGGACATGCGCATAAAGGATGAAACACCATATCTCCCCTTTACCCGCAAACATACCTATAAAACTACAATTCCAAGCAAAAACATCTGCAAACCGTAAAATTTCGTGGAAAGTTTCTATTTCCCTACAGGTAAGGTCTATTTTTACCAGACAGTGTCGATTTTACAAAATGATTTAGAATAAAACACCTTCAAAGGTTAAGGACGAAAATAAACCGTATTTTAATAATTACACAGCAGTGGAATCCAAAACAACCCGTGGTGACCTAGAGGCTAGAACGTTCACATATTCTCAATTGGAATCCTGCATGCAGCTCGTGAGTATTGACCTATGTTGAATGTATCTATGATTTTGTCATGATCACTGTTGTCAATGGAAAAGCAAGAGATCCGGAGCAAACCGGCGTTATCTAAGAAAGATAAGGATTCCTTTCGAGGACAACTGTCTTCCGCCAACCCGCCCTTGACCAGCGAGATGGATTTTGACCTGACTTGGCTCTTTCCTTGTGAGAGAAGGCCCCAAGTCCCAGCAGCTATGCTTATACATAGCTGTGCTGAATTGTTTTCGACGTGTTGTTACTAATTTATAGAATCATTATTCTTAACCTACACACTTTGAAATTCAAATCAGTGATTCGGAAGGGATAGTGTCTGCACAGTCGCCGCTTTTTGATAAGGGTCTTACAATTTAGATTTTTTCTTCTATCGCGCCAAGAATACTATTATCCCAAAATGAATAATAGGTAAATATGAAGAGACCTAGATTCCACTATTCAAGTGGCCTTAGCAGCTATGCACACTGATTTTACAAATTTCTTGACTACACCTAATTTTTGCCCGTATTACTCCGTTCTGTTTCATGACTGTTTTTTTTTTGTGATGGCATAATGGAGGTGTTTCACTATTTTGTAATGTTACACATATAATTTACAATTAATTAACAATGTAGTAACTAGCAAAAAAATGTTAAACGCTAATAACGAAAAAAGCCAATCAGATTTTACAAACCTTTTAAAATCTGATTTTGATCGGATAGTCCATTTCACGGTGAAAAGCTACGCTGATCAACGTATACAATAACGTAAACAATAGGTAACTTATCTTTCGTGAAATCTGTTGTGAATTTACTGTCATTAAATACGGGTAAATCGTTTACCCGTAAACATGTGCACATGAAACTGCATCTAAATAAATACGATAAAATACCAATAAATAAATTTGGCAAGAGTGATATGGGAATAGTAGCTTAAACAATATCAAATGTAAACAATGATATACGATTAATAGTCATTTTGTCCTGTTCTTTCTCTGGAAACACTGTCATTCGAATCGGAACACATGTCACACACGGTAATAAATAAATAAATATTGGTGGACAATTCACACACAACACCATCTGACCCCAAACTAAGCAAAGCTTGTGTGATGGCGGCCAGATAGCTGATATAATACTTATATAGTTTTAAATACATACTTATTATACATAGAAACACCCAGACACAGTGCAAACATTTGAATTCATCACACAAATATTTGCACTGGGTGGGGATCGAACCCACGACCCTCGGCTTCGCAGGCAGAGCTACTAACCACTTAACGCAGTAATAACGCATAACTGCTTGGTGACAGAATAACTGGCTCAGTACTGTGTTTGAGCGTTTCTATGTATGTACGAGTATAATAGGTAAGTATTTGCAATTGTGTAAGTATTATATCAGTTATCTGGATCCCATAATACAACCCATGCTTAGTTTGGGCTTAGATGGTGTCGGGTGAGTACCACCACTACACCACCACCAATATAAAAAAGGTGCGGTGCTTTCCCAGGCGATTCAGCAAAATTTTCAACCACTACCAAAAGATACTATTAGTTACATACCGTGAATTTTCTTCGAGTATCATAATTTATTGTCAAGTTCGACATACTTCTTTGGTAAATTATGTCAAGGTTACGATGTACGTACCTTGTACATGCCAGTACCATAGATGTTAATACAACGTACCAGTACGTTGAATAAGATATTATTTAGTTTCCATTTTCAGGCATGGTACATTATCCTAACAATAAAGATTTCGTTCCAATAACAGATAGGTAGGTGTTTTGGTCATTCAACCGTGTCTTACCGTTAATGTCTTTTTAGCCGACTTACAAAGGAGAATAGGTTATTTTTTTCATTACATGACTTCTTTTTCGAGTTTATCACTTGGGAGATAGCTGGATCAGCTTAGATTTTTTAACAGACTGATACAGTCCGCGAGGTATAAGCTGAGCTTTGCATTAGTGTGAGTGATCACATGCATACGCATCTATTACCAAAAGTACAGTCAGACAACAAACTCTTAAACAACAAGCTGACATTAACTATCCAGGATCAATATGGTCATTGCGAAAAGAAGTATCTCTTTTATTTAGGATTCAAATGGTCAAGGACAGAGAATAACAGAAAATTTTTAATGGAAAAGCATGAGATCCGTCACCTACGTATAACTTATTTACTTAAAATTTCCGAATACCGTATTCAGGGCAGGCCTATCGTTTATACCAATATACAATTGATACTGCATAATAAACAACGATTTATTGAATATAAAATTGACACCTTATAAAGAGAACATGGTCACAGCGTCCTGCGTCTGACTGTACTTTTGGTGATCACTCACACTAATGCAAAGCTCAGCTTATACCTCGCGGACTGTACATTATGACGAACTGATGGTCAAATCCCAGTTGCAAAAAGTCACTTCGCTTGCCTCGCGGTACGCGATATTGTAGTATCAGATACATTTTGGATAATATGCATAGCAATTGTATAGGTTGAATTCGCTCTCTCCCTTCAGCTATGGACTGCGAAATGAAAGAACAACCTGAAGTCTGTGTTTCCCTATGAGTATACAATTTGGGCGTCTTTAAATCAATAGGTATTTTTTCAGAGGTGCAATCGGGTTCGAACTTACGACCTCAAGGTTGTGAAATTAATGACCATCAATATTTTACCATTTTAAAATGCATTTAGAATTAAAAAAATCGATTATCGTAAATGAAAAAACGTTTGTGGAATCAGATATTAGTGCACGCAAAATAAATTTCAGCTTGTAAATTTCTTCATATTATCAATTTGCCTGTAAATAAAGTTCGATTTCGTAAACGAAAAAAGTTCCGCTGAGTTCAGATATCATCACGTAAAATCAAATCCCAGCCCGAAAATAAATTCATTTCAATTTGTCCCTGATCTGGCGAACGAATATTTGATATTCTGAAAGAATATTAGAATTATCAAGAGCAAACTGTTGGAGGTAGGTTTAGACCAAATCACAAACCATGCAATGTAACTTACGTCTGCGAGTCGCATCCAATTTCAAATCCAACACATCACAGACACAACACTTCACCACACAAAGCACATAACAACAGCGATTCGCTGACCTCTTTCCAATTGGCACTTGTATGAAGTTATATGACTTGATCTATGGTGACTGTTGTTTAAACTGTGTCGTTATCAATTTGTGCGCGAGAGCACGACGCTTCCGCTTGTGACACCCACTACCGCGGTACTGACGGAGTGAGGGACTATTGTAGATGCCACATACAGCTAGGCGGGGCGTCGGGCGTAAGCGTAGCGTAGCGGCCGTAAGGGCCGTTCACATTGACTGACCTTTTCTCATTCACTGTTATTCATTAATGAGAACAATGAGCCGAAACTTTATTTAGCATCGAAATTATTGAAGTGAAAATTTGTTTAACCGAGTTTAGCACTTTTGGTGGGGGTAATTCTTATGGGTTCGAGTCATTGACATTCGGCAATAAAGCGGCGTAGCAGCGAAGCAGGACGAGCGCTTTAGATGTTTTGGAATGGGTGATATATTGTTTTGTGAGCGAGATTTAGTGCCTTTAAAAAATATATTCATTTTTGTTGAAATTGTGAACTATCTTTGATAGGTCTATTTAGTTTAAACACTTCACAGGACTTAAGCACGATCAAAACCATCATTTAATTACCTCGGCATTTCGGCACCAAGACTTCTTGAGAAGCGTTTATTAAATTATGTGTTCAAATCGCAAAAGTTTAAAAACAATAGAGGTATATTTAGATTCTGTAAACGGCTTATTGTCGTCGCGGTACAGTTATTGTTATGGTCCTTTTCAACGCATCGTTTGCATCTACAACTGGTATTGAGGGTAAACAACAAATCAACTAATTTAGACAATTTGAGGGTAGAACCGCAATCTTTCTTTTGTCAATCAATATCCGTAATAAACAGTTATTTATCCATTACCTACGTATTCAATAGACAATTTAATAATTATGGCCTGTAGAAAGGGCGTGATATTTGATAATAACTCGATTCCAGGGCAGCGTTCACGATAGGTAGGTTACGGCTCCTGAGCTATAATAGTTTAACTCAATTGCTTAGCATAAGCCCACTTTATGTTCTCACAGCTGGGATTCGGGGCCTTCCCTCACAAGGTGCAGACAGCGTGGTGGATTATGGCGTTTACTCTCCGACCATAATCCCCCACGCTGAACAAGTGCGAATTGACAGAGGAAGCATGTCTTTTTGTTTTACAACTCAATTGCTTTTGTCATTGCTCTTGCGGTGTCGTTTATTTCGACACGAAACCAAAGCAATTAGCAAGGACACGGCTATTCTAGTTACTCGGTAGAAGCGGTGAAGAAAAATAGCGTTCGCGCACTTGAAAAATTCAACTACTTTGGTTAAATAGGATGGTAGTCTATGAGATATTAAACAAAATAAATTCAGCGACTGATCTCGTGACTCGTGAGAACGCGTCTGACAATGAGAACGACCGTCAATTTGCCAGGCTCTTTGATCAGAGTATCGGAAGAGGCATATCAACCGAGCCAAAGGTAAGGGACGAAGGTAATAATGTAGATGTTAGGACGAGAAACAATGATCGGTGACAGGATTGTAAGGGTATCGGGAATCTGAATTGACAATTGGCGCTTTTGATGTATGGAACAAATAGGAGGAATGGAAACTATTCGTCGTAGCGGATATTAACTAACCGCAAATTTGGACAAATTGTACGTATTATAGCAACGTAACTGGCGCGTTAAATAATTATCGGCTCACAACAATACTAATTACAGAACGCGGCATTACGCACGTGACTCCGAGAAACAGGGGTGCACGTGTGGGATTCGAACCAAGGGCTCTGGATCGACAGTCACCATTCTCCCGACTAGGCCAGCCTTAACTTTGGCTTAGCTTTAGAATAGCGCCTCCTTTTACTGCTGGCAAATAATGGAAACAGGTACTAGGCAAGTAAAATCGCGGAGCACTGTAGTAAGTAATATGATCTTACACTTTCGATTTTACGACTGATATAGATAGTTACGGCTGGTCAGCACAGTGTTTTTGCCCTGTATTCTTTCTGGAAACATTGCCCTTCAAACCGGAACACAGTAATGTTTGTACATTACTACTTGGCGGTAGAATAACTGGCAAAAGTGTGGTACTTCCTCAGGCGGACTCTGCTAAGAGTCCTACCACTACCAACGTTATATTATGTTCGGCTTAAAAATGATTAGAAGGAAAAAAATAATTAATTTGTTATACCATAACAAAGACTTTTATATTTATCTACTATCTATCTAAATAGAGATTTCACCGAGTACATATTTTAAAATCTGCTATAAAGACCGTCAGGCCTCAATCATGAATGCTATTTTCTTTTTAAAGGGCACTGTAAGTCCACATCCAAATGGAAATACAAAAATTTTATAAAATTATTAAAATTTACCAGTTTCTGACTTTTCCCTTTGTGTGCACCCAATTACCCAGATAGATAAGAGTAAGACTAACAACCAGATAGGATGCCAAATTTTAAACTTTCTATATCATCTGGAACCGGATAAAATCTTTTATGTCTATATCTTAATCGATGATTAAAATGACAATTTTAGGACGTTAATTTCTAAAGAACCGTTTGAGGTATGTTTATGAAATTTGGAGCGCATATTGATATCCTGCAAGTCTCTATGTGTGAGCAATTTCACAAGTGAATGTGCAATAGTTTCTACGTTATGAGGAGGAACAAAAGTAGCTCCAAATGGTTCATGCAATATTGCACATGGGTGGCTCGCCAGTTTACTTGAATGGAACTTGGCTGGCCACACTGCCGTGTGTCTAGATTTCGGAACCTCGGTGTCTCATTGGAGAATTGGGTTTAATTGGCCAACCCAAATTATTTTGTTCACACATTTTATTAAAAATACATAAGATGATCAAAAACTTATATGTTAATAAATCGCAACGAATACTTATTTATTCGAAGAGATATTATATTGAAATGTAACGATTTGTTACCCATAACGCGATGATGTTCAGTTGGCAACATTCCAATTAGATTCGTAACTGATTTTATTTTCTCATACGACGATGATCACAAATATTATTAAGATCAAATAGTAACTCCGGGTAAATAGAACAAATACATATTGATCAACACTTTCTCACACAACACAATTTTATTCCAAATCAAAGCAAATAAGTAATGCTTATTGTTGGTTACTATTCTACTATTGAGTCCAGAGAGCTAAGATAAATTTAGAACAGAAGAATACAAGAACAGAAACATTACTTATTAGAATAGAAACACCTAGAATGATAAGAATTAATTCTTTGATTTGAAAAGTTCTTTACCCACGTTGAATACTTTTTTGTGTGGTTCTACTTATTTTGGTTGTTGCCAACGAATCGTTATAGGTAGGAACGTCCGGCGCTCACCGCATCCTGCAACCGACTAGAGCGGAAAAGGTGAGATCACTCATCCCAACGATGACATAATTCCGTGTTCCTGAAGTTTGGGAGGGCACATCTGGTGGTTTATATCGATATATGTAGCGGCGTAGCGTGGAAGGACGGTTTTTTGGAAGAATGATATCAAGTGCATTCACATCAATGACACATGATCGTAGCACCATATTTGTATACAGGTTGCTGTGCAATATTTGTATCATTTAATACTAAAATTCTGAATTCATTTTCAACGGTAGTACCTGTGACTGCATTTTTTTATCAATAATAGATTTATGCTTGACCTCCAATTCTAGTAAAATTATGTTTTCTGATAGAAGAGTACAGACAAAGCAGACAAAAAAATTGTAGAATGGATACACGTATTGGCATTTCCGGAAAACGAACCCGTTTACAATTTTATCGCCTTGAAAATTCTTCAGATTTTACTGAGATGTCGTCTTAGTAATTTTATTGTCGTCCCTTGTTGAATTTTACGAGGCAGAACCACAAAACATTGGGTAATAGCCGGTATTAGGTTAGAATCTGCCTCGAGGGCATACCTCCATACTATGGAGAACTTTTTACGTCGCCACAACATTATGGAAGGTCACCGCCAGTTAATCCTTCGAATTTGACGATTAGTCTACGGAAATATTAAAAAAAAACTGTTAATTGACACTTATTTGTATGTCCAAATTTTTAGGGGCTTTTTGAAATTCAAATTTTGAAATTTGACTCTGCAAACATTGTTTTGCCTTAGGTATAATTATCGCCAGTATTTTTTTTTTTTTAATTACTACATAAGTTACTAATCCGCGATTATGATGCGTAGATTGCGTAGTGTCAGTTCTCATAATTTTCCAACGATAAAAAACGGCCTACGCGTTAATCTACATAAATATACTATATTGTACCTTTATGACAAATTTAATCCAGATTCATTCAGCAGTTTTTGCAAAAAAAAGTAACAAGCACATCTCTATCTACATCATTTCGCGTTTATAATATTAGGATTAAGGTTTGTTTAGATTAATTAATATTTAAATAATGTATTTTGAATGATATATTCGACTAATACATTTTGATTAATTTGTCGGAAGGTAATCTACGCGTCTTAAAACAGCTTTTGATATTAAATGATTTATTTGAATAATTCAGAGATTAGAAGGATTTAAAGAAATAAATAACAGGTCTGATTTTTACTTTTAAAATGTTAAGTAGTGACAAACAACTAATAATAATTGGCCAAACAGTATTGTGTAGTTTTTTGTAGATTTTGAATGTTTTAATTATTTATTTTCCGAGCGCAAGTGATGAAAAACATTTTTTTACACCATAGTACCAAGAGATAGTACCGGTCTGGTGCTAATAGGTGTTCTGCCGTCTTTTCCAGAAAGTAGACGTGACTTTAATACTATTTCGTAACGAAAAATTAAACATAAGGCCAACGTAAATTACCACTTAGCTAATTATTTTTGCTTCCACCAAATTAAAGGGAGTAGGTACTATAATATGAATTTGACATCAAATGCTCTTGATGTCTATCTCTGTCAGCTTCGTTCACAGGCCATTTAGCTGTAATGCGGACCGCTTGCAACGTGGTCAGAAGGTATACCGCCTAACTAAAACTGTTATAGCTTTGATGTTGCCCTCTCCTTTATTTTGCTTGAATAGATAGAGACAGCAATAGCAAAGCTAAAGCCGATTTAGTTAGGCGGTAGAAGGGCGGGTTGCCATCCGCTTCTCGTCGCGCATGACAAACATCACCACTACTAACGGTATGTGGTGGAAAACTCCGTTCTATTCCTACAACAGCATCCTCACATATCGACAAGCGATAGTGGCGCTACACGTTCTGAGCGCCACGGACTTGAAACTGCGCGCGCGCACGTATCTAGGTACTAGGTAGTGTAGGGCTGCCAAATACAGTTTCTATTTTATTCTATGTATTCTTACACTATAATGTACCTAATTATCGACATGACAGAATCATAGACTAGTTACGGTTGGTAGAAACGAGAGAACGGCGGTTGCCGCTCCGGAGTCCCGGGTCCGAACCCCACATGCACCATTGTCTTTTCATAATTTTTCATTTTTCATTGCATGTGCATAATGCCGCTACCTTAAAAGCGTTAAAGGAAAACATCGTGAGGAAACCTGACTTGTACCTAGAATCTTTCGAGGTCAAGTGTCATCCATCAACTCGCACTTGGCCAGCGTGGTAGATTATGGGGTTAACTCTTTCCTTGCGAGAGAAGGCCCCGAAACCTAGCAGTGGGAACATTTAGTGGGCAGCTTATGGTACAATATGAAAGTCAATATATAAAATTATAATGACATTCAATTTTAACTATTTTTTTTGTTGTTTATGCAGGGTAATCGCGGATTCGCCAGTTTTGTTTGTTACCGTCTTAAATAACAGTTACAATAGGTCAATCTCATGTAAGATACTATCATAAAGTGTCTAGTAAAACAATTAAAAAACTCCTAGAACTGATGGGGTATGCTTGTACTTGGGTTTGGATGTACTTGAACATAAGGTACTCAAATACTTTGGTGAAACAGTTTTGTAAAGTTAAAATAAGTCATTACTAGAATGTGTAACTTTTTAAGTGTCGTTTTTTAAAAAAAAAAATTCATTTGTTCTAAAAGTTTCAGTATTTGCATTCTTCGTATTGGAACTATCGTCTCCCACATTTTGAACAATTTTCGAACAACATCGAGATACGAACATATTTTTTTGCAAAATACCTACAATATATTGTATATATACCGCGGTATATCTTACACCGCATCGTCGATTTGCATCTTGCGACATGACAAAACAAACGCCTTTCTTTGGTAAATTATAACGTGGCAGCCCTAGGCTTCCCCAGCAAAGACACGTCCATGAACGGTTTGCGGATATTATCTGTTATTTACAGGCTAAAATGTTTTCATAAAACCCAGTAGTGTTGAAATATTCTATTACAGATTATATTAACCTACTATAAAGGCATTTTACACAATTTCATGTAGCAAAATAAACCAACAGGGGCATGATCCAGAAATTATTATGTTACATGTCATATAATAGAGATGTTAACAATTTTTCGGAATTGCTGTTATTTTGCAGATTGACATTTGACATTTATTTTTTAAATATTAGTATTTTCGATGAGTAAATAAACAAGAATAAAGTAATTTTGATTTTTCCCGCTAAAACACTAACAACTGGCATGATGTCACTAACCGCAAAACATTGGTCGCAAACTCGCGATTCACAACTGTATGTCCAGGTTATGTATTTTCTTATTTTTACTTGAATACAAACAATCAAAATCGTCGTTGCTAAGATCACAAACCATAATAAAAATGCAGGGAAGTAAACAGTCTTAGACTTAGCAGTCTTCGACTGCTAGTTTTCAAGGTATGAAGCCATATATTGGTGTGTCCAGTCACGTGACCACAGATTAGAAATATCGCATATAAAATAATTTATAATAAATTTACTAATTATTGTTGAATAATAAAAATGTGATTTTTGACATTCTATTAATACAAATTATCATAAAATTAACACTAAACATTAATTTGTTATTACCATCCCTATTGAATGAAAATAACAGAAAATGAAACTGCCATAAAATAATAGGTATAAAGATAGAAAAGATAGGTAAAACAATAATGGCATGTATGTAGTATGTACTTATTCCTTATTATAACACCTTGTAAAGAACTTACTAATATTCTAAATGTCAAAGTTTTGATGTTTGTTGCTCAATCACTTCACAAACAACAGCGGCACGGATAGGGTTGCAATTTTAAAAATAGGTAGCAGTTAGTCTGGAATAGCATGTGGCTACTTTTCATCATGGAAAAATACAGAATAATAATTCATAAACATAATTATTTAAGTAAGTACTGAACAAATACAAGTATAAAGAATTGGGATTGACAATCATAAGCCAAAATGGTCCAGTTAATCTCCAAAATGTTCTCGCAATGTACAACCTGTACGTACAAATCGACATTGTTCATTACAAAAAAATTACTGTAACATACGATATAATGCGTGATCGTTTTCTTTCATGCTCTTTCTTTTGTTTGTATTTTATTAATTGACATCATGTTAATTGTACAATCAATATATTAACTATGACATCATAGGTACTAATCCCTACAAAATAAATGGGATAATCAGCTTATCTTTTATAATTTCCCACCTAATTCAATGAAATGATATTGGAAAATTCTAGCTAAAGATAGATTGAGTTGTAGTATCATCCGCTATTTTTTAAGAAGTGTGACCTCTATACTCTTTAGTAAACTAAAACTTGGGACAGTGAAATAACAATGCAATAGCTACTCTTCTATATTATTTTCTAATACATACTATATGTACCATAATAGAATTTCTATTCAGAATTTTTATTCCTACTTTACTAATGAATACAATAATAATAAATATTGGAGGACAATTCACAGAACCCCATCTGACCCCAAACTAAGCAAAGCTTGTACTATGGTGGCCAGATAGCTGATATTTTTTTTTATAAATAAATAAATAAATAAATATTGGTGGACAATTCATACACAACACCATCTGACCCCAAACTAAGCAAAGCTTGTGTGATGGCGGCCAGATAGCTGATATAATACTTATATAGTTTTAAATACATACTTATTATACATAGAAACACCCAGACACAGTGCAAACATTTGAATTCATCACACAAATATTTGCACTGGGTGGGGATCGAACCCACGACCCTCGGCTTCGCAGGCAGAGCTACTACCCACTAAGCCACAAGGGCAGTCTAGTATGAACACACACACACACAGCACAAGTATGAACTCTATCTCTACAGACTTTAGTTAACTAAAAGTTGGGACAGTGAAATAACAATGCAATAGCTACTCTTCTATATTATTTTCTAATACATACTATATGTACCATAATAGAATTTCTATTCAGAATTTTTATTCCTACTTTACTAATGAATAAAATAATAATAAATATTGGAGGACAATTCACACAACACCATCTGACCCCGAACTAAGCAAAGCTTGTAGGTACCTATGGTGGCCAGATACCTGATATAATACTTACAGTTGTAAATACATACTTATTTTACATACAAACACCCAGACACAGTACAAATATTTGAATTCACTAGACAAATATTTGCAATGGGTGGGAATTGAACCCACAACCATTGGCTTCACAGGCAGAGTTACTACCCACTAAGCCACGAAGCCAGTGACAATGTTTCCATTTTTTAAAGCACTAACAGAATAATATAGCTACTCATGAAATAGTATAGTCTTCACAGTCTTATCAGGTTATCAGTAATGACCTCGGTAACTGATTTTAATTGTACACTTTTCCTGTGACTGACAACATAATGAATCACAGCAAGCTATATTTTTTCTTAAATATTTGGACGAATTTCTATTAATTGGAGAGTTGGAGAGATAATATTAACTTAGAAGGACATTTACTTGTAATTTACAACACTGTGATATAGTAGGCATATCAGCTTAATAGGGTAACGGACTGGGTCAAAAATACACCAACCTAATTAGTCCGTCAGCTAGATCATGGAAAAATATTGGACATGTATTTTTTGTTTTTACATAATATTAAAAATTGTCAAAGATATAGATCATCAAACTTCGAGAGTGGGTCGCGACGTCACTCGTGAGCAAAAATCGTCCTCACAAGTGACGTCACACGAAACTTCGAAGCGCTGTATCTTCGTAATTTTTTGTTTGTGAAACAAAAGAAAAAATATGTGTACAATATTTTTTGGCAATCTAACTAACGGGCTACTTAGTTTTTTTGAGGATTGTACCCTATTATATAGCTTGCCCATAAACTTATAATAAACTAGTAGCCTGTTCTGGGTATGCTCGAATGTTGTCATATATAAACACCATTAATCGAAATAAAAGCTATCATCCTATCTTTCAAGTTGGATCAAACTACACATGATGTGAAAATTTTAATAAAATCGGTTAAGTAATTTGGGAATCCTTCATCAATAAATTTGACGAGTAATTTATACTTATTAAGATTAAAGCTACCAGTTTTATTTATAACATGCAAAAATTTGTCACATTTAAATTTAATACAGAGCAATTCTCACAAAATAAATATTAATAATGTTTTATGTAGATTTCTGAATTCCTAAATGTATGGTTTCATGTTTCTGGTTAGACAGATAAATTGATTGAGATTTTGGACAGCATATTTTATATTTAACAAATTATTTGCTTACAATTGTATACAAATAAATAAAATTGAAATGCCGGTTTGTATTTATTGAAATAATACTTTTTACTACATGCAAATGAATTTCTAGATGGTACATAGGTATACTGTAATAACATTTTTTGTCTGTATGACTGTCTGTTTATATCAGCAAATCTATGAAAAATGTGTCCCGATTACAATGGGGCTTTCACTACTAGATAGCTGATGTTCTAATGCAGATCTTAGCCTACTCTTACTTAAGGGGTACCTTAAAACACAAGTAATTTTTTTTTTTTTTTTTTAATAGCATAGAGTAACGAGGCGGGTCATGTGCCTGATGGTAAGCAACATGCCTGCCACATAACAGCACAGCAACACGCAGCTATTGGAACATGATAGTCCAAATCATAACCTAGCACTGCACTGCGCTCGTCACCCAGAGATCTAAGATATTATGTCTCTAAGCCCTGTAATTTCTCTGGAATCATTGCCCTTCAAACCGGAACCGTAATTCCGTGGTCACAGTTAGTTATAAATTAAGACACCTGTATACATAATGAAGCTGAAGGAATCAAACATTATTTTGTGAGTAATTTGTTTTCAACAAAAAAAATTAGGTCATAATGCAAGAGCATTGCATTGTAAGCTTGAAGAAGGCTAAGTGGTGTCAATTCTAACCATTGACCCTGCAACCATGTGATGTGTTAATTAAATGTTCAAGAATTAAATGCCAATGATTTGGCCCTGAAAGTTCTTAATTTTATTTGAGACACTCTAAATGTTATTTTTATGCCAATGTTAAGTTTGTACTGTGTTTTCTTTTTTCAATCTCTTTTAAATGACTAATAAGAAAAATAAACACAACACCAACAAACAAAATTGTCAAATAAAGTAGGCATCTTTACGCCCCTCTGATAAGAACAAATTAAAAACCCATGTGACTCATTTAACTACAATAAAGTTAGTTTTATTACTTCACATGACTATAAGTGCTAATGAATTGCAAGAGATGTGATTAGAATAATTACATAGTAACAAGTTTACATAGTACAAATACAAACTTTACTTTGTTTGAAGCAAGATTGCTAGCTACCAATATTCATATTGGTATTTATTGAGTGATAAATAAGTTAGTTAGCACATTCAAAAATTCCTATAAATCAACATAATTTAAATTGTAACTGCTTCTAAAGAATGCAGCTGTTGTGGTTCAAACTTGCTAACTAAATTCCGAAAAAAACATAGGCATGTACCCTTCTCAACTAATTTGCGATATTAGTAAACCTCGTTAATTTACAAACATCAGAAATGTAAATAAGTGTCCTGATCAGTACCTTCAAAACTTACATCAGTTGTGATGTGAATCATCGGCGGGAAGTCGGTAAAATGTTATTAGGAAAAACTGGTTGGCAGCATTCGAGACGAGGTTAGGTCATCAAACAAAATTAAACTATCTCATGCACTTAGATATAATCAGTTTTCACGACTTTTGAAGACTTTATAAAGTTGTATCGGTCGGTAACGTCACGTTTTTTGAGAAAAGGCGGAGCCGCGACCGTAAGCTAGGGCGATGGCGGTCAAATAACGGCAGAGTCACTAAAGTAATTACCAATTGTATAAAACATCTAAATATATGTAACGAACACTTTGATATAAATAATACGGTAACAATTAAAACTTACCACATCACAAAGTTAAAAGCACTCAATTTTCAGTATTCACACAACACAAAACACATCCACGAATCACGATTGAATTTTGACAACCAACGCGTTTTTGACTTTCTTTCATGCATTTGACACTTTGACAGTCGAGTAGTAGCACAGGCAAGACAAGCTTCACGCGGAATGAAGCATTTTCCGTTTTCCGACGAGAAAAAATAGTTCCACCGTACGCACTATACTCGGAAATCTAATTCGATTCCAGATTTGACAATTTCAGTGTTGCAACGTTATGACAAGTACTAAATAGTGACGTGCGAAATTATTCGATATGGAAATGGAATATTTCCGGATCGATTCTTCTCGTTTATAATTTTACTCTCGTAAACTAGGTATATCAGGAAATTAAATATTTCTGAACCGATAATTTAGTTTGACGATTAATTAACGATCTGAGACTTTTCTTTTATAATTGTGTGTGAAATAAATAAAAAAATGTGAATATGAAGGAACAGGACAAATAAAACAGATAGACGTATTATGGTAATAATTTATTATATAAATTGTCGCCGTCATCGCTATCGCTATCGCTGTAACTTTCTGTAACATTTATTATAAATGTGTCTGTGATATTGTCAATAAACATATCTAGCCTACTCATTTTTTCCTCTTCTTTGACTACATGGGATACGCATTTAGACCATTCGGTAGCCGTAATTTTTTGAATGCCTTCCTGAAATAAATTTCTCACGTCTGTCAATTTGAAGGTTTTATTATTTTGAGCTATTATTTTGAGCTTTACCTGCGCCCATATCAATTCGATAGGGTTTAGCTCGCTATGGTAAGGGGGCAGTCTTCAAACCGTGATCCCATGTTGTGCTGCCATTTCGTCTACAGCGTACTTATTAAAAGACTCGTTATGTGGAATCAGTTCTAAAAGCGTAGCTTTAACTATGGTTAAAGCTACGCTTTTAGAATGTCTGATATGTCCAGAACCAGTTATGTCTGGTTCGTAATGAATATTTTTATTTATAAGCCAATCTTGAATGGCAGCTTTTTTCCAGCTCATTTTTGGTGCCGTTTCCAATTTTCGGGAGTGGTAAGGTGCATTATCCATCACCACAATTGAGTTTGGTCTTAATTTTGGTAAAACTCCAGCGAACCACTCCTCAAAACAAACTGCATTCATCTCATCATGGTAATCTTCACAATTTTTCTTTGGTTCAAAAATCATGACAATTCCAGGAAGCCTTCTTCACTACCCATATGGCTAATTATGAGACGTTTGCCTTTTCCAGATGGTTTTTTTAATCCAGTGGTCAGTCCCTCCAAAAACGCTTGTCGAGATGATGTGACTTTCTTGTCCACCCAATTTTTCACATTCAATATTACTATTAAATTTAATGTAAAATGTATATAAATTCATTTTGTGTCTAAATGTTAGCCTTACCTGCGTTAACCCAAGTTTCATCTTGATAATATATATGTCTCCCTTCTCGTCGAAACTGACATATAGATCGCAAGTAACGCTGGCGCCATGTCATTATATCATTTCGATCAATAAGTGTGCTCTTGCGTGACCGTGCAACAAATTTAAAATTAAGATGCTTCAAAATTTTTCTGAGGGTGTCTTTGGAAATCTTGGGCATTTCTGAATCATCGTTCATCACTTGTAAAATCTAAAATAGTAAATTTTATAATAGCTTGGAATCATTACTTATCTATAAAAGATGTAGGAATAAAATAATACTGTCTGACTGATTGACTAACCTTTGTAATGGTTGGAGGCTCATTTCGGTAAAAGAACTGATGAACAATTCTTCGTATTGCAGAGAATGTAAATTCATCAAAACGTTACAAACAGAGCGTGAGGTTATTCCCAATATGTCAGCAACTTTGCTCATACATTAATTTTCTTCCACAACTTCAAAGGCCTCCAATTGCGCAGAAATTTCATTTTTCACGTCTTTGTAGGCGTTGCGGATCATTACTTTTTCAGTAACAGTGAAAGCTTTTCGTGGACGTTTTTTTCTTGGGGACAAGAAAACATCCACGTCTTTTTGTGATGTACTTGGCTGAGGATCAATTTTGATGGAAAACCAAAACAAATAGATTCACTCAAAGTTCACAAAAAACTCTAAACGTAACAACAAACACAACGTAACAACACTTTAACATAAACCCAACAAAATATCGATTCGCAATGAAATAAGATATTCGTGCAATAACTTATCACTACATTATTATATGTGGTATCATTATTTCACAAAATGACAGTAGCTAATGTCAAATCTGGAATCGAATTAAAATTCCGAGTATAGATAGCGATAATGTAGATGTGGTGTATCTCTCTATCTAGTCTGTGATGTGGTGTAGTAGTGTAGTTTTAGATTCAGAAAGATCTGTCTCTACCATAGACTCAGTGTAATCACAATGAAACCCTCCCCATTTTCAAGGAAAAAGTCTAATCTAAATTATTTGTAATAATTTAAAATTTTAGAGGTTGCACATCAGTTTTTTTAGATAAATTATAATTTTGCTTCCCTTTTATAAACCCTAAATACATAAAGGAATTTCATACCAAAACAATTTTACTTCTTATCTTTAAAATATTGGAAATAAAAATAAAGAAATATAAATATTATTTTCAGTAAAATTCTTTAGAACTCCCGATACAGTAGACACCGACTAAGTCAAAGTAGAAAGAAAATTCAAAGATATAAATAGGAACACTGATACGACAATATATTAACGATTTGAACGATCTCCCTGACGCCGTAAAAGGGGCAGACCAAGGGCAGACAGAGTATCTCTCTACTTAGTCTGTGGGGCAGACATGCCAACGGTTTTATGGTAAACTGAAAAAAGACTCATTTTATTCACTTTTTTTTGTCGGGCCACTACACAAAACCGCTAAAACTCTTGCTTAACGGCGTCCGGATTGAGCAGATACAAAATACAACATTTCTGGGGTTTGAGATTGACCGCTGCATGACTTGGGAACACCACATCGACAACATGTGTGGAAAAGGAAGCAGTACGTGCTTTGCACTAAGACGGGTGGCCTAAGTGGTGTCTGCGGATGAGTCTCGTTCGTGTTACTTCGACACGGTGCATTTCCGATTACAGTACGGTGCCGAACTATACGCGCGCGCTACCGACTGGGAACGTGCGTTCCGCGCCCAAAAACCTGTCGTACGTACCATCGTGGGCGTGTCGCAATGCACATCCGTTAGACCAAATTTCAAAGAGCTTGGCATACTTACGTTACCTGCAATCTTGATCTAGAATCTGAAGCTCGGAAATGGCTCAAAAATTTTCATGAAATTATGTATGTAGGAGGTTTTGGAGACGATAAATCGATCTAGCAAGAAAGCATTGTTAAATAAAGAAGCCAAGTGCGAGTTGGACTCGCCCATGAAGGGTTCCGTTGCAGCAAGTAACATAATATACATAGTACACATAGTTCTCACACGTTGTAACTTTGATCGAAGTTTTAATAATAGTGTATTTATGACGTACTAAAAAAAACCTACTCATCAGATCGAGTTCAAACTAATTTTCGTTGGTAGTTTTTATGGCAATGTACATCATATATTTTTTTTAGTTTTTTCATTCTCTTACTTTAGAAGTTAGAGGGGGGGGGGGGACACACATTTTACCACTTTGGAAGCGTCTCTTGCGCAAGTTATTCAGTGTAGACAAAAATTATATTAGAAACCTCAACATCATTTTTTAAGACCTATGGATAGACACCCCACAAGTGTAGGTATGATGAAAAAAAAATTTTTGAGCTTCAGTTCTCAGTATGGGCACCCCTAATTTTTGTTTTTTTAAAAAACTTTTGTAAAAATCTTAATGCGGTTCACAGAATACATCTACTTACCAAGTTTCAACAGTGTAGTTCTCATAGTTTCGGCAAAAAGTGGCTGTGACATACGGACGGACAGACAGACAGACAGACAGACAGACATGACGAATCTATAAGGATTCCGTTTTTACGTTTTACGGAACCCTAAAAATGGCATTTTAGGTGCTCCTTCAGACAATGAAAAACTCTTAGAATATCATTAAAATACGATAGCAAATTTCGCCACTAACCTAATTAGTTAACCTATATTAGTCTAAGTAGCTGGGGCTGTAACACGGCGCCCTCGGTATCAACAGACCCCGGTTCGAATCCTGATGATTACTACTAATAGACTACAGGCTACAGGCCCGTGAACAAAAATACGTTGTAAATGTAACCAGGAGACCTATGTAGGATGATAGAAGGGTCTAAAGTAATAAGACTCAGAACTATGCCGTCACTTGTAAGCTGTCCAACTGAGTACAGTCGAAGAGGAGGGGTTACAACCCTCGATTATTTCTCCTTGTCGCATGATTTTTGTACGGCGTTGCAGAATAATAGATAAGAAGAGGTAATGAAACTATAAAAATTATAAATTTTAAGTTTTTAATTATTAGATTGTCGGAAAAAATTCTGATTTTCCGTCGATTTACAGATTAAATTTGGGCATTTGTTTATCTATGGCATTGGTTCCATACAGTTTCCATACCTCTCCTAATCCATTATTTCACAACGCCGTACAAAAATAATGCGACAAGGAGAACAGGGTAGCGATTCTGAAACCATTCGGTTGCATCCGACACGGAATCTCATCTCTCGGTCCTTGTATTATCTGTTTAGCATGACAAAGACCGAGAGATGAGATTCCGTGTCGGATGCAACCGAATGGTTTCAGAATCGCTACTCTGATCGAGGGTTGCAACCCCCCCTCTTCGACTGTACTCAGTTGGACAGCTTACAAGTGACGGCATAGTTCCTAATCTTATTACTTTATAACCTTCTATCATCCTACATAGGTCTCCTGGTGGTTCATTTACTACGTAATTTTTGTTTACGGGCCTGTAGTCTATAATCTTTTTATTGTTATTTTTATGTACCTATGTATGCTTAGATCTTTAAAACTACGTAATGGATTTTAATGCTTTTTTTTAATTGTGTCTGCCTAAATATAATTTCAAAAATACTAAATATCTATGTGACAAAGTTTCGACATCTTAAAACCGGTTCACACGGCGCGGCAGCCAACACCCCCGCGCGCGGGCGCGGCAGATTTCCATATAAAATTGAATTCAAAACACATGACGTGGTTTACGGCCGCAGCGGCTGCGGCAGCCGGCTGCTGCATGTTGTACAAAACAATTTAAAAAAACCGTTTTCAAAACCACAAATAAGCACTGAAAAGCGAAAAAAATTTTTTAAACTATTATTTGTGGTTTTGAAGGCAGTTAAATTTTTTGTGGAAAAAAAAAATTGGCAGTCATAGCAACTGCCGATAGAAGTGAAACTTGAAACCTTATAACTCAAAATTTGATAGCTTACCTTGGAAACTACACGGGTGTAACCGGAGGGCGTGGCCTCGCCATCTTGGCATGGCCATCTAGAAATGCGTCAGCATTTTCCATTTCCCATTGGCTGACGTATTTCTAGATGGCCAATACCTATGGTCCCGAGTTTACCCGAAGCTGTCTTATCATACCCGAGCGTGACGAATGAATTCAATTCACAGCCCACGAAAAATCTGTCTAAGCGCGCCTAAAGAAATTTTCACTTCAAAAAACAGGATATTTTACCTGTTTTAGTGCAATACATGTTTTTATTAATGCATTTAGACAGTTTCGTGTTGATAGGATCGAATTGCATAACTTTTATGACATCTATAACCATGTAATCCGTACAAAATTGTGGGAAAATTTTAGAATGCAGAATCCGGTGGGAAATACAGGGTTACTGGTTATTGAACCTATTCCTTTTTGTAGCTTATAGGGGGGGTTATTATCAACAAATTTGACCACATAAACCCCTATGCAAAAGTCAACAATTTCTGAGAAAATAAGAATTAATCGACGCTAGGTGACTTAAAGGTTAAAAAAAAAGAGCTGAGATGTTTTTGAACAATTATTTATTTGTTTTTACTAATTAGAGATATCAGGCTATCATTATGAGCAAAAAAAACTGAACTAGATATCCACTTCAGATAATACCACATGAAAACTTCAAGAAAATGTAATTATTATGATTAATTAATTGTCTTTGATTAGCAATAAATTAAAAAAATGTCAACACATCTGACTTGCAGATTATTTTAAAAACATCTGCATACTCTTAGCTTTCAAATGAGGTCTCAAAACTTAAGATCAGTTGAGTAGTTACAGTGATAATTAACATTTCTAAAACAAGTGAACAAATTTTAATTAAGATATTTATCAAAAAGTGTAATAGAAAACATAATTAAATGTTACTTAACTACGTTTTTATTACTTTTTATCATAACTGATGTTCGATGTGGCTTCCTCTATTCCTAATGCACAGTCGCATTCTTTTTCTCAGATTTGTTTTGACGACTCTACTTGTTAGAGTCTCTTTAATTTGGCGGGCCGCATTAATTATACGCTCCTTCAACTCCTCAATCGTTGGCACCGGAGCTTCATCATAAACTAACGATTTCATATGACCCCAAACATAATAGTCCATTGGAGTCAAGTCAGGACTTCTGGCAGGCCATGGTATGGGTCCACCTCTGCCTATCCAGCGTCCGGGGTAGTTGCTATCTAGCCACTGACGCACACTTAATCTAAAGTGCGCAACCGTCGTGATGATTTCTAGAAAATCTTCGTAAATTTCCTGCTGCTTCGTAAAATTCGCTGCAGAGTCGCCTGAGCAATAGCCGTAACAAAATAAAATGTCGGCATATTATTTGTTAAAATAAGTAACGCGCTGGCTTCGATGACGTCCATACATGATAATACCAATCAAAGTATTAATTACACTGCAAGTCCTTTAACACGCCAAGTCGTCGACAGAGCAGACACTCACAGAACCAGTTCACAAGCCAAGTCACAATTTCACAGGCAAAATCACAGTCCGATAACAAGCCAGGTCAATAGGTAAATCGCAAAATGCGTAGGTAAGAGAAAAAATGCGTCCGAACGATACGAAGTATGAACTGACTAACTAAAGCAATAAGTAATCTCTATCTCTAGGTCTCTACCCTTATCTAATTTGAAAATGTGCTTTGTTTGTACCCTTGATAGGTGCGGATGGAACAATAATCGTCCATGGTCGGTAATAAGGGTCAAAATCATGTGTTTGTTGATGGGTGTGGACGTAATTTGCAGCAGGTAAAAACACCGATTCATAGAATTTCATTCCTGGAACTCTTCATGAAACGTTTTTTCTTAAACCCTGACACCGATGATAGATTTTAATACCTCATTCGAAAGCTAAAAGTTAGCACTTGTTTTTATAATAATCTGCACGTCAGATGTGTTGCACTTGTTTTTATAATAATCTGCACGTCAGATGTGTTGGCATTTTTTTAATTTATTGCCAATCAAAACAATTAATTAATCATAATAATTACATTTTCTTGAAGTTTTCATGTGGTTTTATCTGAAGTGGATATCTAGTTCAGTTTTTTTTGCTCATAATGATAGCCTGATATCTCTAGTAAGTAAAAACAAATAAATAATTGATCGAAAACATCTCAGCTTTCTTTTTTAACCTTTAAGTCACCTAGCGTCGATAAATTTAAAAAAAACTTTAACTCTTATTTTCTCCGAAATGGTTGACTTTTGCATAGGGGTTTATGTGGTCAATTTTGTTGATAATAACCCCCCCTATAAGCTACAAGAAGGAATAGGTTCAATAACCAGTAACCCTGTATATTTAAAAGCAAATAAGAATTTTACAATAGTAGACCAATGCAGAAGTCTTTGAAAATGGCAACAACCGATTTTTTTAAAGTAGAATTCATTGCATCCACGAGAATCGGAATGTCAATCCCTGTCTCTGTCATGCTAAACAGACAAAGACCGAGAGATTTCGTGTCGGATGTAACCGAATGGATTTAGAATCGCTACCCAGGAAAGAAACAGGACGTCTACTCGCTTTCTACGAAAACCTAATTTCGCAATAAACTCGCGACTTTCCAACTCCGATTTTACTTCGATCCGTCGTTTTGTCCGTTTAAATGTTCTAAGCAGAGTATGCTTATTAGAGTAGCCTTAGAACATTTAAACGTCAAACAATGTTCTATCGGACGAAACGAAGTAGAACGAGAGTAGGAAAGTCGCGAGTTTTTTTTCGAAATTACGTTTTCGTAGAAAGAGAGTAGACGTCGAGTTCCCTTCCGTGATAGTAATATTTACAGAGTGTACTCTGTAAATATTTTATACTTTGGCGACTAAACATTTCTAAGTTTGAATGTACCTACGAAAACAAAAATATTTCGACAAAATTTTATTCTCCAGACATAAAAACAAATTCAAATTCACATAAACTTCAAATTATTGGTGTGATTTGACACATGACAGCCGACGACGCAATAAAACGTCACCAAGACAGTATTTAAAAGTTTACAGACTATCGACAGATTAAAGGGGCAAGTAGGAAAGTCGCGAGTTTTTTTTCGAAATTACGTTTTCGTAGAAAGAGAGTAGACGTCGAGTTCCCTTCCGTGATAGTAATATTACTAATAGTAATATTACTATCACGGAAGGGAACTCGACGTCTACTCTCTTTCTACGAAAACGTAATTTCGAAAAAAAACTCGCGACTTTCCTACTTGCCCCTTTAATCTGTCGATAGTCTGTAAACTTTTAAATACTGTCTTGGTGACGTTTTATTGCGTCGTCGGCTGTCATGTGTCAAATCACACCAATAATTTGAAGTTTATGTGAATTTGAATTTGTTTTTATGTCTGGAGAATAAAATTTTGTCGAAATATTTTTGTTTTCGTAGGTACATTCAAACTTAGAAATGTTTAGTCGCCAAAGTATAAAAATCGTACATTCCGCTAGGCTCTGCATTAGAAAGTTTCCAGTGAACACAAAATATGCTGTACCTATATGCCCGTGCCGAAATCAGACTCTTAGGTTGGAATAAGTTTGGTTGTTTTTCATGTAAATAAAATGTTTATTTTGATGGAAAGATTCTCATTCATTATTAGAATGTAATGATTTTGCTTCTATAATTTCAGACCAATATCTTCTACCATACCCGTCTATGCTGTTGATAAAAAACCCAAGAAAACAAAAACTGTTGTACCAAGAAAGATGGAGATTCAACATACTGCGGCTAAGAAGCTCGATGTCAGTACTACATCCAATGAAGACCTCTTAGAGAAGTTTATAGCAAGTTTATCTTCAGACATTCATCAGAAGAATAGAGTATACAAGAATGATTTGTTGAGAGTCATTGACAAAGTAAAGGAATTAAAATTTTCGACGAAAAAGCAGGGCCTCTTACTAATTCGATGCTGCACAGAGTTGCTTCCAGATGAGTCTCCATCTTCCAGAATGACTATTGTTGAGAAAGTTTGGGATGCATTGAAGTAAGTTAGAATTAGTATTATAATTAGTAATATATGATTTACTTGCCAAAACTAGCTTCCAACAAAAAAAAAACTACAAATTTTTCACTATTGTTGTAGTTGAGTGTCACTGTTCTGTTATGGACACACATCTTGCTTACTATCAGGTGTATGCATTGCTCACACCACCCCTTTATCTATAAAAAAGCAACAGTTCTATCACTTGACCAGCTATTTGTCCTGACTTTGTCTAGTTTGCCTATATCTAAAATGTTATCATGGCTCATAAAAAAATTGGTATAACTCCAAAAGCGTGTTTGCAAAAAGAGGCAGCCACTTAAAATTTTTTCAAAGAAATATACACAATCAGTTTTCTGTCCATATTAAATAATTATATTCCCTAATTATAAATCTGAGTCATTCAGTCAATAGCCTGGGAAAGGACTTAAACTACTTTTTTAATGTATATGTAAGATATGGTTATCACTAGCAGAGCCCTGTGATTTTATCTATGTAGATATATCATTCTCATTATTTTCATGTGATAAAAAGTATCCTGTTTTCCAGACTGTCATTTAATAGTGTTCAAATTCAAAATTTTGGGTGTTGAAAAAAAACTTCTGAATAAAGATCATAGAAAGATGATAAGATAATAGAAAGAGATCATTATAATATTAGTCATTTCAATTGAAGATTAAGTGGTCAGGTAGTCTTTTTTATTTTATTTGTTTAATAAGTTCAAATGAAGTAGTGACAGAGACAGATTAAAGGGTTAAATATTACGAGTACTGTAGGCACCCATCTCATCAGCACCCCTATACTAAAAATAACTTGTAGTAGTAGCTTTACAATTTGATGACTTCTTGGTATTACTACATCTGTGAAAGAGGTTACTTAACTACATAATAATTTTTATGCCATATTACATTTTTGAAGTGAAAATGCTCAATGCATCACATAAGTATAGATTTTTCATGGTCTGTAAATGTTTCATTACTTTCGTAAATGAAAAAAATCGTCCAAAATATGTTGGCGAGCGAAGTGACTCATTTTTCAAGCATTTTTGAAGTGAAAACTTTCGATACATAAGTATAGCATAATAAATAAATAAATAGATTGTTCGTGGTCTGTGAATGTTTCATTCACATTCATAAATGAAAGAAATCGTCCAGCAAAGTTGGATGATCTAGATCATCATCGGTCATGGCCACACCCTATGGTTTCACCGGCATAGTTTCCAAAGTGCCCTTTCAAGTTCTGAGTTATTTAAGTCTCAGTATTTATATTTTATTGTTTTGTTTTCAGGTTCCATACAGAGTTTGAAGTGGAGCATTATCATGAGTTGCTACGTGTCTACATAGCCAATAACAGAACACTGACTGTCAGTAGTTTCATCAACCAAATGTCACCTTTGAAACCTAACATTGTTACTTATGAGCTCATTATGCGAGCTCTTGGTGAAGTGAGTGCATATTCAAATATCTTAAATTATAAATATATAGCTTTTAATATGTCTTTAGTTTACCAAGAGGAAAATTCCCACAAATGAATAATGATATACTTACTTTTTACATTGATTATGTTTAGTAATTTATTTATAGAAATATTTTTAATTAGTTTAATATTCTTTGTTATTAATGAATTACTTACATATAAACTTTCTGAAAAAGCCTGTATAATGAATTTGGTTTTAGGCAGGAGATCTAAATCAATCTACTGAAGTGATAGCAAACATGAAGGCACAGAACATTCCTGCAACGGAGAGCATTTTCAACTCGCTTGTACTTGGTCAAGGAAAGGCTGGGTAACAATATATTATATTTCATGTTTATTGCTACTTTTATAAGTATATACAGCCCACTAATCGTTCCCACTGTTGGGACTTCAAGGATGTCCATAATCCACCACACTGGCCCAGTGCAGGTTGGTGGGTGACACATGACCTTCCATGAAAGGTTCTTGGAACACTTAGGTTTCATCACGGTAATTTCCGAACAAACCGGAACACAGTGATGTTTGCCGGATCTGTTCAGCCGCTTCGACGTGATTGAGGAAAAACATCCAAAAATCAAAACTTTCGTATTTATAATGTGAATAGGATTAGTATTAATTTGTCTCTGTAATTTAAGTATTACAAACATTCTGAAAGCAATCATATCTTTACAGCAATCTAAAGAACATAAATGAAGTATTATCAATGATGAAATCGCTCAAACTTGAATACTCCATTGATACATGTGTTGCTAAAGTCCGATCATTGGCTTGGAACAAAAGGACCGAATCAATTTTGGACGAAATGAGTAAAGCGGAGAAAAGTGGACTCAGTTGGAAGGAAGAAAGTGTTATGGAGATTGTTAAGACGCTAGCATATGTGAATATGTACCAACTTATTCCTGAGGTATGTATGTATATTTTTTGCAGTGAAATCTTCTTTAGTCGCGAGCACTTTTTGGAACGGGAAAATCTTTTGGGATCGCTTCACTGTCTTGTTAGTATAGCGTTGGAGCGGCGTCGGATCAGGACGTGCCCGTTTTAACGCTTTTAGGATGGGTGAAATATTGTGAGTTGATAAAATTACATTTATTATGAACTTGATAATTTGTGTTCCAAATTTCAACCTGATCCATTCAAGCGATACGCTGTAATTGAGCAATAAACATCTAAACTTTCGCAATGCAATTTTTTTATAAATGCGAAACTTTGGATTTTAAACTACGTAACTTGATGTGAAACTACGTAGTTTCGCATATTTTAGTAGGATAGGTACGCAGGCATGGGCACATGACTAGTCCAAATCCTTACCTATCACAGTACTGCGCTCGTCACCCAGAGGTCCCAGAGATAAAATAAATTTTATCTCTATACCCTGTAATTTCAATGGAAACATTGACCTTAGACATTGACCATTGACATGGAAACCGGAACACGAGTGATTTTTTTCGCATTGTTGCTCCGCGGTAGAATAACTGGCGAAAGTGTTCCCCAGATAGACTGCAAAGAGAACTACAGAATTTAAAAATACAGTGTCTTATCCATCGAATTTTTGATTTTAGATCAGTTTAGTTGTCTGTTTTCTTAAATGCCAAAGACAAATATTTTTGCGGTAGATTTTAATAGGTAATATCACGAAGCTTCTATTAATATATGTACGTACAAATAACTTTAGTACTTGGGTCACCGAGCTTTGCTCGTTTTAAATACTAAAAATACATAGATACTCTTAGATTTTCTTTAAAAAAAAACAGAAGCCGTCTGGATTCGAACCCGCAGCTATTAATTCGTGGCCGCCACGAACGCCCGACTTCCCGTCTGAGCCAATTATGCTGTCGCGTCACGCGGCGAAATTTATCTTCGCATTCTAATGTCTAATGTGACAGTTTGTCATTGTCTAAAATCGCGCATATTATGCGTTTTTAGGGTTCCGTAAAACGTAAAAACGGAACCCTTATAGATTCGTCATGTCTGTCTGTCTATCTGTCCGTCCGTATGTCACAGCCACTTTTTGCCGAAACTATGAGAACTACACTGTTGAAACTTGGTAAGTACATGTATTCTGTGAACCGCATTAAGATTTTTACAAAAAAAAAAAAAATTTGGGTTGCCCCATACCTACTGAGAACTGAAACTCAAAAATTTTTTTTTCATTAAACCTACATGTGTTGTGTGTCTATCGATAGGTCTTCAAAAATGATATTGAGGTTTCTATTATAATTTTTGTCTACACTGAATAATTTGCGCGAGAGACACTTCCTAAGTGGTAAAATAGTTCTAAAGTAAGAGAATGAAAAAACTAAAAAAAATATATGATATACATTACCATGCAAACTACCAACGAAAGTTGGTTTGAACTCGATCTGATGAGTAGTTTTTTTTAGTATGTCATAAATACAGTAATATTAAAACTTCGATCAAAGTTACAACGAACTACAAGAACTATGTATATTATGTTACTTGCTGCAACGGAACCCTTCATGGGCGAGTCCAACTCGCACTTGGCCACTTTATTTAAAAATGAAACCGAAGATCGATTTATCATCCCCGAAACCCCCTGCATACATAATTTCATGAAAATCGTTCGAGCCGTTTCCGAGATTCAGATTCTATATATATACAAGAATTGCTTGTTTAAAGGTATAAGATTCAAAACGTATTTTCAGGTCCTGAAGTTTTTGCCTCCTGCTACGCTAAACAGCCCATCAATCTCACCATACATGCAGAGTGTCACCACTCAGCTCGTCTTCCAAAACCATCCCATGGCAGCACTGGCGATCTACAAATGTCTACCATTGCCGTCATTTGGACCTAAAGATGACCAGGGACTGCACGGTCGTAGCTTAGTCAGAGATTGTGTGAAGGCATCTATGGTACGTATTTCTAGAATGATTTTCATTTATTTTTTACCTCCAGACGCAAAAACAACAGTGTGTTTGTGGTTTGACGTGTCTCTGTGTGCGTGTGTGTGAAAGTGAGAGAGTTTGAGAGGCTGTGTTTGTTTGTGTCCTTCTATGGCGTCGCAACTCCCGAACAGATAATCCGATTAAGAATTGGATTTTGTTTTTTTTGGGTGAAAGATAAATTAGACCAGATAATTCTTTGCTATGTTTGATGAAAATCTGTTCAAGATGGCCTCCATTACAAAATGGCGGTTTTCGTGTTTTAAAACAATTTCCACAATTTGTATATCAAATGAAAAGGCTTGACCAGTTTCAAATGTAAGATGAATAAATATAATGTTATTCATCTAACAAAAGATTTATTATATTTCAGCCGTCGAATGTAATTTTCTTAGTAACTCAAGAACTAATGTCATCCGGGCGCAACCCTATCGCCATACAAAACGCGTCGGAAGCGGCACTACAACTCGGGAAGATTCCTCTGGCGCTGGACATGTTCGCCCGAATGCAACAACTAGGGATGGCCCTACGGCCGCACTTTTTTTGGCCAGCTTTAATTCATAGCTCTAAAAGTTATGGCGAGAAAGGTATGATTTTTTTGACATAGATATTGTAAGGTGTTGTATGGTACGTCTCTTAATTTGACCGTATTTTTTTGCTGTCCCCTATCCTCTTTGCAAGTCTGGGGAAATACCACAGTTTTGCCAGTGATTCTACCACCAAGCAGCAGTGTGCAAATATTATTGCGTTCTGGGTTGAAGAGCAATGTTTCCAGAGAAACTACTGGAAGTTTTTTTTTTTTATTTAGTGCTAAATAAAAAAAAATACTTTGGCAAATCTAAAAGGCAAGGTTGCTTGCAAAGAGTTTACATATAGTACGTATAGAGAGAGACGGACTTCTTAGCATTCCATGGATTCACCGTGCGGGAGTCGGGTCCATCGTGTGACAGAGAGAGAAATCTCGAGTATACCCCAAGACTTGTGACTCGGGCGTAGGTTTAACTCTTCAATTCCCAGTGTCACCTGTAGGTGACATATGTTTAGTTATGATTTTATACTATTTAAAATATTATTTTTTTGATTTTATCTTATAAGAAGTATTGGGATGGAATACAACTTTATATTTTTTCTATGTGGTAGCACACATCACTCATCAGTTATCAATATCACTTGGTTATTTAGCGGCAATTGGTAAGAAACTTAGTTTGTGCTATCTACTGTGATAAAAAGTGCTATAAAAATATCTAGACCGTAAGTATTGGTATTTTTGTTATTATATGTTATAGTTATATATGGTACCTATACTTGACACATATTTACTTCTAAAAATATCAGATAGTTTTATAACCGTAGCGCCTGTAATGTTCAGTGTCACCCACAGGTGACACTGGGCATTATACTATGAATTCCAATTTATTTTTTATTTACTGACTGTTATATTGTTTATGAAAATACTGTTACTGAAGTGTTTTTTTTTACATGTTGGATGTTAGATAAAGTTGCTGAGGTGTTACAGACCGGTGGAAAGCTAGGTGATATCATTATGTTCCCTCCTGAATATGGTGAAATTACTGATGAAGACAGTGGAGAAGAAAACGACACGAATATTTTTTCTTTCGTTTTTTGTTCTCAAGTCGAATTACTTGGTCAACCATCAGATTCTAGTGAACAAGACCATTTGCAGGAAGTACCTCAACCTGTCTCAATAAAGAAAAAGTATCACACAGTAAAGAGATGGTTCAATAATGTTTCTTCATTTACTACTTGGGGCAAAGGTGATTGTGACGAAGAAATTGTCACCCAGGATTGTCTGAAGGTTCTAGTTCCTGACTTCCAGTTCAATACTTTGAATTGCTTTATAGTGACATCATAGTATTAGACGTAGTAATTCCCTCGAAATATTGCCACCACTTATCTAAAAAAATCGGGAAACCTCCAAATCGCAATTCTGACGGTGGCGTTCCTCTGGAGCCTACAGTGTCTAAAGAGGTGAGGAGTGCAGGAACAGAGGATGATCACGCAGAAGTCGACTGTTCTCAGCGGCTATGTGAGAACTGTCACCAACATACTAGAAAAATGTGCGCTAAATGCAACATTCGTTTGCACCTCAAGTGTTGGTATACTTATGTTCCACAGTAAACAAAACCTAGATCTAGGTTTATTTATTGTGGAACATGTATGTCTATTACTAGTAACAGAACAGTACAGTACTCTGTTGTTTTTTGTTACCATACTTTCATAAATAAATTTGGTACTTGTAAACAAAACCGGTGTTTCATTCATGTCAAAGTGATGCTTCATACCTCATAAATCGTATAGTACAATGCCCAGTGTCACCTACAGGTGACCCCCCTATAAAAAGGGAGGGGGGTGCTTTTAGTATTTTTTTCTTTTTTTTTCTATTCGTTAAACACATATTTAGTTGATGACTAAACTAAAAATTATAAAAACTTCATTATTTTGGACATGGGAATTGAAGAGTTAAAAGGGTGGCGTACTTGGTGATGTACGTCAACACTCACCTTCTATACTCGTATTTTTCACCTACCTCGTCTGCTTACGATTGGTACAAAGGAACCGTGCGGAAAAACCGGATCTATTTACTTATAGAGTAAGATCCCAGAGCTGCCATACGTCACCTATTTTCTGAAGAATGAAATGTGGACGATTGAGTAGAGTTAATAAGTACTAAGAACACATGCTTACTCGCTAACTTGCTTAGGCGTCCAATTTTGAGATATGGGGTAGTGAAGGTACATACAAACATACTTACTTCACGTATTTTCTAATAAGGGATGATTGCCCCCTTAGATTGGTCTATCTTATTGGAAAAAGCTTCGAAATAGTTGTCTGACGAACATATTTACAAATGGAGCATGAGAATTTAAGTGAAGTTAAATTATTATTTTGGAGTTGTTAAGCAAAACGGCCGACGGAAAGTATCTGGGAGTATTGGGACCTTGTTTTTAAGGATATTGCCTACAACATACGTGAAAATCACTTATTAGAAAATACGTGAAGTAAGTAATGTTTGTATGTACCTTAATTACCCCGTATCTTAAAATTGGCCGTCTAAGCAAGTTAGCGAGTAAGCATGTGTTCTTAGTACTTACTGACTCTACTCAATCGTCCACATTTCATTCATCAGAAAATAGGTGACGTCTGGGAGCTCTGGGATCTCGGACTATTATTCTTTATCTAAGGTTGCTGGCCTAAAAAATCCCCATAACTGTGCGGATGAAAAGTACTACCTACATGAGTCGCAAATCGTGACAATGGCTTCCCAAATACAAAAATCGAGACATCTGTGGTTTAGTTGAAAATGAAATGCACCTTATTTTTCAGGTATTATGAACACCCTCACATCGATGGTGCAGATGCAAGTGGCCCCCGACTATGAGACCATAGTAGACTACGTTTTGCCCTACGTCAGCTTTACGTCACCTCAGAACCTGATGAAGAAGTTTTCAGACACCGGTCTCTCTGTGACCGCCGTTCTCACTCCGATGACCGAGACTTTGCTGAGTAGTGGACAAGTCAGAGCAGCTAGCGAGATTTGTGAGTATCTTCTTCGAAATATAGGATAAATAACTAGCACCGCCCCAAGGTTTTGACTGGCCTTGTGGCTAAGTGGTTAGTAGCTCTGCCTGCGAAGCCGAGGGCCGTGGGTTCGATCCCCACCCAGTGCAGATATTTGTGTGATGAATTCAAATGTTTGCACTGTGTCTGGGTGTTTCTATGTATAATAAGTATGTATTTAAAACTATATAAGTATTATATCAGCTATCTGGCCGCCATCACACAAGCTTTTCTTAGTTTGGGGTCAGATGGTGTTGTGTGTGAATTGTCCACCAATATTTATTTATTTAAGGTTTTACAGGCGTGATTCTCGTTCCCGTTATTTTCCCGGGATAAAAAGCAGATAGGCTATGTGTTATTCCAGAGTATAATTTAACTGTGTTCCAAATTTCAACCGAATCCGTTCACCAGTTCAGGCGTGATTAAGCAACAGACATCCAAACGTTCTATTTATACTATTAGCAGGAAGTAGGGTAGGATTAGGACATAAATATACAAACAAGGTTCCATAGAAAACCCGCACTCTCCTGTTTAGGGCTATTTGCAGAGCCCGTCTGGGGAAGTACCACACCTTGGCCAATTATTTTATCTACAAACTAAGTGAAAATATTACTGTGAGTTCGCCAATGTTTCCAGACAAATTACATTGCAAAGTGATAAACAATTTTATATCTGTGGGGGACGGAAACTCTTAAAAATCGTAGCATCATATCATTAATAATTATATCCTTGATCTTTTTTTTTTTTACGCCATTGGTATGTGTTTACATCTTATTTGCTTAAATATATTTTTAATTCAGGAAGCAGATGGGTGAAGGTCAATCTTACTTGGGTTCCTCTACTGTATTTAATGCATATTATTGTGTTTTATTTGTAGGTGAATTGTTTCAAGGCAAAGTAGACACACAAAGGCTTCTAAAACCTTTAGCGAAAGGCTACCTTATTAGCACTGACGTAAAGTCCACAATATTTGCGTTAGAGGACATATCGAACAAGGCTATGGATCGCACCAAGGATTGGGTTGGCAGGTTCCTTTGTATTTTTATGCAAATTAAGAAAGTTAAAGAAGACTTGTCGGATATTATGCAGTTGATCAAGGTATGGAACTACAAATTAGTTATATTTACATTGTAGATTAAAAAATGTGTTTTTAGTATGGACAGTTTTTCCTGATTGAAAATGTGCAGAACTCACTGTAAGTGATTAGGAACACATTTACATTATGTTTATTATTATTATTTATTTATATTTATTATTTACTGTTCATGGTAAAAAAAAACATTATTTTATCAGGAAGTTAAAGTTGTTACAAAACATAGGACGCCTATAACTAGTGTTATTAGTGCCAGTTAAAAAACTACCAAAGCGTATTTTAATAACTTGGCATATTTTTAACTGAAAACGCTGCTCTGTGTCAAAGCACTGAAAATCATCGCAAGCTTCTCAGAGAACCAAAATCATAAAGTTCCTTTAAAACAATCGCACTGCGATCTTTAACATTTGGTAGGCTTCAGCCGATAGGTTTAAGCTTGACTTTCATCTTATAAAATGGTACAGTCTATGGCGGAATGCGCTTACGCAGAAGAACTGCACTCTTTGGTGCAATTTTTTGAAGTGAAAACTTCTTTAGGCGCGCCTAGACAGATTTGGCTGTGAAATGAATTCATTCGTCACGCTCGGGTATGATAAGAAAGCTTCGGGTAAACTCGGGACCATGGCTATTGGCCATCTAGAAATACGTCAGCCAATGGGAAATGCTGGAAGGGCGTGGACAGGCCATCATGGCATGGCCATCTAGAAACGCATCAGCCAATGGGAAATGCTGACGGATTTCTAGATGGTCATGCCAAGATGGCGAGGCCACGCCCTCCGGTTACACCCGTGTAGTTTTCAAGGTAAGCTACCCAATTCTGAGTTATAAGTTTTCACTTCTATCGGCAGTTCCTATGACAGCCAATTTTTTTTGTTTTACTTATTTTGCTAAATATTAAATTTATTATGGCTTGGAAAAACTGAAAATATGTATTTTCCATACCAGTTCATGTAACGAAAAGTTTTGTAAGTACAATAACTTTGCGCCGCACCACCGTTTCTGATTTTAAGCAATCATGCCGCATGGAGCGTGTTTACCTAGAAAAAACGTAATGCCAACGTATTCCATAGTTTCAATGTTCTTATTACGAAATTGGAGCTATAGTAAACAAGAATGTACTCAATTAAATTACTATTGCAAGCGACATCTTTTATTGTTTGATGTTCCAAAGACTATACAAAGAGGTTGGACTCCACTTTTATTATAAAAAAGTCTAGGCTGTGGCGTACGTTACCTTCTGTGTGGGATTTTTCCAATGGTTGCAATCTTGGTGTCTTTAAGGTGAGAGTGAATCGTTCTAAGTAAGCACGCTTCATTATATGCCGCTATCGTCGTTTAACATCCGATGAGATAGCGGTCAAGTGTAAACTTATAATTTTTTTTTTTTCAGAATCTATCAAATACAAAGCTTCGTATTTCCACTCAAGCAGCCGACTACTGTATATCGCATCTCCCTCAGTCGTACGATCAGGAGACAGCTGAAATGTTCCGTAATGCCATCGTGGACATCACTTCGGAGAACATCGTCGACGATGGAGAAATGTTTGTGCAACAAATGCCGCATCCAGTTAGTATTCTATTTCTTTTTTCGCGATTTCGCGTGCATAAACAGCCCACTAAATGTTCTCACTGCTAGGATTCGCTTTCACTCGCAAGACGAGAGTCAAGGCCACGCTCCACCACGCTGGACCAGTGCGAGTGGTGGATGATGCATGACCTCGAATGATTCTAGGAACACGTCGGTTTCCTCACAGTGTTTTCCTTCATCGTTATTAAGGTAGCGGCATTCCGCACATGACTTCGAAAGGATTGTGGCGTGGTACGCGCGGGATTCGAACCAGGGACTCCGGATCGGCAGTTGCCAAAATTGACTATTTACATCTTTATAGCTCAATCACGGCGGAATAGCTGACCGAATCGAATTCAAATCGTTGAAATTCGGAACACAGATTATAGTATGGAAGGCCTTTTTTTATCGCGTAAAAAAGGGCATGAACTGGATTTAGGCAGGTGAAACGGCAGGCTGCTGCTGCTAGTCTTTTATAATGACCTATTGTCCCCACAGAAACTGATGAACGAAGAGTCTCTGAAGGCCCACTTGGTCGAGCTGGAGGCCAAGGGTATGAACACGCGAGGGGTACTGAGGAAGCTGCTGCAGCAGTACTGCAAGGATGGGAACTTGGCCGCGGCCAGGAAGATCGCCAAGAAATGCCATGATGAAGGGGTGAGTTAGACTACATCCATCATTCGCTTACCCTTGTTCCACTTTGTGTGGGGTCGGCACAATATGTCCGTTTCCTCCATTCGTGAAGACGAACGGACAATTTGTTGAATGATCTCTATCAGACGTGAAATCTGAGTTATAACCTTTCCTATTCATGTCCTCTCTCACACAATCCATCCACACTTATTTTGGTTGCCCCCTACCACTGGATACATCTAACCCAGTAAAATAAGTTTTAGAATGTTTTGTTCGCAGTAGTGGTAGGAATTTTTGCAGTCCTTCTGTGGTAGTACACACCCACTGTACATCTTACCCAATCGGACTTTTGAGTGACCATAGTAATTTTAAGAGTGCGCTTGATAGGATAGCCTTTTCCAGCTGTCCTGCAGCCAAGCAAACTGCAAATATTACTGTGTTACTTTTTGAAGGGAAATATTTTCGGCAAAAGTAATGCAATGCTAGACAGTGATTTCAACTTATCAAATTCAAATTAATGCGTGACGCTCTTTTATTCTATATTTTTATTATATATGTATTATAGGCTGGCGTTATATTATGCCTACTAAATGGCCGATCTACTCTTCTCATCACTCTGAAGTCGAACTGATTAGAAAAGTTGTACAAAAGCAAAAAAGTGTTGTGTTGTCGTAACGTTTGCCCATCAAATTTGCCATCAAACATTGCCCTTCACACCGAAACACAGAAATAATCACACATTTTTATTTCAGGTATTCCTATCGGCAGGCATGAAGGCCGCTATATTCGACCTCCACGTGAAGTCAGGCGAGCTAGAACTCGCAGAGATTGCTTTAGCGGATCTCAACAAAACGTCGCCTAACTTCACTTTGGACGAGTATAAAGTGATCGACTTTGCAACGCTGATGGTGTATCACGGACAGATTAACAAAGCCTTTGGTCTCATCACGGAGCAGTCAAAGAAAAGGTAGGATTTTTGCATTGGCGACGATGAGAGGATCAAAAATATACCATTCTAATTAGTCCGTCAGATAGATTATGGAAGAATATGGGGCACGTATTTTTGTTTTCTCAAATTAATAATTATATCTTTGGTGATTCGCGTTTCTGATGTTAAATAATGTAAAACAACAGGGAGCTTGGGGGTGTCGCTGGTTTCAGATAGGCGCAGGCTTCGATGTTTTCGCTAAATCGACTCCGATCTTTGTGGCAGAACTGGTAGTCAAATGAGTCTAGCTCTCGTTCCAAAAGATCACTAATTCCTGAGAGTTGCAACTCGTTCTTCAGGTCGGCTCGCTCACTGGTGCCGAGCAGGTCACGGAGATCGGAAACCGCCAGTCGCAGGGAGCAGTACTTGCGCTCGCGGTATGCATCAGACTCCTCGGGTTGGCGGCATTTGCATTTGGAGGTACTTCTACGCTCCTTTAATAGCGCGATCGTTTCATTTTTCCTCTTTAAACCTTGATCATTTGATAATTGGCTCATAAGGTTGAACTTTGTTCAACAATTCCACTGGTTTCAAGGTTATAATTTGAAACATTCGATTTCTGTTATTACATATTTGGTACGCATTTGTAGACGTCAGTGGAAGACTGAGTTCGCTGGTTATCGACGTGTACTACCCAGTTTGTTTTGTCCGGTTCCGGCAAATTAATCCTACGTAGCTGATATAGCCAAAGCGATTTCATCTCTAAGGTTTTGGGAATGTCTCAGTAATTTAGACTTTTTCAGCAGTCCATTGGTGTGATGTTCGTATTTGGCAGATTGGATAGAGCGAAGGATTTTATTTTCGGCCAGTCGATCCTGTGATCAGTCTTCAGGAGGGATATAGGGTATTTGCCATTAGTTCATCACCGCAAATGGGAATGTTGGCTGTGCTGCCTTGTTTTCCAAGGAAAATAATTTTATGCGTACCTTTATTAACACGGGTGTTGCACGGTACAAACGGGTTTAACTCTTGTACTCATTCTTGTACTTTAGTAAAGCTGTATATTACGTCCACCTGCTGAGACCATCTGGGTGAACCGTGGAAAGTTTTTTTTTACAACGGCTTACCTATGTCTGGGTGGAACACCCAGGTGGACAATTTGGGAAATATTCAGTTATTTTGTATATTTATTAGGTTATTTAGCAAGTTGGACCGGTCCACCGTCCACCTTGGATAGGTTACATAGGAATAGGACCCATGAGTGGAGCCCAGGCCGAGTATGGAAAAGCGACACTCCGGGCTGACTGCAGAGCTTATGGCAAGAGCCCACCCGGAGTCAAATCTCAGTGACTCTAATAGATAGTGATAGACCCTAATCGGACCGGTACATGTATCTTAGGTGTACTGTTATTAAAGTTAATAATGTCCGGTCTCCGGTTATTATCATCTTAATTTATAAAATCCAGTGTCGTGATGTTTGTAATCTAACAGAGGCGACGGACTGATTAGTATGTTGTGTTTTTGATACAATCATCATCTCAATTATATTTTTTGAAATTTATTGTAGCATGTGCCTTAAGGCACATGCTACAATAAATTTCGTCTGCTATATTTTATAGCCTACTAGCTGTACCTAAAATTCTAACTGTGTTCCAAATTTCATACGTAACGACGTGATTAAGCAACAAACATCCAAATATCCAAACATCCATACATTGACATATTTGTAATATTAGTAGGAAGTAGGATAGACTAGCGACCTGTCCCAACTTCGTTTGGATTGAGCAACTAATCTATTTAACCTATTGAGGCACCATCTATTCAAGACTTACGAAACTTATAATCAATTATATTACATAAGTAAAGGAGACGGCCCGTTTTCCATGGACATTAGCCCCACAGCAAAAGTGCAGGAGACTTGACCGAAATTGGATCATTGTATAGGATTTTTAATATTTATTGAGGAGCCGTTAATGTTTTTATTCTGCATAGCAGGGTTTAAAAGATATCAACTAAAACGTTGAAAAAAATAACGCCCCAAGTAGGTAATCAAGAACGTGATGATTTACTACTAAAAGAAGGTAGTAAATTAATTACTTGGCGACTTACTGTGCTCAAAATAATGTCGACTCAACGCAGAAGGCCCGGAGATTCGGCAAAACCACAAGAAACTTACGAAACATTTGGAAAAATAACGAAATTCCTTGTGTTGTGCGAGTTTCGAACGAATCGATTTCCAAACGAATCGAGTTTCGAACGAATCGGATGCTGTGTCAATTTTATTCACTTTTTTTAAAGCTAAGAACAGTAATTAAAGTGCTTTTTAGTCACACCTATTTGCAATCCCCGCTTACAGTTTGCATTATTTAATTATATGTTATTTTAATTAAATAACTTTTTTAGGTCTCCGGGGCTCATTAAGTACATAAACTTGAAACGACTTGGGGCAGAAATGAGCCGTCTCCTTTCTTTATTTGAGAAAATGGTTAATTACAATAAGATCTTAAATGTTAACATTGAGAACTTCACAATCTAACATACGGCATGGAAATATTAGGTTGTCTGTCTATGACAATTTGACTTTTTATTTATTTGAACAAACTTTATAATTCACCACTTTAAGCTCCCCATTCAATGGCTATTCACATTATTATTGACTATATTCTAAGACTTATTCGTGTTTTTTAGTCTGTATGTCTATTTCCCAGGCACGTGGTTGGAGGGCGCGGTGTCGCCATGAACTGTTGGCGGCTGCTAGACGCGACGGCGACAAAGGGCCACCACAGCGACACCAAGAAGATGCTGGACCTCCTCACCAGCCTCCGGTACTGCAAGCCTAGCAACTCCATACTGGGGCCTTTGGTGCGGGTGCATTTAATCCAGTAAGTGGTTTTTTGATGTTTTTTCCCAGAATAGGGTCCCATGATACCCCATCCCATGGTCCCATCGTCCCGTAGACCGCATCGTCGCTTAACATCAGGCGAGATGGCGGTCCAGTGTAAACCTATTAAAGTTAAAAAAAAGGGTGTTCCAGCCATCTAGCTCAAACTAATCATATAACTAAAAGCAAAAGCCAGGTGATATCACAGAAATACATATAATTTGAATAACACACTATTGGTACATACACCCAGACACAAAACAAAAATTCGTGTTCATCGCACACAAACATGTTTGTCCTGGATGGGAATCGAAACCGCGACCAGTTGCTAAGTGGGCAGACTCAACACAGCAAAATCACGAAACCTGTCATCAATAGTAATTATTAGTTAATTTCGTTTCATCGCTTACGCTTTTCCAAGACTTTGTAACCGTATTATGGTCTTTGAGTTTTTAAACCCAGACGTAAAGACGACGCAATTATGTACGGCCTAGTAAAGTCTATGTAAAGTCTAATGTTTCTGGGTGAATCTCTCTGTCTCTATGTGTGGGTGCGTGCGTGCGTGCATTCTTGAGTGCGTGTGTCTCTGTGATTTTGTGTTTTTGAAGTGAATACTTCCTTTGGCGCGCCACAAACAGATTTTTCGTGGGTTGTGAATTGAATTTTACCGTCACGCTCGGGAATGATAAGAAATCTTCGGGTAAACTCGGGACCAATGGCCATTGTCCATCTAAAAAATGGTTGTCTGTAAAGTCGGGTTACTGACGTTAGTTGAACGTGACAACTTCAACTACGCCTTAGAGCGAGGTAACGCCGGCGGCGAGGTAACGGCGGTAACGTTACATGACGTCATGTTTTGCGGGCGTGCAGCCGGCTTCATCGAATTATAAGACGTTGTCACGTCAAAATGCGTAAGCGTTTCTAGATGGCCAATAGCATGATTTTGTTTTCACCGACGTTTAGGGAACATTTAAATGATATTTGTTTTTTTGGGTTTGCCCGATTATTGGTCCGTCCTTTTCCTAGCTAATATCTGTGTAGTATCTATTTATCTATCTATCAATTCCAGTGGGAACCTCCACGAAGCCGTTCAAGAATTCACCCGCCTCGCGGCGAAGTACAACAAGACCCCGCTGAAGCACGAGCTCCTCTGCGCGATACTGCGGTCGATGAGCGACGACAAATGCGGCGACAACTTGGTGACAGGCGAGCCCGCCACAAGCAGGCTGCACAAAATGGCACAGGCTGTGTTACAAGCGGATAAAAACGTACACGGCGCTGGAGATTTACAGGTGAATATATTTAAAAAAGTGTTAATTTATTACAGCGATCTTACCTAGAATAAAACGATTCACTCTCGACTTGAAAACACCAACATAGTAACCAAGACGGCGCAGGCCGTGTTACAGGCCGATAAGAACGTACACGGCGCTGGTGATTTACAGGTGAATTAATTAGCGAAGTTATGTTAATTTATTGAAACCTTCTTACTCTAGAAGAAACTGATTCAGTGCCGAGTTGAAGACACCAAGATGGTAACCATCGATAACAACCCCACTCAAGCAAGTCACAGCTTCGAAGTTCTAAAGAGACTTCAAAGCTTCAAACAGCCTCGTTCGAATAGGACAGTTAAAATAGCCATTTTGTGAAGTGAATATCTCTTGGCGCATCACACACATATATATATTTCGTGAACTGTGAATTGACCTCAAGAGTCACACTCGCAAAAAGAAATCTTAGGGTGAACTCGGGTCTCTCGAGAACTCGGAACTTGGCTATTGTTCATCTAGAAATGCGTTAACATTTCTAGATTAATGGTTAGAAGACTTATTTAGACGACAATGCGTTGAAGATTTATTCCAGACTAGCAGCCCCCTCCGGTTTCACTCGCGTAGTTTCCAAAGTGAGCTATCAAACTCTGAGTTAAAAGTTTTCACTTCTCTCGGCAGTCCCTATGACTGCCAATTTTTTTTTTCAATTTTGCACTAAAATTTCTATTCAATTTTTTTACGAGGTTTATGATCACTTACTGCGTTTAAAATCACAAAATACTGCAAGCGCCATCTTGAAAAAATGTTATTAGCCGATATCTCGGAATCTATGCACTTTAGGGAAAAATTCATAGAATATTATTATAGAGAAAAAAAATTAGCATCATTATTTGATTCCAGTATTTTTTTGTAAAACTTACTGTTTACGATTTATGGCCCATTTATTTTGGATCGGAAATTTAATGCAAAGTTAAATTCTATTTTTACTATCCTAGAACGTCAACTATGAAACGGTGTTTCGTAATACCACCTTGATGTAAGCGATTTTTCTTAAAGGTCCGATTGGCACTCGGCATAACTGACTCAGTTGTTCAATAACGGCGGAACGCCTGAACGAATCGTATTAAAATTTGGAACACAGATAGATTATAGTCTGAAATAACTTTTCATCTCGGAAAAATAACGGGCTCGGTACGCGGGTATAACCTCGGGCCGCTTCTAGTACATACGCACTAGGACGTACAGAACATCTGATCAGAAGCTTAATAAGCAATAAGAAAGCAGGTCATAGAGAATGTTGCCAGCAAGTATTAAACATGACTTGTAAAATTTTATTATTAACATCGCATCATCATCACTAGGTTACCCTAGTCCACTGCTCGACATAGGTCTCTCCCATGATACGCCACTCATCCCTCTCCTCGGCTTTTCTTCTCCAACCACTTTTTTAAATTATCCTCAATTTTTCCGCTGCTGGGCAAAGGTTTTCCCCAATTCTCTCCATTTAGTCCGGGCCAGAGCTTCCATCGCCCAATTTTATCGAGCTCGTCTTTCCAGCGCCTTGGACTGGTCGACTAGCCGTTGGTGCCCTCTCTGTAGTCTGGCCCACCTGTCGGGGTACATTCTGCCCGCCCAATTCCATTTAAGTTCTAAGAGCGCATTATGTCGCAATCATCGCAGCAGCCACGCGACAGCAGCGGATGCCATCTCATTACAAATACCGTCGTACAGCGTTTGCAACACTGGATCGATGCCGACTGATCGCACGCGGCTGCTGCGCTGCCGTCCGCTATGACAAAAACGTGTCGCGCGGCTGCCGCGCTGCACTTTTTAGTATATGTCTAAATACAGGCCCGTGAACAAAAGTTATGGGTCAAATGAACCACCAGGAGACCTATGTAGGATAATAGAAGTGTATTAAGTAATAAGATTCAGCGCTTGTAAGCCGTCCAACCGAGTGCAGTTGAAAAGAGGGGGTTGCAACCCTCGATCATTTCTCCTTGGCGCGTGATTTTTGTACGGCGTTGCGGTATAATAGATTAGACTGTCGCGCTGTTACTACCGCGCTGCTGCCGCACTACTTGCGAACTAATGTGAAGGCGCGCTAATAGTTATTAATTCTATCCCCAGCTAACATTGATATCAGCGCTAGCCGACGTGGGCTACAAGAAGACCCTCCGCAAGCTCCTCCTCGAACCGACGGTGCGATTCCACCCCGACGCGCTGAAACGTCGCTGCGAGAGGTTCGCCGACGAGAAGAAAGTGCACGCGCTCATGAACTTAGCCGAGTGCGCGCGGGGGCTTAGGAACGTCGACGTTGTGGAGATCTACGACTTGATATTGGATGTGTATCGTGAGTATTTGTTATCTAGAACTGATATTCATGTTACTGTGAAATTGAAAATACAGTTTTTTTTATATGCAACTCTACAGAAAGTGTCTGTGTCTGTGGAGGTCTGTATGTCTGTCACAGGTCTGTGAAATTTGTCATTTGGGTTATTTTTTAACATTAATCTTTGGTTAGGAGAAGAAAAGGAAAATAGGGAGAGGTAGGGAAAATTTTCAATTTAATTTTAGTGTTCTTTGGTCTGATTTCGTCTATTTAACCGATCAATAACGGTTGGGCTCCGCTAGTAATCTACTCGACATCGTCATTTGCTATTTTCTAAGCCGCCTCCTTCCGACCCAGAGCCGCCACTACGGCTACATTCCTGTTATAAATACCGTCAGGTTCTAGATATTTTACGATGACAGGTTATAAACTAACCTAACCGTAGGATTATTAACTTAGATTAGATTATAGTCTGATTGAGGTACAGTTTTACTGTGACTTAAGCAGCTCACTTTATGTCCCCACTGCTGGGATTCGGGGGTTTCTCTTACTTTTAGTGGGTAAACTTCGCCTGGGGATGTACCACACCTTTTCTATAATGTGCAAACATCACTGTAACGGTTTGGACGGCAATTTTCACATATACATTACAGCGCATTGAGATAAAGCATCTCAAATCTCTGGGTGATTTGCGCAGTCCGGTACTAGCTTATGATTTGAACTCTTCATGTCCTAATAGCCGCGTGACACTGCTGTTATAGGCAGGTAGCTTACTATCAGGCTAACGTCCTGCTGGTCCCGACTCTCTATAAGAAATATTTTATAGTTTTACTCCATATTCATTTTTATCTCCCTCAGAGCGTGAAGACAAATGGAACGATGCCATAACACTATACAACCGCATGCAAGAAGCTGACGTCATACCCTCACAGAAGTTCATGACCAGTCTCACCTCCCTGCTGAAGGCCAACAACATGACCGGCGAGCTCTCCGAACTAGTCGACAGGCAAGCGAAAATAACCAATAAATAAGGCGAACAAAAGTTATCGATAAATAATAGGGCGTAACGCCCAAATTACCGCTAAATGTGACGTCATAGTTGACTTAAAAGTAACCAATAAATTAAGCGACATAAATTTGCTGTAAAATAAGTCATTGTAAATTTTTTAGAAAAGGAAAAATAAATGCAATAATATACATTGAGGTTACAGTGTAAATGACGTAAAACTTGAAATTTTGTCTCTTTTACTTAACTGAATAAAAGTTATCAAAGACTTTAAAAGAGGCAACTTAATAATATACACGCCAAACACTAGTGCTTACGTACCTCTAGGCCCAAATGGTCGTGCTCTCTTGCAATGAATTGTCTATGGCGCCACCTAGAACCGCGAAAAAAGTTAGCTGTTCTAAATAATATTTTCTCGACTCGCCAGAGATTATTTATTAATAAAAGTTGCAAATGATTTACATATTCTAGAACCTAGTGGAGGACAGTGCCATTTGCAACACGGTTTTTAGAACTGGAGCGAGAAAAAGGAAGGAAAAAATTTTTGGTTATAAAATTAATTGTGTATTTTTAATTTTATCAGCTTATTTCCTTTTCGTGTCAGGCTTGACTTAATAGTTATGTTGGGTGGTATACAACCCATTCGACGTATTACAAGTGTTCATGTATACCCTGTACAAATTTTAGTTTAGGTTATATTTTTTATTTCAGTAGTGAATCAGTAGGTTCTAGAAATAATGTTTGAAGTCTGTGATATTAAATTGTTGAATAAAACATTATAAAAATTGCGTTTTGCATTTTATTTCGTATTTGTAAAATGAACATAGATAAGGTTTAGTTAATATCTAACAATATCTGTGTGAGAGATATTAGTACACATATAAAACTAAAAGGCACACCGACTTTGAAAAATAATTTGCGTACATGCACATCTCCATCAAAAACTTCAGTTGCGTAAAAAATGGAATCGTTTGTTATAATGCCGCTAACTTAATAAACGGTGAAGGAAAACGTCGTGCGGAAACCGGCATGTTCCAAGAGACTTTGGAGGTCATGTTTCATCCACCAACCCGCACTGGGCCAGTGTGGTGGATTATGGCCTTCACTCTCTCTTTGCGAGAGAAGATCCCAAGTCCCAGCTGTGGGAACATACAGTGGGCTGCTTATGCAGCAATAGGGTACAATCCTCAAAAAAACTAAGTAGCCCGTTAGTTAGATTGCCAAAAAATATAGTACACGTATTTTTTCTTTTGTTCCGCAAACAAAAAATGACGAAGATACAGGGCTTCGAAGTTTCGTGTGACGTCACTTGTGAGTATGATTTTTACTCACGAGTGACGTTGCGACCCCCCACTCGAAGTTTGAGGGTCTATATCTTTGACGATTTTTAATAATATGAAAAAACAAAAAATACGTGTCTAATATTTTTCCATGATCTAGCTGACGGACTAATTAGGATGGCGTATTTTTGACCCAGTCCGGTACCCTATTGTCCCATTGCTGATGTGTCTGTCACCGTAAAATTATCAACAGGTTAGTTTATAATCTTCTGACGGTGTTTACAATTTTAAGGTGTCAAATTTAACACATTATGTATAGCCGGCTTTTAAGCATAATATTCCAAGAGCTACTAGTTTTTGGGTAGGGCATTTGAGGCAAGCTGAAATCTTGTGGGTCTATATGGGGTGGCATAACATTTTTTGTCCTATTGTAGGTAGGCATAACGTTTTTAGGACTAATGATAATTTACCATAACAACTAAACGCATAACTGTCGTCGCATAATGTTAACTAGCATAACCATACATGACATAACGATAACTTAGCATAATGTTTAAACGCATAGCCATATATAGCATACAGATAACTAAGTATAATGTTTCGACGCATAACTATAAATAGCATAATGTTTCAAGGCACACATTGAGAAAAGCATAACAATACTTAAACATAATGATCAACGGCATATATTTTAAACACCCAACTAAAAAACAAGTGCAAAGAGCGGACTGTAGCAACATTATTTAAATAAAATAGGTATGTGGGTGTGTGAAATGCGGGTGGGTACTTTGACAACAATATTTATTATTCGTAATGTAGGTATCTACTAATTTAATGGAATATCATTGCCAATAGTATCTGTCATTGTCGCATTCGTGTTATCATACTGTTGCTGTGAAATTATTTAGTATATTTTGAGGATTATAAGAATCGTCGGTCTGAGAATAACACCATATTTTTTTTATGCCCAAATTTTGCCACCAGCTCTCGGAATGTAAGGATCAGAATCACAGAATAAATATTAGTACAAGTACAGAAGAATCACTTAGCGAAAACAATCATATAAATAGCGACTCTTGCTGGGACACAACAAAGTTCAATTCAGCTCGCATTAGCGCTCAATACCTATCGCGATTTACAACTAAACATTTGCGCTCTCTTCTAACGCGTAACTCTGTCGCTGTCTGGTGCGGAATGATGCGCAAGGGTTGTCGACATATCTAATAACATTATGCGCGAGAAACGTGTTGCGCGAGCGCTCAGCCGTGCGTCCGACAACCGACTGGCACTTGTTCCGTGGGAGGAACGTTCTGTAGGAGCTGTAGGCTAGACCTTGACAGAGTGGTGATGCTCTGTCAGAATGTCTTATGATTGTTTGCCATCTCGGCTTAAGTTAAACAATGGTACGATCTATGATGGCTCGCGTTTACCTAGCGGAAATCGATTTACTGATCGACCTGAAGAAATTAATATTTTGTTGAACGGATGAAATCTAAATTGATAATCATATGCTCTATCGTATTTTCATATATCTACTAAGACAGCGTATTCGACAACCTAACTGTTCGTCACGTTAGTAATAAATACAGCTTGATGTGTAAAACAATCTTGATTTTTATCACTCATAGTTACGCTTTTTACTACTAACTCGCCTGATGGTAAGCGTCGGCGTGTTCCACTTGTACTCGTAGGTATTAAAGACCGTAAGGGCAGCTGTATGTATATCGTTATAGATAAAAAGCTAGCTTACAATATACATTTAGTTACCAAGTTCTGAAAGTTAGGTGTGTGTATATAGGTATCTATCTTCTATCTGACCATAATGAGTACCTACACGTGTACAAAATATGATGACCATGTTTTATGAATGACATACCTAATCGAGCTGTGCATTTATATTATTTTTAAATAATAAAAAAACACATTTATACGAAATAATTGAATTTTACATGTACCTACTGCCCCTTTATAGTAACATTGTATTAATTGTTTGATTGTATTTTATTTTGACGAGACATATTTTAAGCCCTGTTATTATTCATTTTCTACATTAATAAGTTGCAAAACAATGGAATGTGTTAAATATGACAATAAAATTATTCTCTATAATATATGTTTCTCAGCAGCCTTATCGTGATTTCTGGCCGCTGTAACGCTGCCGTGGTAAAAAAAAGTGAAATTGTTTATATATGAGTTTAACCCGTAATTAATAAAACTAATGTTATGAACAACCGTGATAGGTAAAAACGGGGCAATGAAATAAATCATCTTAGATCACCGTGACGAACGCGGTGCATTGCTAAGCAGTGATTTGGACTCTTAATGTTCAAATAGCTGCTTGGCACTTGGCTGTTATGAGCAGGCTTGTTATCATTATGCGCAAGTCTTGCTCGTTTCAACACTATTAAAAAAAAAAAAAAATGGTTGTCTGTAAAGTCGGTTTACTGACGATAGTTGAACGTGACAACGTCTAGTATTTGTGTTAAGCTGTCTAGCCCCGGGAGGCCAGATTTGGGCAAAACCGGTTTTGAGAATTAAAAACCTTATTTTTCATTATATACATACTTGAATATTAGTTTATTTTGATGCCTAAGAGATAGGCGATAATATTAATTAATTCATTGTCGTTTACAGACACACAAAGTTTGGTTTCATTTTTTAGTAATGATTTTTTGTGTGACGTCACGACGCCGGCCGCGTTGCGAGTCGGGCTTAATGGGTTAAGCGCCATCTAGGTAAAACATTCTGAAGCTTTTTGAAAAGCTGTCCAAAGCGCCATCTTTGGGTACATCATTGTACTAGCACAAGTTCTTAACTCTTCCTTGAACGTAATACACATTTCACTCACTAGATGGTGCGAAAAGTAATAAGGCGAGGTAACGGCCGTAAATATTATCTAATCTATGGCGGTAACGTTACATGACGTCATGTTTTGCGGGCGTGCAGCCGGCTTCATCGAATTATAAGACGTTATCACGTCAACAACGCCATATAAGTGTCTCCGTAAAATTTATCATACACTAACCTAACCTACCGTGAGTTTACAGTCTCACGCGTTTTATTTTAAACTGACAGCGATTCCAATTTTACGATGGCATAGGTACATATTGGTAGAATTAGTCACGCAATTCTTGAATGTTCACTTCAAGTCTTCCACGATCTTTTTATTCAACGCTGCCAATTCTTCCATAGCCTGCTTCTTCAACGGTTCATAGTCCGCTTTCAACGTGATCGAAGCTATGTCCTCTTCTAGGATCGCCTGACGAGACTCCAGCTGGGCTAGCTGGTCTTCTAACTGGTTTAGGTTGGCGTACATGTCGTTACCGTCCAGACTTGTCTGAAGAATACAAAACGAGATTTTAAATTATCGAGTTTTTTAAAAACAAACATATTTATGCACATTTGTACATTATCGAGACCATCACTTTCGTTAAACAACACGCTAGCATATTCACAGTCAATACAAATGCCAAATCTTTGCATTTTCTGGGGGCATTTGTATAGAATTCAAATTTGAAATATGTGGTACGAAAAGTCCTTGATACATGATACGTACCTACATCAAATTTACAATCATTTACACAGAGCTAGGAGAGAAAACCATAAATCAATAAAATTCACTAGTTATTTATATTGGACGACTAGACCGCCTTCGGATATCTCAAATTCTTCATCAGTACCTATGTATGTTCATTTAAAGACTGATGCCAGTTGTCCGTTTGGATACTTGGATATATCAGGTGTGAATAGTCAACTAGAATCATGTGTTTGGTGTACTTACCTGCAATTTCTTCAACTTGCTACTGGCTTCGATAACAGCACTCTCAGTAGGTGCGAGCTTCTCTTTTAGCTGTAGAAGTTCGATTTGTAGAGCTTTCTTTTGTTCTTCACCTAGTAAATAACGAAGTCACGCCATTACAATACTACTTAGGTACATAATAATTATCGTAAATACATAGTAGGTACTTTGTTATACGTACATAGAACTACCCAGCCACAGAACAATAAAATATCTTTACTTATATTATACAGCTGAAGAGTTTATTTGTTAATTTGAATGCTAGGATCTCTGGAACTACTGGTCCGTATTGAATTATTTTTCTGTTGGATACGCCATTTATCGAGGATGGCTATAGGTTATATAAAATTAGGTACGCCATTATCAACAGGAGCGGAGCATGAGTGAAGAATGTACCAGAAATGGGAAAAAATATTTATTTTTGAGAGCTTTCGTTGCGCGCGTCGACGTGTGCCGAAGCCTGTGACAGCGTGGGTAGGTATATCTTTTAAGGTTGCGTCATTATAACATATCTAAATCTGAGTTGGTCCGACTACTTTTCGATGGCGTGGTGGTTCAGCTACTCTGTTTATACTCATCATGCAAATATTTAGTGGGAATCGAACCCACGAGATAGAGCCCTGTAGGTACCTAGGCAGACTTACTACCAACTAAACCACTAGTAAGTCAATAAATAAATCATTGCGCCTCCTACCTTCGTCCCTTAACTTTTCAAGATCAGAAAGTGTTATCAGTTCTTCTTGCATTACTCTCGTCTTTTCTGGTAAAGTCTGTAGTTCTGTCGCCAAACGTTCTCTTGTGGTTTCAGCCTAGAAGCAGAAAAACAATGATCACTACTTACTAAAGCATTTCACTAAAATTCTACTGATGGCAAATATGCATCAATTTGTGCTATGTATGTATACACACATTGATTTTGTTGGTCCCATTTGAGTTTGCATTTGTACATCAACGAAAGTGTACTTACATCATGAAACGTTGTATAATGAATCTGTTTTGATGAAAAAAGGCTAACGATGAAAATAATCCCGACATACAGATAAATACAGTGTCAAATTCTTATTGGCCCAAAGCTAACAAAACTAAAGATCATGAGTTTATTCTGACATGGAATTATTATACCTTGTCTTTTTATTCGTCATATTTTATTACAAAAGTGAATGACATGACCATCAAGACAGCAACACATCTGCCCATAAAATTACAGTGCTACGTAGCTATTTGAACATGGAGAACTCAAATCACCGCCTCACACTGCACTGCCCTCGCCACCCAACTATTCAATACGATTTCTCGATTAGCCCTGTAACTCCTCAGGCAGTTTTACCCTTCAAACCGAAACATAGTAATGTTTTCATTTTACTGCATACGGGTTGAATAATTGGCAAACGTATGGTAAGTACCTACCTACTCTACAATGAATCGTATTTCTACAAACATAGAGCTAAAACATCTTATATATCTGGGTGACAGCGCAGTGCAGTGCTAGGTAATGATTTGGATTCTTCATGTTCCAATAGCTGCGTGTCACTGTATGCTGGTATGGGCAGGCATGTTAACATCAAGCACATGACCTGCTCGTATCGTCACTCAATGCTATAAAAAAACTACTAATATGTACCTACCTTTTTCAAATTAGTCTGGAATCTCTCATAATCCTTCATAAGGGTCTCAATAGATTTCTTATTGTCGTCATAAGTAGAAGTGTAACCCTCTCGCTGCTTCAGAGAATCTATTTCACTCAGATCCAAATCGATGTTGGAACTGCTGTGTTCTAAAGCGAATACGATATCTTTTTCCAATTGTTCGATTCGATCTTTTTCCTTTTTTAAGTTTTCTTCATATGACGTCATGAACGTGTTCATCGTTTCTTCTCTTTTTTTAAGTTCGCGATACTTTTGATGACGCTCGGAATTGCCCTCTTCTAGATCCTGAAAGATAAAAATCAGTATACCATTAGCATAAACAGTCGACTGTCGCCACTACTGAGATTCCTTGTCTGACTAAGAGGGGAAGCTTCTCATAAGCCAAGGCCATAATCCATCATGCTCGCCAAGTGGAGGTCGGCAGATGTCAAATGCGCTTGAAAGGCGTATTTCTTGGACCCAGTGGTAAAGACAAACTTGTACAACTGTACTTGTAAAAATACTTAGAAGTGCAAGCGGAGTTTCAGTCAAATCTACCTCGCGCTTGTGAACCCACCGGCCACAAGACCACCACGGTAACAAACCAGAATCATTTACTTAGACTTATGACTGACTCGTGGCTTAGTGGGTAGCTGGGTAGTAACTCTGCCTGCGAAGCCGAGGGTCGTTGGTTCGATTCCTACCCAGTGCAAATATTTGTGTGATGAATTCAAATATTTGTACTGTTGTTTCGGGTGTTTTGTATTCCGGGTGTTTCAATGCTTGAGAAGTATATATTATTTACAACTATATAAGTATTATATCAGCTATTTGACCGCCATATTACAAGCTCTCCTTAGTTTGGGGTCAGATGGTGTTGTGTGTGAATTGTCCACCAATATTTATTAGATTTTTGTATTAAATCAAATTTACGTTCTTAATTATTCCAGGAGTTAAACAATTTGAATATTGTAGTTTACCTGTTCAGCTTGTTCGATAAGTTCCTGTACTTTCTTGATTTGTTCTTTTAAATTAGCAGAATTACTCTCCAAGGATGCTATGGCTGCATTATCTTCGCGAACCTGTGAGCAGAATCTATTTCTTATTGTGATCTAATTTGATAAAACTGACCACTCTGCCCAAATAAAAATTGGAATGGAAGAAACTATCTACAAAGGCACAGGTTTTAAAACTTAGTATGACGGTGAGAGTACTAGTGAATTGGTATAAATGTATCTGCGAAATACATAATTTTGTAGCTTTGAGATTTCGTTGATAGATATAGAGATAGAGGGTGGGAAAAATCTGATAATACGATGACTACTTACTTATACTACCGTACTACCTAACTTCCCCAAACCTGGCGTGCCTTTAAGGTCGTAGAACATTCATAATTAACATTCTTAATAAAATCAAGACTCTGCTGTTCTCGATAACTTGATGACATGTTTAGGGATCGAAAAACATGTTGTAATATCTGGAAACTAAGGTTACAAATGTGTTTTTCCCACGATAAAAAGTATTCGAAATTGACGGTGGCCAAAACCTGAAGATAGAATGAGAAGAGCATCTTTATACTCTTCTACCCTTATTTATACCCTTTGGTAATGGAACATTCCATCATAGGCATCAGTTTGTAAAACAGATGGCGAAAAAAAGAATTTTGTTGAAAAACGAAAGTCACTGGGTCTTTTGCACAAGATAAACAAGCTGTTTATTTATGTACTAGTATGAAAACTAACGTGGTTATTACACATTTTAAAAGAATACGTTTATTTTCTTTAAAAATAATAAACGCTTAATCGCCTAAATAATAATAATCACCTGTAGTAGTAATTTTTCTCGTTCCTCTTGAGGATCTAATCTATTATTCATCTCATTTTTCATGTTGGTTCTCTTCTCCTCAACGGTTGCTAGTCTCTTATTTAATTCCAGCAGATGCATTTTTATCTGAAAACATGATGGAACGAATTATTTGACACTCTTTTCTACACCTAGCAAATGGCCAATGGATATGGTATTTACCTAATAATACCCACGTTATTTCTATAGAATAGTATAGGTATAGATAATATTAGCCACTTCTTTGTAGTGTCTCTGATACCCAAGGGTCAGAGGCTCAGAGGTGATTTGAAACTAAAAGAAATGCTTTGCAAGGAGCGTATTTTATTGATCGAAGTGTGTAAAAGTTAAAGAACAAAATGTGTTTCACTTATTGTGGGGATGCTGCCAGTGTTCGGTAAATACATTGAAAATTATCCTTTATATCCACATCTGAGTAAGTAATTTATAAAATTAAATCGAAGTAATACTTGAGAACCAGAGATTTCCTTGCTGAATTCTTCTTTCTCCCTACTCAGGTGTTCTATCTGCGTCCTCGCTTGTTCGACCTCCTCCCTCAGCGCCGCCGCCGTGGCTTCCAGCTCGCTGTACTGGTCTTTCTGTTCCTGTGACATCTCTGATAGCAGTTTACTTATCGTTGATTGCTCCTAGAATTGATATAGTTTTATGTGAAAGTAAAACTATTAAAACGACTACTAATAGTGGCTTACATTCACTGTCACAAGATTATAATATTATGAAACTTATAAGTAAAAATACATATAGTATGAAGATTGTACATAGGTATCACAAGAATAAGTAAGTTTATAATATTTTTTTGACCAATACCCTAGAAATTGACTTTCTTCTACATCATCCATATTTGGCTTAATTGGTTCCTAGGTCTTTCTGATTTGAACTAAGCATTTTTAAGCATTATTTTACACTCCTCATTGAGGTGCATGTGATAGGTTATGAGTTAGGTAATAACAGCAAGTCCGTGTAGTTCTAATACAAGCTACTAAGGCAAAGATAACAAGACTATTGAAGATAGTGGTTAAAAAAGTACACAAAAGTTCTCAACTAAGTAATATATCAGAGAATTATTATACTTAAAAATTTCAGTCGCCAGTTAAAATTATCACCTTATCCATTTGTTCCATGAGCTGTCTGAGTTGGTTTTCCTTTCGTTGCTTCTCAATAAACACCTGCTCTACTTCTTCTTGATGTTTCTTGTTGTTAGCTTCTAACTCCCTCATTTGTTCTTCTAATCCTTCTTTCCACGCCTCTCCGTTTACGATACGTATAGCCGTGTTGTAGTCAGCTAGACGTCCTTGCAGCTCTAAAATACACCAATAGACACAGTTATTTGAATTCAATTTAGGTTTTATAAAATATTTTCCTTTAAATTACTTACAAGGTAAAGACGATTCGAGTGGGACATGTAAATTAACTAACGTTGCATTGTTGAATTAGAATTTCTTTTAAAGTTATTCGCTATCATTTCATCTTAAACGAAATGTGTTACGAAATATTTAATTCCAACTCATGAATGGCTTTACGGATTTTTTGAACATTAATATTTTTCTATGCTAAAAAAATTAATTTCATCTTTATTATTTTCAGCCTGTATCGACCCACTGCTGGGTTTAGGCTTCCTCATCCCTTTGCCATTTATCTCTATCCTGAGCTGATCTCATCCACGTAATCCCTGCAGTAGATCTGATTTAGCCCAGTCTAAATCCATTTTTAAGGAATTGTTATTATTATAGAGAAATAAGGTTAATAGTCTTTCTCACCTGTTAATTCCAAGGCCAACTCTCTAACTCTTTTCTCATAATGCTTCTTGGCCGACTTCTCTCTCTCTCCCGCGTCTGCCTGCTCGCTCAACCTGGCTATCTCAGCCTTCATCTCCCTCACCTTGACTTGCATCAACTCTTCCCAGTATCTCTTGTCCTGAAGCTGGCGAGTTCGGAATCCTCTGGCAGTTCCAGTACGGAGACCAGAAATGCCTTGCTGGGTTATTGGGCGATCGATCTAAGAACGAAAGTTTCATGATTTGTCTAAGTACTCATTATTCCCTTAATTATTAACTAGCTGTTACCCAGGACTTCGTCCGCGCCAAATTCTAAACGTAATCCATGTTTAGTTATTGTTAATAATTTAGTTTATTCATAGCTTCTATCAGTAGTTTTATTTATCTACCTCTATATTCATGTAAATATACCAATATACCGCCGGTATAGCGAGTTACGTACTAAAAACTAACTGGTTCCTATAGTAACTACAAACTTTGCTTAGTTTAGAGTAAGACAGTGTGAGTAATTTCCACCAATAACCACCACGAAATATCTCACCATAGAGAATCCCGTCATAGCAGTGGGCTGCCGGCTAGCCGTTGGCGGCGCCGGCCCGAACCCGGCAGTCGACAGCCGGGCCGTACTGCCCCGATAAGCTGACGCGGGCCGCATCGAGCCGCTTCTGTAAAACATTAAAAGATTTTGAGGAAACTTGTGTGTTGCAAAAAAGAGCGATGTTGAGGACATGTGCCATCCGCTAACTCAAACCTGGACAGCGTGATGGATTATGGGCTTGACTCTCTCCCAGTCAGAGAAGGCCCGGTGCCCCGGCAGTGGGAACAAATCGGGCTGTGCTATTTTTATAATATATATTTTCTGACTTGCCCTATCGAATACAGAAGAAATATAACCCTAAGAGCTTAAGCCTGGGCCTAGGGTGAAAAACAAATGCTACGTGTTTTTTGATGATGAAAATTGGGAAAGAACGCTTGGTACTTTACAATTGTATGATTTAGGTACTCGTATCACTAATTTTTGTATGTATCTACAGCTCATATTAAACTATCTCTGTAGACAAACTAGTAATATCCTCAACAGAAACGTAGCTTTCCAATTAAAAACGTAATTTTAAATAGATGAATGTTACAAGATATTAGGCAGAAGCATTTAAAATAATTTTAACGACATAACTCAATAAATTAAATATACCACTACATGTATATTCACACCCTCAAGCAACCAAGTGTCCCACTAAATACTATCACTGTGTGACACTTTTCCCCAACAAGTATCTGCTCACTGGTACACGCACGTTTTATCACTACGATGACGTCCCACTCTTATCACCACATCCTAACCCAACGAAATTAACGTCGCGCCACTTGAGCAGAAAAAATTGCAAATGAAACGCAGGGCAAGATAAATTAAAACATTAAACTGTGAACATTGTTCTAAAAGTAATGAAGGACTTACCGAGACACGGCTGAACCTGTATTGGTATATTCTCTATAGCCCCTGCGTGATACAGGTCTAGGCGCCTCTGGCCGTCTCACCCCACTCCTCTCGCTTCCCTCGGAAAAATCCATAATCAAGCAAGCTAATTAAATACAGTTTTTATGTGGGTCAGGTGTGATTATAGCTGACCAAGCTCCAAACCCTTTGTTGACGTGACGCGTTGCTATGGCGACTGGTGACGACTATTTATTATGGTGGTAACGTCAGTGTCAAAACACGAGTAGAATCAGAATTCTTTATTGCATAAACTGTGTACAAAGATGTTATAGAAGACAGAGCATTTAGCCATAATAATTTATCAGAGGTAAAAGGTGATTGTAGAATCAGCAATTTAATTATTTGCGGGTCTGCAAAAATAGGGCCTTATAGGCATGAGTTCGTGCCAGCTGTTATTACTCGTGACGAACATATTAACGTACAGGACGGAACTTAGAGATATTGCATTATCATATTGTGGGACTATAACAGGAACTTACAGTAAATATTACAGTTATGTTACAGTAAATATATATGTGGGTTGTCACTATTGGTACCATCCAATAGTGACAACCCACGTTAACCGTCGTGAATGGTTGTTGGTACGGACCAAATGTAGGTACTCTTGGGTAAAATTAAAAGTTCCCTAAGTCGTACGTACTTATTGTTTAGTAATGTGGCTATTCCTTGACAAATTCTTTGATTGTACGAGTACAATGTTACCCAGAAAGGGATGTATAAAGTCAAAAGGAACGCGTCGTGTTCATAATTGGAACCTAAGATTGGAACCAAATTTTACCATTCATCTTATTTTATATCAAATCTGTTATGTTGGTAATTCTGCAATCCTACTCATTTAAATGTAAATGCGGTACTTTGTTGCTCCAACACGTAACGGTTGAACGGACCAGGTTGGAGTTTGAAATAAAAATTAGATCTGAATCTGGAATAGCACATATCACATACTTTTCATCGCAGGAAAATTACGGGAACAGGAAGTACGTGGTTATAATCGCGGGTTGCTGTTTCTAAGTCTAAAATAAATCTCTAATCCTCATTACGCGTGTCAGCCACGTTCGAACCGGTGGCCTTGGGCGTGAGGATAGCGCATACTTTTGGGGTTGGTTCTTAGTATGGGATGCAACTTGCGTTGACACTTTGACGCTGTCACATCTTCCAGAAACACATAGTAAGGCTAGTGCAGCCAATCCAGAGGCCAGTGGGGGCCAGGCCAGGAGCTCATCTCTTTTTGAAAACTATGGTGGTAATGCTACCATGCGTGGCATGGTTATGACTGGTAGTGGGCTTGATCATCCTGATTAGGTATCTCTACATCTTCTTCGGTCTATGAAAAGATAATTCAGATAAGCTAAATGCAAGCACTTAGTTAAGGATAGGTACCTATAGTGTTTTCAGTTTTTGGTATGATTTGTTAGTTTGTTAGGATTAGTGCCTAGGTTATCTAGGTGCCTAGGTGCCTACTTGTTATCTGTAATGTTGAAAAACTCCGTTACTCCGTTCAGAAGGTTCCGGTTGGTCTAGAAGTTACTCCTGATCTAGAAGTAACGATTGTTCTAGAAGTTACGGCTGGTCTAGTCGGGATAGCCGCTCCGTAAGTCCCAGGTTCTAATCTCACGTGCACCACTTTATTTTCGAAGTCATGTGCGTAAAGTCTTCAAACCGGAACACAGTAATGTTTGCACACTGCTGCTTGGCGGCAGAACAACTGGCAGAGGTGTGGTACTTCCCCAGGCGGATTCTGCAAGCCCTATCAATACATACGTTCTATAAAAACTATCTAGACTACATTTCAATTATTATAGATATTGGTCAAATGGTTCAACACAGTCTAGCCCCAAGTTATGGAAAGCTTGTATTGGAAGTGAGACGGCTGATATAACAAATGTATATTATTACATACTTATGGTAGGTACATATAACACTCAAACATAAAACAAAAGTCCGTGTTCGTCACAAAAATGTTTGTTCTGGGTGGGAATCGAACCCACATGTGTATGTAGACTCACTACAGACTAGGCTACGAGACCAGTTAATATTATGTTCATGCACCTATTCACTATTTAATCTAATTATTTCAAATTAACCTAAACCATTTCAAATTCTAAATCGTGCAGCATTGAGATTACTAGCTACAATATCTAAATATCTTATATATAAAATTCTCGTGTCACAGTGTTTGTTTCTTTACTCCTCCGAAACAGCTTTACTGATTTTTACCAAATTTTATATGCATATTCAGTAGGTCTGAGAATCGGCTACTAGCTATTTTTCATACCCCTAAGTGATTAGGGATGTTCACCCCAATTATTGTTTTTTAATTTTTCGGACAAAATTTTTTGTTTTTATTTTTTTATAATGTGGCGTTAAAAAATACATACAACCCTACATTTTTACTACTTTATCACCAACCCCTAATTTTTTAATAGCTATTTTAGTAATTTAATAATATGACAGTAAACTCCTCCTAAACGGCGGGCGGCGGGACCGATTTGAATGATTTTTTTTGTGTGTGTACAAGTAGATTTGAGCATGCTTTAGATTCACAAATTAGCCCGGTAGATGGCGCTGCAGACAGTGTCTAGGTTATGATCCGAGCGAAGCCGGAACGGGCCGCTAGTATGTATGTATATAAGTATACTTACATACATTTTGCTAACTTTCTTAAGGAGGATTGCTGTGGAGGAGAGATATTTCAACCAAAACACATTAGCTATTTCTTTTTAAATCGAAAACTTAGTTTGCTGCTTGAGCTTCTTGGTTGGGAAAAATATTATACGTTCACGTCACCGACATGCGTAATAGTAGTATTCCTGTAAGTGTCGTATTATGCAACATTGAGGCTTTTGACCGCAAATGCCGCTAACTTAAAACGGTGATGGAAAACATCGCGAGGAAACCGACATGTACCTAGAATATTTCGAAGTCATGTGTCATCCACCAACCCGCACTGGGCCAGCGTGGTGGATTATGGCCTTAACTCTCTCCTTGCGAGAGAAGGCCCCGTGTCCCAGCAGTGGGAACATTTAGTGGGCTGTTGATGATGTTGATGATGCTTTTTACTATTAAATTCTAAGTTACAAGTTTTCACTTCTATCAGTACTCCCTATGAGTGCCAATTTTATAAATACGTTTATATTCTACTTATGAAATGCGATGGAGTAATAGAGCACCAGATTTTCTAGATCTTTCATCCAATTTAAACGTACTCGTAGTTATTTAAATTTATTTAAATCGGGAACCGCCTCCTCAATCAACATATTCCGGTGTTTAGCTGTGACACTGTAATGCAATTAATGATTTGATGATAAAGCACGTAAACCCACCCGCATGTAGTGATAACATTAGAATTGGAACAGAATGCAATGTGCGTAATCCTACCATACTTCCATTGCCTTAAATACCGCGCATATGATACTATTTCTGAGGATTACCATCAGATGTGATAGTCACATAACACATGCATTTCGCGGAGTTGAATATTATACTATCATCATGTTTTTGTTTATCTTCCAGCCTTTCATTTAATGGCTTTAACTTTGTACTAAGAGAAATAAACGCAACAGCGTCATTACTGGACTCTTCAACGATTATGACAAAATGGATCAAACAGCCTTTAGATCATTTCAACAAGACAGAGAAAAGGACTTGGAAGATGAAATATTTCCAGAGACTGGATAAATGGAGACCAACCGGACCTATTTACATTCATATCAGTGGAGAATGGAAAGCAGCAAAAGGTTTTCTCCAAACCGGAATCATGTATGAGCTGGCGAAAGAAACAAACGGAGCTATGTATCTATCAGAACATAGATATTATGGAGATAGCAAACCTTTTAAAAATTTTACAACTGAAAATCTTCAATACCTAAGTTCCAGGCAAGCTTTAGATGATTTAGCAAAATTAATACGTAAGGTTAAAAATAATTTATTATTCAGCTCTTCAAAAGTGGTTGTTGTTGGTGGATCATACGCAGGCAACCTAGCAGCATGGATGAAAGTGCTCTACCCAGATTTGATTGATGCAGCTATAGCAAGCAGTGGACCTGTTCTGGCTAAAGAAGACTATTACGAATATATTGATACAGTGAGTGACGATTATGAACAACATGGGACTCCCAAGTGCTATGATACAATAGCTAAGATTTTTGATGAATATGAAAATAAGTTTAGGACGAATACTGGAATTGCAGTTTTAAAGGAAGAAGAAGAGATATGTGACGATACTGACATGACTAAACCATTGAACAAAGAGCTTTTTTTCTTAGATAAAATATCTGAATTTATGTCTCAAGCTCAATATGGTACCCCGGAAAGTATAAGAAAACATTGCGAGAAAATAGTGAACAGCTCTCAAGTTTTCTCGGCGAGGGACGAAGAAACTGATATGTGGAACGAAAGAAAACAATGTTACGATTATGATTTTGATGGCATGATCGAAGGTATAAAACAAGTTGACTGGTATCATGCTTGGACTTATCAGACCTGTACAGAATTCGGATATTTTCCTATCACAGCACCAGAAGATCATCCATTTACAGAGAATATTCATATAGACTTCTTTTATAAAATGTGTACTGATCTTTTCGGGCCTGAATTTGACGGTGCGAGAGTGGAAGACAGTGTTCGAAAAACAAATGAAGTGTACGGAGGTATAAATGCTGACGTCAAACAAGTAGTTTTTGTTAATGGTGATTTGGACCCTTGGCATAGACTGAGCGTACTTGAAGATATTTCTTATGATGCTCCGGCTAAACGAATTCCTCGTGCTTCTCATTGTAAGGATCTATTTTCTAATAAGGAGAGTGATCCTGAAGAATTGAAGGAGGCTAGAAGCTATATCAAATATCTTATTAAAAAGTGGATAGGAGCGGGTGAATATACCAAGCCCAAGCTTTAAACTCTGGCCTCGTGACTTAGTTGGTAGTGAGTCGTGGTTTAGATCCCCACTCAGAACAAATATTCGTGTGATAAATACTATATATCCCAAATATGATCCCTATTTGTGGCGTGTCTAGATGTTCTATGTATCATAAATATCCATTTTTTTTAATTTTATCAGCTATCCAGCTCCTATAGTACAAGTTTTGTTTAGTTTGGAGTCAGGTAGTAATGCCACGATATTTTTTGAAATATTATCTCACGTAGATCTCAAGTAGATACTTAGTAATAAAATTGAAGGGGTATTTTAGTAAAACTACATCGATACTATCTTGATAATTTGATTCAGTTGGTATCTTTGACTGACTTGGTAGTCTACTCACGAGCCATAGGTCCAAGATTCGATTCCAGGATCAACAGCTATATGACGAATACGGATGTTGATGAATTTAAAAATGTGTAAATTTTATGTTAGTTATTTTGTTTCTTTTGTAAAATATTTGCTTAGTTTTTTATTTAGTATTGGCATATGTATAATACCATAAGTATTTGTTTGTTTAAAAAATTCAATTAAATGTTCGAAACGCTGAACATTGTTTTATCTGTGACTCACCTGTCGTATTTAATATCTTAACCGAGATTTCAATAAATATTTGTTTGTAGTTGAGTAAAATAGTATCGGTTAAAAATAATAGAATTCTTACGAACAATTTTTTTTTCTTTTATGTTTAATCATAACAATTCAATAATCGTCTTCCTGATTTACCTACACAATGATTTGCAATACAGTGTTTAATTGATCTTTGACACAATAATTATAATAATATTGTGTTCCTTTTCTTTTATCCTTTTTACCCGACTGAAGGAAGGGTTATGTTTTTGAATGTACCTATGTAAATACACAGATTACAGAAAAATCTGTGTTAATATATGTACATTTTCGAGCGATTTATGCGAAAATGTTTGTAAATTTCTTTATTTACACGTATCTATCAATCGGCAGGATGGAGTTTGACAATTAAGATACCGTTAGATCTTTTTGTCTGTTGATTTTTTGCAGTCAGGTTTTTTAAATTAAAAGTAGGTATTATTCTTTTAACTTATCGTAAGGGAAGTCGAGTTCAATAAAAAAAAACGTTTTATGAAAATACATTGTATATTTAAATTTACTCGTAGATACATGTTCCTTAAAATAGGTTACTGTTTAACCAACACCCTTCGTTCCATAATATACAACGGATGCTGATGTTATATTTAACCTTAAATTCGCATATTATTACAACAAGAATGGAATCCTTTAGATTTATTCACATTCACTCGATTTTTAATAAGTAACAAACTAATTCAAATAATAAATCTAATTGCAGCTCTTTACATTTTGTGGTGATGATCTTTTAGAGGAACAGGTTTGCTTTAAAACAAAAATTAGCTCAAATCGAATCTGAGATTGTAATGCAATGATACAGTCATGCTTTTGCGTCAATTGAGCTATTTTGTTTACGTATTCAATTGTAAGTATCTTTGTAATTATCTACAATTATAACATAAGATACAAAAATGGTAACAATAAAGTAAACAGTAGCACCTCTGAATTTTGATAAAAGCTACATTACATTTCTTTTATATACAATGCAATTATAGTAGTTATATAGACTGTAATAGGTCAATTTCATCGACTAAAATAATATTAATTAATTAATATTACAACGACGTCTACACATAAAAGTATACAAAAAGAAGTCTAAAATATACAAATAACGTCTAAATGTTATATCAAAACTTTATTGAAACAATAAGTTAGGTTCTGATATTGTCCATCTTAAACTTAGTCTACTTGTGAGATAAAATAATAAAATTGAGTATTAATGTAAATACATGTAAAAGTACTTATTTAAAATCAAATAAGACCTTGAAAGTTATATTTACAAAAGAGATCCTTAACTACATTAAATTCTATAAGTTGACGAAATATTTGCGTAAAAAATAGTGAGAATGAAAAAAAAATACAAAGAGGCGTTTTAAATAATATCTATTGATGTACCCATCGGTACAAAAAAGATAAAACTATTGCAATTTGGAATTAAGTAATAATATTCTACAATATCATCAAATAAATCCAACCCTGTAATGACTAGGATTGATAATCTTAATTATTCAAATACAAAATAAGACAATGTGATGGTATAAATCACACAAGTACATAATAATATAAAACTTGGCAGTGATAGTTTACTTAAAAATTACTCTAGAATAACATTTTAGAAAGATAAGTTGGAACAGAAATGTATTTAACAAATCATATAAAACTGAATGAAGATCAATTCAGTTTGATGAGAAAATCAAATTAGTCCTGATTTCGAATTCAAGTAATTATAAAAAAAAACTAAAGGTGTTTAACCTTAAAGCAGATAAATTTAGTGACATTCTTAACCAGTAGGTATAGTTGCATCAACATACGATTATGTACAAGAACTTACAAATGTTTATAAAACGCAGTCATATCGAAATCCATGCACATGAAACTTTAACATCCACATACAAAAATTGAGTTTGACTTGTAAATCTTAACGTCAAAATTGCCAATGACATTGAAACATGATGAATGAAATAAATAAATAAGTGGGGAATGACGTTAAAGTTCTCTAGTGTCAAGGAATTCGATTTGTCTGTAGCTCGAGTCAGATCCATTGATAGTTGTCAGTTTGCTAATTTGGCGGGTCGTAACTTTAATCCCATTCTCCGATGAACATGTGACGAGCGTGCGGCGCAGGAGGTGGCGGGAAACCGCGACCAGGGACTGGCAGGCGACCGTACAGCGCGTAAGGATCGTAATGTTCTCCATCTGTAAAATCAAATGTTATTAATAAATCTGTCAAAAGTACCCGTTGATTTGTTATTTCCATGTGCTCTCACACTTTGTTGTCTTTATGTTGTGTAATGTTAGTTTTCTTTTGTTTCACTTCAGTATTTAAGTGCATGTCTTACAATATGATGTATTGTCACAGGGAAACGTTTATAATTGGGATGACGACAGGTCAAAAATATAGCATTCTAATGCGTTCCCCATGTAGATTATGGAAAAATTCGGGACACGTATTTTTTGTTTTAACAAATTATTAAAAACTGACAAAGATTATAGATCGTCGAACTTCCGGAGTGGGGGGTTGTGACGTCACTCTATAGTAAAAATCGTACCATAACGCGACGTCTCTCGAAACTTCTAAGCACTGTATCTTCGTCATTTTTTGTTTTTGAAACATAAGAAAAAATACGTGTACAGTAATTTTTAACAATCTAACTGACAGACTTATTCGTTTTTTTTAGTCGTCTCGCCTATTAGTTTAGTGTGCCTTAGAAGTAAAGGATGATTGCAAAGCTTGCAAGGCCGAAACTCAAACCAGAGATTTAACAGATAGATCTGTCGGAAACTTGATGAACATGAGAAGTGGTGATAAATGGGATGCGAACACAAAAGTGTGACAGAAAGAAAGAGGAAGCTACAGACTAGCGTGCTAGCAAGCGAAGCGGTAAAAACAGAAAGTTAAATACCAAGTTGGAGCGAAGAGTCCGCGCCGAGGCGGTGGGATTAAAGTGCGAGGTTAGTCTGTATTGTACTAGCGGGGCTGCTGGATGATGAGCGGTCGCAGCCTGGGTTCCCTGTTAGGATAGAATTGGTACATGAGTTTTTCCTTTCTGGGGGGACGATCGTACGCACCGATTCCGCTCTCGTAGGAGCGAGCGTGCCAGAGTGCCGCTTGGGGCATGGGGGCGTGAGCGTAGGGGGGCATGTGTGGCGGGAAGGGCCCGGGGTGGGGGTGGGCCACGCTGTAGCGCTTGCTAGGGACCGGGGCCTCCTTCAGGGTGAGCCGCTCGGTCATCGCTGGCAGGACCAACTTGCCGTTCTGCTTCACGAAGTTTGGCACACGAGCGCGTAGACCGCAGTAGTAAGGATCATCTGAAAGTAAAAAAAAACCTTGATAAATATTTTGTTTCGTAAGTGACGTCATTCATTATATTAGATGGCGAGCTATCTACTGAAATAATAGGCTGAAGAGATACAAAACCCAATTAGACACTATTTACAAATTTATAGTCCGTAAGCCTTTTGCGAATTTAATTACATGAAACTCAATGATGGCGCTATAATTGAATTGCTGTTAAGGATTGATTCAATCCTAGAATAAATAAACATGTTTTTAGGTACTCTAGACAGTACAACTATTTGGCAAAATGTTAATACGGTGGAATTCTAAGTAGGTAGAATCAATGTTTCTGTGTGCTATCTTACTGTTAGACGAAGTAGGTACCTACTAAGGAGGCAAATAAGTAAATGCGGTTCGATTGTCTATCAAATATCTATTTAAGTTATACTATCTTACATTAACACTTAGCAAGCGTTTTGCGACAGACACACATTTTTCGACACAACATTTTCGTAAACGCTTGCGACGGGTATAGGTAGTTCTAATTACCAGTAAGCACAAAGTATTTTATTAAATAAATTTTATTTCAAACCAAAGTAAAAGTAATAGTTAAAACAAAATAATAGTTCTTTGGGACGCACTTCAATTATGATTTGAAATAACATACAGGCTACTTTTTGTCACGGAAAAATAACGGTAACTGCTCTGATAAAATCGAAGGGTGCTGCTAGTTATCTACCTATATACCAAATTTCATCCAGATCACTTTTGTTTATGGGAGTAGTGTTTGCGTGAAAGAGTAATAAAGATACATCCAAACTTTCACATTTATTACATTACTGGGATTCAACATCATTCAAAATTCACCTGTTTCTTTGCAACAGGCCTCTCTATGGCGGAGCGTTCCGTACCATGCTCTACGTCCTACGCCCGTTCCGAATACCGTCATCTAAATATCAAGGATACGCCGCCAAAATGCCAGCTGCATTACAAAACGGCACATTGTCTCGTAACCTCTGCACCGGGGATTCTTTAGCTATCTGTTTCGGTACACCAGAAACGTCATATTTTATTACGCGATATATAAACAAGTCGTGATCTAAAGTTTGACAGCGGGACATGTGGTATGTGATATTTGAAGCGGTATTTTTAAGGTATGGTTATTGCTTTATCATATCCTGGTATGTTGGAAATTCTTGAGGCTTGTTTTATATTATATTTAGACTACGAAGATTGATAAAATAATAATATTGAAAGGATACTATGAGAAGTAAAGATTTATTATTCGTAGTACAATATTTGGCTAATTGTCAAATCTAGCTCTTTGATATACCAAACAAAAACACAAAACAACATCATTGTTTGACATTACCTCAAAAATTTCTACACCGATTGGACTGGATTTTATAAATTTTACAGGTACAGGTAGACAGCGTAAGACTTGAGGAAATCTTTGGAATGGATTACCTAGTTAGCCTTTGTCAATTTACTTTTCAAATTATAATATTTACAAATTATTTTCCCATGTTTTAAAGAAGTCTTTTTTTTTGTTTAGAGTACGTCAGATACCTAAAATATATCAACTATAATGAAGTAATTAAAAAAACAATTTAATACCAACTGACATCTGTTTTACTCTCCACTTTTAGTAAAGCTAATAAATTTTCTGACGGCATCAAGCCTTGTAGGTGATTTTTCACGTTATCAAAGATCAAGAAATGTTGACTTTAAATGCACAATTGCTTTTTTCTTGGCGTGTCCCTTCTTTTATCTGTGTCGAGTTGAAGCTTATGTCCTTATCAAGGTCCTAAGTACTTAAGGTTTTGTCAGGTGTCCATGTATTCTGTGAAATATGACCGAGAATTCCCTTCAAACTTTCACTTTTGTCGCTTTAATATTATGATCAAGTGCCTTAAAAAGGCTAGGCCGTGCTTTTGTGCCCAACGTTTTTTTCATCTCAAATGGAATGGTGATGAGGAACGATTACCGATAATGCGTTTTTTAATGCGCGTTTTAGAATTGTGCCTCCATAAGGTTTCTATCAAACTTGGCAACGTTTACTACAAATTTATTATATTTAAATGGATATGTATGCCTGCCATCTATAGCATGGTATTGAAGGCTGTTTAGCTCATAGTCTTGTTAGTGTATACCAGCAAGCAATTTGACATTTTGTCACTATTTTTTCCTAATTCGTTCTTATGGTTAGATGTTTTCTGTACCAGTTTTTTTGCAAATTGGACTAGCGTTAGGTAAATTGACTGATGTGACTCAATATGCCTTCTTAAATGCAGCACGCTTTACCTAGAAGATAACTCATATTTGTCCTCAAAAGATACATGTATTCATTCAAAATAGGCAAAATTTTGCTAGACGCAAACTGTTAGCGGCCTATGCCTCAGATTGTCTTGTCTTTAGTTTACAAGCCCTTTAGCAACAACGTTTACCTTGTAGTGTCAGTTTTCATACCAATCCAGGAATTATTATATCAACATTCGAGTGAACATGAGTTAGTTGACAACACAAAGGATTTATGTCCTCAGCGGCGTCTAACATCCGCAAGTGTGAACATTATTTCAACCGCTGAACACTGGACAGATCATCATTTATAAATCTGCACAGTTTACAAGATTTATGGTATAACTAGCTCTGCCCCGTGGTGTAACCCGCGGTTTTAAAATATTTCGCGATAATTTATTTTCTCCAAATATTATTCACGCAAATGAATAATTTCATTAAGTATCCCACTAAAACCACTAATGTTGTGAAGATAAAAAGTAGTCATTCAAATCCGTTGAGCGGTTACTGGATTCCTATCTTTCCCACAGCTTTTTGTGCTGCACAGGAATCAAACCCACAGCCAAAAAAATTGGCAGTCATAAGAACTGTCGATAGAAGTGAGAACTTATAACTCAGAATTAGATAGCTTACCTTGGAAACTACACGGGTGTAACCGGAAGGCGTGGGCTCGCCATCTTGGCATGGCCATCTAGAAATGCGTCAGCATTTCCCATTGGCTGATGCGTTTCTAGATATGACCATGCCATGATGGCCTGTCCACGTCCTTTCGGCATTTCTCATTGGCTGACGTATTTATAGATGGCCAATAGCCATGGTCCCGAGTTTACTGGAAGTTTTCTTATCATACCCGAGCGTGACGAATGAATTCAATTCACAGCCCACGAAAAATCTGTCTAGGTGCGCCTAAAGAAGTTTTCACTTCAATAAGTAATTCATGACGAGTGCCACGATGCCCCAGCCAGGTGGTTCATTGTTGTCTTTACAATATAGAATATTGTTTCTTTTTCGACTGTTATGTGAATACATTACGTATTGCCGTTGTTAGATGTTGAGTTATTCTAGATTAAAATACTTATTGGTCCTAATCGGAATTGTCGAGACAACGCAACATAGTTGAATTGGTAAAGGTCTTTTGCAGTATTTGATATAATGTAGAGTCGCTGCATTGTGCAATTAATGTGAAGGGCACTGAAGTTATATGAACAATAATAATTTTATGTTATATTTGGACCAGGATAAGCATGAGCAATGAATTAGGTAAAACATGTTTACATTGCTCGGACTTGTGGATTTTTCTCACAAGTAAAGATTTAAGGTTTTAATTTACCTACATGTAGCTGTCCAAGGGCAAGCTAATAAAACAGTCTTGGAGTATGCCCAATACAAAAAAAAATAAGTTACAAAGTTTAAATTTTTATATTGTATTAAATAAAAAATACCACATTATTGCCATGAAGTTCATTGTCGTACTTACGTGTCTTATTACTGCGTTTAAAAATTATTGAATTAAAATCTTTGTCTTTTTCATTGCTTTGACTTCACAAATGTCATTAGACTAAAAAATATGACATGTTTTTGAGTTGCGCAAGCCTTAAGTAAACATTTTAAATACAGCGGTTCGCTATCTTTCTTCGCTGTATAATTTCATTGGACTGAAAGAACATTGAGATAGTAAGACTATCAACAAAGTAATCCTTAAACCTTCTCGCACAAACACACTTGTCGGCATTTCAACGAGAAAGCCATTTGTCCATTAGCGAAAACTTACGGCCCACATATGGGCCATACAAGGAATGAAATGCGCTCTTTCTGTGCGCAGGCGCCGGTTTTAAATGTTGTTGTTGTTATTGACTGTTGGGGGTAGTGGTTCTTTATTGGTCGTATTGTTGAAATACAGTTTTGTTTTGAATGAAAATGACTTCTTAAAATAAATATCCGGTTATTTCTTTAGCATCAGAAGCTTACTTTATGTTCCTCTGGGAGTCGGGGCCTTCCATCAGATTCTCCATCAAAGCTAGTAGTGATCTGCACTTGTAAAATACCCAGACATGCGGATGGGATCTGAACCTACGACTTGGCGATTGCGAAATCTTGCTTTTTCTTTACCACGCTTTTAAATGGTTACTTCAAAATATCTTTTTGAAGCATTATTCTATACCTACATTACAACCTTGCGCATGTTCATTTTGAACATTGTCCTTGAAAGTGGACATTACCTATCTAGGTACATATGTAGGTACGTCAAGTTTGCTTTCTAGCAGAATAGTTTACATATTAGAACAATTGATACAAACTATTGATGAACCATAGTAGATAAAAGAAGACTTTTAAAATCTCTCAAACCTGACATAAAATATAAAATAAACCACAACGGTATATTGATTGGATCCTAACGACATTAAAAACAAAAATGGTAAAATACAGCAAACCAGAAAAAAAGAGTTTTCGAATTGTCCGAAGAGATGTGAAGTATTAGTCGGTCTCTGAGCCTTGTTCATCGAACAAATGGCTATGCTACAAAAAAGGCGTCTTTAGTTGAGAATCAAAGCGTAAATTCGAAGCGTTACAATGGTCTAATTACGTGCGATATGCATGCGCATAAGTCTCCGGGCTCAATTAATGACCCCATTCAAGAGTTGGCTAATTAAGAGTGTTCTTCGTGAGTTACTGACTTAGTGCAAGTCCTTTGCTGGGCCGGAGTGGAATTAACAAGTGCGAGATTGGAGCCTTAAATGCTTAAATGTTTGTTTGTTCTGTAGGTGAAATTGATTACATAGATAAGTTACTTTTTCTCCTGGTTGACTAGAACTTTGGCCATTTATATGATGATTTATGCCATTTTCAACTCTAGGTTTACTGACGTATCTTAGACATTTATTTGCTCAAACCAAGCAAATCAAATAATTTTAGTTTGTGACGACATATCAACATCTATAATATATATAAAAGCGAAAGGTCACTTATCACGAAATCATCTATAAATGCTAGGAGTCTGAAATTTCGCACGGAGGTGTATTTTACCACGTAGGCGCTCGCTAAGACGGGGTTTTGCGAAATTATACCCCTGAGAGGGTGAAACAAACCTCTCAAACGAATAAAATACCTCGTTCGCGCGGACGAAGTCGCGGGTAAAAGCTAGTAAAAGATAAAATTGAGCTTATATTTTGTATTATATCAGTGTATAATGGCAATTTCTTTATCGATTTATTTTTTGACAATGTACCCAAAATGATATTACCCAAATTGAAGTAAAATAATAAAACGTATGAAACTGTGTAGTTACAGATATGGATAATAGGTTCAACATCAACATCAACAGCCACTAAATGTTCCCACTGCTGGGACTCAGGGCCTTCTCTCGCAAGGAGAGAGTTAAGGCCATAATCCACCACGCTGGCCCAGTGCGGGTTGGTGGATAATAGGTTAATCCGCCAGTACTCGAAGACAGTTTTGTCCTCGCAGACATTTTTCCAGTTATTTTCCAATTATCGTGAAAATATCACACAACGTTATCGAGCATCATGCCAAAGTTATGTTGTCAGTACTTAAATTTATTGAAAGAAATTCACTTAAAATATTATGTCCTCTTATTTCTACTACCTAAATCTAACAGAAAGACTTCGCTTCGCTAACTGTGGAACTAACAGCCAACCAGTTTATTTTTGTGCTTTGTGCTGTACGCGTCAAGCTCGTGATCAAACAAAAATCAATCTTGAATGAGTAGCTGTCTTTTACAGCCAAACCACACTAGCTACTTTTAGCTGCGGCGACAAGCATCTAGACGCTGCGTCACGCTTTAAAAAGTAGCTGCGGTTGGCGTCTAGTCACTGCACCACGCTTCAAAAAGTAGCAAGCGTGACCTGAGGCGATTTGTTTATAAAATTTTAAACTAATTTCAATTACTTATAGGTCTTCTAGTATCAAACTCACCGTATTTCTTGTTGTCTTTTCCTTTATCCGACTTGCCTCTCGGAAACTGCGTAGGGACGCGTCCGTTCTGCTCTAAGTCATCGTAGTCAGGCTGAAATATAAAAAACTCAAATAAGTAAACTTGCTTTAATTAAATTGGCTTGGGACGTAGTACAAAATCAGGGAATAGCGATAGCTGAATATATTTCTGAAGTGTAGCTGAGTCGGACTCGTTAGTAGATGCCGTGATATCAAATGGTTTAGCGTAGCAACAGTATAATGCAGTGCAATTAAGGAAATAAATAAACATTAAATTATGTAGTTTGGGGACTATAAAGGATCGATAGGGGGGTGCATTCTGAGCATATATTCCAATTTGAGGGATTCTGGCATGGTCAGCTCAAGGTCATTTCGATGAAAACGCGTTTAACTCGATATTTCGAGAACTGTTAGTGTTAGGCAAAAAATTGTTGAGACCTTTTCTCTTCTACATTAAATTTACTAACTTTTACATTAACAACTTTTCTTTTTTTCATCAATATTTTTCAAGTTATTGCTTCCGAAAGGCAAAAATTTTACGTGTCGGTGGGTTTCTTCTACACAAGCTTATGTGGGACAACCACGTCACCTACTCCGATATATGCCAGAAATACACTCAGATACACTCAATCAGACATAGAGGTGAAGCGAGCCGTAGAGGATGCGGATAGTCTGATTATCAGTACGGCTAAGAGAATTTTGCCGGACTCTACGGCTTGCTCCACCTCTATGTCTGATTTGATGAGAAAAGTTTTCAGTAGTTAGATGAATCTGGTCTTATTGCTCTCGTTGCCTAAAAACTTATCTTGAGTTGTGGTGACGGTCATATTGTAGATGAAAATGATATCCGCACATGGCTTCAGCTGGGATCGGCGCAGCCGTGTAGCAGAATTGGTGCCAAAGTTGGAAATACCTTTGGGATAGCCATCGAATACAATTACCACGTCTGTACCGTAGTGTTTTTATGTATGTTACGTATTTCTGGCATATGTCGAAGTAGGTAACGTTGTTGTCCCACATAACCCTGTGTAGAAGAAACCCACCGACACAATCCAACAATGAATTTTGGGTTCAGCCCTAAGACCGGAGGTGTCGCGGATTTTTTGCAGTGTCGCGGAGGTGTCGCAGTGGCGCGGATTTCGCTCGGTAAAGTAACATAACTCTGATGGTATTGTCATTACAGAAAAAAGTTCAAGCAAAAAGTTGTTTATTATTAAAAGATGTACACTTTTGATTATCGGTAAAGTTTCATAAAATTGAACGGTTGGGGAGGAAATGACGAAAGGGAGGAAAAAAAGTTAAATTTTTGCCTTTCGGAAGCAATAACTTGAAAAATATTGATGAAAAAAAGAAAAGTTGTTAATGTAAAAGTTAGTAAATTTAATTTAGAATAGAAAAGGTCTTAACAATTTTTTGCCTAACACTAACAGTTCTCGAGATATCGAATTAAACGCGTTTTCATCGAAATTACCTTGAGCTGACCATGCCAGAATCCCTCAAATTGGAATATAAGCTCAGAATGCACCCCTCTATCGATCCTTTATAGTCCCCAAACTACATAATTTAATGTTTTTTTATTCCATTTTTTTGCCTAATTTCATTGGGTTAGTATGACGGCTGAAATAAACAAAATATTGACGTCCGAACTGCAGGAACGATTGAAGATTGTGAGAGAGACACAGAGAAAGAAAGTCGTGATAATGCAATATGATCTACACCTCATATCTTAGAGTTATGATGGATATAATCTGGTGTCTTCAATTCTAGAGTGAATCAGTTTCTTCTAAGTTCACGCTTTATCATTGACCGCATCGTCTCTTAACATCAAACGAGATGACGATTAAGCGCAAACCTATTAACCTAAAAAGTTTACCATAGTCTTCAGACTTAGTTATCATTTAGTACAAAGGTATCTTAAACATTGGATCATCATATTGGGATCGATTTAAACTAAAACAATTGATCACTTCTACGAGATAAAACATAAAACCGCAGAATGAAGCTAGTCGAGTAATAAATTAGAAACTTTCTCGTATCAAACCCATTTGTGCCTATTTTCTACAACGCAAGAAACAGAAACAGCGCTAAATGGCACCTAAAAAGGCCTAAAAGTGTATTTACATGTATCGTGGGGCACACATGTATCGCCTGGTAATGTGTGAAAGGTAACTAAAAATCTAGCTCAATAAAATGTTGCGTGGGAGATTACAATCTTTTACCCTCCAAGAAGGTGGTTCGAAAGTCGCGACGGTTGATAGGTGCTTTGGTTGGGATATTATTGGTGTTAGTTGGGAGACAGAATAGGAAACTTAAATCTCAAATACATTGTGAATCTGAACTGGGAGAGTGTGGAACCTTTCAAAGTTTACGTGTTATATCGAGTTTACTATATTATAAAGCTGAAGAGTTTTTTTGTTTGAACGTGCTAATGTCAGAAACTACGGGACCGATTTCAAAAGTTCTTTCACCGTTGGATATGTATGTATATAAGCTCTGAGTTTTATAGACTTATATTGTTATACATTGTTTTATAAATAAAGAGTGACGAGACGATCAGGACATGTGCCTGATGGTAAGCAACATGCCTGCCACATAACAGCACACCGACACGCAGCTATTGGAACATGAATTGTCCAAATTAAATGTATATATTATGAAACACGGGTGAACCCGGGGCGTACCTATAGATCGTCGAAAGATACGAAAGTTCGACTAAAATCGTCGCAGGATATATTACATTTACTTGGACCTATTAAGTTTGTTTACTCTTTTTCAGTATACTAAAAACTAAATGATTGTATTTTTTCTAAATTACAATAATTTAGTTTTCCCACTTATTTAGTAAATAATGGCAAATTATTAGTACTCTAATTTTAGTATAAACAAAAAAAGTAAACATAGTTTCTCTAAGCCCGTAACACACAGGTTTCGGAAACCGCCAATAATGTTACTATACCTACTTACTCGTTTTATCATAATCTTAAGAAAGTTTGGATTCCACTACAAACGTATTTTGCTACTTATGTACCTGAATTTTTCATCCAGTTGATTTCAGCTCTTACGACATGATTGGGCAACAAAACAAACACACATTTATAAATTCAAAATTTCGCATTTGAAATACTAATATCTTCCCGTGATTCGTCTGCATAGAATCTACAAAATGAATATTTCCTAAGGAAATATCTTTCTTTTTGTATAACAAGTAGATAATGCGTTATTCCAGACTGTTCCAAACTGTCAAACTGTTCAAACTGTGTGAATGTTTGAAATTCCAGTTCCAAAATTCAGCTTGACCCTTTCAGTTTTACGACGTGATTGAGTAACATAAATCCAAACTTTCCTTATAATTTTATAGGTGCTTAGTAGGAAGGTGGGGTTAACTTTACCGTTAGGTATAGGACGGCAAGTGCAAGGTGCAAGGCCTATCGTTTATTTACGTCCACAGTACCTTTAAAACCTCTACAAATATGGTAGCATCATTACTAGAAAACCCTAAAAGCCCGAAGTGCTTCCGCACGCCTATCTCGTTGAAAACACGGCCTATGTGCAAATACAGGGATTTCTGTTGCATCCGCTTCGCCGACTCGAAATAAATGCCTTTATCGCAACATATCTCTAAATCTGAATATGTGAATAGCTTTTAGCAATATTTTTGAGTAGAAAATATTCGCAGAAGAAACGTCTAACATTATAATTAATACTATGATTAAGTCTTTAATTTAGGTAATGCTATAAGATATAAGAGATAGTTAAAACAATATTTCTTCTTTTAGCAAATTGATTCACTTAAGTTTTAGCAACATTTCATCCTTTTAAGAAATCTACGCCGGTTTGTCTTAAGGGAAGGCCTTTACTATCTTCCGAACTATGGGCTAGCTTAAAAGGCACACGGCACACGGTCCTACTAACCTAATCTTACCACGTTTAGTACGACGACTAAAACATGTAGGAGAAACGCTTTTTTAACATATTGAGTCACTAATCAACTTCAAATATACAATAGGTCTAGTACCTGCAGATCGAAATTCTAATATATTTTTACTTTATTCTGATAATTATTCTATTTTAAATTCGAAAATCGTTTGAGACCTTCACCGGTCGATCGATAATCCATATGTGTTTAGTGTACATAGTTAAGTATATATTTTTTTATAGTATACGAACTCATATTAAGTAATAATTTAGATCTTGATTATAGTATGAGTGTGAGCATGTCTTGATTATTATGATTTTATTTTTGTTTTCTGCATTATTTGTTGCAATAAATGGATCATGTGTTGTATTAAAAAAAAATTAGAGCCTATAATGTCCTTTCAACGAGCCATACCTCTGCTATCGTCCTACTCCCAGGTAATATCCTAGTATGAGCATAACTTTCAAGCACAAAACTGGAGATACAAACTGACACACAAAAGACATTGTTTCATTTGTACGTCGTCAGCGGCGGCGGTGATGCTTTTAGGGCTATGAAAGGGCTAGATTTTATCGACGACTATATCAGATACGATGGAGTCGGAGATTACCAGTATCAGGCTATCAGGTCTATTGTCACTGCTGGCAACACTCTGTGTCTACAATTATCTGACAAGTGGCTCACAAGAAGCCCGAATGGGAAGGACTAAATGGAATAAGATATTATTTACATGGTACACAAAAACGACCATAACATTAAATTTACGATATTTTCGTGATTCGTTGTGCCAAAACTAAATGTGGGAGAACAGTTTTTTTTTAAATACAATATAATGTGCTTAGACACGTATGTAGATAGTAAAACGCCTGGTTTCATTTTTAATTATCAACGTTACATGTAGGCGGTTCCAGTTCTGACCCTTAGTTTCGTGAAATGTAGCAATAAATTAATTATTATTGTAAACAGTATTTTTTGCCGTGATTATAATTTTGAAAAGCTGTGGTGTCCTAGTGGCTAAAACATGCTATTTACAATCCTGAGGTCATAGGTTCGAATTACGTCTGCACTTATGTTTTTTTTAAAGTGTAAATGAACAAGCTTGTCATCACCACTGCCTTTAACTGTGAAGGAATCTTACAAGACAATGCATAATTAATTCACCAACTCGCACTGGGTGGAAGTCAAGGTCATACTTGGCTGTCTTCTTCCGAGAGAAGGCGCAAGTGGGAACATTTAGCGGTCAAGCTTATGGCTGTTTTATTAGTAGGCGTCTACAATTTTACTTAATAGGATTTACCTTTGTGATACAAACATCAACACGTTTGTATCACAAAGGTAAATCCTGATGTGACAGAACAGGGTTACGAAACATTTTGAACAAGTATCATCAACTACCGCTGAGTTGCAAGTTAACCATCTTAACTGACAAGGGCCCGGAGATATGAGATGGTTTATCTCTTTACCCAGTACAATTCAAACCGGAACACAGTTATATTAAATTTACGTCTGACTTGATTAGAAGAATAACTTTAAATACTTCCCCCGACAAAATTAACTAACAAGTTAGAGGTATCTGAACAAATTTTTAGACAATTTGATTTTAATACAATGTTTAAGATTACCCATATTTAGAAACACTGCTCGTTATTTCCGTGGCATGTGGTTTTATCAGAGGGGCTAATCAAGCGGTTTTTTTTCTTATTTCCAGTTATCTTTTTTTTGTGTCCGCTATTTCAAACCGCCCAGAACTTATTTCAAACAAATAAAGTGACCATTTAATACAGGTTGATGATGATAATGATGACATCCACCTAAGGAACGTCATTCTGTGGGGTCAAAATTCTCATCCATTAAATTTTATCACCTAATGCATTTCACAAACCTTTTCCTTAAATCTTGTGGTCTTGATATCATTAAGTTCCTGACTCATGTTCAAGTTTACTTCATCCTACGAACAAAGATGCACAGTAAGATGGAGAAATAATTCTAAGTAACACTGCAACCACAGAAATCTTTGAAATTATGAATAAACTAGCAACAACGTTCGCGTAGAATAATAGTTTAATACAAAATGTTTTCCTATGAGTAAGTCGTAGTTGTAAGTCGTTCTAGTAAATAGTTTCCAATATCTATAACGTTTGACCAAAATATGCCTTACCACACCTAAATTTATGAGATGTCCTGTATGCTTCCTGTATGCCACATGCAAACATGTTGTAATTTACCTATTGTGACAAAATAGTGGAGAATTAATATATAACAGAAAACAATTATTTAACTTAAAATGTAAAACAATAACGTTAGCTTTTCTAGTAAAATAGGAAAGCTTACAATAGAAATAGCATGAAGCAGGATAAAAAAATGTCAACCTTTTTTCACCGTGGTGACAATTTCCATGTTCACAATTCCATAGAGATTTGTTCGTATGCCTAACCTTATCTTGAACTTTATGGCAATATTTTAGTAAGGACTTGCTAAAAACTCAGTAGATTGCAAAAGATAATTGATTTAATATAAGTATCGACTTAATTCACCCAGTACGACAAACATAAACTTCATTTTCGAAATAATTTACTTAGTATGGCTTGGCATTTAATTTACAAACGATATTATGATAAATAACGGTTGAAAAACAACGAAATTAACAATTTAAATGGTTTGCCTTCTTTTACGCATTTCTTTTTATTTTTAGATATTTATTTACTAACCAGTTTTAATTCTATATTTTTTTTTAATTTTGTTTGATTGTTTGTTGCCCAGTCACGTCGCCCAAGTTTCAATTGGGAACTCAGATAGATTAATGTCTGGAATATCACCTAGGTTCTTATATTTTTCCGGAATATATTTTTTCTATCGATTATTTATAGATTTAAAAACTGCAATCCTAAAATATTTTAAGTTATAAGTTTTCACTTTTATCGACAGTCCATAGATGATTTTTAATCATGCTGCGCCCTTTTTAGAGTCCGAGTATGAATTTAACTTAATATCACGGGACGGTTCTTGAAAACCTTGAATTAAATATAAACTCCAGTTCTGCTTGAACTTAAATTCACAAACCAATTATTAAGTAAGTGCTTAAAATTACCGTTTACATTGTTGAGACGTTGCGTTGTGCATGTACAGAATTTTATTACAAAAATGAATGCTGAATATATCGATTATTATTGAATACCAGAAGTTTTCCTCCTGTGTAAAAATCATGTATGTGTTTTATAGAATACTGGATGTTCTGTGGAAAAATGTGAAACATTTTGCACTGTTTCTGGTCGGTTTAATTTATTTATTTTATTTCACAATTTTATTGGGACACAAGTCAAAGTAATTTTGTGGGTAACATTAAAATAAGTTTATCTATTTAAGGCTGTAAAAAGCTAAAACCAGGAGCGCTATAATGGACCCTTTCTAAGGAAGATAGTAACGAGAATGATGTTGATTTTATTATAAAATCTATTATGTTAAATATTTATGTTTGTTTGATGACTATCTCGCTTCATGTAAAACCACCAAGTGATCGACAATGAAGTCCGCTTATTTATAAGATACTGAATTATTCAGTAAGGGTGTAATAAGTATGTTTTCACCAAAATAAACATTACGCTTTTTACTTATCCCACTAGGTAATCTCTAATACTATACCATATGTGTTGGTATTGTGCCAATCCAGTCCTGACAGACCCCGTCTAGCGTGTAAAGATATTGTTTATGCCATAGCAATAGCTTTCTCCCTACCTTCACCTCAAATTAATCAGAAAGAGATATCAATATGTAGCTTAAGTATTTGTAAGTACCTATTAGATTATGCTATTAAAATGTATGTTCTAATGCATGTTCTAATTATGCTATTGCTCACCACGTTATTCGTTTTTCAAATTTTTGTCCATCCCAATTTTGTCTGGAAGCGCTTTCAGTGACAAGTTTCAGTGCCAAATGTTTAACAGATCTTATTATTTTCCTATATTGTATATATTGTGCAACAGAGAAAGATGGCTGGGGTCGGTTGTAAAGTAAGATGGAGAATCGATCTGCGTGCCGTATTATGGGAGGAGCCTATGTCCAGCAGTGGATGAATACAGGCTGATGATCATGATTTAATCGAGTGAACTCTCCAGAATTTGCATTCACACATGTTATCACCTGTATTTTGTTTGTAGTGTATTTCACTATAGTATTTTATTTAATAATGGATTTGAGTCTAAATATGTGTCATAAAAGAACAAGTATCGGATTATTGAAAGAAATGGGTATGACTGATAAAATTTAGTGTAGAGGGCGCTGGTGAGATACCATTAACTTCTACCCGCCATCTCAAAAGAGTTTTAGAGGGGTTGGCGCTATAACTAGAGGGAGCTAAGCCGCTGAAGAGCATTCCTTTGTGAAATTTTATATGGGAAAGATCGAACAGTTGTCAATATAAATGCTTACATTTATTCAATTGGTTAACTTTTACTCAATTGATAACACACATTCATTCATAATCAATTTGTTGGTAATTGACCCGCAATAGCGTCAATTTCATCGACCCAGCACTTACCTTAGGAATATCCGCAGGCCCGTACCCATTCTCCCTTGGCGGGAGTTTTGGAGGCCGTTCTCCTTTCCTGACCATCTGCATCATGAGCTGTTCCCTGGTGGCCGCGACCACGCCGTGGCCATTGTGGCCATTGTGGCCGTTGTGGCCGTACCCCCCGGAACTGCCGCTGGAGCCTGACCCGTTGACGTTGGAGCTGGCGATGCTGTAGGGATCCTCGTCGGGGATCGGGATACGGGGGCGGTTCTTGATGTCCATTGGCTTTTGAACTGCGAAAGAAAGAAGAGTGTAAGTTTTGGGGGAAAAAAACAAGCTAATAATAGACTACAGATTAAATTTAATTTACTACGTAAATTTTGTTCACGGGCCTGTTGTCTATTATACCTACATGGAAACTGACTGAAGCTGTCTTTTCTTCTGCGTTTGTAATTTTAGAAGTTAGTACCCAAATGTGATCTTGGTGAAATGTAGGGGTTCACTCGGAGATATAAAATGTCTTATCTCGTTGTCCTATAATTTCTTTGGAGGCTTTGACTTCTAATCGAAACACGCTACGTTATAACATTACTGTCTAGCGGTAGAATAAATAAAATGTATTTATATTAAGTCTAAATAGAAGATTGTTTCATCTTTTTTTTCTGTCTGTAAATAGCCACGATCCACGACAGAGGGCGCTAAACCTAGAAATATTGTCTTTATATTTGTACACAATTTCATCATCTATAGCAGTTACCCTAAATCGCGTTTAACAATCACTATAAGCGTATAAATTCATACTAATTCCTTTGAATAGATTGTATTATACCAATTCATATTTTCGATCTTCCGATCCCTTAAAAGGTTAACATAACAATTGGAAACATTTAGCGCCGGTTGCCCAAGCGTTGATCGTGATGTGCAGATCGGATGGCAATCACTGGGCTTCACGACTCCATACTAAAGGTTGTTTTGGAACCAGGTTACGCGGAGGAAATGAGCACACTAAAAGAGCCTTCCCGACGTATTCAAAATATTTATCTGCTCAAGACTAACAAAGCCAAAATCCAGCAAAATTTTTGAGCAAAGTCGATCAAATTGTATCCGACGTCATATGAACTTAAAAAGAGACTAGATCAAGCTTAAGTCAAGTTTTATAATACACATTGTTTCAGTAAGAGTTTTTTTAATAATCTATTAGGTAGTGAAAGTAATAGTATAAGAAGCATATTTTTTAAACAAAAAGATAATATTTTTTCTAAATTTTGCTGATCTATAATTATTACGTTTATATTTTAGTTTTCGTAGTTCCAGCCCACGGCCTACGGAACGGGGCTCATAGTAGTTGTTGTAAAATGATAAAATGGTATTGCATTTCTGGTAAAATGTAAACATTAACTTTGTAAACAGTAATGTTACAAAAAAAGTCTATAGCGTTTATTATTTCTTTTATTTCATTGATGTAGGCTATTACAATGAATGATCAAGCAAAAATCTACATTAGTTAAGTGCTCGCGGCATTTTGTTCCATATTACGACCCTTTTATCCGATCTAAATGATTTTGATCTAACGGTTATTAAAGTTAATTTAACTACGAGTTATTTGATTAGATACTTATCGAATGAAACAGAAGGTGCAATTGATTTGGGCCTTGATCTAAATGTTACATTTTAAAAATAAATTTGGATAATAGCCTTATAATTCCACTTTGGATTAAATATTTTCAACATGACCATACAAATATCTGGCTACCAAGATGTTGAACTTCGCTTAATCCTTGTTCAGAGTATATTTGTGTGAGTATACATTTTTCTTCTTCGATGTTTCTATTTATTTATTTAGTCGTGAACATCAACATTGAAAAATAAAATAAAATATGCCTATAAATAGGGCTCACTGCCGCTGTAGTTTTATAGGAGACATTACTTTTATGAAATAATTGGGTTAGTTTAAAAAAAAGTTATAAAATTATGTACCTGTTATTATGATCTATGCAGCTCCCGTACAAACTTTGCTAACCTAATGTTGGGTTATAGTGTTTTGTGCAAAATGTCGACCAATGTGTAGGTATTCCTTACCTAAATATTATTTTTAATATGGGAACGATAACAACGCGGGGAAAACCGCGGAGTAATTTAATTTACTAGATAAATTTATTTCAACAGTTAAACTTTGGTTGTAAGTAGCTAGATATGATTTTAAAAGATATAAAACGCTGGAAATACCTTACAAAGCAACGGGGTTAGAATCCAGATTAGTTCGCGCGAACAGAATGCAAAAGCAGACATTGTTTTTAAATGCTAAGAAAATTACGTGCGACTATTTACAAAACACTTTGTATTCTTCTCCATTTCGTTTAATCTTTGTCTGATATAGATTTAAGTGTAAGGGAAAGATTTATACTTTGTATTTGCACAAACGTATACATTTGCGGCAACACTCTTTTATTTATTTGATTACTATGAAGTGAAACGTTTTCAGAATAATGGATATGAGTGACATATGTGTGAGAAATAAGTCAAATTAATTATGAACATCGGTGCCGTGACAAGAACAGCTGATTCACAATTGTGAAGTCTAAGGTTCGAATCCCATCTGTAACATTGTATATTTTTCCAAGTGAAAAGTGTACAAGTTTGTCCTCACCACTGGCTCTAACAGCGAAAGAAAACATTGTGAGGAAACTGTCTTGTTCCAAGAAAGACATATTTCTAGGGCAAGTATCAACTGCGAACTCGCACTTGGCCAGCGTGTGGATTATGGCTTTAGTTCTATTCTTGCGCGAGAAGGCCGGGAGTCCTAGCAGTGGGAACGTACTCTACGCGACATTTTATTGTGCGTTACAAATAATATGTTATTGTATTGAGTAGGTATAAGAATTGATTTCACATCGGGGGCTTTAGATTATAGTCATTAGAGTTTTTAATCTTCCATTATTTCAGCATTGTTATTGCAAGCAAGCTGTTTGCATAACACAGCCATTTTCAAAAGTTCCGTTGAAACTATTTCATTTACCCATCCTAATTTTGACTGTAACGTCCGTCGCTTAATGATGATCGGTTGGACACACTCCAGTAACGAGAATTTGAAAAAAAGTAAAAGTGATTGAAAATTTGTTACAGCTTCGAATTAGACCTAATAAGACCTGATGCAACCTAAGTAGCCCAATCACAGCGTGCTTCCTATTGTCATTCGATTATTTGCATAACATGGGCCACGGTTAGTCACGATCCCGACCGGCCAGTCTTTAGCGTTTCAATCGGCCGCTGGTTATGAATTCCAAATGAATATCAGATATGGGTAAGTAGTGCCATTTGCCATCGGTGATCCACTTCTGCCATCACGACTTCGATGGCCTTCGTTGTGAAACCGAAATTAGACCATTACGAATGAATGGTTGCTTAAAAATACTGTTTCGTGAATAAATGAGGAACTGATTATGATATAAAAAGTCGCTTTGTCATGTAAAGGTGAAGGCTGAAAATGAGCTGGATAAAGTTTGACGAAATATTTCTAAAATATCCATTTCTATTTCTATCAGAAGCTTAGCATTGTTACAATTATTTACAGATAAACGAATGCCAAGAAGTTTGTACAAAAAATAAGAAAACCCTGTGAAATATAGTAATGTGCAAACATCACTATTTTGGTTGCAAGAGCAATGTTTCCAGGTTAATTGCAGCTATTCTTAGATCTATCTTAGATCTCTGGGTGACGAGCGCAGTGCAGTCCTAGGTAATGATTTGGACTCTTCATGTTCCAATAGCTGTTTGATACATTATTATTTGACACGCTGTTATTGGAAGGCATGCTGCTTACCGTCAGGTACATGTCTAGCTCGTTCCGTCACTGTATAGGTACTTTATTTTTTTTTTATAGCATAGAGTGACGAGACGAGCAGGTTATGTGCCTGATGGTAAGCAACATGCCTGCCACATAACAGCACAGTAACACGCAGCTATTGGAACATGATAGTCCAAATCATTACCTAGCACTGCACTGCGCTCGTCACCCAGAGATCTAAGATATTATGTCTCTAAGCCCTGTAATTTCTCTGGAATCATTGCCCTTCAAACCGGAACACAGTAATGTTTGCCCATTACTGCTTGGCGGTAGAATATTTCGCAAAGGTGTGGTACTTCCCCAGGCGGACTCTGCTAAGAGTCCCACCACTACTAAAATAAAGATTTTTTTTTAAATAAAGAGGGACGAGACGAGCGGGTCATGTGCATTATGGTAAGCAACATGCCTGCCACATAACAGCACAGTGACACGCAGCTATTGGAACATGAAGAGTCCAAATCATTACCTAGGACTGCACTGCGCTCGTCACCCAGAGATCTAAGATGTCATATCTCTAAGCCCTGTAATTTCTCTGGAAACATTGCCCTTCAAACCGGAACACAGTAATGTTTGCACATTACTGCTTGGCGGTAGAATAACTGGCAAAGGTGTAGTACTTCCCCAGGCGGACTCTGCCGAGAGTCCTACCTAACAGTCCTAGATAACAGTAACAAAACATTTTGTCAAATTTATAATGGTACTATTCGATAACATATATTCGATAACATTGAGTTTAAGTTCACGTAATAACTTACAGGAACGGTCCCCACGGCAGCGTCACGACTTCGATATACCGAAGCACTGGCCACGTTCGCTAATAGATTTATTTGAGTTCCCCAACAGATAAACAGTGGGAAGACCGCGAAACCACGAGAAAATCTACGAATGCATCTTATCCGGACTGGGAAATCGCGGGAATCTTCCAGTGCGGTTACGCTCCCATAGATTCAGCATGATTTGAACAAAACCAATATTGGCTGTTAAGTTGCTACCTAATAGATGTTAGAAATTTGCAGTTACCAGAGAAATGAGGTGCAATACATCATGAGATCGAAGTGAGATTGCATTGTTGCTCAACAACAAAAGAGCCACTGAGAAGTGTGGGTCTGCATAGTTGATGTGGTTGCGTGCTATGGGAACTAAATCAGATTCGTAATTTGTTATAAAATTATATTACGCTTCTATGCCATTTTTTACTGCGTTTTGTTAAATTATCTCTGGTACCTTACGAAATTGCTGTGCGTTCTTTTTATTAGGTAATAGAGCTCACACTGCCGACAAAAGTGCGAAAAGAATCAAAAGAAGCTGAATTTATTCGAGAGAAAACAAAGTAGACATTTTTTTCCCTTTTTTTTTTCGTACGTGTCTACGCGCGGGTGTTGCAATCAGCCCAAAGTAATTTTAATTTATCATTGACAGCAGCTGTTGTGAAGGTAATTTCGAGTAATCAGCTGTGGTCATTCACGAGCTCTAGTTCCGGAAGCTTAAAGACTTTCGACATTTGTTAAGTAAGGTATCTCAAGCAGATCACCTTGCAATGAAAAAACAAGTCATTACCTACGTATTTTATCGAAGCGCAAAAACTACTTCGACAAAATTAAATTGACGATCCTGAACGTTTACGTTCTGCTGATCATTTTTTCCAAAATTTCTAAATATTCTTACTTGCTGAAAATTTGGTTCAACATTCAAATTTAATTCGTGTTATCTCGTGTCATGAATCAAGACATCGATATTGATGTTTTTTTTTTAATTTGGTAGATCATAGTTCAGAAGTGGTCCCATTTGAATTTTATAGAAATCGGTGAAATGATTTTTGAAATATCAACAAAAAACTAAAATTTGCCATCATTTATCGGCATGAGGTAGATAGCTTCGTAAGAAAAGTGGTCGGGTGTCTGAATTTAACATTAAATTGAAGAAAGTTTTTGTTTTTTTTTTCTGAGAAAGTAAATAATTTTATAATGGGAGAGGAGAAAGAGTCGCCTTAGCCTGTATTTCCTACCGACCGGTTAAGGTTAGCGCAGAAGGCGAAGGACTGACCTAATCTTAAACCATACTCACTTACCGTACTCAAAAAGTACTACAACTCGTACTACGATTAGCGTAAATTATCTCCAATGGTAAGAGAGACCATATGGAACGATCTGGTATTCCCGAAAGGAATATTTCTTACAAATTCAGTCGCGCTTTTTTGTCTTTTGTCGTAATAGAGAGAGACGAACTTCTTAGCATTCCATGGATTCACTGTGCGGGTGCCGGGTCCATCGTGTGGCAGAGAGAGAGAGAAATCCCGACAAACATTACTACAAACTGAAATATAATCCGTAGTTTTTCAAATTTCGTTTCAATTCTTCGTAATTACGGTAAGCGTAAAGCTGTAGTTAAATTTCGTCCAAATACTAGCTTGCTCGTTAGTAAGCCAAGGCCGAAAACTGATCAAAACGGTACGTTCGCGTGAGAAATTCGTTTTAATTTCATACGTCACTTGTTAATGATAAATCTGGAGGTCGACATATTGTTGCGGGGGCAGACCTGAGGTCTGAAGCAAGGTAAGTGTATCATTGTTTGATAGGCGCCACTCGAGTCGCTTTTACTATTTTAATCTCTATCCAATTGTGATAAAGCTTAAGGTGTTTTGTTTTGGGTTCAGCTAAAAGCTGTCTACGTATTTGTATGACTCCATTGAATGGTAATTACTAGACGTTGATGACGCGTGTCCGATGTTCGACAGGGTCCTTGTAACTGATGATATGGAAAGAGTTTAAATAAACATCAATGGAAGGTTTCTCACGACTGTTAGGTTATGTGAAATAAAAAAGTTTTTAATTCTTTATGTCCTGAATTCCGTGTTACATCTTATGAACATTGATGATTGGTGCCACTGTTGTATATAGCAATGATAAATGAAAGTGTATGTAAAAAATAACGTATTTCAACGATTTAGCTATATAACTCCAGTGGTGGCGCGGACTACGTTGTAGTTTATCTAGTCTCTAACACAACCCTAAATTTTCTGTCTAGAAATGTCAACTTTAATTACGAATGTAAATAGCAACTTTATAATTGCAAATGATGCCATTTTAATTTAAAATTGTGTACATATCAGTTAACACACAGACATGACTAATTATTCTACAACTCAATGCGAGAAGTCGTTCCTGTTACCGTAAATTTGTGGGATAAAAAATAACCTATGCGCTTCCCCAGACTATATTCTAACTGTTTTTTTTAACAGCCCAATAAGTATCGTTTCAGTCAAATATTTAAGCATCCATTTTGCATTTATAATATTAACAGGATTCGATATTGTCACTGTTTCCAAATATAGTGTAGCCAATTATTAAAGTAAAACTAAACATCAAAAGTAAAGCTACTGGACTAGCGTAATGTAAACAGGGTTAAAAGTAAATCGTACTAGAAACCATTAATACACGCCTTGGGTAGATCTGACCACTATGTTAACCCTGAAAACATTTAACCCTTCACCGCGCCATGCGTCTCTGTCGCCCGTCTCAGTGTTAGGCGATTTATTCGCTATGACAAGTATTGTGTATTTATGTCCCATTGCGATTTTTATTGTTTGTGTTGTATTGCGAGGGATGGCGCGAAATCGCTTTGCCGCTGTCAGGTTTAATGATACCACGAGTGATTTACATTTGCTTAAAGCTTGAAGGACACCATTAAGAATGGTTCCATTGTAAAATAGATCATGTTAAGTTCAGTGGGAGTGATTCAATTCAATATATGATGTCAATGTAGTATTAAGTAGCGGTAGGACTCTTTGCAGAGTCTGCCTGGAGAAGTACCATATAGCTTTACCAGTTATTCTATCGCCAAACAGTAATATTCTAAATATAATTGTGTTGAATTATAATTTTAAGGGTTGAAGCGCAATGTTTCCAGAAAAAATAAAGGACATAGAGATAAGTCATTTTGTATCTCTGGGTGAGGAGCGCATAGGGCTAGGTAAGGATTTGAACTCTTCGTATTGCGTGACACTGCTGTTATGGGCAGACGTGTTGCTTACCATCAGGCACATGTCCTGCTCGTCTCATCACTAAATACTATAGACAAGTAAGGATTACGACAATGAATTACGAATTGATCTAATTATCTTAAACAAAGATCTAAAAAACAGGAAAATTTTCATGGCTTACACACTTTCAGTTTTCGTTTTAACTAATTTTTTTTCGTATTGAAAAAAAACAGTAAAATTATTTGTTATTTTAATATAATTAGAGGTATGATAATAACGTATACGTATGATACGTAACGTATGATAATAATCTGTTTTACTTTATTTTAAAAGCCAACATACAATACACCATCTTTACAAATGGAATAGTGTTTGCAATAGTGCTTGATTGAAAAAAATAGTTTTAAATGGTAGGCGTGGCTGTCTCCAACGGTTTTAATTTTAACATTTAGTCCGTACTGTAGGTATAATTACAAAAATATGCGGAACAAAATTAAAGTACGCACGTGATTTTAATGGAACATATACATACGTGTTGATTATATTGATTTGATAATCAACCTACTCAGTATTACGTAAACATAATCATAACATATATGTGCGTTGATAAGTTGATTTGAACTACCTGATTTTGAAGTGAATAAATAAGACAAAGTTACTTAAAAATAAATTGTGACCAAACATTTGTTCCCTACACAAACTCCTATCCTACTAATATTGTAAGTGTGAAAGTTGGAATGTTTGTTGCTCCATCACGTTGAAACGGCTAACGAAACGGGTTAAAATTTGGAATACAGATTATGAAGGATCACCATCCACCATCAACCTTGGGTACGTCACACACATCATAGCTAGCGTGGTGGATTATGGCTTTGGCTCTCTCCTTGAGAGAAAACCCCGACCCCAGCAGTGAGAACATAAAATGGCCTGCTTTTGTTTTGTTCTTTGCGACTTTCTTTCGGATATATTTATCATTTTTCATTCATAAAAGTTCAAGTTCTAAGACACCACAACCAGTGAAAATCTGAACAAAAATGCGAGCTTCACAGCCACGTTGAACGACAATACTGAGCTGAAAAAAGAATCCTTCATTTTGATCAAGCGTTGCATCGATCAGCTCTTCAGAAATTAGTCGAAGTTGTCTCTCTTCGATAAATATTCTGCATCAGTAATATGGGTTGATCATAACACTTCCTGCTCAATACCTACTTTTTGTTAAGTTCAATTTAACCACTAATTGGCAGACTTGGCTTTTATGGCACAGCTAAAGGTGGATCTGGTCTAGTTTCGAAATTATCTTCAGTCTTGAACTTTAAACATACTTAACATAAAAACCAATGGCTATTCCTCCGCTATATACATACCTATATTACTTCAGTATATGATAAAGCACGAATATTGGTAAAAAAGTTGGAGCGTCATGCACCAAATAATTTACTTACTATGTTTTTCGACTCCTTTAAGTCTTTAAGACTTTTGTGTGTCCTTTAATGGTAAGTAGAGAATGCTTTATTTGAGTTTTTGATTCAACTAGAAATGTACCTCTAATTGTTTAGTATTGTAATATTGAAATTATTTATCGATTAGACAAATGTTGATAATTTTCTTTCATAATTCCGAAATTAGTAATAAAATTGTTAATTAGAAATCACATGAGTATCTATCCGCAAACAACTACAAATTCAGTCCTGCTTATGCTACTTACTGCCTCCAAAGTCTGTCATGTCTCCTAAATGTAAGTCAAATTAGCTACAATAGCTATTTTATTAGTCCTTGTTACAACAAGTATTTTAAAACGAATTGTAGAACAGCTGTTTGCTACAGCTGCTACTATGAAATCTTATTGCGATCTCTTTTTGATTCGAATCTCACTAAGAAAACTGCGAACTTTACTGCTTTGCAATGTAGTCGCGTAATTTTGCGCATTTAGACAATATTATGTACGTAGAAAATGTGCCGAGTTTGTACACATATAGTTAACATATTTCGTTTTGGCGAAGAATATGTCATTTTGAAAACTTTGAAAGCGTTAAAATATAAAATATGTGTGGTTTTTAATTTAAGTGATTACAATAGTTGTGCATAGTTCACATGTTAGAGTATTTCTAGGAAAAGGTCTCAGAAGTTGATCTCAAGACTGCATCGCATGTATGTATTAATGATCCTAAACTGAGCTGTATTATGTGATATCCTACTAATATTATGAATGCGAAAGTTTGGATGTTTCGATGTTCGTATGTTTGTTGCTCAACCGCGTCGGAACGGCTGAACGGATCTGGTTCAAATTTGGAACACAATAAGCTATATTCTAATTGTGGATATGCCTGCACATAGACTTTTTATCACGGGAATATAATGGAACGGGAACTACGCGGGTAAGACCGTGGACACTGCCAGTATTTAAATCAAACAGTTTATTTTAAAACAGCCCTGTTATATATAAAGTATCTAAATATCATGGTACGGGCCCAGATAGGTTTCCATTATCAGCACAGCCGTATCCGGCTGTCACGTCAGCTGAGCGGCCTTGGGCTTGGACAATACTTGCTTTCTAGGCTTATTGCTCGCGGATTATTCCATTCGATGTCTGATTTCGCTGGTTTATGTCTTGGATCTAGCGATTGCAACCAGACTTACTACCAAATACGAGTAAGCTACGAGGCCAGTCAAAGTTAGCAATAGTTGTATATTGCTACTTTTGTTTTGTTTCATGTGACTTTTGTTTATTTTTAAAAGAGGAGAGCATCAAGGCGACACTTCAAGTGTGTTGGCGTTTGACGTACGTCCTTATACTAGGTATATAAGTTACGGTGGTCTAGTCGGGAGAACGGCGGCTGCCGATCCGGAGACCCCGGGTTCAAACCCCACACACACCACTGTGTTTTCGAAGTCATGTGCGTAATGCCGCTAACTTAAAACGGTGAAGGAAAACATCGTGAGGAAACCGACATGTACCTAGAATCTTTCGAAGTCATGTGTCATCCGCCAACCCGCACTGGGCCAGCGTGGTGGATTATGGCCTTAACTCTCTCCTTGCGAGAGAAGGCCCCGCGTCCCAGCAGTGGGAACGTTTAGTGGGCTATTGATGATGATGTACGTCCTTATAAGAGGTATTAGAACGCGTTGGTTTCCTTGTGATGTTTTTCTATCACCGTTAAATCACAGGCGTCACAATAAATAAATAAATATTGGTGGACAATTCACACACAACACCATCTGACCCCAAACAAAGCAAAGCTTGTATGATGGCGGCCAGATAGCTGATATAATACTTATATAGTTTTAAATATTGGTGGTGGTGGTGGACAATTCACACACAACACCATCTGACCCCAAACTAAGCAAAGCTTGTGTGATGGCGGCCAGATAGCTGATATATATAAATGCATACTTATTATACATAGAAACACTCAGACACAGTGCAAACATTTGAATTCATCACACAAATATTTGCACTGGGTGGGAATCGAACCCACGACCCTCGGCTTAAAATAAACTAAAATAAACTTGTACATTTGCACTTGAACTGATTAGAGTCCAATTTATTGCAAAAGACTACTCACACAGACTATGTAACATACAAACAAAATCAGATTAAAGGTTAGTCTAAAATGATTTTGAAGTGACAATAAAATATAATTCTATACAATATTTCCCACTTCCTCTTGAATATCAGAAACATAGATAGTTATCGCTGATAGCTTCATTTACAAAAGTATTTCCTATTTGCAACAAAGCTCTACATAATTATCTAAACGGTTACGGTTGCGTAACTAATTGCTTACAAGATATAAAAGCCAGATAAAAAATGGCACAGAATTTATTCCCACGACTCAGTTCCTCAAAAATTGGATCAATTGCTTATTGTATCTCTCTCTAATTTGATCATTACGCAAAAATTATGCCAAAATTTACTGCACAGCGTTGAGGTCAACACATCCGCAGAACTTGTAGAGCTTGTCGAAAATGTGATGAAGGAGTTAACAGCAATCTAATTATTATTATTTTTTTAATAAAGATTGACTAGACTAGCAGGACATGCCTGCCACATAACAGCATAGTGACACGCAGCTATTGGAACATGAAGCGTCCAAATAATTATCTAGCACTGCACTGCACTTGTCACCCAGAGATCTAAGTTGTTATATCTCTAAGCCCCGTAATTTCTCTGATAACATTGCCCTTCAAACTGGAACACAGTAACATTTGCACATTACTGCTTGGCGGTAGAATAACTGGCAAAGGTGTGGTACTTCCCAGACGGACTCTGCCAAGAGTCCTACCACTACAGTTTTTAGTAACTTAATCTTGTGCGAGTATAATCTTTTTACAGCTAGACTGTAGAATTCATTGACTAACTGTGCTAGGTGGATGGATGGATCTGCACGTCTTGAAATCTAGACTGAATCGGTTTTTCCTACGCAAGCACGCTCCATCATAGACTAGCATCGTCGCTTAGCATCAGGCGAGAGAGCGGTGAAGTGATAATAGGTCTACTATTATCGAGTTTGTTGAGTATTGATAGTCAAGTTAAACGTAAAAAAGATAGCAAAAAAAAAAACTGATAGGTGAAACGTAATGATTGTTTTTTATTGTGATCATTTTCGAGTTCGTGATAATTTATTTGTGAGGATACTAAGATCCAGAAAGGGTTGTATCACTACCAGCACCAAAGAATTGGGACCAACAGGTAATTTCTGAATTTGTTAAAACATTTTAATATTGTTACTGAATCCTCTAGCCAGACAAACATGTTCGTAAACTACATTGTTTATAAGACGAAGCTGTCGGTGCAGCCAGTCACATGTCCAATTAGATTGGAAAATATCTCAACTTCATGACTGTTGTTCAACGACTCTCGATTTATTAATCGAGAGTACCTATAGGTATAAACTACTGTAGAACTTGCAAAAATAGATATTTTTTATTTTGTGAGTATTTAATCCGAAAACTTCTGAATTTATTTTTTTGACATAAACACTACTAGATAGGAATGAGATGGTGTGTACTATTCTTAATCTTAAGTTAAATTTTAACATTATGTTTGCACTCTTACTGTACACACTGTACACCCTAGATCTAGCGAGTTAAAGTTGATAACTTAGTTACAGTTTTTATGAAGGATGAAACCATAACCTACTGAAGTTTTTTTTAAAAAATTCAATATTTTTATTGTCAGTTAAACAATTAACGCCATATTCTATATGTTCCAAATATCTGTCCAGTTTTTGAGTACAACCAAATCGATACAATACAGATACGAGTAATGTCAGGACGAGCAGGACATGTGCCTGATGGCAAACAACACGCTGTTCTATAAATTGTCACGCAGTTATTGGAACATGAAGAATTCCAAATCATTATCCAACACTGCAATATCCTCGTCACCCAGAAATGTAAGATTCAATTTAACTGTATCTATATCAACAGTAATGTTGACACATTACTCCTTAGCGGTAGATTAACTGGCAAAGTTTTATAATACGGCGCTGAGACATCTAAAACTAACCGTGACTCAACTGTCTTATGCCAATCCACGCCTTAAAATCATCAAATATACGCCGATTCGAGCAATAAACTCGCAAATCAGCGTAACAATTTCAATAATGAACAATATAGACGATTGTTATCGCAGATTCTTCGCTGATTACTTCATTTATATTAAAAAAACTAAAGACTTCCGTGTTAAAAACGACTGATATCATCTCTCAAGTTCAATGTGAACTAGTGAAGCGAGCCACGAGACTGAAGATGTGATATGTTTTTGCATCTGTTTTTATGTTTTATACGTCTACGAAGGCATGGTCAAGGTGAGAAGGTCGTGGGTTCCCATTAGTTACAGGTTAAACACATTTAAAATAAATAGACAACGGATTTTTTCCTAGACGAAGTAGAAGGGAGTATACTGTAGTTAAAGTCAGTTTTGCTTCTCAAAATAAATATGATGAGCCCCGACCCAGCCAATAAAAACTGCCAACAAACTCGTCTTAAAAAAGGGACCTAGAATATTTTTAACGTTTATATTTGCTAGTTAGTCTCTGATGGTAGGGAGAAGAATATATTCGTCGATGGGATGCCCCACGATGAGACGTGGACCGATTGAGTTTGTTCCATAGCACCTATTATGTTTAATTCGACGACAGTAATTTGTTATCATCACAGACTAAATATATTTTGTAATTTAGTAACTTTAGTCATAGTCCATTAGTCTAAAACATTTTAACATCACTGGACTATTAAATCAAAATAAATGGTTCAATATTTAATTCTTTGAGTCACATTCTAAGCTGAGATACAAAGAGTACGCGAAGTTTTTACTTCGACGTCAAAATTTTTAGTGATGTGACTAATATATTCGAAATAATAATAATAAATATTGGTGGACAATTCACACACAACACCATCTGACCCCAAACTAAGCAAAGCTTGTATGATGGCGGCCAGATAGCTGATATAATACTTTTAAATACATACTTATTATATATATAAATAGGTAGGTACACGCTAAAGGTGTGACCTACACGGGTGAAATTTCATAGTAGGTATTATAAACGTTATCATATTATGTTATTCAGTAATAGTCAAATAATAGGATTAATAAGCCATTTCGTTGACAGCCCTAAGCTTGTCACAGTATTATGGCAAATTTAATAGCTACGAGTCTTACTTAAATTTACGGAAATGAAATTAAAATCGTAAGCTATTATTCAAACGAGCATCTTATGTTAATCTATTAATAGATATTATTCCAGAAACGGCTGAATATTGTGTATCCACGTATATAAAACGGTGACTATGATTTGACTATTACCCAGTAATAGGTACGACAGCTTATTATTGTCAAAGCGATATTTTCGATAATAGGAATATGAATATCCACACCTAATATATAACACCACTAAAATTAATTCAATGACTAGCTGTTGTGGTTCACGGCTTTATCCTACGATGTTATTTAAATCGTTCCCTTGAAATCATGCGATCAATTTGGCGAAGTTTCCGACTGGGGATACCGCGCATTCAAATAAAAACACTCTTTACTTCTTCACTTGAATTTTTGTAATTCACTTTGGAAACCATTGCAGGTCCTGGTCTAAATGTTTTACTTCCAATAACAAATTTAATCAGCCTTAACGCCAAACTTTTTAACGTTGTCAGTGTGAATTCAAACCTCAAAAGTTTAATAGTTCTAAATATTCACAGAACATATGTTCTGTGTACTTAAATATTCGTGTGATTCCTTTATTCCGATCATTAGAACTCGGCATTAAAGTTAAGATAAAGGTATACGTATCTTCTATTGTCATCGCATCTAAATCTAAAGTTACATTGTTAAGAACATGCGTTTTAACTCCTAGTGCGATTACCATCTCTTTGTAAAAGATTATCCCTAAACATAGTGTACATAAATCTCAGTAACTTTTTCATAATTCACATTATCACACGCTACCATCTTGTGTTTTTCTAAATGACTTGGCTATTATGATCAATTCTCTTATTTAACTGTTATTCTATGTTTCGAGCAATTAGTGATTAGAATTAGTTTTATTAGGAAATGGAAAATATTGTGACGTGTTAAATGACGCAATTAGATGAAATATTTCTTAGGTATGATTTAGGATGATAAATAAAGTCCAGATGTACACATCGTAGATCGCATCGTCGCTTAACATCATACATACATCAATTGTTAAAGAAACAAAAACACGCGTACAGAGTAGGCTAGCCTTTTTAGGTCGAATATGTATTCCAAGCTTACCAAGAATGAAAAGCTGTAATTAAAAAAAAAAATACAATGAAAACCAGCGCGGCTTGATTGACTCGAAAGATGTGTTTCGTAAAGTGGGCTGCTTATACTATATTACTATTCCATTAAAGAAATATTAAATAGTAATCATTACACAGTACACATCAAATATCCTATCGTAAACACCGCTTATTATTTCGTTTGCCTTTCCAATAATTTTATTCAAAAAAATATAGGAAATCAATCAGTAAGGTTAATATTAACTGAAGTGTCAGTTGCCTGTTTATGGCCAGTAACAAGAATAATAAAAGGTTGTGTTTCGAGTAAAAAATATTTCAACCCAAGTTTTTTAACCTAAGGAATTACAAATACCAATATGTGTGTATAAAAATAATTATGCAACTGAACATAAAGCCTACTCAAACATTAAAAGAGAAAAAATAGCTTCAGGGCAATTTTAGCAAAACAAACTTCAAGGCTCTCATTAAAAGTAAACAAGGAAGCATCATTGATTGAAACATACCTGGAGGCAATTTCGACTTGAGCATGTCCATAGCGACGACGTTGATGATGAGGACCCAGATGGGGCACTCGAGGAGGTCGTTCTCGCTCTTGACGAAGCCGATGGCACTGAGGCACTGCGTCTCCAACCTCCGCCGGTCAGGATACCCGCGACGAAGCTCGCGGTTCACATTCGACTGGAACTTCTTCATGTCGAATAACTGAGAAAGGAAAAGATAACATTCGATAAATTAATCTTACACAATTTACAATGCAATGAAGCAAATTGAGAATTACGACGAACACACGTACACTGAATCAGTTTATAGATAAAATTGAAAAATAACACAATCGAAGATGAGACAGATAAAAGAGTAGTCAAAGACATTGTTAATGTGGGACCAGCACGTTTTGATTATTACTTAAAATGTATCGATTTAATTTTTGTGACATTTCACATAATTACAGTAATACCATAGAATAGAAACACTATAATAGAATAAGACATTTTCAGCATATCAAAATATATCATGTCAAAATACGTACCTATAACAAATTATTGACATTGACTTATGCTTATCAAATTTATTTTGTAAAATTAAACATTGGTACTATGTTTTCAAGAATTGAGAACTATTAATTACAGGGGTTTTTGAATTCGGAGAAAACCTCGTTGCATTTACATTTGCGATCTGAGTTTTGTAAATATTGTATCGTGACATTGACCGTATAATTTATTTTAGTTTTAATTCATCATCTTACAATTAGCGAGAATATTAACTATTTTACATTCATGTGTTCCCCTGAGAAATACTAAAAGACATGGTATATTTGTACTGTACGTAAAAAGAATGAACAAGCTAAAACAAAACTAATGGAGTCATAATAACCATAACAATTAGTAACTTTCGAACAGCGAAATTAAAGATAACAATTGAATGATAAACATAGTGTCATAATTAAGCATTTAAAATGAATTAATTTCACTGAACAATCGTTTTCTCGCTGACGGAGATTACTTTAGGCTTCTTTTAATTATAGATAAGCTAAAAAAAAGCTTAGTAATTTTATCTCAATCAATGCATGACTATCCAAACAAACTGACGAATCAATGGAGGGTGATGTTATCAATTTGTTACATAACAAGACATCACCCAATGGAAGACAATCGGCTGGTCAAACAAAAGCTTCGTATACGCGTAGTCATGATGGTTCTTTCAGTACTCCTGAGGTTACACTGTTTGTTTCGATCTTATTTGCTTTGTTGGTAACGTGATGTGGGTCTATTCATTTATAGTTTTGGGGGGCTATTTAGAAACGTAGTTATTTTGATATATTGGATTACTAGATTCGTAGTAAGCCGTAGTTACCTAGTAGTAAGAAAGAATGTCCAATTTCATAATCATATCTTCAAATATTTTCAAATACCGCCTACATCGTTTACATCGCCTACATCGCATAATCCTATTTCGATTTACAAATATTTCAATCAAAGCCTTAGGTAGCATACCTGTTTCTTCATGACTTTTTCCATCATTTTTTAGCCCGTGGTGATGTTAAACTTGTGTTTCTGCACTCGCAAAACACTCAGAAGTGTTTCAGTTGTTCAGGTTGTTTAAAAAATGATGGAAAAGTCATGAAGAAACAGGTATGCTACCTAAGGCTTTGATTGAAATATTTGTAAATCGAAATAGGATTATGCAACGAAGTACGATTTGTACAACAAGTAGGTTACTTTTCAAAGTCATATGCAGAAATATTGATAAGTCGGCATATTAATTAATTTATATAGTTAATATTTATTTATAATATTAATAATATTATAAATATAATATTAATTTATTATTAATATTAATTAATTATAGACAGCCGATGTATCCATTGACATCACATGCTTTCAAGGAAGTACGTTTTCACCAATGGATAAAGATATACTCTTCCTTGAGCAAGTGGCCACCACCTTGAGCCCATCTCACCCACATTTGCCCTATGTTACGACTGATATCAACGAAGCATCTGACAATAATTGATTTTCCAATCGGCAGCCATACAATCAGAGATCTATGTAATTTATCAGTTACATCTGTCACCTCGTTTATAATATTGGAAATAAAAGCAAAACTGAAAGTATAAACATATACCGATGTAAAATGAGTCATGTTTTTTATAATCGCTAAATTCAAAAGTAACAAAGAACCCTAAAACTTTAGTCACGCGGCTGAGTTTATGACAACCAAAGAGTTATGAAGTCGTTACCTTTCAAACGATGCACTTTCAACGGCGCACTGCATCAAGATGCCATAGACAAGTATCTATGAATCATAGATTCAGAGATTGAGTAATGAAGGTTGAACAGTGGTGCCAGTCTAATTTGATTTGGCTGGACTGTATTTTTACTTTTAGACAAATTTACAGTAGATTTTAAACATGGGAATAAAAGGTCTGAACAGGGCAACGATTACTTTAACAAATCACTTTTTTTAGTGCTAGGAAAGTTTGTAGAGTTCGCCTGAGGAAGTACCGCACCTTTGTCAAATGTTCTTATTAGTATACGAGTAAATGTAACTTGTGAACATACAGTGTTATGGTTTGAAGGGAAGTAAATATCGCGTAATTAATAAATAAAACTTACTAAAATCCTACTATCCAATAGCAATATCATAAATGTGAAAATTTGGATGTTTGGAAGTTTGTTGCTCAATCACGTTGGAACAGCTGACATGCGCTTTGCTTGTCATCAAGCGTATGTCATGCTTGTTACGTCACTATTCTATATACATAAAAATGAATGTTTGTCTGTAAATTACATTCTTTACATAATTGTAAACTATGCAGTCCAATGGTAAATTTGCCAGAGATGCAAATTTGTTGTGCATGAGCCTAAGAAAGTTTCTGAGTTGGTACGACCAATTTTAATTTTCGGCAGGGGGCCTAGCCACGCGCAGGGTACAGCTAGTATTATAAATACCGTATATAGTGTTAAAAACCAAATGCTTATAACACCAAGTAAGGCTTATAAAGAATGATCTGATTCGATAGTTTATATTTCGATACCAAATTCTTTCTATTCAGTTGACTATGCTGATGTTATCTGTTAAATCTACGGCCAACGCGGTCTGTCGGTAAGTCAGTAGAAGTTTTCTGAATCGTCGAACTTTTGATACGGTATCGACAAGTGACGATCGAATTTCGATCATCATCTATATATCTCTCTCTTCCGTTTGATTTGTGATTTCAATCTCTACTTTCCCGACGGGTTATTACTAGTTTTTAAAATCTGATTTTGTAATTCAATCAATACTTAAATCAATATCTACTTAATACCAATTTAATTTAAGGTTATGATAATGTTTTTTCAAACAATTCATCTACTTAATTGGTATGTAAGTTCTTTTAAATTTCATTTAGAGTATGGAGTGTTATAGTGTGAGTGTCAAATTTTTTAATTAATTAATTTTTAGTTTTCGTTTCATGTGTCCACTATATGCAAACGATCTTTATCTTTATAGCGTTTTGGCATCAAGCTGCAAGTTTTGGAGTGAGTATTAAATTACTAAATTCTTTGACTCATATCATAATTTAAAACCAACTAATATGAACCTAATAACTTGTAAGTACCAATGTTATGCAAGAAGACCGACATGTTCATCAACTAATAGGTATGAAACTAATAACTTGGAAGTCTCAATGTTAGACAAGAACGTTAGAAGTTACCTAGAAAGTGTTCGTTCGAATATTTGTGACGTTTGCTAACTTGCGCTTGACTCAGGCGCGGTCCGAAGGGGGATGGTATTAGGTGACATGACCACCTCCAAAATCATCCAAACGTTAATCAGAAATATCAAAAAAAATACAAAATCTCGAGTGCTACTTTTTACAGCAGGCAAGCAACTGGAAGAGTATCTATCTACACGGATAAAATCGCGAGCCGCTACTAGTAAAATCCTTTTTATCGACATTTTATTGTATTATTATTGGTGACCGCTCCCAAATTTGAGGCTGCGACCGCGCCTGATTTGACCAAGTGTGACCTTCACTCTTTGTGTAGGGTCTCGAGTCACATCAGTGGGATGATAAAATGAGCTGTTTATGCTAACTATTAACAAAAAAGCACATATAAATTTATAAGGGTGCAGTCAATAAATGTATGCAAATGACGCTATTGTCGTGGTAGGCGGTATCAAACAAATTATGATAAGAACCACTTAAGATTTGCTTAAGACTTTATTGGTGATCAATCACCGTCATTTGTTTCACGTAATTTATTCTTGCACTAACGCAATGTTAATGATTGCATAATTTAAACAATAGACGACTTGTATTAAACTAATCCTAAATGACTTTGGTAGTAACAAGGTCAGTTATTTGTATAAGAAGCCATGCTGGTCAAGAGCGAGATGGTATTCGAAGGATATTTTCTTGAAACATGTTGGTCTTCGTGATGTTTTTCTATACCTTTAATATAAATGGAAATAACAAACTTGTACAGCCACATTTAGAAACTGCTTCATGTATGCTTTCACTTCTTCATGTATGCTTCAATCATGCTCTAAGTAATCGCGTTAAGTTAGTTAATTTACGTGGTTTATAGAGCCCTGCGCCTTCTGGACTAGCACAAAGTTTGGTGGACAGTAGTCGCCCCTTGTGGCCAACTGAAGCCACTGAGACTAGCAAGGTTTTAAAAAAAGTCTTTAAAAAAATAAAAAGTGGCGTTAGGGTTCCTCACGTTGGAACTTCACGCCTGTGAAATCTACCACTGGGAGACTTTACCGACTTGACTAACAGATAAGTCTCAATTATAGTTAAACTAGCGGCCCGTTCCGGCTTCGCTCGGACATAACCTAGACAATGTATGCAGCGCCGTCTGCCGGGCTTATTTGTGAATTTAAACCATCTTCGAATACACACACAAAAAAAACATTCAAATTGGTTCCGTCGTTTAGGAGTTCACTGTCAAATGATTAAATTACTAAAATGGCTAGAAAAAACAGGGGTTGGTGATAAAAGGGTTAAAATTGAGGGTTGTATGTATTTTTTAACGCCACATTTAAAAAAAAAAAACATTTTTTTTTATACCGAAAATTAAAAAAATAATGTTTGGGGTGAACAACCCCTAACACTTAGGGGTATGAAAAATAGCTAGTAGCCGATTCTCAGACCTACTGAATATGGATATAAAATTTGGTAAAAATCAGTAAAGCCGTTTCGGAGGAGTAAGGAAACAAACACTGTGACACGAGAATTTTATAAGAAGACGAGAATTTTATACATAAGATATAAAATAATATTCTAATATTGTTCAGTATTGAAATATTCCACATTATAATTAAACGAAAATTTAACCTGTTCATTAAAGTCAGCCAAAGATCGTGTAAACCAATCTAGGATTTAATTTAGTCACAAGGGAATTAGTGTGGGAGCGATAAAATCACACAGAAAAAATCTCAGAGCTGAGCAAGTTTCAACACTAGATGGTATTGTTTAGAGAAAATTGGGATTTAATAAAGACAATGCCCATGTCCACAATTAGTTACATGAGATTCTTTGTACGACACAAGTTTTGTTTCAATCGGATTTTAATGTATCTTGGCTTTAAAATGGCTACCTATAGTCAAAGTAACATGCACAATAAAATATTGCACTAACTATTTGTTTAACCCAACGTAAGCATTGCCTTTCAGTGTGGTATGCCGCTAGGATGCGGGGCACGCTTCCGACCTGCGGTGGGTTGGATGATCTTGATTATCTTTGGGTCTTCATTGGACTATGGATAATATGTATCTATAATGTTCTTAGTGTAGTAATTAGTTGTGTATATTAAATTAATTAAAAGCCACAAGATCAGAATATAAATTACAAAACATACTACTTATTCTTAATCTGTCCCGCGATCGTCAGATCCCCGCCCAAAAGTGCCCAATTATTAATTAGTTAGTTAGAAATGTAGTACAATTCTCCATTGTAATTTAGTTTAATAAAATAAAGTATCTGTCCAGATAATAAACGAACTAGAGCATTGTAGTATTTCAAAACATTACTTTTTTTTGCCTTTAGTCCCTTAAGTTCTTTTGTTATCACAATATAACATTTCTGAGCCAATTTGACTTTAACCCAAAACTTTGACAGCTTTTGTGTCATTGCACGTATGAATAAATGTTCAAATTACGCATAAACTTTCACTTAAATTAACAATTCGATCATGTTTAAAAAAAATGCATTGAAATATGAGTAATCTCCATTAAAATGTTTCATTTATCGGTACTAAAATCTTCTTGATAGTGGTAACACATTTCGACAAAATCCAATCAAATATTGCCCAATTCAATATTCAACAAAACAATAGCACGCTTTCTGCAAATTCACTTCAACTAGCAGCAACTAACAAACACCCAAATGTATTGTGTATGAAGCAATGACCATACCTTCCCTTGCTTAATGGTCCTATCTTCTCGTTGTTTGTGACTTACGTAAACTCACGTAATGGTGTATTTATTAATGAATCTTTTCGCTTGTTCTCTAGGAAGTGCCATTGTTTCAAGCTATTAAAGTGGATCTTGATGTATTGCTTTTTTACTGAGTTAGATTTGTTAGAGCACTGTTCCAACTATACCTCGAGACTGACCTCGTGGCTTAGTTGGTAGTAAGCTAGTAAGTATGTTTTTGGAACGTAGGTCGTGGATTTGATTCCCATCAGAAACATTTTTTTTTATAGCAAAGGGTGACGAGACGAGCAGGACATCTGCCTGATGGCAATCAACATGCCTGCCAAACAGCACAGTGACATGCAGCTATTGGAATGTGATAGTCCAAATCATTACCTAGCACTGCACTGCGGTCGTCACCCAGAGATCTAAGATATTGTCTCTAAGCCCTGTAATTTCTCTGGAAACATTGTCCTCCAAACCGTAACACAGTGACGTTTGCACATTACTGCTTGGCGGTAGAAAAACTGGCAAAGGTGTGGTACTTCCCCAGGCGGACTCTGCTAAGAGTCTTACCACTACTAGTTATTTTTGGCATTTAAACTATCATAAGTAAGCATCCACAATTATCATAGTACTTATTATTTTATTGATTAGTTAGCTCCGACAAGTGTATTGCTTAGTATGGGGAAAGTTAATTTTAAGTCAGGAATTTTTACCAAAATGTATTTATAAAAAAACTTTTAAATAATGCTAAGAAATTCAATTGAATACTCGTAGTAATTCCTTCCTTCAATTAAATAATAATACCGAGAGATTGAAGGAGGTGTGTACGTTTTGGTGTCACACTTTGGACTATCATCATGATCACACAATGTCTTGGTGGTCTTTGATCAGAAATCTCAATCTCACAAGACTTTCCAATTTACAGTTTATGGTTGAACTGATTCAGTCAATCGCTGTCAACGAATAAAAGAGGGATGACTCGAAAATTGTGTAATAATGCAGGCAACATAAAAGAAATTATGTGGCAATGTCATGGGCGAAGTAATTCGTGCCCTCTGATCGTGATGCACCGATTGACTGCAGCGCACAATGAGTCGGGCATTAGGCATAATGTTCGGACACTTAATACCATTTCGTGATTATTGTCTTTTATAATGACGAATAAATTTTAGGTGTCGAAGAGAAAGGCTGCGATAAAGAGTGAAATTACTGAAACCCGGTATTTTTGTGATATATTTAAGACAGAAATAGTCATTTTATAAGTTGTCGGGGTTGGTTGAAACAATAGTTAAAATTAATTACGGAATTTTTTTGCTGTGTCCCGAATCCCCACATTTTGGTGAAGTTTATTAGTACCTAAACTGTGAATGTGGTTTTGTCTAATTACAACTTTAATTCAATTTATTGTAATGTGAATTTAAAATCTGTATTAAATTAATTCATTCCATTAGAGACTCTTAGCCCATTTACCTAGCCCTGACCATCAGTCGAGTCTTTCCACGGAAGTTACGAAAGATTGTGTTGGAAATCTGCCGTCTTTGGGATGAGAGCCACGATCTAGGATTGGATTGGTTTTGGATAAAGCTGATTTTCATGATTATCCCACAGATACACGTGACCAGTATAATATAATATTTTGTGGTTTGTGCCCGATAATCCGGGAATGTTTTGTTGGAATAAAATTTTATTGCTGAAAAAATAAAATGATGTTTATTTGTTTAGCAAAATACTAGTCATTTTTGTTTAGGATACGGTTGATTACTAATTCACAAAACGACGTTGTGCCTTAACGTATTTTTAAAATTGCTTGATTTTACGTTTATGATGTTACTTAAAGCTAACTTATTCAAGTTAGTCACAAGTTAGTACACGTAATAGTATCAAAGATAACAATAAATTATAACTATTCGATAAATTAACAAAAACCAAACTTAATTTCGTACCCGTATTTGGTACGAAATGGAGTCGTTGGAAATAATAAAATACAATAACAACGATCGATTACATCAAAAATGGAAATCTAATCAAATTAACGAACAATAATAGAGTTGCCAAAGTTGAACCTGCAACGACAAACTATGAATAAACTGCAATCAAAGGCCAGTAACTTGGGCATTATGTGGGTAACCATGAAATTAATAGCCGGAGTTACGAAATAGTCATTTGACTCAGACATTTAGCGTGAAATGTAATTGGGATGATGACTGAGTCAAAAATATACCATTCTAATCAAGTGGATTATGGAAAAATGTGAGACACGTATTGTGTTTTATCAAATTATTAAAAAACCACAAAGATATAGATTATTAAACTTCCGGAGTAGGGCGTTAGGACTTCAAGTCAATGTAAAAAAATTACAATGAAACGACAGCATTTGAAACATCTAAGCACTTCTTATAACTTCGTCATTTTTTGGTTGTGAAACAAAAAACTAACAAGACAAACAATTTTTTTAAAATATAAGTGACTTATTAGGTTTTTAGTTATCATGCCCATTCTATATTCGATATAAAAATATTAGAATTCCCGAAGGATCTATAAATCACACTAATAAAGGTGTGTAGTTAGTATATTCCTATGTAACGACTGAACGGAATTTGTAGTGGTATCTTTGCAGAGTCTGCTTGGGGAAGAACTGCACCTTTGCTAGTTATTCTATCACCAAGCAGTAATGCGCAAACATCACCGTGCTACGGTTTGAATTGTTTCCAGATAAATGACAGGGCATAGAGAAAAATCACCTTTTATCTCTAAGTGGCGAGCGCATTGTAGGCCTAGGTAATGATTTGGTATCTTCATGTACCAGTAGTTGTGTCGATGTGTGACACTGTACTGTTTAGGGCAGGTATGTTGTTAGCCATCAGGCGCATATCTTGCTTTTCTCGATAAAATAAAGTATGTACATTGCCTGGATATGGGAAACATTTTATCCCGATTAATTAGTTAAATCCTACTAATATCATAAACGTCAATTCATCGATGTTCGGATATTTCGATGTTTGTTGCTCAATTATATCGTAACGCATGAACGGATCGAGCTGAAGTTGTAACACAGTTAGATCATAGTCTGGGAGAACACACAGGGAATAGGAAAAACGCAGGTAACACCGCGGGCTCTGCTAGTGATTGATATGCGTGAATTTTACTGGACAATAATAAATTACCATGAAAATCTGTTGAGTTGCGCGATATTTTAATCTATACTAATATTATAAAGCTGAAGAGTTTGTTTGTTTGTTTGAACGCAAGGATCTTGGGAACTACTGGTCCGAATTGAAAGGTTCTTTCTCTGTTTGATAGTCAATTTATTGAGGAAGGCTATAAGGCTATTTAACATTACGCTACTATCAACAGGAACGAAACATGAATGAAAAATGTAACAAAAACGGGAAATAATTTTGCTTTTTGAGAGTTTTCGTTGCGTGACAGCATGTGCCATTCGTCAAAGGTTCGTGAAAGGTTGCGTCATTAGAACCTAAGGTAACCGAATTTGTTCAAAATTTGAATTGGTACGATGAATTTTAGATAGATGGCGTAGCAACGCGCGCGCGATTCAGCTAGTTATATTTATTGACACATAAGTACAATAATTAGTGATAACGTTGGCAGCATTCTGGACACGACTGACGACGGACTTGATCATCTTATCTATAGACCTTCATCAATCTATGGATAATTTCGATGTGCTTACTGCTTAGTGTAAAAAGTTAGGTATGTTTTTGAAGTGCAGTTTTTATTGTACTCGTAATTTAATTTTATTAATAAAGTTTCTGTCCAGTAAAATTAATTACGTAATATTTTTTAAAGTATAGAGAGAGTGACATGACGAGCTGGTCATGTACTTGATTGTAAGTAAGATGCCTACCCATATTATCACAGTGTTACGCAGCTATTGGAATATGAAGAGGCCAATTTATTATCTAGCACTGCGTTGCCCTCATAATCCAGAGATGTCTTGTAATGTCTCTGGAAACATTTACCTTCAAACTGAACGTTTGCATATTACTGCTTGGCGGTAGAATAACTGGCAAAGGTGTGGTTCTTCCCCAGGCCTATACTGCAAAGAATCCTATGTTCCTACCACTATAGCATACCTACGAGTACTAGATTGAACTTTGTGTCAGAAGTTTAAAATATATGACATTGAAATACTTACTTTAAACCATAATTTGGCATATAGGAAATTACCAATTTATTAAATTACACGATCGACATGTTTGTTTCTATAAGTGGTGCTTTTAGTAAAACGTTACAAAAAATCGGAAAATAAATTAAGGTTCTCGTTTTGTGATAACTTAATTTATTGATCATTAAATCATTTAATTTCGATTTTAACTTATAAGTGAAACAGGTTTGAAACGCATAAATCAACGTAAAGCTGACCTTGAACACCAGAACTTAGAAATTCACATGGATACAGACAGCTAAAACAGTATTAAGTAGTTGTGGGTAGTTCCGCAAAGTTGTGACAATATAAAAAATTGGCAGAAAACTTATAACTCAGAGTTTGATAGCTTACTTTGGAAACAACGCGGGTGAACCCGCAGGCCGCAGGGTGTGGCCATCTAGAAATGCTGACACATTCTTCATTTCAAGATGGCCAATGGCCATGGTCCCGAGTTTACCCGAAGATTTCTTATCATTCCCGAGCGTGACGCTAGAATTTAATTCAAAGCCCACAAAAAATCTGTCTGTGGCACGCCAAAAGATATTTCACTTCAAAAATATTTGACACAAAGTAATAAAGAGAAAAAACGCAGTGGACTAGTGGTAAAACGTCCTGTTACACAATCCTAAGACCGTAGGTTCTAATCCCACCCGCGCCTCTGGGAATTTTCCCAAGTGCATATATGTACAAGTTATCATCAGCACTGGCTATACGGTGTAGAAAAAACATCATGAAACATGTAACATTCTAAGTAAGATATTTATGAAAAACATGTGGACTTGATCATTTTAATTGGAAATCAAATGAATTGCAAATTATTTAATATATCTAAACTTTCATCTGTTTATGCATTACTCAGTTGTGCTTAGTGTATGTAGGTATCTAAGTTTTTTTTTATCTAATATTTTTATTAAATTTTTATTATCTAAGTATAGTTAGATACAGTGTAGTTGACTACACTACACTATATCTAACTACTTAGGTACATACACTAATCGTTATAATTTAGTTTTAAAAAGAAAGGCTATGTGCATTAAAAAAATAATAGTGCCTAAGTTGCATCACCTTTAATGCTCTATGAATTATTTTTCATTGTGTAGTTAGGTGGGCAATTATGATTTAAACGTAGCATATGCGTCCAACATCCAAGGGCACAAACACTTTCACGATAACTTAACACATTTATTTTGAACGTAGATGTTTGGCTCTAATATTATGAAAAGAACATGCTGTGGAATGGGTTGCTTGAGCGGGGTTTTCTCGATGGTTACAATATTGGTATCTTGCAATCGAGAGTGAATCGGTTTCTTCTAAGTATGAACGCTTATCGTGGACCGCATTTCGCTTAACATCAGGCGAGATGACGGTCAAGTGTAAATCTATAATAGTTTTAAAAAAAAATCCAGTCATCGGAACTGCCGGTAGAAGTGAAAACTTAACTCAGAATTTGATAGCTCACTTTGGAAACTACGCGGGTGAAACCGGAGGGCGTGGCCTGGTCATCATGGCATGACCATCTAGAAATGCGACAGCATTTTCCATTGGCTGACGCATTTCTAGATGGCCATGCCATGATGGCTAGGCCACGCCCTTTCAGCATTTACCATTGGCTAACGCATTTCTAGATGCCCAATGGCTATGGTCCCGAGTTTACTCGAAGATTTCTTATCGTACCCGAGCGTGACGATAGAATTCAATTAACACCCCACGAAAAAGCTGTCTAGGCGCGCCAAAAGAAGTTCAAAAAGTTACCAAACCAAAAATATGTAGGTATAATGTTAACGTTCGATCATTACGATTATCTTACTGAAATTTAGAATTTAGTTAACTAATATATAAATTTACCTTAAATATTTTCTCCTGTTCTAGCGAATAGCCCGGTAGTTTGACGATGTCCTGTCCGATGGCCGTCTCTTCGTTGCTGCTGGCTGCTGTACTCTTCACAAACACACTACTCTTGGAGTAGCGTCTGATGAGTATGTTTCCGGCGTCATCCATTTTGATTTTGACACCCTGTAAGAAGAAATAAACTTTTAACATCGAGCAGTTGCCTAATCAGAATACGAATGTTTGGGTTTTATTTACATGTAAATTAAAATATGCATGTATTATATCAGTTACCTATTTATTATATTTCTCTTATACTATAGGGTTAGCTTAGTTTAGAGCTAGTCAGTGTTGTGTGTAATCCTTCAATATAATATACATATTATGTATTTATCAGATACGTTTTATGTACAACTTAGGAGGAGTAGGAGATTTCTTAAAATTGTTTGTTTTATTATTATTTATGAGTAGTAAATGTAGAGCTGTAGTTGTAAGATTTTTTGCAGAATCGGCCTGAGGACTTATCATAATTTGACCAGTTATTCTAGTGCATAACAGTACTGTGTAACAGTTTAAAGAAGATAGTTTCCCGAGTAATTACAAGGTTAAAAGATGTCGTCTTATGTATCCGAGAGCACAGTGCAGTGCAAGGCAGTGATTTCGACTCTATCAGTCTTATTCCAAAACGTGGATTAACGTAAGTTCTTCGTTATTATCTAAGTTAGTACTAGAACTAATATTAGTCCGCTTTTCGGAATAAAGCCGTATGTATGTGTATGTTCGTATTCGACAAGCGTGATCGCTACCATTAGTTCTCGTATTTCTCATCTCGTATGTTTTCCTAATGAAAATGAGTTACGTTGTGAAATTCTGTAAATACTTTAAATGTACCAATTGGTGATTTCAAAGATGAAAAGGTTGATAACGAGTCTTACGAATAGGAGCCTATTGTTTCTTAAGATATCTTCAGAATTCTAAAGAAATTTGAAAAGTCACGTAATTTTTTTCAACTCCTATTCGTCTGTGTAGAAATGCATTATTCCAATAAAAATGTGTCATGAACCCCTGATAAAACAAAAATTCGTTCTTCGACATTATGATTTATTTACAAATTAATTTTCGGCAGAAATTCGTTCTTCGACATTATGATATGTTTACAAATTCAATTTCGGCATTCCAAAGTTAATTGCTATAATCATGCAGCAAGACAAAACGTTAAAATTACTTTTCAGTCATTTTGTTCTGTTATGTTATTGACTGCAAATTTGTGAAATAACAATTTTTTTTCAAATTGAGTTATTTCACAAATTCGCAGTCAAATTCTCAGGTTATTGAATTCACAAAAATAACAAATCACACAGTTTGCTTTCTCGTTTTTTATTTGGTTTAATTTTCACAGTTATTTGTTATTTTCCTGTGTATGTTCGTTTTTCTATTTTGATGTTTAAATCACCAATAACACAGAAACCCATTCTGAGTTCATTGTATTCAATAAGAGCACCGTTAATGCTACTGGTGTCCTTAGCGCTAGATGCAAGGTCATTGTCTTATAATTTACTTCTTATTTTAACACCATTCGTGTTATGATTTATAACTCGTCAACGAACTACAATAGAATTAGTTCCAATAACCATCTGACCTATGACATCACCGACCTCAGTTCGTTTGTCAGACCATGTCAAAGTTTAGGCGGTTGTTGACGTAATTTTGGATCTACATTTGATATTCTATCAACGTCTATGCACGCGGAAGATGACTAATTGAAACAAAGGAAGTACAAGAATGGTAATTCATGAACTGTAGACATATTTGATTGATTGGGAAAAAACGCTGATTATGTCCTAATGAACTTGCCATTTACAAGATTTTAGCTGTTCGCATAATACCAATATATTATGTGAACATCAAAATGTATGGTATGTTCTATGTTCATACCTTTAGACACTACTGTAATGTCTCTTAAGGCCTGTTTGGATTTTGATTAGTGCGAGTGTATAGTAACTGGCGTAGTGAAGTGATAAGAAGCGTCTTCTATTTCTCACTCGCACTAGTAATAATCAAAATGTAAACAAGCATTTAGTCGTGAATAGAGAATGAACGATGCGCTAATTCTAACGTATTTTTCTTTTGTTTTTGGATATCCACACTCATCAGTTTATATGTTAAAAAATATTTTTGAAGACCGATTTTATAGCTTAAGAGTCGTAGGTCATAGATTCCATTTCAACTCAGGACTAAAACATAATATGTAATGAATACGGATATTATGTTGTCCTTTGTGTGGGTGTTTCTTTGTAAAATCATAAGTATGTATGTACTATTATTTAAGTGTTACATCAACTATATGGTTCTTATAATACAATATTTCCTTAGTTTGGATCTAGAAACTGTTGTGTGAAGAGTTTACAGTTTTGTAAGTAAAATATTTTATCTATCCAACGTATTACGTCGATTGTTATTCGTTTTGTTAATATTTTTTTTCTAATACTTATGAAACTTAACACTCGATGAACGTAGTAATATGTATTACCGACCGGCAGCGGGAAGTTAACAAACCACAGGTACTGATATTGACGAAACGTTTTTAATTGTCGCACGCGGTCAGATTCCTACAAGCCAGTAGTCCGTAGATAATTAATTCATAGACGATAGACGAAGAAGCAACATTAATACACCATGATGTCCATGTTGTAATGTTCTATCGTGCCGTGACTGATGTGGACACACCTACTCATCAAAACTAAGTTGAGGTCGTAAATATTTCTATGAGTTTGAACTCAGGCAAATGCTGGGAAATATATGTAATTACGTAAAATACAAGTAAAGAATAATGTACCTACTCACACAGTGCATTAATATTTGGAAAGTTGTTTTCAAAATCGACTCTGTAGATTCTGAAAACGACTTTCTAATCCATTTATTTGGATAATGTTTATTATTTTAACCCATACCTAATACACTGTATACCACTTAATACTAAGTAGTTAAATGATTTTTTATCTAGTCAAACATTTGGGGGAAGTCCTGTGTTGTGAAGTCAGGTGCCTTCCACAACGGTTTATGTGAAAGAAGATCTAATATCCGGTGTACATTATTCCAGTCCAGCGATCAAATCCAGCGCTGGATTGCTTACTGGAAAAATGTGAACCGTCACTGGAATGCATCGGCACTGTTCACACTGTTCACGGAATCACTGGTCTAGTATAGTTTCTTTAAACTTTAAACTATGTTAGAAATAAAATCTAACAGAAAACATGAACGTTTTTGAAATAGTGTACATTTTGCCGGAATTATAGGATTGGTACCATACGTTCATATATTTATTTAACTATTGGAAATCCAGAATGTACCTACATTAAGTAACGTTACTTTTGAATGGATTTCAAACAGTTAAAGTATTTCACTATTCACTCATTTGCTAGATTGAAAAGGTCATGCACTGATCACAACGTGATTAGATATCAACAATTTTTAACTTATGAGTCTTTTATCACATCAAGTTCTCCGTCTGGCCTTTCTGGAAATTCTGGTGATTGTACAAATTGGAACACAATTCATTAACTAGGTAATGATGATTAGGTTGAATTTGGGTTGAATATTTCAAGGATTTGAAATTATAAATTACGTTCTATTTGATTCATATTTGTTTACAGTAACTAGAATTGATAAAATTATTGAGTACGCGGTAGTTATTATCCTTGAGTTAGCTTCTTAACTGGACCAAATTAGGTAGAACCAATGAGGTTACAGTCTATCTTGATTGTGTTTTTATAACTACAAACTAGTTCTAGATTCATATCGAATTATGTTTTGTATTGATCTGTATTAACGTCATTTTAAGCGTCGTGTTGAGACGTGATTGATGAATCTTTTGTTGCTTCAAAAGCTTTGTTCTTATTGTTCGAGCGTGATTTTGTGTCTATAGCTAAATGTTACATTTGATGAGCATCTTTGTTTTAGAAAAAAAAGTAGTTGTATTGTATACTTAATCACTTCTCCAGTTTCCGACACTTGTTTTGGAAGAACAAGAAAAGTTTGACGTTATTAGATCAAATCACTATAAATAGGTACTTTAATAAAATGTGTTTTTTTGTATTCTATGTTCAATTTTATTTATTTAAACAAAAGTGTTTTCTTACGTAGCAATCAAAGTGAAACTACAGCATTTATACTTTTAAAAAATAGACATAATAATATAATTTGTCATAAATTAAGGTAAAAAATAAGACAGGACAATTTTTTTTTATTATTATAGTTCACTACTACTATTAGCACCATATTTTCTAATTTCCATTTTGTTATTTTGTGTCTTTATCGCACGACTAGCGGCCCGCTCCGGCTTCGCTCGAATAATAACCTAGATATCAACTGCAGCGCCATCTGCCGTAGCCTATGTTACTCGGGAATAATGTAGCTTTCCAAAGGTGAAAGAATTTTTGAAATCGGTCCAGTAGTTTCGGAGCCTATTCATTACAAACAAACAAACAAACAAACAAACAAATCTTTCCTCTTTATAATATTAGTATAGATAAGTCTTGAGCAATAACTACCAGTTTTTTTACCGTCAATAGGGTTGCACTTGATCTTAAGATTAGTTCATCTCTTACTTTTACGCAGTATTATATCCCCGACAAGAATATACTTATAAGTCTTATTGAAGCGAATATCAATATTTGTATTTTCGAACTTTGGACTGACGTAACGCTTATAGTACAACCGCAAAACAAATCAAGCTAATATTTACGTGGGCGTATCACAAATTATCAACAGTGAATCCTTTGAATGGATTCTGTTCCGTACCTACTTACTCATCAAGTAATGTTACATCACCTTGTAAAAAATACGGGTCAACATCACAAGTGCCCATTAATATCTTTAAGGTTTGATTGTCCGTTGTGAACTCGTCTATGTTTATCGTTCTGTGTTCTGTAGGTACCTACTCAGGTCTTCGCCGTGCATCACTTTAATTAGCTCGATGATACAAGCTGTGTTGTTGTCAAGAAGCTTAGCTGTAGAAATCGTTGCCTGGGTGAATGTTTCCTGATAGACACAATTTGAGTTTCAATCGGCATTGAGAGTGAATACATTTCATAACCCACATCGGTGAAGAAGCATGAATATCGATACGAGTAGGCGTCGATAAAAAAATTAAGAAAGTTATAACAAATATGAACCATGAACAGAATTTTTTTTTTCTGTATTGCTTTGAAATTAAGTTGCAATGGAAGTATACCACTTAGTGCTATTTGTAATAGACTGAACAATATCAAAGCGCTGTTAATGTTCTTAATGGATAGCAGTTTATTAAATAAAATTTTATGTGTGTGTTTGTAGTACATAATAGAAGAAAAGAAAAACCAACTGTAAACGTACCTGTCCTATGTGTCTTTTTAGCTCATCTGTTTTCTGATCTCTGTGTGGATTGTCAAATCCGCATAGACCGATTCTGAAACAAACAAAAGAAACACAAATAAAATCGTAAAACTAAATTCAAATAAACAAAACACGCGAAGGTCCATCACATTTTGATAGTCTTTGCAAAGCTTGGAAAGGATCCAAAATATCTTAGAACGAAATGCGAAAAAAGGAATTTTCAGTATTTGTGTTTATTGTTATTGGCAACCACAAGAACAATTTACATTTTAACAGTGATATTGACATTGGTTTTACCAGTTTATGATGAGGCGCCTATTGTGGTTCGTGAATTTAAATGACATGAAAGTAGTATTGATTTACAGTTGCGGTTAAATCAGTCAGGAGCTTTGTATCACGTACGGTTTTTTACTATTTGTTGACGGTATACGTTAAGTTGAAATTCTCAGTGTTTTTATTCGAAAACTAGACTAATGTTCTGTTCACATGTGATGAATTGAATAATGACGACATAGGAATTCGAATCTCATTTAGTATTTCGTCCACGCTCGTATTGGAATATCGTTTTCTCAAAACCGTTCGTTGGCACTGCCCTGGGAATCCACATGGTTCTACATTTGTATTCAACTGAAGAACAGACATCGTTGTGCTTACTGATTGGAAAATTTTCTATTCTATGGCTACCATTCAGATATTCAAAGGTGAAATCTTTAAAATTTACAAAGTTAGAAATGCACATGGTAGAATTAGGAATCTATTCATTGACAGACGTAAAGGTGTTTTTTGTAGACGTTAGTGACAAGTAAGCGATATTTGCACATGCAACTTTATGTTTGTCAAAGCCAACCATTATTTGCTTTTGTGGTGGTGATGAACGATGAAATTTTATTTGTTGGTGACGTTAAGAATTTGAATAGAGTTATTTGAAGTAGAAAGTGAAGTTCCTTTTGTGGAAAACTTGCGCTTCTATTATGTTTATACTGAGTTCAAGAAAGGGATTTGAAGAATTTAACGTAACTGTGTTGCCTGCAACGTATTTTTGTGATTCCGTTTCTATTACAGCTAATTCTGATAACCAGTTAACTATTCCGTTATCTACTTTGTTTATTTCGCATGTTAGAACATGCTTAGTTGTGTTTAAGTGTTAGATATTTAGAATTTTGTCTTAACCAGGAATACATTGATAATTGAATAGGTAAAGTTACTAATATATGCCTTATAGCTCTTTTTTATTGGAACTTTTAAACATGAGGCATGTGAATGTTTGAAGATTTAAATTTCAGCTAACTTTTCATTGATAATTCACACGGTCCAAGGGTTATTCTATTACCATGGAATTCGCATTCCAAACGCTATAATAAAATGGCTTGTTTCATACAATAATTGTGCGTGTAGACGCAACGCTTTATTATATATCAATAAGCGTAAATTTGTTTTGACCTTTCCAAGTTTGCATAGCGTGTTGTATAGAGAAGTTAAATTCAGGTCAAGTATCAATATAATGTAGGGAATTGTAAAGAAACAAACGACTTCGGCTTAATTATGACGTGTTACACTAGTTTCGACATAATTGTCATCGTCACAATGACAAAGGACTGAATTATAAAGCGTGTATGTTTGTATCGTTTTTAGTTGAGACAAAATTATAAATTTTACATCTATTTTGTGCTTAGTCAGTTCTTTATTACGAACTTTATCAAAGCCTTCATTTTTATACATTTCAATTTTTTATATTTTCTTTTTTTGCATTATTAATATCTAATAGTTGAAGACAGCTGTAACTTGAAATAAACTACATGCGGCTTTGGTTTCGCTTCTTATAACCTAGGTGTGCTCCTGTTCACACGAACAGTGATTCAGTATAGTCTGGGTAAGCCAATAGGCTTAAAAATGTATTTATACCTAATAAGGTAATAATACATTTTTACACTTTAGGCTTTAACAACAGCGATACAAGTTAAGTGACACTGAATATTTATTTGCAATTTCAGCAGGTACTTAGTTTTTTTTACCGTTTGTGAGTTTGCACTTGATAGCCATTTCATCTCAGGGAGCGTGCTAAATACCTTGAATCACTCTCAGAAAGAAAAACGGAATCACTCTTGATTAGAAGTCATACTAGTAAATGCATTCCACAGTTTAGACGTAGATATGCTCGTATACTAGATCTATTTATGTATGATAGATTTGTTTTTCTTTGGATCTTTCAAACTTCGTAAAAATGCGTTGAATTAGTTATAAATGCTATATGAGACAAAATTTTGCAACCTAATTAAATTATTCGTACTAAGATAGAGGTATAAATGGGTCGTCGACTGGCGAGTGAGCGGCGGCCTTGGCTTGCGTTCGCTACTGTGTCACTTGCGCGCGCGCCGTTCCGCTGTCTCTCTGATAGATATGTTTATACTATCTTGTATCTGTATGAATGTACCATGTAGTTGTTTGTTTGCATACAAACCATCACTGATATTTTGAGATTGTCCACGTATTACTTGTACCTATGTATATTTACTTAAAACTTAAAACCCAATTTATGTCCCCACTGTTAAATCTCAGGACCTGCTCCGAAAAGGAGATGAGACTCAAGACTATAATCGACCACGCTGGCCAAGTGGGGGTAGGCGCATGGCTTTTGTCATCAAGGAAATGTTTTGGCAAAAAATGTTGTTCTTGAAAGATGTATGTTTTCTCACTACGTTAAAGTTAGTGGTGACTTGTACGATTTACGTCTATTGGTATCTTGTAGCAATTGGCAAAATATTCAAAAAAATACGATAGAGAAAGAGATTCGAACCTAAAACGTCACAATCTTAGAAAATCTGACGTGACAGGACGTTCTCACCACTGGGCCACCACGATTTATGTATTTATAATATCTATGGTTTAGAAGACTTTTTTTACTCTTCCATCTTCAAGAAATAATCTCATGAGAATCTACAATACCAGGACAATGAAATTCTATGTATCTTAGCTGATTTCAATGTTTGATCGAATGGAAGATCCGTAATTATTTTAATACAGTTTAAAATAGAGCAAGATTGATAATTCTGCTTGAACACTGTAGGTAAAAAACAAATAGCTACTGGCGTCAATAAAAAAACAAATGTTGTGCTTTACAATTCTCTTATCATAGAAATCGATAATTCAATCGTAATAATAGACACAGCTACTGATCACTAATCAGTCTCCGGGCTGCATGCGTGACTCGATACCAAGGACTGCAGCAACACTCGTAATGAAATGTTTCAAACAACCAGGTTCCTCTTAGCTAATTCAATTATAGGGTGTTTCATTATAGCAGTCACGACTTCATCAGATGAATTAGGGTTTGTTATATGACGCGTAAATTATATGGTTTGAAATCTAATTTTACTTGTGTCAAGATAAATAGAACAAAGAAGAATTGATGTCAATCGGTATTATGATGTTTTGAAAATGGATTGTCATAGAGAAGACAAGCGTAACAAATATGACAAAATACTATTAAATTTGATGTCATGTATGTCAGAGAACATAAATTCAGTGTATTAACTATGAATGAAGCTGATGTTGTTGTTAAAGGTTTTTGAACTAAATTATTTTGAATGGATTATCCGAGTCGTTGAACTATTCGAAGCTTAGTCTAAATGACACAGGCAGTGATACTGACTACCGTGACAAACGCGTAAATATATAAAATAATGTTAAAGGTGGACTTTTTGTGGGACTCAAAATGATTCGTGCTGCAGTTTTGGTTCCCTCGTCAATCGAAATAAACATGTCATTATGGTGTAAAAAAAGGGTCTGACCCTTGAGGCGGAGTTCCTTTCATCATTAAGCTGTTAAACGAGTTCTTAGAGTTTTTAAATTACTTGTGGGTTGTGAAACACTAATATGTTTGTAGGTAATAATCAAGGTTTTGGAATGAACAAAAGAAAACACTAATGAACTCAAATATAAGGAAAAATGCAGACTAGAAGCAATAACATCAAATCTTTAATTTCAATCGGAGAGAATTTAATTAATTATTAAAACAATAATATTTCCTTTACCGAACAATATCAACGATGTTTTGTTTTCTGACATTTAGTGTTCGAAATAGACAAAATTAAACAAATTTGAGACACAACAAATAATTTAAAACTCGAGAGAAAATGACTTCACATGTCTGGAGAAATATTTGTACCTTGATTGAACGATGTAAATTTAATTTCTCTATACACGATGTGATTTGAATAAACTGTATCTACGAGTACTATTGGTTTATAACGATAAAAAAATCTGCACAAATACATCTGGAACAGCCATGTGAAACAAAACTGTACATTGTGGCTAAGTGGTTAGTAGCTCTGCCTGCGAAGCCGAGGTTCGATCCCCACCCAGTGCAAATATTTGTGTGATGAATTCAAATGTTTGCACTGTGTCTGGGTGTCTCTATGTATAATAAGTATGTATTTAAAACTATATAAGTATTATATCAGCTATCTGGCCGCCATCATACAAGCTTTGCTTAGTTTGGGGTCAGATGGTGTTGTGTGTGAATTGTCCACCAATATTTATTTATTTATTTAAAAATTTCTATTACAAATTTTGTTATAGAGATATAGTAGGCTAATTTACCATCGGCCAATGGTAAATTAGCCTACGAATTGGGCATTGAACTTCCTTGGGCACGATGCACTATGGGTGCGTCCGGTAACTCCGGTAACACACCGCAAGTTCACAGTTCAAGAGTGACAGGATCTCCACTTGGACGGGCCGTGAAATTTGCGGAATTAACTATTGTTTGGGCAATGCAGACTAGTGGCGTGTCTCGCTTCTTCTACGTAGTGTTAATGACATTGGAAACGTCATTTTATTTGCTCTATGCTCAAATTTAAGAAAGCGAACAGATTTATAATCTTCAATCAATCAAAACAGATCGTGTTTTGTCTGCATGTATCATTCATAACAACTATTGATGAATTAATTGTTACTTTCGTTACATTAGTAAAACACTTTCGCTTGAGCCTGTCAGGTTTATTGTATAAAACATGAAAGTTTTTACTTTACATTCTGTTGTGTATGCTGCTAATCGCTGAGGAAAGCGAATGTAATCGATCAACACATGACGATTAGATCCATGGGGAGGTGACATCAACACCAATATCGATAGTTTCAATATATATTCAGTTCCAATTCCTAGTTTTATTAATTTAAAAGATTCACGTTAATCTCTTTACTTTTTTAGATTTCTAAATAAACATCAAACACATCAAGGAATCATATTCTTTTTAATTTCTTAAATTTGACGAATTTTGTTCCAAACTATCGGTACTATCTAAGTTGTAACAACTGTCTTATTCTTCGCGAATGTAAAAATTTGAGATCGTTATATTTTTTTTCTACGTAAATATGTAATATACCTACATCATATAAGTACTGTTTAGAAAAAAGGAAGACTGTCTCCAAATTTAACGTTCCTAAAGAATAAAACAGTTGTTATTAAGGTAGATATTGAAAATACTTGTGATAACACGAGAAAAAACATTCATTGAGAAGCCAGACTCTAGCGTCTCCTAAAGAATGGCAGTTGTACAATGTACATTAGTTTTACCTTTTGTGTTTAAAATAAATCACGCCCAAACTCCTTAAATAGCAAAATGTAGATAGGCGTAGTTTTTTCCTATATTTTCGTAGTTCGCGAAACGCGGAACTTGTTTCGTTTCAAACAAAAAAGGTCGTGATCAATTATATTATTTACGAATCTTGCTTTTTAGACATAGCAAAGCTGGGGCTAAGTCCTGTGTAAAGGTCAAAGATGTTAAACGATTTATTAGTTTTGGGTATATATTGATTTTGTATATTTATGAACGAGCGTCTGTCTTTTATAACAGCCAATATAATATATACTTTGAGTGTAAAGATTATTACGACTGTCTAATTAACAACTGTACCCAATGTTATGAAGAAATATTTGATAGTTTTTATTTTTTGCAATGTTTTATGGGTGTATCGCAAATTGGAATTTAATTTTGGAATTTATTGTTACAAATTTTGCAAGTTGTTTAAGTCTATGGCTTTGTTATTGATATCTGAAGTGACTCAAGCATCATATCCACGTATATGAATATATTTCGCATTGACGTCAAGAGAACACGATTTATGTTCCTCAGATAATTTCTCACTGTCGATAAAATTACGCGATCTGACGTAGCATCACTTTCGTTCGCGGAAGCGTGCAGCGTCAACGAAAGTAAAAGCTGATCGGTGGGTACCGGATTTACCTACTTGCACTTATAGTTCACGCACGATGGCCTATGGGTCGTTCACTTTAAATTTAAGATTACTTACACAAAAGGTATTAAATGTGAAGCAAGAAATGAACACCATTAATAATATCACTTCCTTTACATTTAAGGAATTATGTACAAGAAAAGATTAGTCTTGAAAAGTATCTTTTTGACTTTGCAAAAAGTTTTATCCCTACTATTTATATTATAAGTAGTGTATGAATTGCGAATTCTATTTCTAGCGATAAAATAAAATTGAGTCTACTACGAATTTTAATCGTAGTAATAGGCATTTAGAACATTTTATTCATGTGATGGTAAATAGGTACTTACTTACAAAAGATTTCTTACACGCGTACAGTACAGTATATATTTTGATATTAAATATGAACTATCATAATTACAGTAGGTATATTGATTACAATCAATAGTGTAGTTACGCAAAGCAGATAGCATTTCTAGTTCTTTAGAAAAACAAGTCATTGCTAGTTAAAGTATATTGTTTCTAAGAAAAGCACGGTCTCACAAACTAATACAAACATACGTTTTGAAAGGATGTCTCTCAATCCTTGGCATTTAATTCAGAGATATTTTAAAACTAATTATCATTTACAATGCATCATAAACAATACAGATGTACCGATTGTTACTACTTTGTTTACAGAGACAAAGGTCAAATGGACTGTGGAGGGTACTTATTAGGCATTAATTTGAGATGATTATTATCTCGATTATGCAAATGTAATGATTGATGACCAAAAAAGCAGATCCAAAACTCTTTGACCTTATAGATACACTGCGCGGAAATTAAACATTTATGAGAAATATCAAGGACACTAAAGAAGACAAGACTAATTAATATAGATTTGCAGAAAAACTAATTCTAATACCCTTGAGAAATGCCATAAAATTATTTAATGTTAACCTGTAATTATAATATATGTAATTCTAGATTTTAATTACAACGAGATATCAGATAAGTAGGAGCATTGAAAGTAAGCATTTCAAACGTATATATTACTTTCACATCTAATAAATCAGAAGCAATTTGTCTAACCATAATAAGATTAACGAAAGAGAAAGTAATTTTAATTATTAAGGTGTTAATACGCCTAATAAGAGCGACAACAATGCGTATAAAATAATACAATTCAACATCAATTGATGGGATAAACTTTGATTTTATAATTTACGTTCTACAAATTGCTATTATTTTAATATTTAAATCGTCAACTGATTAAGGCCAATTTGGTATACCTAAATGTTTTTCGATATTGAACATGTACAATGTACATGTTACTCTTCTGTTTAACAATCGAAACTTTAAAAAACCCATTTCGTTCACCAATGCTTTATGCCCTTTACAATAGAATGAAGCGTTCTTCAACTCATCAAAGCAAATAAACATCTAAGACGTGTTGTAGGTCGTTCGAGTACCACCAACAATGGGACTGTGATGTGATCCGTGAAACTGAGCGTGTTGTTGCCAAGGACTTAGATCGGATGAGCCTGTCACCTTGTATCAAATTGGGTCGATCGAAAGGAGGACGTGTAACCGAGAATCGTTATAATTGCAGATGTAACAAGATCGCATTGGCAGATATACTCGTTTAAGTAATTTAAACATACGGTAACTGAACAGAGAAAAATAAAATAGAGCCTTAAATTAACTTATTAAGGTCTATTTGGGTTCCGATACTAAAAAATACTAGTATATTTAGATGACAGTGGTAGAGAGTTTACGAGATTGAGAAAGGCAATTGATAGGAGAGGCGTATTTTCATATAATTTACAAAATAATACAACATCACAAAATAACACATGTACATGTTGTCATAAAAATCACGAAAATGGAAATGGAACAAAAGAAATATCAATGTAAAATGTGAACTTAAAAGACGTCTATTTGCCATTTTTTTAGATTAGTTATGCTGCAGAACTGTGCTGTGCTGCAAAATACGATGGTTATTTGAAAATAGTAGTAAATTTAAACTAAAATGATGCCACTAGATCATTCTGTTTTAAGAAAGCAGTGTTTTTACAACGATAACGATGTCCTACCAATTAGAAAAGCACTTAGATCTCTTTTAACAAAAAGTTTGACTTTAATAAAGGTTCGCAATGCCGGGAAAAGCATTGCGAACCTACCGGGAAAAGTTGTTAAATTTAGATACAAGATGTTTTAAACAAAACAGTGTACCTAATGGTTTTACAGTAAAAATAGCAACACGATGAAACTTGAGAGTAGTAAAAGTGTGACTCGATATAAAAAAAGAAAGGGACACTACTATTGAATTCAAAGAACATAATGGTACCCCAGATGTTAACTAGAGCGTCATAAGACACAATAACTGCATGAAAGAAAGTAATTCTCAATTGGTAACAATTGATTTTAACGCAAGAAAGAAAATCGATTTCCGATCGATACGGAAAAAGCCGAACAGCGGAAGCTATTAATAACCGTGATCTATTCAACAAGTAATGATCTTTATTTCCTTGTGATAGAGTCATAAATGGAAAGTAAGTTTTCACTAGACTAACAATTATTTTCTTTAATGATTGCACTGTCTTCACTGAACGGTTCGTTACGTGCACAGAGTAAACTCTTACTCGCTTTCTTATTAGCTTTGTTTCGTTATGAGATCTCTGCACTGGTTAACATAAACCTTCTATTACCGGGCTAGATGGGTCCACATGTCCACATGGTCATCATCTTCAATTCAATTCAATTCATCAATTCGGTTTTTTGTTCACTCGTAAGCATTGTTCTTGAACAACGAATAGACCTAATTCACTGCCTAGCACTGCACTGCGTAGTGCCTACGTCCACCAGGGATATGAAAATATTTATATGGAATGGTTCTTTATTTAATTTCTCTGGAAACATTGTTGTTCATACTGCAAAATAATAGTGTTTGCACGTTACTGCTTGCAGCAGAGTAACTGGTAAAAGTATGGTACTACTCCGTACTACCTCAGGCAGACTACAAAGAATCCGACCACTATTAAATTACTGAAACCAAATAAAATTTCGTGAACAATGAATAATTCTAATGTAATTAAAATGTTCTAATTTTTAAGTATTATCATTGTATTCCTGTATTGTTTTGTGGTATAATAAAGTGTTTTGTATTGTATTGTAATAATTGTCTGAAGCAGTTTAACAAATATATAATTAATCTGTTTCTCCAATATAAACGAACAACTTTCGAGATTCTGTTTTGTAAGTAGACATTACTGGTTAAGAGCTAAAGCAGGCTATGTTTCGCCCGAAGCAATACCGTTGCGACATGCTGAACCAAACCGTAAATTTACTACCTATAGGATTTATATGGTTGTTATCTATATAAGAACATGAAAGCATTGTATTTTAACGAACAACACTCAATTAGCTCAGAGCTGATAAGATTATATAAATTAACTCATAGACAGACGACCATTTGAAACAAAACTGAATACTACAATTAAGTATTTGACGAACAATACCTGTAGATGTAGAGATATAGCAATAGGGATGATGACAGGATCAAAAATATACCGTTCTAATTAGTCCGTCACATAGATTTTGAAAATTTTTGAGACACGTTTTTTTGTTTTTTCGAAACATCAAAAATTGACTGAGATATAATCGAGAGTGGGGGGGGGGGGGTCGCGAGATCACGACGTCACTCGTGATTAAAAATCGTACCCACGAGTGACGTCACGCGAAACTTCGAGAAACTTTGAGCAAAAAATATTGTACACGTATTTTTTCTTTTGTTTCAAAAACAAAAAATGACGAAGATACAGCGCTTCGAAGTTTCGTGTGACGTCACTTGTGAGTACGATTTTTGCTCACGAGTGACGTCGCAACCCCCCACTCTCGAAGTTTGATGGTCTATATCTTTGACGATTTTTAATATTATGAAAAAACAAAAAATACGTGTCCAATATTTTTCCATGATCTAGCTGACGGACCAATTAGGATGGTGTATTTTTGACCCAGTCCGGTACCCTATTCGAATCATAACCTAGCACTACACTACGCTCATCAGCCAGAGATGGTTTATCACAGAGATAAATAAATTTTAAACTATAAACTTTATGGAAACATAACCCTTCAAAGCGGAATATGGTGATGTTTGCAACATTACTGCTTGGCGGTAGAACAACTAGTAACTGGTAGAAATCACTATGTAGTGCAAATGAAGATCTTGTTGTATCTAACCCCAAAATCGTCTGTTGCGAGACCGTATTGTTTTGCAAAGCAATTGATCTAAGAATGTGCCAGTAATTGCAAAATTTAAAGTTCAATTTATCCATAAATTGCTGAGTTGTATCCATTTTATCAAGCTTGAGTAACTTAAGCTACGGGGCAAACACAATAATATATTTTACAACTACCAAATGTGCTCTATTTACTAGATATTTAAAATTGTCTTATTTTGAGTTGTAGATTAAATTACTAGAGATTACTTTAAGAATCTTTGTTTGTAAGCGCAAGTTTAAAATAGTGTTTTCATTCAAAAAGTCGTGGTTACCTAGTGGCTACAAAAACATATTTTACAATAATAGTGGGCGTAGGTTGAAATCTCGTGTGCACCTCTATTTTTTTTCTAAGTGCAGATGTACGAGCTTGTATCACCAAGTGGTGAGCTTTAACGGTGAAGGAAAACATTGTAAAGAAACGGGTATGCTTCAAGAAATACATTTTTCGAAGACATGTTCGTCATCCGCCAACCCACACTGCCCAGTGAGATAGATTACGGCTATTTTCCTAGTGAGAGTGAGGCTCCAAGTACCACCAGTGGGAAAATGAGCAGCTTATGTACCATTGAAAACTAAAGTAACCGCTACGTTTTAAAATTTAACTAAAGCTCACAAATGTCGCAAATTTCTTTAAAGGTTTGAGCGTGATCAAAAATTCAACAGATTTTGGCTCGCGTGTGTTTTTGAGTAGATAAATGTTTAAAATTCATCAATTTTGTCAATGTATTTAAAAAAAAATAACGAATTAAAAAATCATCACTTAAATTCTAATATATTATAATACAAATAGGTGCTTATCACATCAAAACGGAAATATAAGTAAGATGTTTTCTACAACGACGTAGTACATAACATGCCAAACAAGATGGCCTTCGCTCCACCTACTTGTAGCGAGCAGGATATGGCTGCATTTGCATGGAGTGATAATGTCAACGGCTCGACCTAGCTGTCAACTTTTTTGTTACTGTACATATTGATGAGTAAAGGTTTCCTGAATCCATAGGCATCATTGTCTTTAGCCCCCGAAGCAAAAACGACGGATGTTTTAAGTTTGATGGGTCTGGACGTCTACTCTGTTTCTACGAAAACGAAATTTCGAAAAAAACATCGCGACTTTCCTGCTCTCGTTCTACTTCGTTTCGTCCGATACAACATTGTTTGACGTTTAAATGTTCTAAGCGTACTCTAATTAGACTAGTCTTAGAACATTTAAACGGACAAAACGACCGATCGAAGTAGAATCGGAGTTGGAAAATCGCGAGTTTATTTCGAAGTTACGTTTTCGTTGAATTAGAGTAGACGTCCGGTTGTCTTTATCTGTGGCATTGTAACTCCAAAACGAATCGACCGATTTTGATTTTGTGTTTTTCGTTTGTAAGGTGAATTAGTAGGGGGGTGTTTTTAGCTATGTTTCATTAAAATCGTTTGAGCCGTTTCAAAGTTATCTTATGTTAGCTGCTGAAGTTTAGACACAAAGTAGTATTTGTTTTACTTTGAAACGCACGTGTGACCTAAACTGCGACATGATTGCTTTGGAGGGTTTTTAATTTCTTTTTGATTTGGTGTATCATCATCGTCATGACCGCACTCTAATCCACTGCTGGATATAGGTATCTGCCATTATGCGCCACTTAGCCCTTTCCACGTTTTTTCTTCTCCAACTACTCCCTGTGGCCTTACGTAAATCGTCACTCCCTGTATACTTACCTAATGTACGTACTCGTTACTTGTAAGCTATCATGGTTGTTCAAGTACCTGCACTGTTGTGTTGTTTATACACGGAATGTTTATACAGCGAGTCCCTGTATTTCGATACAATTCCATGTACGTTTTCGTGTAAGCTTGAGTTTACCCGTGAACACGGTGCATAAAACTACACCAAAATATCGAAGACGCGCTACTATTTAACCATGGTAAATATTATCCCGTAATTTATAATACGAGTCTTTTATTTATTATTTGTTTATTGTTCTGTTCGCCTGAGCGTTTAATGAGTTAAATAATTTCCAATAGAAAGATACTTAATTCCTATAGGACATTTAACCAGTAGGTTCCATTTTAAATTCCATTAAGTATTTGACTTCAAAAGCTAAGAGTATTTTAAACAAGTAATATAATTTGTGATACTTGACATGATGTGATCAACATTGATATCAAAGTTTTTTTCTCAGTTAATAATAGATCCATTTGGACATGGTATGTTTTTGTCGTGTAGTTTTAAATTGAAAACATACGCCAACAGAAGTCAAGTTGAATAAATGCAGACTTAGTTGGATTAAATCTATTTATAATGTGAAAAATTTATCACTACTTAATTTGAATTTTGAGGCTATCTCAAATTTGGTACTTTTTTGGTTCGCATAAATCTTTAGGAAACATGTGACTTCATTGCGTTTCACGAGTAAATCTTCTCGACGTACAAATATTCCATGACGGTAAAATCTATAAAGGTCAAATATCCGCAAATACAGCTAAGTTGAAATAATTGGAATCTTTAGCTATGATTTTCAATCACTATTTGGTTGCAAGTATTTACCTAAAGTAATAAACATTATTGAATTCTCCGACAGCAACCAATCTACTTAATTGAAGGCATTGCCCGCTAAACGAGCCGAACTTAGAGATGGCTAAAAGGTCACTTAACCAATAAGGAGTCTAAATACTTAGTTACTGGTAAATAGTTACGACATCGGTGGATCTCGTGAACAAGTTACGTGTTATGAAACGTTCGTGATTCTCATCCAGTTATAGAATTAGCAAAATGTTTGCATGTCTGCAAGGTTCGTGAATGTTGAATACGACTTATTCACTAAGCATAGTCACTAAACAATAGTTTTGGAATCGGACCATTTCCTGTTTTCTTCTTATGTTTTTGTACTTCGTAATTCAATTATTCATTTAATAATGATATTTTTTTTTAATTAATCTCATGATTTAACTTTTTCCCAAAGATTACTTACTTACACGTAATTTTTATAAAACAAAAAAACAACGCTAAAAAATATTTGCATTTGTTTACTGGTACAGGCTTTTGTGTGTTGCGTGTAGACAAAGGATTTACGATTAATATTGTATCTTCGTGATTCCATGCAAACTTTTTCCCATATTATCAATGCACTTCGTCAAATCTCACTCAATTTTCAATACAACTTTTGACTAGTTTGACTGTTAAACACTTTTATAATTTTGAATCTAAATTCTAATCCTCATCTTAATAAGCTAAACTCAAATAGACGAGTCAGATGGAGGAATCTGATATTTTAGTTGAATGCCAAACTGCTTCCTTTGAAAATTGAATATGTCAGCTTGTCTGAATAGAGAAGCGTTACTAAAGAGTCATCCTTTGATAAAAAATTAATGCAACTCGAACTAGGTTATTCTTAATTTGAGATGCTGCGACAGTTGTTTTTGCATAATATTGGCACGGCTACAAGAATTGCATAGTGAAGATGCATCAAACATCCAAAACGCAAGGCCTTTTGGCATTTAAAAGGCTAATTAGCAAAGTTTATGTCCCGCCTCGAGCAACATTTGACTTGAGTGTTACGATATGTATCTTACGTTGTTTAAATACTTATATATACTGTTGGAATAGTATTTTAATGCTTAGTTTTTGACGACCGTATTTTTTCCTGAAACATTGCCCCTTCAAACCAAAGAATAGAAACATGTACAGTGAACACATAACACAAAATATTACACCATTATAATACCTATAGTTCAAAATTGTGTCAATGAATTAAATGTACTAAAATAATGGGTCCATAATGATTTGGTTTTAATGGCTTAAGTCGTATTGAACAACATGGCTTTGAAATGTAATTGTAAAGTACTTTTGTAATGAAGTTATCTGTTTATGATATGACTTGATTTATGTGTCTGTCATAATGAGAAAGGGTGATTATGTAGGTCAATTTAACAATAATAGAGTAATTTAGAGTCCGACAAGTAGGGGCCACATATTTTTTGATGTTAATGATAAAATATAACATTACAGTGACCTTCAGCGTTTATATTCTAGTAGACTTTTTAAAATTGTGAGCTGTAATCGAAAGTAGTAAAGGTTTGCTATCGAATGACATGCAAAGGAAGACGATTTCTATATACTTATTCTGAAGTAATTGACAGAGAGAATAGAATGTTTGTAATTGTATATTTGCTTTTGTGATTTGAAAAACATCGTGAAAAACCCGACATGATCCTAGAATCTTTCCAACTAGCACATAGCCAGCGTGGTGGGTTATGACCGTGATTCTCTCCTTGTGAGATAAGAGATCGAAAGTCCCAGCAGTGGGAATATATAGTGGGCTGTTTATACTAGTTGTACACAAAGTCAAATCCAAGGAATTTAAGATACTAATGTTTTTTGTAAGCTATTGTGACAAAGTACGAATTCCGAGTACCAATTACTAACGAAGACGTTTGAAGAATTCATGCTATTTCTATAATTTTAATAAATAACTATTAATTATGCATCTATAATTACGTAAATAGTTTTTGTAGAAAAAAATGACTTTTAGCTTAGACAAATTGTTAAAGTTGAGCCACACTTAATGATTTAAAAATATTTCTGTGATTACGGTCACGAACAGGATTTGAGCTCTGGTTTTTAAACTGCCGATGAATGCATGCATTGAAAATCATCCTACTAATAGTTTAAATGTCAATGCATGGATGTATCAATGTTTGTTTCTCATTCACGTCGTAACGTATAAACTGATCGGGTTGAAATTTGCAACACAGATAGATTATGGTCTGTAAGAACATATCGGCTTTTTATGTCGGGGAAATACCGGGAACTACGCGGGTAAAACCTCAGGGTGGTACAAATTATGTAATTAATTGTATTAATTACATAATTTTATTAATTATAGTGTGAAATTGTAGAAATAATAAAAAAAAAACATTATGATGTTTGAACAGGTAAAGCATTTTGCCAGGGGAATTAAATATCTTTAATATACGTAAAATTGTCAAAATTTTGCTGTTAGACTGATTTAAACATTGGTTTTGTCATTCTCATGTGACTGACCTCAATACTAATACACTTTAAAACTATACTCAGAAGGTACTAAAAACAATCACAAATAATTCACCAATGGTTTTGGAAAAATAGGTAGCGATGGTCAGACAGACTCGGCGAATTTCAGAAATACTGATAATATAATATGTAATTTATATTTTAGACGATAGACAGAGAGACAGACATGGAAATAAGGTAGAGACCCACCCTTTTGCATACATGGCTAGAGAACAATATTGGGGCACAATGACCTCTTAATAACCAAACAAGTTTTGAACAAATAAATCACGAATGTATTCTAGTATGTAAATAGATAAATCCTTATAATGTTACCAGAGTTGCACAATAATACACCTACCTTAATGATAGATACAATTGGGAACTATCTTTCAGCACGATTGGCAAGGTCGACATAACAGTGCCGATTGATATCGATAAAACTTATCGAAATATCGATACGATCATTCGAACAATAGTCGAAATGATCTTCATAATTGGTTAGGTCACAGTGCTTTTAAGTTCGTGATCGATTAATGTTTTTGTTTTGCAATTGCTTGTGAGTGTTAATGAGGTCATAGCTAATCATGACTTAGGAAAGAGCCTGAGGAAGAATGTTATCTATTCAAATTAGATCTACTGTGGCCTAGGAGTTGCATTATTGATCTGTAAACTTGTGTTAATTCTCATATAATTATGCTAAATTATTTTATTTGCTTAGCCAAGGTAAGCTTACATTTATTTTTCTACTAGCTGACCTGGCTAACTTCGTTCCAACTTTTATACCTTCAAATAATTAAAAACTAAAATCAGCCAAATCAGTCCAGCCGTTCTCGAGCCGTTTGGATTGAATTAGTTCTTGTATCAAATTTATTTTTTGAGTTTTATATGAACAAATCTGAAAAATGTTTACAAAATAAATGATAAAAACCATACATTCGTGAGTTTAAAGAAACTTATTGTAAATGGAAGGGCTCACTTTCTATTGTGTCACTTTTCACGCAATTTTGATATGAGCCAGAGGTTAGGAGACCGCAAATAGTAAGTTTCTAAACCGATAGCTAGCATAGTAAATTTACTAAATTCAGTACAGCAATTTGACTTGTGTTAAATTAAGGGTTTTATGAACAATTAGACTTTTCAAAAGCAATATTACGTTACTTTTATCATCAACGTTTTCATAATTCAAATATTTCATATCAACTATTGACTTCATCAAAATATTCGGACTGAAATCAAACCAATGTAAAACTCAACGTTTATTCAAATTTTGATCTTAGTTCGTGACATATTATTTTAGCAAAATTTTAAAGAACGAAACTCCGTAAATCACGTGGAAACAGCAATCCATTTGCAGTCAACGTGGGCAGAACTTCCGGATAACATCACAGGTGTTTCTGAAGCACGCCAGTTGTGTGCATTTGTTGCATTCTCGAGGTAAACTTTAGACAATGTTTGAACGACACAAAGCTACCAGTCTCTTATCTAAACAAAGGCACAGCTCATGACAAATTCATAAGAACCGGGGAGCGCAAAATTGGCTTCAAATACCAACGTGAAGTGACATTCATTTGCCCGAGAACTGACTTATTTAAATGTAACTTCGGGTGACACGATTCACGCTGGTCGTGTAATTTTAAACACATTTGTTTTTAAAGTAGCCTAATTTATACATAAATATATCTATTTGTGTTGTTATGTTGATAAGTCATTCATAGCCACTACAATTATAGACTAAGATTAAATTTACCTGGCGAGATTATTTTGTATGCACTGTACACTAACCATTAGTAAAAGAATTACTTCATTAAAAACTTTACAGTAAATTATTTCTAGAATTTAAACCTTATATTTAGGTTAAATGGAATCTTTCACAATGATATAATGATATACAAAGGCAAAAGTTTGTGTGTTTTGAGTGTGTTTGTTTGTATTGTATTGTTGTGATGGCTGAACGAATTTGAATGAAAATAAATAGTACAATAATAGATAACTTATCATACCGTTAAAATCAAAGGTTGTTGAGACATAGCAGAGACTAAGCAAACCTTAAATTGACACAGTTATGTTTTAAATAATTATTTATGTGACAAACTAATTGAGAACTAGGATTTAATAAGATTAATCTCCTAAGAAACATAAATATTCACACTAAAATAAACTCTAAACACTCAAGTTCCAAAATACTGCCATGTAAAAATATTTTTCATCAATCAGCTTTAGCTCAATTCCTAGAGACAGGAACAGGACAGCGGACCGTGGGTCGAATCTACGAAACTAATCTCCTATTAAACGACAGGAGCCACTTCCACTAACCCACGTACAACTAGATAGCTGCCAGAATTTGCATTTATTGACAGTTTAGATCTAAGGAACGGTGCTGAGCTCATCAATGTGACGAGACAATTTACAGCTTAGACATAATCTGATCCTGGGGTAGAGGTAATACAGATTACTAGCAGCGCCCCGCGGTTTTACCCACGTAGCTCCCGTTCCCGTATTTTTCAGCAATAAAAACGCCTATGTTCGAAAAAGCGACATCGTTTCATGATTGATGTTCCAAAGACTCGAACGAAGAGATTTGACTCTACTTTTGTGATAAGAACGTCTAGGCTGTGGAATACGTTGCCTGAGTGGGTTTTCCCCGATGGATACAATCTTTGTGTTTTCAAATCGAGAGTGAATCGATTTTTTCTAGGTAAACACGCTCCATCCTAGACCGCATCGTCGTTTAACATCAGGCGAGATGGCGGTCAAGTGTAAACCTATAGAAGTTAAAAAAAATGGTTGTCTGTAAAGTCGGGTTACTGACGTTAGTTGAACGTGACAACTTCAACTACGCCTTAGAGCGAGGTAACGGCGGCGGCGAGGTAACGGCGGTAACGTTACATGACGTCATGTTTTGCGGGCGTGCAGCCGGCTTCATCGAATTACAAGACGTTGTCACGTCAAAAAAAAATGTCTATGTGTTAATCTGTCATCCAAATTTTAACTCTATCTGTTCTTTTTTCAAAAACTTTCGCATTTAGAATATTAGTAAGACATTATGTTTACATCTAAGGAAGGCTAGTTTTATCTCATATTACAAGTTTTACGATAATTGGTTTGCGAGATCTCAATATGTACCTAGAGGGAACAGATTAGACAGGAGAAAAGCACAGTTAAGTAACTATCGCTCAAGGTAAAATCTAGCGAAAACTTACACTTCAAACCATTTTCACGCGTAATTCTACTTATCATTCGATTTTACACCTTAAACCAACCCCAATAAAACATCACAAGAGTGTAACTAGTTGAAAATGCGTTGTATTTTTAGAAACCTGCGTTGGTCGCACGCGTAATTTGCGTTTATATCTTAATTGACTTTTTACGAGTTGTTAGAACTCGAATTGGTTTGCGGGTAGTTTTATAAATTAGATCTCGCACGCGAGCCGTTTGAAATAAAGGCCGTTTAATGAAAGTGGATGGAAATCTTGAAATAGTACAAACCAAATTACTCTGCGATGTGAAGGTGTGAACAAATTGAATCTAATATTGATATAGAGATCGTTAAGGACTTTAATAATTTGTGTATGGTAACCTAATAGAATAGTAACATTTACCGTTGTTTTATTAAATTAGATTTTTGCTATAATTTGTATTTTTATGATTATTTAATGCCACATACGTACGACGAGACGTATCGGTTTGCTCAAAATTTTGAGAAGCTTGCATAATTCTTGGATAAATATTTGAAGTACAGCATTTAGTGGCCAGAGTTACGCTATCGTTAATTTCTTAACATACCAACTTCACGAGAACTCCGCTTTTACGTGATGTTTCATTGCCAGTTATTCTACCGCCAAGCAGTAATGTGCAAACATTACTGTGTTCCGGTTTGAAGGGTAATGTTTCCAGAGAAATTACAGAGCTTAGAGATATAACAACTTAGATCTCTGGGTGATGAGCGCAGTGCAGTGCTAGGCAATGATTTGGACTCTTCATGTTCCAATAGCTGCGTGTCACTGTGCTGTTATGTGGCTAGCATGTTGCTTACCATCAGGCATATGTCCTGCTCGTCTCGTCACCTTTTATTTAAAAAAAAAACATTACTCTAGGGAAACCTCTACCTACCTCTAAGTACTTCCATTGCGGTGCTATATCTACAGTCACGTAGATACGTAGGCAGTCTACTTTTGAGGGCCCATTTTAAGCGATAAATTTACCAGTTACCTACTAGGAATTTATGTGCCCGGTTTGTAACAGCGCACACTCATGGTCAAATACTGGTCTCTTTATTTCTCTCTCTAAAGTAAGATGCACACGTATAGTCAAATACTGTTCTCTTTTTTATTTCTCTCTCTAAGAGTGTTGGAATCACAGAAATCTAAATGTTGGAATGGTTGGAGAGTTGGCTGTTGTTAGAAGTTGGCCAAAATTTCAAAATAATTTCAATTTATAAAAACGCTAACAGCGCCCGGTGGTTTTACTCGCGTAGTATCCGTTCCCGTTATCTTCCCGATTTAAAAAAAACTTATATGTTAATCCAGACTATAACTTGACTATGTTTCAAACATAAACCCAATCAGTCCATCCGTTTCAATGTGATTGACCAACAAACACCTAAATATCTGAATATCCAACACCTAAATATCTGAATATCCAAACTTTTGCAATTCACAACATTAGTAGGCTGTAGGATACCAAATTCCTTCGGTGGTTAAATGGAAAATTAATTTAAAGTACAAACTTCGAATTCGTCAAATCCCAATTTCATATATATTTTGTATATTACGATTCAAAGTGCGTGTTATAAAAAATATGTTTGTCCTGAGAAACTGCAACTGAATCGTATCCGTTATGCAAGCGGGTCCAATTCATTGTCACTGGGCAACGCGACCGATTACACCAGTGCTTCAATGCCGTCGTCCTACTTTCCAAGCGATGCAGTGCAATTATGTGGACAATATAGCAAAACAAATAATTACAACGTAGTGGCAGTATGGGCGTGCGCAGACGCCGTGGTCAAACAAATTGCCAGTCATAAGAACTGCTGGTAGGGATGTTTTTTTACGTAATATAGAATTTTAGTACTAAATGACACTAATGCTACTTTAAAACGTATTGTCCTTTTTTCCGTTTCTTTTTATTAACTCACAATATTTCACCCATAAACAAATAAAAAACAAGATTATATTCAAGTTTATTTTTTATTTTTTTTATATTTATTTAGTGTTTTAACATAAATACGTTCTGTTCCGCTGCTCTTCCGTCGCTCAAGCGCTACGAGGCTACATTATGTTAGTGGTGCCAATTTATAAGATTTTCCTCTATCAAAATGTGTTGAACACGGATTCCGAAAAATCGATACATTTTCTAAAGTCAACGTACTTTATCCATTCATGTACAATTTACATTTCAATTAATAAAAAATAAAAACAGAAAAAAGCATACAAATTGTGTACATTTTCAAAATTTGTAATTACCACTTTACTGTATCATAGTAATTATTGTACAGAAAACTGTCAAGCATTATACGAGTATAATATTATGTTTTTATTAAAATTGTACGGAGCCATGTCAATTTTTTTTCTTTACATTTAGTGGTATCAAACTGTGACTATGTTTTAGATAAATTTTCTTTTGTAATATTTTGCTCTTCTACTTCACTCTGTTGGCTTACACGACGCACTCTTCTAGTCCACAATCACTTATGATTTTGTGATATGGCAGTCACATCATTAGTATTTGTCAAAATGAAAAGTATATAAACATAATCAACATAGTAAAAATAATAAGTGAAGTCCATACTGCTTTTCTAGCAATAAGTTGCTTCGCAATTGAAATTCACCCTTAACCTCAAGTAAAAAAATCTCGTTTTCCAATGCCGTTTTGTTATCAGAATAACAACGTGGTTACGATGAAAAACAATGGACCCAAGGACATTAAATTAATATCTTGTCCTTTCAGAAAGGGTTAAAGCATTTTTTATTTCGAAAAATGTGACTTAAGTATATGGGAATCAACATTAATTTTATTTATCAGAAATCCGTCAGGACTTAGCAGCTGGGCTTTTGGTAGCGTTATGAAATCGAAGTGGGCGTAATATCTAGACTTGTGTCTACGTTTTAGTAATAGCAGGGTCACTTGTGGGCTGTAGAGTAATCTGTTATTACAAATTGCTGGTTTATCTGACAGATAGAATGAGAACTGGCATGGCGTGTAGTAAAATTATACTGAATTGAGATATGTACGGTAAGAAATTGATATTATTACGCTAATATGTTTCCGCAACTTCATTATAGTAGAATTTAGTTCCACTATTATGGAGCAACAAACATCCAATCACCGAAACAACTTTTAAACCCAAGAGCTGTCATTTATAGGTCGGTGGTAAGTACTGAAAACGTTCTATGTTAAAATGCCATAAATTTTAAGTTTTCGTGTCACGGTTTTATTAAAATTAAGTAAGTAGGAAGAAATATAACAAAAAGCTCAATCTAGAAAGTGCGTCAATCAATCAATAAGTCCTGAAATAATACGTATGAATCTAAATTTTAAAAGTGTTTGGCTCGCGTAACCTTTGAGTTTTGTTTTGTTTTTCTTTATAAGTAAAACTGATCAATCAAGAAAATGTCATTTGAAATTATTGTTGTTGTTATTATAATTTTAAAGTAAAACTTTTTTAAACAAATTTAGTTTAACCAATAATAGACACTTCATTAGCAGTTGGTAGTTCCTAGCTACCACAAAAAGCAAGGCTCCACCATTGTGGGCACTGGGTTTACAGAAACAAAGCACATATCGATAAGAACACAATAAACAATAACATTCAGGTATTGCTGTTGCAACAGCTGTTAGGCGACTGAGGTAATATTTTTTGCGTTTTAAACTATACGATGCGATTTTATCCAGTTCGTTCTCAGTTTTTCCGGCAAAATGCTATATCGTAGTATTTTTTTACTAAAAATTTTACAATAATTGAGAACATTCACATAATTTAATTCTAAATTGATTTTGTTTTTTTTTTATAGAATAGTGTGATGAAGTAAATTTGATGGAATGATTACAATCACCCATCCTAAATACAGGATGTTAAGTATAAAAATTGTAGTTAATTATACCTAAATGTATCCTTGTTAACATCATATTGCTATTTATACTATAAATAAATAAATTTTATGAATTCAGATGATTGACGCAGATAAAATTGAGCAGCCTCACGCTGATCTAAACGGTCGTTAAATATTGCGTTGACTTAATTACTACAGCAATATTCTTAAAATCGTAATAAAATCAAATTGATCAATCACGTAAATATTTTACTGCTATAAATTTTGGTTTTCATATTCTCAAATGTCAAACTCTGATAAACATATTTCTACACGATTTTGCAACGACATAAATTTACCAACAGCTTTTGCTTTCCATTCTAACACGTTTACCTTTATGTTTTGTTCATCCTCGTTATCAATGTCATTTATCATATTAAACTAGTTTATATTATGTCATATTCACACATCCGGTGAAAACTAGTTCATCAAGATTACGAGACTAGCTCCATATACAGCTGTGCACTTGTAAATCCTTTGATCATTCAAACCGATATATCTCCTATCTCCTTTGTAACAGTGGTATCGTTTAAACACATAAAAAAGTCAAATAAAATATCTAAATTTACGTGAAAGTTGCATAGAAATCAAGCTATTAGTTGTCGAATTATAAGCTTTAAAAATATCAACACGCGATTAAGATAGATAGCGATCAAAGTGGTTCAAATCGTGAGATGTAAAGAAACTAGACTCGTGCTTATTATGTCTGTTGGTCGCGTGGGTAGATTTGCGACAATCGACGGGGCAGGTCTGGTAATAGGGTTATGATACTAACGGTGTGGAATTTTTGCTAACATAAAAAGGTAAACTAAATCAAAATATTTCCTAATAAATTGAGTTTTACGAAATATTTTTATCATTAAGCCTTATTGAAACGGCAAAATCTTGATAATTTTCGTCACTTTGTCGCGTGGTAAATATACTAGGTACAACATTTTTATACGTATACCTTGAGTAAGTGCTGGGAAAAGGATACAAAGTGAATATAGGCCAGCCGAAAACCTGTATAATTTTTGAATACAGTCAAATTGATAAAAAAATATTTGATGTTTCTGACGATGCACGAACTCGAAACAGACAAATTCTTATAATGCAGTGGTTTTCAGTTAAGTATCACTTTTAATGTATCAAGTAACGATAAAAGCTATCAGCAATATAAATGGATTATTTTGGGGTGTTGTTCTACATTAAAGTAAAATCATGTTCAAAGGAAAAAAAAAACATAAAAATTGGCAAACAATTTTTGGAGTAAACCCGAATATATACCTACTAAGAGTCCAAATTACTGTCTAGCCTTTCACTGCCCTCGTCACCCCGTGATATAAGAATTCATCTGTTTCAAGATAGTTTTCGGAATGTCTTGGCAGCCCTAAATTCGAACCGAAGTTTCAAAGAAACTTGTTCAAGTAATTGACAGACATCTAAGCCCTGATATTTGAGTCACAGTTTCAGGTCTAAGGTTTGTAGGTCTCGTGATATTAGGCCAGGTGGGCGCTGACAATGGCTTTGATTTAGAATGGCGCCTTGCGGATTAGTATTTGATATTGACTACATTCTAGCTAATACTTCTGTCTGACGTTGTGAATCAGTCTTTCAAAGCCTGTACCAATCTAGTGGTATTTTAACAGTGTATTATGCTCGTAACTTATTTGTCAATGGAATATTGTATGAAACGTATTGTTATGTAAATGTAAAAAAATGTTTTCGTTTTACTTCAACTCAATAATCGTGGGGCATTACTACTTATGTTTTTAAATCCGATAGGTACTAAATAAATATTCTAAAATGATCTTAAAAAAAGTTGTGTTTCTTAGGGAATAGAAAAAATATTGTGCTTCTTAGGGAATAATTTTTAATCTTAAACTACATGTGTACAACGTTGCGAGCCAAAACAAGTAGGTGTATAAAACAACTCGTGTATAAAACCACAAACCAAAATCCGATTTTAAGAATAATATAATATTTATTTTTCCTTAAAATGTTTCAACGTAACAAAGACTACACAACACACACACACACACACATTTCAATACACTAGAATTTGCATTTTCTTAAATTTGTAGAATATTTTTTAAATTACATTTATGTTTGACCACCTACTCGCCCAGTGTGGTTATAAACACACGCTGACTTAGAATACTTATATTCATTCAGACACATCGATATAATTTAACACAAAAAAAAAAAATGAAAACAACGCATAGATAGATAGATGATTCATAGCAATCCCTACCATGGTGATAAATAAATAAATCTCTAATAATAGTTAATTCCCTCCGAGAATTCCTAGATATCACAAAACATTACACTATACGTGTATTAGTTTCACAATCATTACATAAAGCAATAAAGCACAGTACAATACCAAACACAGAAGCTGGATTAGCTTCCTACAAGATATACCCAATTAATTCTCACTAAATTAACTTTAAACTCCTGCATTTTGCTATCGTAAGTTAAAACAAGTCTTAAGTCTAAAACAAGTTCTAATTATTAGCAGCTAGAATGTTCGATCTTTATTGTGCGAGTCTGCATTAGATCTTACTAATTAAATAGGAGTGTAAGTTGTTGGGGCTCCTGAATTAAAATAGGGCTTCGTGTGAGGATCTGATAGGGGACTTCCTTGCGGAGTGAAGAGACGGGAGCGCACAAGTGCTGGGTAATTTTAAAAGGTTTTAGAAAGACATAAGACAGAACTCATATACATTTATTTTTTGTTCTATTTCGTCAACAAATTTAACTAAAACATTTAAAATTGAGGTTATAAACTAAATTTCAATACAAAGATGTTGGTAACGACATCTAACGCGATTTTGTCCACGTTTAGATAAAAGCTTGGCTATAAGGAACTCAACATTTTTCGGAATAAAAAGTCAGCGGCATAAAAATATACGAGTAGTTTTATACCTACATACCTACATTCACACTATAATCAACATAGGTCCTAAATTTGAGATTGATATCTGTTAAGTTCGTTTAACATAGTTATTTTGTCTCAAATTTCAGCTAAATCCGTTCATACGTTACGACGTGATTGATCAAAATATCCAAACATAGACATTTATAAAATTAGTAACATTTCTGTGTTCGACAGTACGCGATGATCTGTGATCGAGCCCGGCGCGCGCGCAGGCGACAGGCCGACTTCCGTGTCATTATGCGCTGAGCGATGCCATCGCACACGCCTCCGGCTATTGTCTGATCGCGCCCTAATATTTGCTTCTTTTTCGCTTTAATAAAACACTTCATGTAATAAAATTGTTGTTAAAACTTAACAAATATTTTCAACATTTGAAACAAATAAATGAATTGATTAAGAAACCCGTTCTTGCCATATTTTCTTATTTTATTAGAAAAGGCAGAAAGTTATACGAAAATTTAGGGCTGTTAATTTTTTGACGAAACGTAATTACTAATTACAAGAAAGTAGACTGTTACTCTAGCTTCTTTACTCATGATTATGTAAATAAAACAACACCTTTGAATCTGGTTTTCACAATACAAGCTTTGGTTAGTTAGCGTTGTCTTAGCAATGTCCAACGATATTGATGTACATATTTCATTAGTGCTAAAAGGCAGGAAATAGTTTATCTGTTTCGTTTCGATCGGAAATTTCTACTTATGTCCACAAAATTTCAATTTAATTCTACATCAACATAATAATTTTCATAATACGCACCTTTCCTTCCATTCACAGAGTTTATAAACACCGTACTTGAACCGCCAAATTCGAACGAAAGTTAAATAAAAATATCAATCACTGGCAATTCCTGCTAATTAGCCACAGTTAACCCGAGGTCAGCTCGGCCGTCATCGATCATAGTTGTGTCAATAAACGTTTAACGTAGCTATCTAACCATTAAGGGCACGTGTACACTTGATTTAGAATTTATTTAGAAATATTGTACTATACATAATAGCGTTAGCATCCTTCTTTAAATTGCCACTGCTGGGGCTTAGCGCCTTCTCTCTACCACCAAGCAGTAATGTGAGAACATAACTGTGTTCCGGTTAGAAGGGCAATGTTTCCAGTGAAATTACAGGGCACAGAGTTAAAACATCTTATATTGGTGGACAATTCACACACAACACCATCTGACCCCAAACTAAGCAAAGCTTGTGTGATGGCGGCCAAATAGCTGATATAATACTTATATAGTTTTAAATACATACTTATTATCTAATATATAATATATACATATCTCTAGGTGACGAGTGCAGTTCAGTGCTAAGTAATGATTTGGACTCTTCATGTTCCAATATTTGCGTGTCACTGTTATTTTGGGCTGGCATGTTGCTTACTGTCATAGGTCATGCTCGTTTCGTCACTCTATATTATAAAAAAGGAGAGATTTAAGCCCATAACCAAAACCTAGCAAACTGTACCTTGTAAGCTGTATTTTGGACTCTTCATGTTCAAATAGTTACGTGGCATTATACTGTTTTAATGTTGCTTACATGAGGTGTAAGTCTTGCTCGTCCCATAACTATAATAGGTATAGTTATAAAAAAAAACTCCATTCATTATGTGCTGATCGAATAATCAATTAGACTACGGACAATAAGAACTTTATTGAACAATTATTACAATTACTATATGTGTATTTAGTGTGTATTTATATGCAAAAATATTTTAAAATGATGTTTTTTTTTCTCACGACCAAGTCGAACACTGCATTTAGGTTCTTACTCGTATCGTGTTTCCACGATTATTGTAAATGACAATTGAAAAGCACATCAAGTTGTAAGCAACATTAAAACTATACAACTATTTTCAACGTAACGTATACCATACCTACTCGTATATGTTTTTTACGTATATAAGAATATTAGTTAGATACTCTTTATTGCACAAAAAAATACAATCAACTTTAAACTACTAACTACTTTGTAAGATAGGTCTAACGGTGATGTCGACTTGCCTGATATGAAGTAAGAGTAGGTACTTACTCTAGATTTTAAAATGGCCAGATTGTATGGAAACATAGCATGTTCTGTGTTATGAGGAAAAAGTATAGGTAACAATTTAACTATGGAAATGGCTGTGTGTATCCAGCCTAATATGTCTATTTCATACGCAACCTCGATTCGCATGGTATTGGGCAACAGCCGCCATAATCGAACGGTTATCGGCGCATACGCACGCTATTGCCACACGTTGGCTGATGTCTTATAAGTTGCCAAGGGATTTGGGGAACAAATCGAAATTGGAACAACAATTACCTAAATTATAGAAATATACTCGTAGGAAGAGAAATGTAACCTACTGGTTACATTCTGGTACTCCAGACAGCGAAATAAATTCTGAACAAGGACCGACATTTTCTGCGATTGCATATGAAAATAAAATGCAATCAATAATATTTAAGTCTTTATATTTTTAATAGAGTTCAAACGGAACGAGGTTATGTAATCACTGTAATTATTGTTTTTGCATAAAACTTTTCGGTCTAAATATAAAAAGTTGTTTGTAAAATAAATAAATAGTAATTCTGTTGTTTACTAGTTGCGATTGTTTACTATTAAAAGACGGTCGACCTAGTGTAGTTTTTTTTAACTCACTGACGCAGGACCCTAAGAAAGCTGAGTAGTACAACGCAGTAATAAGTATGGTACCATACTGACTGGCGTGGTCGTACGTGAAGTGAGTATGGTAAGTATATAAATGTATGCTTTATGTATGTTTTCAGGGATGTTCTATGTATGCGGGTAAGTATAGTTACCAAGGTTAGGTTAGGTTAGACCATTTGGTGCAGAAAGCACAGGGTCCTACCTGTGCTTTCTGCACCAAATGGTCGGAAAGCAGTAAAGCTATCCTTAAAGCAACTGCCAGCCATAGGACCATTACCAATTAAAAAAAACAGGAATTAATGATAGGTAATGGTAAATGATTCTTATTTTTATTACTAACGCCACAGTCAAATAAATATTTTACTTTGGTACGCATATTTTATTTCATTTTACTTCACAAGTCTTGAAACCTGTATAAAAACAATTAAATTACATTTTACTGTTTTATCTTCTAGCTGCCATTATCTGCCATAGGACAAACATTTTCCCAGACAACTTAGCACTTTCACCGTCACTAGTCTGTTAGAATTCTCGGTTATTATCCATATTCGCTCTTAGAACCGGTGAAACCGCGGTAACCTTGTTTGTCCACGCTCCGGTGGTTACGAGTCTTTGTTGCCGGTTACTTAATACCTCATAGGCGGCTTTATAAACGGAATTAGCGTTATTGAAGCTAAGAATATTTGATGCTGAATAAAATAAACAATCGTAAGTCTGAGAATTCTGTGGTACCATAATTAGATCGTCGTGAGACAGAAGATTTGCGAAAGAGGTATAATAATTTAGAGGAATATAAGCGGCTATGGATGATAGTAATTCACACCGTGGCGTCGATTAGTTACCGAAAAACGATTTGACTAACAGATACGAGAAAACCCTTTTTGTGACTAATACAATACAAATTTAAAACTACATCCTACTAATATTACAAATGCGAAACTTTGGCTGTTTGTTGCTCAATTACGTCTGAACACCTGAACCGATCGGGTTGAAATTTAGAATTTCGATAACATGGGCAAATTTTTATCGCAAGAAAATAACGGGAACCGGAAATGCGCGGGTAAAACCGCGGGGCACTGCTAGTTCAATTTATTTATTTCTTTTAATTAATTTTGAAGTGAAACCTTCTTTAGCCGCGTTTAGATCACTTTTAGGTATGGGTGAACCTTATGAATTTGCGTCACCGACATGGTAAAATGGCGGCATAGCGTAGGAGCCGCGGTGGAGGTCCGGAACAGGCTGTGATGGTACACAACAACTGTTCATAGCAGTATAATCCTACGCAGCTATTTCATCGCTATGCTGTGCTTATCACTCGGAGGTTAAAGATAATTGCCTTTTTGCCCTTGTAAATAAAAAACATTGCTCTTCAAATTTGAATCAACTAAAATTTCCACGCAATAAAGCACGTAAGCAAGTTGAACCACCGACTAATGTTAACAATTAAGAAAGTAATAGTCTAGGTATCGTTAATCTAAGCAATGCGTTAACACTTTTGTATGCACTCGGTTATAATGTGAAAATAATTTGAAGTATGTTGTCGAAACGTAGCTCAAGAATGTGAAACAATTAAATATTCATAAAGATAGAGGCCGCGTTAGAATAATTAAGGTCCGTTTTGTTTATACCGATAAGCGGATTGATCACGACAACGTGACTGTCTACCACAAACTTGATGTAGGTAACTTGGTCGTGAATTACAAAATTAGTGGCGGTGTTGAGAAACTAAATATACCCGCTGCAGTTAATTTAACAAGTGTAACTAAGAATATAGTACTTACACTTATAATTTGTCTCATTGAAGTTGACAAGAAACTTGACAGTATTTAATTTGGAGAATGTATTGCGGTAACAGTAACGCTTTGGTCAATACTAGTCTTACTAGGCCACCGGTGTCATAACTCTTGAATCATACGGTGACGATAAAAACGGAACGTTATGACATGATACACAGTGATTTTGATTAATTCGTTTTAATCATAATTAACATATTTTACAAACTACGCAATTTTTAGATCTATCAGCTGTTATCACAGCATGCAATAAAATAAAACCAAAAACAAATAATTAATAGAATTGAAATAAAAACAAGAGCTTGACTACTGTAAGAATATACAGATACATTTGTTATAGTAACAACTGCCTTATAGTGCAATAAATCATTCTCTAAAATAAACAAGCTCGGAATGCGTAATATATATGAATTAAAAAACAAAATGTTCTTCATAATGAAAGACAAATGAATTAAACAAACAAAGGATATAAGTAGCATTCATAAGTTAACGCATATCAAAACCGGCGCAAACAAAAACCAATTTTGAGTCTCTATTGTAAGCTACCAAATACAAACCAGTTGAAATTGCTTTTAATTTGCGTTGAACTAGATTATTGTATAATAATAAATTAATCTATCTACTTAATGAATGGGCTGAAACTAGAACAGGCACGTGTTCAAATATTTCTTGTAAGTATATATTAACGAGGTATAGTTAATCAAATGCAGGTATTTAGCAATGTACTGGTAGTTTCGCAAAGCTTTAGAGATTAGTCTCAAGAGTTATAAGCAAACGATTCAGTTTATAGTCTTTTGAAATTTATGGTTACTGTTCTCGTAAAACTTTATGAATGAACAATTATTTTGAGTATCTACGATGAATTTGCAATAAGGCCAAGTCTCATATATTATTCTCAATCAATAACAGTACCTGGGCGACCGACCTTTGCTCGGTTTATACTAAAAAATACTTGGATACCTACAGATAAAAGACTACAAGTAATAGATTTTCTTTAAAAAAAAAGAAAACTTGAAGAAATGAGAAGCCGTCTGGATTCGAACCCGGAGCTACTAATTCGTGACCGCCATGACCACGACTTCCGTCTGTGCTATTATGCTGTCGCGATGACCTACCTAGAATCTTTCGAGTTCATGTGTAATCCACCAACCCGCTCTGGACTATGGCGTTAACTCTCTCCTTGCGTGAGAAGGCCCCGAGTTCCAGCAGTGGGAACATTTAGCGTGTTGCCTATAGAATGCATCAGTGACATACCTCATGCCGTCAAAGCCATCATCGGACCCGTTGATAGTGAGCACGGGAGCGCGAGCATACGCCTTCGCCACGCGCCGGTTCCGCTCGAACACTATCACCTTCGCCCAGATCTCGTCGTCGATCTGCGTCCACTTGTCCAGGACCTCCTGTATGTGTTCCTGGGAACAAACAAACGATACTATTAGTACGACAAAACAAGGTACTGTGAAATTGAAGGTTATTTAACGAAAAATGTGGTTGTACACGTACTTCCATAGTGGCATAAGAGCAATGAATGTAGAAATCATAAAGCATAAATAGGGACATTTTGTCTTAGTAACAATACTAAATTTGAACCAAACATACAACTAAACATATACTTAATTTTATCTCTTTTCTCCAAGTTGGTTAACAACAGACAAAATGGAATAGGCAGTGAGTCTTAGATCTTTAGTTTTCGTTTGGTCACAATCAATATTTTCCGATATTTTTGTTATCTAGGTGTTTCCCAAAAACTAAATAGCAGTTTCTTCAATTTTACACAATGCGAGCGTTTATTTGTCTATACTTCATTATGTTTCAATATTTTTTGTTGTTTATTTCAAATTTTATGCTACAAATGACAAAACAAAATCTCTTTAAACTAGAGCTTTGTACAAAAACTGGTAATGCAATATAATTTTAGCAATTCAGATTTAATAAAGAAACATTGCTTTTTATCTTTTCGGAGTTACAAATTGTACTCCATGGCTGACCTTGGTAGGTGTGAAATTGTGTAAGAAATTACTAAAGTTTAGTTATTAATCCACGTGAGGCAACACTGACGCAAGGGACACGACATCGGACCCGCGTCTCGCACCGAAGCTGTAACGCTCTAGTAACTATACTTCCAGTGTGTTGCCATTGAAAAGGTGCTTCTAAGTTACAATATTGTAACGAGGCGTTCAGACTACTTCTATCAGATTGAAAATAATACGATTAATCGTTTATTGCAAAAAACTAAACGTCCTTTAGCCGAATTTTACAAAATAATCGATGTTGTTAGATATCATCGTGGCAACTTGTGACGGCAGTGTTTATTTTATTACATTATATGTGTGTAAACAAAAGAAAATAAAAAATTGTAAAAAAAGAATACAAAGAAAAATCTTATTCGGGAAGTACCGATATGTCCACCTTGGGAAATACAAGACACAAGTCGTACACCCTTAGCCAGTTATTATATTGCCAAACAGTAATGTGAAAGCATCACCGTGTTCCGGTTTGACGGGGAATGTTCCAGAGAATTAACAGAACTCAGACATTATAGATGAAACATCTTATATCTCTGGGTGCCGAGAGCGGTGTGGAGATATGTAATGATTTTGACTCTTTGTGTTCCAATAGCCGCGTGACGCTGTGCTGTTTTGGGCAGGCATGTTGCTTACCCTGAGGTCCGGATCGTCTCGTTACACTATTCTAAGAAAAAAAAAGAACACGTTAAGAGTTCAAACACATGAGTTCCTTCCATATTGATTTGTATTGAAAGTAACAGAATTAAACCGTAACAAATGCATGCCAACCAAATTATCCGATTTGATGAAGACAACACAATTTTAAATCATCAACACAGAAATTCAAATCGTATTACCAAGGCCTTAAGTTTCTTTCCAAAAAACAAAAAGCTAGCAATTTGAACGCACATAAGCGTGTAAACATCTGTTTTTGCATGAAATCATACAAACCACTAAAAAGCTGGCTCTAAGCGGACCGTTACTTTGAGTAAGAAGTTCGTAGGGGTGGCCATTTCAGGTTTCCGAAAACGATTGAATGTAAAAATTTATAGACATTTGAAAAAAAAACGTTATCTGCCATAAATAACATTGAACACAGTATGTGCAATTTATTTAGTCAGATAATTTTACTGATTATGATGTAGTAAGTGTTTATTGAACAAGAATAATACGTACAAGTGAGTAGCACCATTGTTATGATTTGCTACTTGTTAATCTCTAATATAAATGGGTTAACTAACTTAGTGAAAGGGATTTTATAAAAAAAAAACGTTAATTTACAAGTTTAGATCCACAATCTGGGCCATCAAGTACCTACAATTATGACTGCATCTATTTTTAACTACGTCAATATCAACTAATGTAATAAATACAGACCGTTATTTATTAACAAAAAATGTTGCTTACAAGATATAACAAGTAACCAATGTTTTTGCTCCAGTGTTGCATTAACGTCCGTACTAATCCGAATAACTGTAAACAAAAAACTAAAAATATGACTAAAATGAAACGAAACAAAAATATATTTTTAAGTACACCTCAGGAATTTGAATATTATTATTAACACAACAATGTTCAATAAATACGAAATAATAAATTATTATTTATCAGAGACAATACGCGTTATAAACATCATTTTTTTAACTTTACAAAATAATTACTACTTAGTACTTACTCTATGTAGCAACCCTACCAATTACTAAAAACAAAAACATGCCATACCGTTTTGCCTATTCTATAGTCTCAGTGATGTAACTGCGGAATAAACCGTAGTTTTATTTTATTTCCGGTTTTTGCCCAAACGATAGCGAGTTAACTTTCGGTTTTATTTTCACGTTAAATTACGGTTATTTTGTAGCAATTTCGTTTGGCTCATCTTTACCGCGGGAATTGGTTATTGACTTTCAATTTCAATTTATGATTGGAGTTTTATTGAAGTGTTGGGTGAGGATTATAGCAATTGATTTATACAATTTGTATACTGTATTCTAAAATATTCCTTCATTAAAATATTGTGTTTATTCCAAAATTTAAATTTTGAGCCAAGTTTTTCATGAAATAAATATTTAAGAAGAAAGTAAAGTAACTTCAATGTGGCATTTACTTTTATACTGTATTACTACAACAACTTACTATTGAACACTAGCGATGCCCTGTCGTACATAAAATACATAATATAGTCTATGGTACTTAGGGATTAAGTAAATTACCAACGCTAAAAACTTAGTAATTATAGATAGATAGATAGATAGATACTCTTTATTGTCCACAATACACAAAGAAAAAAAAACAATACACAAAATGATATATCCTTAAAGCTAGTGAAACAAATGGCGACCTTATCGCTAAAAGCGATCTCTTCCAGGCAACCGAAGGATGGAGAGAAATATGAATAGAAATAGACGGGGTTATGGTACAGTGTGACTTAAAATATTATGGTATAAACATACATATGAATAAGCATACATTCTAATACTTAAAACCTACAATAATACAATATATTAATACATACCTAAATAATATACTTACTTAAATAAAAAAAAAATAAAAAAAAATAGTATACGATAAGAATAATTTCACTCTGGTGACAGCAGCGACAGATAGAAGGCCTTGACTTGATTCTGAAAAACAGGCAATGATTGGGCATGTCTGATAGACACGGGTAAGGCATTCCATAGTGTAACTGCCTGGAACGCAAAAGATTTACCGTAAAAGGTTTCAGAACATGCAGAGGGTGGTTTTAACAATAAGTTGTAATTTGATCGTAAAGGTCGAGAATGCACATTGCTCCAGAAAGTGAAGCTTTCTTTTAAGTAGCGAGGAGTTGAAGGATTAAACAAGACATTATAAAGAAGGGAGAGGATATGAGCATTCCGGCGAAAACGAATGGGGAGCCACTTGAGCTGATTACGAAAATCGGAAATGTGATCATATTTGCGCAGGCCAAATATAAATCTAATGCAGTAATTTTGGAGTCGCTCAAGTTTATCAAGCTGGGTCTCGGTGAGGTTAAGAAAACAAACGTCCGCATAGTCTAGGATTGGAAGAAGGAGAGACTGAGCAAGCGTAACTTTGGTGGCAGTGGGTAGAAAATTACGAAGTCTCCTTAAAGATCCACCAGACGCAAATATTTTGTTGCTAATTGATTCCAAGTGCGCTTCCCAACTTAAAGTATGATCGAAAATTACACCAAGATTTTTCACCGATTTAGAATAAGGGATAGTCATTCCATCAAAAACAATTGGAGGCACTGTGGTCCAGTCTATTCTAGATACCATATAAGAACTCCCTATGATAATAATTTGTGATTTTGCAGGATTAACGTTTAAGCCGAAATTTTTACTCCAATGTAGAATTTGGCGCAGGTCAGAGTTCACAGCATCAACTGCTGCATGCAGATTGGAGAGCGATGCTTGGGAATAAATTTGTAGATCGTCTGCATAAAGGTGGTAGGAAGAAGTAAGATGTAAAGATATAGAATTAATAAAAATTGCAAAAAGAAGAGGTGAAAGCACACCGCCTTGAGGGACTCCAGCTGATGTATTGCACCAAGACGAAAATGTATCGTCCACGCGAACACATTGCCGGCGTCCATGTAAATAGCTATGAAACCAGTCGATCACCGATGGAGATATGTTAAGAGAGCGTAAGATTGTCAATAGGATATCGAAATCAACGACATTAAAAGCATTACTGAAGTCTAACAGAGCTAGAACAGTAAGCTTGCCGTTCTCCATACCCAATCGTATATCGTCGGTGATTTTCACAAGTGCAGACACAGTGCTATGCCCAGGACGGAAACCGGATTGTAAAGGATTAAAGAGGTCATGTCTATTAAGGAAGTGATTAAGTTGTTTGTGGACAAGACGCTCCAGGACTTTGGATAATTATACATAAATAATAAATATTTGTAAACGCTAAAAGATTAAGACATGAACTCTCTCAACAAAAAGTAAGTTTAAACCATAAAGCAGATTGGCACAAAATAAGGTACAAGTAAATCTATCTCGGACAATAAAGTACTATTCTGCAGTCATATTCATCTAAGTCCTAAGTCCATTCTCGTGCATTCAAAGGACTTGAGCAATTATATAGCACCGAGGTCCGTAACACATTATGAAATATAGCTTTCACTTCATTAGGCTATCTGTGCATGGCCTAACATAGCCTAATCAGAATCTGTCACAGTCAGCGCGGTCGCTCTATCATAATTTGAAACGAAGTGCATATCGCCTGATGAATGCGGCTAGAGATGTGAAATGTAGCTAAAAAGTTAGTAACGTAATGTTAATGGAATTATTTCGGGTTAACTTAGATTTTACTTAAATGATAACTCAGCGATACTTTAGCAATACTTCAGTTATACTTCAGCGATACTTCATTCACACTTTAGTGTCAGTATCACTGCATTACTGCAGTGATACTTCAATAGATGTTTTTGTTGTGAAAATAGGTAATCACAAAAGCGCGTGATTGTCCCTTGACACAAAAGTGTCAGAGACCATAGAGCCAATAAATAGTTTCCGCGGATTTTCATTGCATTGATCTTGATTTACATTGTTTACAGTAACTGAAAAATTACTTCCTTGCATCTTCATGCAACTTTTCATTGTTTGGTTACTTAATGTTTTATTCACTTTCAGTTATTACAGTGCAACTACTAAAATACATTAAAAAATCGTATTATTCAAGTACGTCTCTAAAGCTTTAACTAATGTCCAATTCATACCATGATCTTTGCCATAATCTAGCTCACATTGTTGTTCTGTTTGTGTTATTTGTATTGAATGAGGCTCGTTAGTGTTCGTTTTGTGTTATTTGCAAGTGCACTGGACATTCTGGACAAGTCTGTCACGCCGCAGATTACTTGCAAGTTAGTACAAAAATACATTGTTGTGTCGTATGGTTAGTAAGAAGATGCTTGGTCATATGAAGAGTAAGGTTTATTTGGAATTGCATAGTTTTACAAAAGGCTGAGTGTGGTGATGTGGTAGTTTTGTTGATGACTAGTTGTGACCTGCGGTTTCACTTTTTATGCCATGGGATTGATTACGTTTATTGATAAAAGTTGCTTACGTACTGACCTGGTGTATAAGCTATGTTACTGTACTTAACTATCCATTACTTACTTCATTTATTTATTTTGTGTCAAATAAAAGAAGCGTTACAATTATCATACGTATTTTCAATCAAGTAGTTTTTGCTTCAAAACAGTGTGAGTACATAATTGTAATTTAATAAAATAAATTACAAATTGATTTACAATTAAGTTATATTAGAAATTTAGTTTTGTTACATAGTAAAAGCTCTGCCCGTTAAAAAATTTGCTCTCTATTTAAGAGTGCGACTAAAGCCAGGAAAAAATCAGATTTCACCCGCGCGACGCGTTTCTTAATGTGATGTACATAAAGTCGAGAATAGCATGACACAGTTTGGAGGAAAAATCAATATTTAATCAGGCGTCCATTTTTGACCAAGTTTTATTTAATTACTCAATAACTAAACATAAATTTAAAAAAGTGTTCGGTTACTTTACTAGAACGTACAAATATAAATTTTATTACAAAAAAATAATGTGGGGTCATCGCTGATAATTTCGAGTACTCGAATTAAAACGGGTTTTTTCGGTGTAATTTTTATTTTTTTATTGTAAAAAACTCTGATCTATTTTTAAAATTCTATTCGGTTATTGTGCTTCTTCTTGATTGTACCCACACGTCAATATTTTTTTTGTCATAGTTTTTAGTTTCTTAACTTCAGTGAGCGGCGTCGAAAATGTCCTTTTTTCGTTTTCTGGCTTTAGGCGCCCCCTTAAGTAGTCAGTTTATTATAAATATGTTTTATTATTGCGTGAAATAACATCAATCCATATTCACTGCTATATTTGTCTAATTATGTAACTGCTATATTTTATGTTTGTTCTAATATAAAAGTGTGCCCAGTTGCAACAATTATTTTACTCATTCTCACACATTGTGGCAAGGAGTGGAATTTTAATAATTTTGTATGTTTTTAAACCTACTCATAACTTTTGTACCTTTGTATAAATTATTATTATTAAATATGAAAGAGTACATAACGTACACACAAACTTTTGGATTTACAATTTTACTACGATAAATTCTTTTCTGAATAATAAATAATGATGTTTGCTTTCGACGACCGTGTGAAAGAATTTATGATATGCAAAATATTAATTTCGAATAAAAAGGAAAACGCTGTCTCTGTTTTGTTGATATTGCAATGTGTTTAAAAAGAGGGGATTATGAAGGCCCACTACTATTTCCTCAGTAAGTAACGTAATGTATGAACAGGTTGTTTTAAAATTTCTCTACATTATTAAGTTGCAAATTTATTTTTTAATATTTTGTAGACTTTAATGCACAAATTATATATATAATCATGAATCATCCTGAAACCTACAACTGTTATAAAATATTTAGTTTTAAGTTGTCCGTGTCAGTTCTTTATTACCTTGTATCTCAATCGAGTCGTGGGACTATTCTCATCCAGTCCAATCATTTGTGTGATGAAAACGGATGATGTTTTTATTTGCCTAGGTGTTTCTATGTATAATAAATGTGTAGTCAGCTCTGATCCTTTATCCGATCGAATTGCTAATATGATTTGACTAACATCACTTTACTTGTATAATGTTTTATTTTTAATCTTATTTGTAATCAAACCGATTCAATGACCTTTTTTTTGATTCGGTTGATTTATTCAATTTAATTTACGTGTTTCCCACACGGATCGATCACTGACGATGCCTTTTAAAACGAATTAACACAGATTTCAAAGAATCTTAACAAGTTACAAAAATATCTGATAATCTTCTCTCGCTACAAATATGTAGCATTTCATTACGTTAGCAGTGACCATTCACCAAGGCTGACCACACCGCGCCTCGGTCGCCTTACTTGATTTATGTCTTGGACACGGTCCACATTTTTACCACCTACAGCATGCATCTCGTTATCACGAACCTTGTTGTTTACAAGATAAGTAGGAAAATATTTGAAAAGATGCAAATGGATTGTCTATGTTTTCTTTTTAAGAACTGTCTGTTAGCAAACTGTCTTGACTGTTTCTCTGTGCCGACAAGTCATCTATCACACCTTCTGTTATCTTTTCTATTCGTGTTTATTGTTTAAGCGACAGTTACTATTTTTTAGAATACGAGTAATATACACATGCAGGAATATTTTTATCATTTTGGAGAGATTTGTTCCTGTAATTGTTTTCGATCTCTATAACATTTACAAACTACAATTTCTAAACTGTTACTTTTAGTTTCGTCTAGATTTCGAAATCTTAAGTTAGGGTGATAAAAATCTAAAAACGTTCTTGACAATTTAGGAAAAAAAACCTAAATGCAAAAATGTACAAGCAATTAGAACCAGTCCTGTACCTAACTTAAGCCAAGCGTGGGTTGGAAGGATTTTATTGTCGATTCAAACACGATGTGTTAATAAACACAATTGATCCAAATACGAATATTTCTTTTCATTTAATTACGCCCTGTTTCTTGCTTTATTTTTTTGTTCCCCATGTATGAACAATGTTTGTTTGTGCTTTTAAAAGATACGTTTTACCGCAGAATTTGAGGAACTAAACAGACATAACGTTGTCTAAGTTTTATTTGGGAGCCAAGTATTTTTGGTCCCAAATATAGTAGTAAGTAGTGTTTATATGATATTACAGTATACACATAATGCATTATAATAGAGTTTATCGAAATCTTACGGAAAAATACTAAGTAACAAACTGATTCTATGGATTAAGAAATATAGCGTTAAAGTTAATATAATCACAACACTGTTTTAAGCTGATATCACGGTTGTCCACTTCATTATCATAAATATTAGGATATTTACTAGGGAGGTCTATTCGGTCAAGAGTTAACGTGATGTTTCGTTGTTGTTACATGCTCCAAGTTCACAAGTAGTGTTTGTATGTTCTCTTCACAGAATACATAATCCTGAATACATATTTTAATATGCCCCTTTTGATAGTTTATATTTATTTCAATATTAAACAACACACATCTACGAATGTTTTTGTTGATTGCGATTTATCCGCAAATCTTTATTTCTTAATTTGTGAAAGTATTTGATCTAGTTTCATAACTCTGTCTAACAATAAATAATTTAACCGTATATAAACAATTTCCTGAAATGTAATCTAATGTTCAGAAATCAATAGTTTTGTGAATTGTGACCACAAGTTATCATAAAATTGTATTCGTAATCGATCTTATATCAAGGGCTATAAATATGGACCAGAAAAACATGATGGAATACAGGCAGAATTAGCATATTCACGTCCATAGGACAAAATGACAAGCGTGTGAAGACGCTTCAATGAATCTAGCCCAATCCAGTCCAGTCACATGACTGGACTTCATAATACTTATACTTAGGGCTAACAAAAGCACTAAAGTTAAACTGCACCATCATTGGTGTTAAAGAAAGAATGACTCAAACTTTGAATCTGCCAATCGTTCGAAGATACAATCTTTTCGAATAGTTTATAAAACGTTTTGCAATTTCATACTACAAATCAGAATCCTTTATGATTATTCCTCTTGTCACAGAAATAGCTTTTTCTTACAATTGAACCGCGCTATGTACACTCACTCGTGCAATATTTTGTTATATGACAATAACATTAAAATACTAGATGTAATAACAAAATAAATAACATTTAAAAACTAATACCTGAGAGTACTTTTTGACTGATTTATATAAGTATTATTGATTTACAAAATATCAATTACACTCTCACTTTTATTGCGTGATGCATTTATAACTATAATATACCACTTACTTAATATTAAAGTCTTAGGACTAACTAGCCTCAATTAAAAGACCAGTCCTCTCACAATCTAAATTCAATTGATGGATGATGAAAAGCATATTACCTATTTGCTACATCGTTGCTTTATCACGAATTGTTAAGCAATTGATCGCATAAGCATTACAGATATACAGTCTGAATTATATGAATACGTCGGCCATATATAGAGCAGATTCGATTGCGCACTCGAAGGTCGAGTCTACAAAACAATTCATACCTCACACTCGGTGCAACATTTTTAAAATTTAATTGTTAGCACACGCTTCCTTAACATCGAATTTTATTTGTTAAAGAATGTTGTAACAGTTAAAATGAAACAATTATTTCGATCCAGTTTTGTTTCTAGTTTGAACTGAATGTGTCTAATTTGGGATTTATGAATGTACTAGCAACACCCCACAGTTACAGCCGCGTTGTTTTCGTTATTTATCAGGGATAAAAGCAGCCTATATAAAATTACAGAATTTACTTTCTATTCTTTTCAACCCGGCCCGTTCAGCCGTACCAAAGTGATAGAGCAACGAACACCTAAACTGTGACACTTATTGTGTTAGTAGGACAAACTAATAATTATGGAATTTGCTATTTTATTAAATAAATTTAAAATATTTAAAATTACACTTACAAGTACTGTGATCTATTATCCATATAGTAGTTATCTATATATAGTGATATATTATCTATGATCTATTATCTATGCGCAACTAGACACAATTTCTAGCTATATAACTAACTATTACTGTACCTATTTGTGTTAGAAATATATTTAATCAACTTTGAAACGTACGGAATGGACTAAAAATGGCACAGTTTCATTTTCCAGTTACCTGATGTAATTTGCTAAAAATATCTTGGTCAAAGTTTTATTTTTAAACTAGCAGATATTACGTGCGTAAAGGGGTGGTTAGCTAACATTTCGTGGCTTTTTTCGCATTTGCTTACGTCATTTGCGTAGCCGCATCTGTTGCAAATGATCGATTTGTGGCAATGCAATTACTGGATTACGTGGGACGTGCAGAAAATCTGGTTATGTTATATAAGAACAACTGGAAAACCGTGGGTACGACAAAAATATGGTTAAAATTGGAACTACTGACTATGTCGAACGAACATCCATTACAACAACATCCTTAGCTTAGATGAGTATAATCTTGATGTCTTCAAATTCAGAGTGCATCGATTTCTTCTAGGTAAGCATGCTCCATCGTAGATCGCATCGTCGCTTAACATCAGGCGAGATCGCGGTCAAGTGCCAATAAGCCAATAACAGTTTAAGAAATTTAGATACAATGCTCCTCTAAAATCAAATGTGATAGATTTTATATTTCTATGTAAAGTTTAGGGCTAAAATTTAGGTGCAAGCCCTTGAAAATGTCATTGTTATGCAAAAAAAATACATATTTTAACGTAGTTACGAAATTATCGTTATGATGTAATAGCGCCAAGAACGCGTGATTCACAACCGTGAGGTCGTATTTTTCCAAGTTTGTCATTTACCATTTTACCATTGAACGATCAAGGAAAACATCGCGTGGAAAACGGCTTATTCCAAGGACATATCTCGAAGACATACGTCATCTAATCGCCCTCATTGGGTAAATGTGGTGGATTATGACCTTGGCTCTCTTGACCATGTGAGAGAAGCCCATGAGTATCGCTGAGTATTAGCAGTGGTATCATTAAGATAGCTGTTTATGATTTGATAATAAAATAACGTAGTTAGTTAACTACATTATGTTAAAAGACTAAAGAAAAGATTACAAAACCCTCAAAAGTTGTCAAGTTTCAGACCTTTTAAATGTACCAAATACTTAAAAATAATTCCGCATACTACAACGCTATGAGTAGAATGCCTGAAATGTGGAATTTGAAATATAAACTCTAAGTGTATGCATATAACTTACATTATACAGTGAGCTAAGATAGAGATCTACATACAAGTAACAGTGTAACGGCCTTGCAGGGTCATGTTTCCGCTGTCGGCATTCTTGCTCCCAATCGATAGTCGTAATATAATTTATTAGATTGTAATTAGTTCTTTAAATTATTTTGTATCTAAGATAATAGTAGTGTTAATATTCTTTAGGATATAAAAAGTGCTTATCTTATTTTTACGAAGTGAGTCTTAACGAATAAGATGTAATTATTTGTCTGCTACACATGGATTGACCGTTGAGATTATGTCGATAATTTTAGGTTCTACTAAATAGATGTACTAAATAGCTGTTACCCGCGACTTCGTCCGCGCGAAATAAATACTAAGGTAACTCAGGCAGTACCTATTTGTATACCCAGACCCATTTACGGTGTCTAAAAACAGCTTCATTCATTCATTCATCAGCCGCAAGACGTCCACTGTTGGACATAGGCCTCCCCCCTAGATTTCCACAACGAACGGTCCTGCGCAACCTGCAACCAGCGGTTTCCAGCGACCTTTGTGAGGTCATCTGTCCATCTAGTGGGAGGCCGTCCAACACTGCGTCTTCCGGTTCGTGGTCGCCACTCGAGAACCTTTCTTCCCCATCGGTTGTCAGTTCTGCGAGCGATGTGGCCTGCCCATTGCCACTTCAGCTTAGCTACTCTTCGAGCTATGTCGGCTACTTTCGTTCTTTTGCGAATATCCTCATTCCGGATTCTGTCGCGCAAATAGACTCCGAGCATCGCTCTCTCCATAGCTCGCTGTGTGACTAACAGCAGTGAAAAATAGCTTATAATAAAATATTTTTATACAATTTCATCAAAATCGATTCAGTTGTTTAGGTTTGAAAGCGTAAGAGACATTCGTCCCCCATTTCAATTCCAATTTCATCTTCATACAGTTCGAAATTACAAAATTGCCAGAACAAACATTCGTTTGCTTCATATCAAGTGTATGTATACAAAGTTTCATCTTCAACGGTTGGGAACTTCCATATTGACATTCATCCCTCATTTTGACTCCAATTTCATCCCCGTACAGTTCGAAGTTACAAAATTGCTAGAACAAACATTTGTTTGATTCCTGTCAAGTGTCTATATACAGAGTTTCATGGTTTTATATTCGACGGTTGAGAACTTCCATATTGATATTTATCCCCCATTTCAACCCCAATTTCACCCCCGTACAATTCGAAATTACAAAATTGATAGAACAAACATTTCATTGCTTTGTGTCAAGTGGCTAGATACAAATTTTGATAACTTTGAAAATGAAAATTTTTCATACAACCGTTCCTCCCTTGTGGAGAGGGTGAACCCTCTTAGGGGTTGAATTTCACAAAACCCCGTCTTAGCGAGCGCCTACGTGCTAAATGAATCTCCATGCAAAATTTCAGATTCCTAGCATTTGTAGTTTCTGAGATTCCTTGATGAGTGACCTTTCGCTTTTATATGTATATGTAGTATATAGATAGACGTATACAATACTCGGAACGTATTTGAGCAACAATAATCTAAACATTCGCATTTATAATATTATAATATGTATTAGTAGGCTTAAAATTTAAAGTCAAAATAATTGTATATGGAAATTAACTTCACTTGCATGAAACCCGAAATGCTTTAAAATAATATTACATAAATCTTTGATTAAATTAAAGTGAAAATAAATCATTTAATTTCAAGATACACAATAAGTTAAAAGCTGGATAACTAATGAGCTGGTCGGGTCAAATGGGATTACTTAAACCGATAAATTTCAATTTCACTTATTCATTTAACTTCGATAATAAACGGTGATAATTTCACTACCCACTAAACTATCGTACAAAACTTTCATCTATCATTTTTATCTTTGTTAACTTTAAAATATAATGCCCAGAAAGTTATGACTACCATCACTAATTCTCCAAAATATTTTGTTGCCTTTATTATAATATTTTTTTCGTAAAATCTTTCACAAAGAATCTTTTTGAATAATGTTGCTCCATTAATAATACAGATAATAAATCTTAGTTTTTATCTTTTTACGTTTGGTAACTTTCAATTTTAGGTTCCTGTGATTTGCTTTATTTTGGGTTACCTTGAAAAACCATTAACAGAAGGGTCTCGATCTTTGATAAAATGAGACAAGACTTTGTAAGCGTCTGGAGAAAGGATACTCGTTATGTATTTATCTACTTATAATAATATAATTAGTAGCTATAGTTTATTTGCAAAATCCTACTAAAATAGTATACCTAAATGTCAAAGTTTGGATGTTTGTTGCTCAACCACGTTGGAGCGGCTGAACGGATCGTGTTGAAATTTAAAACTCATTCAGAATTATAGTCTGAATAGCACGTAGGATACTTTTTATAACAAGGAATTCATAGGATTGGAAACTAAGGGGGTAAAAGCGCAGGCACTGCTAGTTTTAGTTTATTAAAAAAAAATAGAAAAGTTTAAGACTTTATACTACTTTGAATTATAGGCATATTTATGTATACTAGCAGCTCCCGCGGTTCCGCCCGCGTAATTCCCGGTCCCGTTATTTTCCCGGGATAAAAATAGTCTATGTGTTTACCGAGATATATAAGTACTAAATTTCACCCAAATCCTTTCAGTAGTTTTTACTTAAAATAATGACAAACATCAAACTTTCGCGTTTTTAATATTCAAAGGATAAAATAAATCCAACAATATAATACACTGTCTACAAAAGACGTATTAAGGTGATATTTTTTATTATTAAGGTTTGACTGGCCTTGTGGCTTAGTGGGTAGTAGCTCTGCCTGCGAAGCCGAGGGTCGTGGGTTCGATCCCCACCCAGTGCAAATATTTGTGTGATGAATTCAAAAGTTTGCACTGTGTCTGGGTGTTTCTATGTATAACAAGTATGTATTTAAAACTATATAAGTATTATATCATCTATCTGGCCGCCATCACACAAGCTTTGCTTAGTTTGGGGTCAGATGGTGTTGTGTGTGAATTGTCCACCAATATTTATTTATTTATTTATATATTACATAGATATATTGATATGTAATAATTTATTTCAAAGCTTTCAATGATATAAAATATTAAGATCAATAATAACTAGAACACTCTCAGTTTACTTCAAACAGTAGCTAAGTGGAGCAACCTTGATCATCTCTAGATGACCTTTATTTGCAATACCAGTTTAGCCCAGTGAATGGTAACTGACGTATCCACAGGTACTTAACTGTCTTTGTATGAGATTATGTAGGCACAAAGCTTGGCCTAGCAACTGGCAATCCTGAACACTCTAGGTCGTCGGCGAACTTAACTCCTTTGTTGGGGAAGCCGTATTGAATGGTTCGTAGATGCATTCGGGTGTAGGTCAGGGATTTCGTGCCCTTGGCAGTCTGATTTAAATCATTGTTGGATCAACAAATAGTAAATTAGCAATCAAAGTTTGTTTTGTTAACAAGCTAAATAAATAAATTAATTAATTTGTTTACTAGTTGCATCTCACGGTGTTACTCGTGGCTGACTAATTTTTGACGATAATGTATTTTTGCTAAATACGATTCATGAAAATTAACTATCTTATGAGAATTTAAGTCAATAAAAAAAGTTGCCTACGTATTAATATAGGTAATACATATCCTACGTTTTGTCTCTCCTACATAGTAAATTTTATCTAAATCCATGCAGCCGTTACAGTGATACAAATATACCTTCACGCTTTAGTGTAATTATGTTACTTTTCAGGTTGTTTGCCAATTCCGCTGCGGAAAAATAGTTAAACTTGTCCATATTTAATTGCCAAGCAGTAACGTGCAAATATAGTATTGTGTTCTAATGAATATGTGTGATTCTAAAGGTTGAAGTACATTTTAGAGGAACAATGATAACAACTATGCAAAAGAAATATATTAATGTATATCTTATCTTCAGTTAATCCGCACTATGTAAGCAGAGCAGGTTAATTGGAGATGCATTGGATAGCGCTATGGCAACCTGCAACCTGCAGCGTGGTGGATTATGACCTTGAATCTCTCCTTATGAGATAGGTGGGCTGCATATGCTATCTAAGTACTGTTTTGGTTAGGTATACCTACCTTACTTTAGCTACACTACTTGCTCACTAAATCCACATATTCAAAAAAAGACGAAAAATATTTCATTCACTTTTATGCAATAAATTCACAAAATATATTAAAACATTTTGGTCCATCTTGCCAGTAACAAATATTAACACCTACATGCGAAGGTGTGCCAATTGCATCACTAGCAAATCGCACGTGGATCCTAACTGTTCTAACAGAATCACTGAGATGTCGTCATTAATTCTCCATACAAGACATGCCTATTCAAGGGTCTTTACATTAGACATTAACAGGTGTTAAGCCTTTGTTACACATCAGCACATTCTGAACTTTCATTTCCTAATACCAGTCAATGCATTTTCACTCTTGCCTATTTTGGAATAAGGATGCGAACAACCTGACGGTCAGAAAGATCAAAGCTGTAGGAAGTCATGTAGTCTTGGACATTGTCACGCGTCGCTTGAACAAATGAGTCAATGAATGTCGTGATGGATGGATTCTATAGAAAAAAGAGTGTATGAAATAGCTCGTGCTCGTTACTAAGAACAATTATATCGGAGGTACAAAGGCGCAGCTCAGTGGAGCGGTGACATCAGGAATGTGACCTTATGTGTAGCAGTCAAATGTGATAGTTCAAATCTTAGCTCGGTGCAGCGCTGTGTACTGTTACAAAGGTCTGGTTTTGTGGGCAAATGTTTTTGACAGTTATTATTTTATTTAAAACCAGGCTTTAGACCTTATTTTCACGTGTTATGCCAAATAAGGTGTACGACGATGTATGTATATTGAATAATGGAACTATAATTAAATTAGGTTCAGAGGACTCATGGTTTTGGCGGTTAAAGAAATACTCAAATTGATACCACTGATTTAATTGAACAAATAATTACTTTTATTAAGTTATAAGGTTTTGCCCTGTCCTAGACCTATATCGCAGATTTTGGTCTAATATTAATTTGATTAAAGATCGACATATTTAAAACTAACGGATCGCTTCAAATTCGTTTTTATTCAACTAATATAAACATTTACCCTATGTCACTGAAGTCTAATGTATTCGTAGCATTCCAATGGTGAAATAATTTTTAAAATAGGTCCAATTTATTAATGTATTGGTCATTACACGATGTTTGATTGTTTGAGTTTGTTGCTCAATCGAAAGGCTGAAATTGCAACACAGTTCAACTCAGAACATAGTCTGGAATACATACATATAATATGGTATACATAGGCTACTTTTTATCCCCGGGAATTGACAGGAACGGGCGCTACGCGGGTAAAACCGCGAGACGCTGCTAGCATTAGAACAAATAACAAAAATACTGGGATGTGTATGATTACAAATAATTTATATAACTTAATAGTTGTTTTGAACAGGGCTTAACTTTTTAGGCAGGCCAAATGTTAGTTCCGTATTTGTAGAGTGTCATAAAAAGTGTGAATGTGATCGATCAGTCAATTTGGCACTTGACCAACTTTTTGTGCTACCTATATTACCAAAAAACCATGGCTTATCTTATGCTATGGTATAAGCAGCTCATCACTGTTACGGTGTCATTAAGTTCAAAATACAAAAAAATGGCAACGCTGCTATTTTTTATCTATTACGGTCTTATGGTCACTTATTTCATTGATGTAGTCATGTTTTTTTCTGCTGAAAAGTCTCTACATATTTCTGATAGATAGATCTACAAAATTGCTCTACCTGTATGGAATAAATGGAATAATAGTGTTTTTATTATTTCTGATAGATATCTCTATTCACGAAAATTATTGTTAACGATGAGTGAAACCATGAATACAGCCGATTCATATTCTTTAATAATACAGAATGACAAGGATAAGCATGTGATGGTAGCAACTAGCAACACGCCTGTCCATAACATAATAACACAGTGTACATGGATATTAGAATATAAAGTGTCCAAGCCACTGCCTAGCACTGTACTATAGTTCACGCTTGGATAAGCACGCTTGGATAAGATAATTCATTTGTTTTTTTGGTCCTAAACTCTTTGGAAAACATTGTTTTTTAATGTAGCACACAGTAATGTTTGCAATTTTTTTCTTGGCAATAGAATATGGCATACGTATGGATGGTACTTGCCAGGTGGCCTCTGTGAATCCTATTACAGCAATTTTTGTATAACGTGATTTTCTTTTAAAGTATTTCACTGTATCTATTAAACCTAGATAATGTACAAATAGAGACGATAGTGTGCTAGATGAAAATCATCTCTCGTCGTGTGAAAATCAGTTTGCACGCATTATGCACACGCACATCGCACAGTCGTGAGAGAAAGCATGAATATTACGTAAATTCAACGTCTCACAAACTAACCGTGTAATTTTAACAAATATTCAGACGAACCGAGAACCAGGCCGAAAACTATTATTACATAAATTGAAAAACAGCGGAACTATGTTAGTTATTCTTAACGCAATAAAAAACTGTAATGATACAGATTGAATAGCAGACACTCATTTAGAATCCATATACAGAGTACCTCATCACAATATAATTAACGAGAAAAAAGCCGTTCGCTATAAAAGTACTGACCACCGGACCAACATAATTATGTAATGAAAACGAATATAGATCTTAACGTGCAGAAAATAGAGCTAGAAATGAAATGAATACAGAATTGCAAGTACAAAAGCTGCAGGACAGGACAGGTGCGTGAAAATGAAAGTTGTTCTCTTCCTGCTCACCCGTTCGCCTCGGCTGCTCCCAGCTGACCGCGTACATGGATACTTTAGACTTCAAAGCAAGGACGTTCCGAGTGCAATAATAGATCAATGCAAAAGATAAACAAGCAAAAACTTGCAATAAAAATAATATTAGCCAACAAACTTGTTGTAATGATGATTTGATAGCTGACAATTATGATAGAACGTATCATTTTGAAATCAATTACAAACATACATAAAAATTTAATCTTGAAAATACATGCATTGTAGTTCGTGTTATCATTTTAATAAAAAACAGAACACTAACATTATTTTTAGTCGTAAAAGCCAAGCCTGTCCTAAAAGTCTCATAAGATAACGTTTTAATGGAGACCCTAATTAAATACAAAGCTTCTAAAGAGTCGTGCAAAATTGAAAAATAAAAATCAGAATATGTTTCTGTAACAGGTTTTTGCGAATTTGAATGTTGCCAGTGAGATGAATGAAAGAGTTTGTAGTTAAAATCAAAAACTTTCACTCGAACGGAACAGACGCTAAAAAGTGAAACTGGAATCGGCGCAGGCATGCGGAATGCTGGCTAACTGTGATAATCACGATGTAAATAGATAAGGAAGCGCTAAAAGCGGTACCGATGTAAGAGATTGTCAAACCAAATCGTCAGATCAGATATGAAGCTCAAAATATGGTTGCTAAACTAATGGTAAGGTCACTGGAAATATGAACGGAAGTTGGAGGACTTGGACACATAAATTTTAAGGCAACGATCAATTTGCAAAAAAATGAGAAATAAAGAGATTATACGTTTAGCTAAGTATGGTAGTTAGTTTTACGAGCTCCACGATTTTGGAATAAAGCTGATTGTAATTACCGATCTCGCGATACTTGAATGGTGAACTTTGGAGAGGTCGAAGTTTATGCTAAATGTCAATTGGTTGTTTAACTCAAATTGAACGCATTCTGCGGTTAATGCTGTTGTGATATTTAATCGCGTTATTTTGAAATACATAAAATTAAATGCTTTACTATAATAATAACTATCAAATAAGATATGATACTGTTAATTAGTGTTATTTTAAACAAATTTTCCAAACAAAATACGAGTAAGCTACGCTTAATCCTGTTTAAAGTAGGTAGGTATCCCAAAATGCAAATCATTGTACCTCAAAATGATTTGCATTTTGGGGGTACCTAAAATTAATATCGACGAACGATGGATTCAGTCTTGGCTGTATGATTTCGTTTCACATTAGTAATATTACTTTGTTGCTACATTTAAATTTCACGGTGTAAATTACAAGAATTCCTTTAGTAGTCATTTTATAGTGGTACCGGATATGGGGAGCGATTGTCTGTCGAACGTCTGTTTTCGCAAGGACAGAATAATTACCGTATGTTCCCTCATTCAAGGTTATTAGGGCTCCCATGTCATTTCTTATTAATTGTAACATCAAATGAAATTTAATCGACATTGTTGTTTTATTTACATGACTTTGTTATAAAGATACGATATTAGTGATCTGTGTTCTCATTTTCCACACTATCATCATTACAAATAGCGTCATTACCATAATAAATAATCACTTGGTAATCTTCAATTACGCTTCCATCTTACTGCTGACCTTTTCTAACGGGTTATTATAAGGCACGCAACTAAATATCATCTATTACCCGTACGTCAGTGACAACTTCAGCGTTTCGTAAATCGTGTAGGCTTGCAAAGTCCGAGTTACATCATTTCTCTATGTAAATGTCAGATTTTGACCTGAGTGTGGATCTGCCACTTGTCTTCTCGGTACAATGTTAAAATGCTAAATGTTAAATTAGCTAGAGACACCGATGTTTGTAATGGTGATCTTTTTTAGTTGTTTGATTGATCTGAGAAATAATGGTGCATTGAATTCGTTGTTGGTAATGGACACAATACAGCGATAACTGCGGTTTCGGATGCAATGATAGCTACACAATGTGTTGGTACAATGAGCACTGACTGAACTTTTGGTTTGTGGGTCAAGATTTTTATGTTTTGACAATTTAATTATAGATTTCAAATGTATAGATTCTCGATATCTTCTTAAATTTTTTGGAATTCATTTTAATTTATTACTTCTATCCAATTAGCATATAATTTCATAACTGTGAAATATTACAAATAATAATTTATTTCGCAAAGATTTACACAACTGAAACAATATTATATTGTTAATATATTACTCCTTTAAGAATTTTAAAACCTTCTCGGCTCTTTTTCGATGCCTTAAGCGTTTAGTTTTGTTATCAAAGGCACCGAACATAAAAAAATGCAGTCATAGAAACTGCCGATAGAGGTGAAAACTAATATCTCAGAATTTGAAGGCTTACTTTGGAAACTACGCGGGTGAAACCGGAAGGCGTGGTCATGACCAAGGCCATCTAGAAATCAGCATTTTTAGATGGCCAATGGCCATTGTCCTGAGTTACCCGAAGATTTCTTATCATTCTCGAGCGTGACGCTAGACTTTAATTCACAGCTAACGAAAAATCTGTCTGTAGTGCGCCAAAGGAAGTTTTCCCTTCAAAAAACATATGTTTCCATGGGATACATTTGTAGTAGATTTCACTTTCTTTTTGCACAAAAAATGATTACATTTTCGTCACGAAACTAAAATTCGTGACAGGCTGAGCAACATTAAAAGAATATACAATTATGCTGTCAACAGCAATTTCACCAAAACACATGACGATCATGACACGATTGTTACGTATAGTCAAATTAAACCGTCATTATATACGTTGGATAGTTAAATGCATAGTTATTGTGTGGATAATATTGTAAGGAAAGTGGTAAATATATATTGTCTGAAACTGCTGTATCGCTATACACGTGATTGCTTATTTTCTATACAATGAAGTGACGGGAGGAGCAAGACGATTTTACCAACGCTGTGATCTATGATGGTACGCGCTTACCCAGACGAGACCGATACACTCTAGAAATGAAGACGTTCAGAATATATTCATCAGGAGACACTCACTCAGACAATGTGGAATACAATTATTTTATTTTTTGTTTTATTATAGATATACAGTTGACCGCCATATTGTCTGATTTAATTTAAGCGACCATGTGGTATAGTAGCATGTTGGAACGTGCTAACTGTAAAAAAACCGATCCACTCTCGATTTGAAGACACCAAGATTGTAGTTATCGACAGAAACCCAAAGCAAAGCATTCCACAGCCTAGGCGACCTTATCACAAACAAACCTCTAGTTCGAAGCTTTAGAACGTCAACCATGAAATAGTCACTTTTTCGAGCTACAAGCAGTCCGATAGAAAAATGAGCAAGTTGGTATCATGCAGATCAGTTGTACACTCTCTATAGTGTATCCGAAAAGAAAAAACAAAGTTTAGATGTTTGGTAATTTAGGTAAGTAGCTACGGGGCAACCACACATTAGTCCATTAAACCAAAAGTCGAGATATCAATAACCCCCAATGATATTGTCGCAAAATCGACAACTTGTCAAACGGGTGAGCGTTGACCAACCGGTGTCGGGTTGCGGTTGCGACAGAGACATTTGGCGCGTGAACGTACGCCCAGTAGAATAAGAACGCGGCTCATAACTTTACGAGCATTCTGTATGCGATAGCCTTTTCATATTTACTCTGGACAAGTAGATATAAACATTTACAACTCCATAAAGTCACATAGCATTCATGTATATTTCATGAAAGAAACCATAATTTAAATAGTTTTAAGAAAGTTATAGAGGGTTACCAGCAAAGTTAGCTTACTCGCTAGGGAGAGTACCATACCTTTGTCAGTTATTGTACTGCCCAGCAGGCATGTGCACCACATTGCTGTGTTCCGGTTTGAAGGAATATATTTTCCGAGAAATTACAGAAACAAGAAGTACACCATTTTGTATCTCTAAGTGACCAGCGCAGTTTAGGCAGTCATTTGGAGTCTTCTTGTTCATGTGGCTGAATTACCATCAGGTGCATGTGTTGGTCATCCTGTCAAGTTATTGACAGTTAATTTTAAACCACTGCAGGAAATAAGTCTCCTCCTTCGACAGTCTTTCGAAACATTTATGAATGTGGGTAATTCAGACATGGGCTGCTAATTTAACCCTCAAGGGCAGCTATCTGCCAGAAGCATTCTAAAGCGAAACAAAAACATTAACATGCTCGAAATGATAATAGCACTCGCAACGATTTCAAAGAAATAAGCGTTTTCACGGAATAACCACGACCTCGGACTACATCTGACAGGCTATTTCTTAATCCCGAACGCGTTCAAAGCCTTGGTATTCAACTGAAATGCTAAGTTCAGTGTAGGTTCAAATCGTGACTAGATTTTCAAATTTGGTGGTCCTGTTTGAATGGGATTATTGACTGATGCATCATAGTTATGAAAAACCGGCACTAAAAATGAAAACATAACATATTCCTTTATTATTATTTGTATTTGTTTATTATTAGGTTCTGTTGTCCCGATGTTGGGAAAAGTATTCATATCCTTCCTTCCACTGGGCTCAGTTGATGGCTACTGGATGTTGATATTTTTTCTTTTTACTTAACTAATACCACTATTCGTTCAAGGACTGGGGCAAGGGATCCGCAGATGGTACGATCTCCGTGTTCACTGCCGGTGTGTAAAATTAGAAAATAATTTGACATCTCGAAGATTTACCTTAGAGGAGTTGATCTGACCTACATAACCTAATATACTATATTTTTTTATCTAATATTACCTATATTTGAATACGGGTGACTCCCGCTCTGGCGCGTTCCTGGAGCAAAGGTTGGCCATTGCCGTTCAGCGTGGGAACGCGGCGAGCATTTAGGAGCAGGTAGGGGTGGGTTATTCGGAGATTAGTTTTTGCAAATAATTAGTAATAATAAGATCCTCTGGAATTATTATAACTTATATTATATTTAATATAATATGAGTCCATATTGGAAAATTGCATTGCAGTAGATGTAGGTAGTTATTTGCGCCGGTTGAATGATGTTATGGAACAAGTTAATACAGAATATGTTTTTTTTTAACTACACTGATAGGAGAAGAATAAATGTAATCTCACTAACCAAACTTCTACATTTATAAATAGAAGTTTGGTTGTTTAGATGTTTGTTTTCTTCTTAATTTACTCTATGGTTTCTGGAATAACAATTAATCTACATACTTGTATTCCTAACTATAATCTAAATTCTTAATTAATTTATTTGTATCCTAATATCCTTTAAACGATGAGTTCCATAAGTAAAAACTTTTTTCTAAATTCTCCGCGGAAAAGGTACGAATATTCATCCATGTATTCAATATAACCGTAAAGACAAAAATAAACTTTTTTTAATGTTATGGCAAAGACAAGGAATTAAAATTGAACACAAAGAAATCGTTGATTTTTGCAAAATCATTGCTCGAACGCAAATGTTTTGATACAAAAGCTGCTTAAAGCTTGTAAGAAAATGACTCGTAACAAAATAATTTGAAAAGGTCATCAGGAGGCTTTATATACGGATCAACGGCCTGAAAGACACAACTGTGGCCATTTTATTTTTCTGTTCTTACAAATTGCTCTCAAAGGTTTATGAAACATGACATATGTGCAGTGATTATTCATTTTAAACACAGGATCTCAGCATTACATCTCATTAGGTTATTCACACTACAACATTATTGCACCCACGTAGAGTTTCTCTAGCCATCCAAATGTATTTTGTGAATGTAAAATTTCAATTGTAGTTTTATATATTTGTTTTCTGCTTTCTTTTAAACAATGCCTCATATAGGAGTGGTATTCTCACGCATTTAATTGAAATTAAATAATGTTCATGATCATTTATTTCTATTTTTTTTATTATCAACTCACCTAAAATGTATATGGTAGATATGTTTGAAATCATGTACATTCATTTTAATTTAAACGTCATAGTGTTCATATTTGTAAATTTACCTCTTGCGATTTTATTAGCTAAATACGTGACTATTATTCTAAATCCTTAATATGCCATACTAACACTAAAAAAACGTTATTCACAGTGTTACAGCGTGAACAGACGAACGTTTACTTTTAACTTTTAACGCAAAATTTGCTAACGCAGTTGTATAAAACTTCATAGTATTAAAGTTTATAAATTACTTAACCATACAGAGCACATGGTTTATACATTGTGGTTAATTTTCATCCCAATAAATTGGCCCAATCTTGTGGAACAGTAAGTTAAACAACGCCATCTATCTTCACTACAACAACAAAATACGTCTTACATCTAATCTAAGAACACAGTCATTATAGTAAAAGCACCGAAAGCGATGCTTTAGTCAAGACGGCTTCACTTTCTTTCATCTCGTCTGACATTGTAAACCGCTAAGGTCAAACGCCTAGCCAGATGTTTCCGGTCAATTCGCATTGCTTGTCTATTGTTCATCGGTCACGATCGCGTCAATAGGTCGGTTCGATGCTCCAACATTGCAGAGGTACAAACTTATTTGGCCACGTGGCTTAAAATGGAACTAACGAAGCTAATATGAAACGCCAAAGCTGAATGTGATGGTAGCAGCGCCATTCTGTGAGCTAGAAAAGTTTGTACCAATTTACTTAAACTTTGAGGTTGCTGGAGTAAATTTTCATTGAGAAATTGCTACTTTTGTAGCTTATGCTGTGAAATTATTTCATTTGACGTTGCATCTTATCAAATAATCATAAATAAGCTAATTGAATGAATAGGCACATAACAATTGACAGATGTATCACGCTCGAAACAGAATACACTTAGATATCTTTTTGATTGTTGCAAAATGATCGTCTCGTCAAATCCTAGGGTCAATTCACATCACCTCACCTAAGTCTTTTGTTTATCTTCTATTACATAATTATCTCTCAAATGCTAGCATAACATCGTGACTGATGTAACAACCGAAACCTACATCGAACTTCGTCTGATGACAATTGTTGATTCGTTCCAGCATTCTTTAACGGCAAAGGTCATCACTTCCTACTCATCCTGTACAATGCAAATACTAAAGATGAAAATTGTAAAAATGACAAGTCTGACCACAAATACAATAATGGTTGAGATGAATGCAGTTTTGATTGAATAGCTTTCACTGTCAACCGCAAACATGGTATACGAGAAAGTATTACAACTTCTACCAACAAAGGTGTCGACGACAGCCAATACAACTATGATAACACAAGCTCCTTAACCACTAGCTGTAGTATTGATCTGTATCAATACACATTGCAGTTCCGTTTAAGGTATTAACGAAGGCGATACTATCGTTATTGTCGATGGAAATAAAACCAGCGATGGTATCGAGCGCGTCGAAGACAAATAAATCGTGGTAAGCGTCATTCTTACTGACGGTTCTCACGTCCTTAATAACAGTACACAGTCGGAAACTGCTACAAAAACGTAAACATAGACAAAGGAAAGGAAAACGTAATACACGCGGAACTATGGGAGACAGTGGTTAAGACTTAAGTTCGTTAATTTCAATTTCTCGGTGTTGTGTAAGAATGGGCAGTGCTTGAAAATGATAGTGATCATAACGGAGAGTACGCAATTTACGTTTTGTTTAGCAAAGCTGCAGAAAGCAAATAATGCAAAAAGGTGTCAAAGGGACAGTTTCTACTCACTATTGTTAACAACTGTTAGATAGCTACCTATGTACTTTTCATTGGACACGTAATATACAGATAAAGAATAATTTCAAATCATGTGTAAAAAGTGGCAACCTTACCACTGAAAGCATTATTTTCTATGCAACCCAGAATTGTGTAAAAATATATATATACAAATCCACTTATTTGGAGCCTATAGCCAAATATTGTTGTAAATTATTCGACTATGGAGTCGAACCACGAGGTCCCAAGTGTTAGTAGTTTACGCGGAGCGATACTAAAGTCGAACCACGCGGTCCCAAGTATCAGTAGTTCACGTGGTGCGATTCTAAAGTCGAACCAACGGGAAAAAAGAAGTCCACGTGGTTCGTATTGATCGAACTAAGCTGTCAAACCACGTGGTCTAGACGAAATTATTATGAATATTGTACCCTGTTTTGTCATGTTTAGTACTCAATTTCTGCACGTTTCTGTGTAGCCAGAAAATGTTATAGATTACCAGTCGCTTGAAAATTTCGCTCTATTGTAACTTGTAACTGTTACAGAACTCTGTATAGTATATTCTATTACACATGGCAGCGAAAGCTTTATGATTTCTCTTTAACAAATTGTCGCAAAATGATATTGCTGCGCCCATGATCTGTGATTTTATATTATTATGGTGGGCAAAGCCTATGAGGTTATGGCTTGGTGTGAAGCGAACCACGAACGGTGTTGTCTGATTGATGTATAGAAAGTTAATTCTGATTTACAACTGTCATTCTTCCTATTTATTTGATTGCCATCTCATTAGTCGGCTCGGTTCAATGACAGGAAACTAGCGACTGCCAATTGTTTTATTGTTGTTGCCATGTTATGTAAGAACATAATTTGGGAGATGAATTAACGTTTGAGGAAGAGTCTATTTGAGATAACGTTTGGTAAAATATGTTGATAAATTAACAGTTTTACTTCGTTTAGTGTTTAATTTTTGAAATCTGCATTATTTTTTACAAAGTTTTCACTCACGGGGAGTAACTGTTGACGAGTAATACTAACTATTATCTAAGTTGGTTTAACTCATTTGTCAAAGAGTTTTATAATTAGCTATACTTAACCTACGTACCTTATAATGCGGTGGTAAGATGATCTTCTTTTAATATTCAAACAAGTGTACTTTAATAACACCATTATAATGCATTTCCAACTTTAGATACAAATAATAATACATTAAATGCCTACATTAAATACATTAATTTTTTTAGTACCAAGTTTCAATTAATGCTAAAATAAAAAACATTAGATATAAAAAAAGAACATTATAAAATATTACAACACTTGCATAATATTATGCAATTTTGCATCAAAAACTGGGATAAAAAGCATGTATCACGTAAGCAAAATCTAGATTTCGTATCACATATTGTATCACATTTGTCACATTCCTTTCCTTATGGAATATCATAAATATATGCAGATGCAGCTTTCGATTATGTCATCACCGTAACAAATGCAAGCTTGGTTCGGATGCATAACTTTGCATAATTGTAATCTTGGTCCCCCAGTCTTATAAAACGTGATTTGAGATGGAACTTACATCGCATAGGAAAGCTGTTATGAGTTCTGAGAAAACATCTACGTAGCAGAGTAAAGCAAACTATAAGGAAATGTATTTAAAATTTGAAATAAAAAAGTGACGGGGCGAGCAAAACATGACCAACATCGTATTTTTACAACTGCTTGTGTTTGTTAATAAACACATGAACTCTAGTGTTCGTATAGTGTAATTTTCTATAATAATAAAAATACAATAAGAAATTTTAATATTGGTGGACAATTCACACACCACACTACCTGACCCCAAACTAAGCAAAGCTTGTGTGATGGCGGCCAGATAGCTGATATAATACTTATATAGTTTTAAATACATACTTATTATACATAGAAACACCCAGACACAGTGCAAACATTTGAATTCATCACACAAATATTTACACTGGGTGGGGATCGAACCCACGACCCTCGGCTTCGCAGGCAGAGCTACTACCAACTAAGCCACGAGGCCAGTCACTTTAGATAGCTACTTGGCACTGTACTATTATGGGCAGTCGTGTTACTTACCATCAGGCGTATGCCGTACGTGTCCTGTTATTCTATATTACAAAAAAGTTATTTGCATCACGCAGATGGTGTTTCAATCATAACGCCACTTATTGTAGAAATAGGAGAATAGTGATTGTTAGATTGTTACCTTATATAATTTATCCTTCTGATACCACACATCTTCTTCTTCTTCAATTTGTGTGGTCGCGAAGGCCTGTGTGAGGTCATCTCGCGACCGAGACAGTATGCGTCTTCTCGACACCATCTCACCCCCCGTCACTGCTTCGAAAGGCCCAAGGCTGAAACAAGAAATAAAAAGCAATTTAGCTTATATTTTTAGGCAATTTTGGAGATAAAAGTAAGTTCGTACATTATATTACCCTGTAAGTATTTTTTTTATATGTATGGGGCACTTAAGCAGCTAGGTGTGGTATGTAATAAAGACAAATTATAATTATGAAACTTTGAAATTTCATGTCCAACTAATTATCACATTAAAGATAAACAACTACGATCACAGATAAGGAGTAAAAGCAATCTACGCAACCAAAACAATTTGAAACATGCTAGATGAAGCACGCTTTATTACGCTCGATATTACAGTACTTATTACATGAATTAGCGTGATCATTTGTTACGATTCATTTAAAACGTGACTAAATTCGTTTTATTTTATAAATCTCAAAAAGACAACTCGCCAAACGATGGTGTCGATATCAGTTGTCAAACTTTCCATAGGAGATTAAACTAATACGCAACCGTATTATGAAACAAGACAATGGGAGCAGTGAAAGTGTTGATATTCCCATTCTCGCCTCGTATCGGTGTTCTGTGTTCACAAGCTGATGTTTCCATTCGTCAAACTTGGCGGTTCTTTGTGAAATGTCATCGAGGGTATAAACGATGAGGTGGCAATTCATCATATTCTATGTTGTAACCGTGAACCGGAAGATTTGAAACAAGAAGATTGATATTTTGCATTCCTTATTTGACTCGTTGCATTTTAATGTACGGTGTAACAGTAATGTTTGTGGACTTTCTTTTAATGATAAAATCTGTAAATTAGACATAGCATGTTTTTTAATTTATTGATTTACACTGGACCTCCATCTCGCCTTATGATAAGCGACGAAGCAGGACGTTCTACGAAAACGTAATTTCGAAAAAAAACCCGCGACTTTCCTACTCTCGTTCTACTTCGTTTCGTCCGATACAACATTGTTTGACGTTTAAATGTTCTACTAGCTTACTCTAATTAGAGTAGGCTTAGAATATTTCAACGGACAAAACGATGGATCGAAGTATAATCGCGGTTGGAAAGTCGCGAGTTTATTTCGAAATTACGTTTTCGTAGAAAGAGAGTAGACGTCCAGGTATTTGTTACATTTCAATGGACCACTTATTCAAGATCTGCTGGAAAATTGTCTTAGAAATAAGAAATATCGTTAGTTTTATGTTGAGAGCGTGCTGGGTTTTTGATGACACAGCATAAATATAGCTTTAGTTATTTATCATCAACAATTTGCCTATTAGACTATTTCTAGAGTAATAGGGTAGCAGTAAGAATATTTCTACGCACTTTGTTTTGTTTTTTGAAAAGTTTGAGGATGAACGAGAAATAACACCAAGAATCTATCTAATATGTTAAAAATACTACTTTAATGCTCTGAGAAGCATCATCCTTATCAAGTTCACTTGCTCGTCTCATGAGTCAAATCCCCAAAAACTGATGTTAAAAAGATCACAATCTTCATCTGAAAGTACAAAGATTGTAAGATAGTTGTGTCTAGAGATGATAGAACATTATTTAAATAAAAATTGAATCGAAAGTACAAAACAAAACGCATCATTATTATTCAAATTGGGTTATATTGTTGCAAATCATTGACATAAATCCGCCTACTAAACGCTTTCCTCAAGAAAATTGCCTCCGTTAAATGACTTTCGACTTTCCAGTGATTGATTTTAATGAGCTGTGGGCGCCTTGGTTGCAACGAGAAATATGTAATCATGGTCTGTTTTACCGCAACTTAGATATTTTACGTCATGCTGTTTTTTTTGTGGAACGGTTCACTTGGTCATCCATTCAGAAATAATTTCAACGGCGAAGCCACGGGTGGAGAATGAAGTGTTGTGTTTCATAAGACCTCGAAGTATTCTTAGCAGAGTCCGCCTGGGGAAGTACCACACCTTTGCCAAATATTCTACCGCCAAGCAGTAATGTGCAAACATTACTGTGTTCCGGTTTGAAGGGCAATGATTCCAGTGAAATTACAGGGCTTAGAGACATAATATCTTAGATCTCTGGGTGACGAGCGCAGTGCAGTGCTAGGTAATGATTTGGACTATCATGTTCCAATAGCTGCGTGTTACTGTGCTGTTATGTGGCAGGCATGTTGCTTACCATCAGGCACATGACCTGCTCGTCTCGTCACTCTACGCTATAAAAAAAAAAAAAAAAAAGTTATTTTTAGAGGGGACAATCCGTTGCTTTTAATTTCCGATAAAATTTCGTTAAAATCTCAGTTATAGTAATGATAAAAAAAACTAGGAAATTTAATATTTTATACACTTATAGATGGTATAAGTAAATCAGGATAAACTCTTAAATAAATGTTGTAAGTAATTCATTTAAGAGTTATTTATTTATCGGTGGAAATTCGAGTCCGACTGTAAAATTCTTGACGTTTTAATGGTTTGGCCATTTATATATTGACACAGTACGTCAGTATAAATACAAAGTTAATTTAAAGAAATAATTTAAGCATTAGTATGGAAAGGCTAAAAAATTTCAAATACATTCTTAAGCGTAACATGTGAAGACGAGAATGCTGTGTACTATGGCTTTTACGTATAGTTTGTAAATTTTCTACCACAACGTCAAAGTGAAACCCTACATTCTCATTACCTCACAGTAAACAAACTTGCCGAATGAATGGGAGGAACAGTAGATTGTTAGATACACGGCCCAATGTCGATCCCAATGCCGCACATTGTTCGAGGAAGGAAGCGACGACCGCTTTGTTTGACGCTATGAGACGGGTGCCGAGCCGTTTGAGAAAATGCAATCTCTGACAAACCCGCGGTTGTGTTTTTACTGTTGTTGTGACCTATAATTTAGCAATGCGCGTCACAGTCATGTCATGCGGGCTAGGGCTGGGCGTCCACTCGATAAAAAATAATACAAAAATATCATTGTACTTCCTATAAACAATGTTGCGTTATGGTTAGGTATAAAGAAACTATCAAGTACATTAGTAGTATTTTTAAGAAAATACGTTTTGCTTGCAATTATAGATATAGATAGAGCCGTCTAATAAAATAGCCACGAATACGAAGTAGGTAACTATTTTCTGATCTGTGAAATAGCCTCAGCTCGTATACTAGCAATCGTGTTCCAATAGCTGCATGTCACTGTGTTGTTATAGGCACGCATGTTCCTTACCATCAGGCACATGTCCTGCTTGTCTCGACACTTTTTATTTGTAAAAAGTGTCGAGACAAGCAGAACATTTTATTTGTAAAATACCACGATTTCCTATATTTGTTGAGCTAGTTAGTTCTCTTCAATAATCCTTGTATTGCTGTAAGTTTATGTGTGTTTGCACAGAGCGAGAGAGGGTGTATGGTCAATATAATAGAGTGTTGCCAATGGTGCATAGTTTTTTCCTGTTTACATCCTGATAAGACACTCAAATTATTAAATTATTCTTTTTGTGGATCCTGACTCGGGTCAGAGTCTAATATGTACGAAAAGATTATGCACGCTAACAAATTAATAACATCTAAGAAGAATACTTTGATGAAGATGTGATGCAATAGCTACTTTCGCTAATTTTCTGCTGTAATAATTGCATGGGATTACAGCACGCACAGATCAAAGTAGATAACATTGTTATATTGCTCAGTGAACCAGACGGTTGATACCGAAGAAGATGCTATTTCTTGAATTCTAGCCAAGAAATAGTGTACATAGATTACAATACAAAATGTGTAGGTTAAATAAACCATTACAGGTTATGTAACTTTAGCGTTGTTGGCAATGTTAGCTATGGATTGAATTTATATGAATTTGTATCGGTAGGTACACTTTTTTTGTCTATGATTATAACATAATATTTTTAAAAAAACGTACTACAACTTTGGCCACAAAATCCAACAGTCGAGATGAATGGCCAAACGTAGTTTAAGAAAACACCATTATATGAAACTGTACTGTTTGTGTGTATTACATTTGTATTTCAAACTTTACTATTAACACGGTGAAAAAAAAAACATTTCAATTATCATTAGACAGAGACGCACAGAAATCTAAATAATACCTTATTATTAAGATTTCTGTGCATAGACATTAACGTGGTTATTAATGCTCTAGCGTCTTAACAAATACATAGAAAGATATGGACATGTTGCCTCAGTGGAATGGCGAGAAAAACTACGTTAGAGACACTAATCTTTTTGAAACGTAAATTGATTATTTTAACAAATAATCAAAGTTACATTCTAATTTCAAATAATTAAACTATATCTTTACATAGTCTTCGATTGATCGAACTACGCTGTCGAACCACGTGGCCTGGAGGTTCAAATTCAAAACATATATGTAGGTAGGTACAGTCAGGTACAGACAGTACAACGTCAACTTAGTAAAAGAAAGATTTATACGCATACGAATCGTGTAAACAAATCATTGACTTAACGACAACGCTAGCGGTTACCTTGTAAGCAACAGTGCACATAATGCAATAACCCCATCTCTATTACGCAATGGCTAGTTGCAAGGACGTCAGGACTCGTTTGCTAGAACGATGACCCATATCGAGAACCGTCAGATAGGGACGGGACGTTATCGATGAAAACTATCGACTTTCATCGTGTAGGAAAATAATTGGTTGAACATTGTACGTAAAATAGGCACAATACGCTAATTGCCGTGAAGGCCGTTGTCTGCTGGGCAATTAAGAGGTCTTGGTAAACACATTGTGATATAGGTACGAGTAGTTCAGAACGCAGAAAACTGTCGTATCAATTTATTAAGTTTATTCTAATAGGGTACAATCCTAAAAAAAAAACTAAGTAGCCCGTCACCTAGATCATGGAAAAATATTGTACACGTACTTTTGTTTCACATACAAAAAATGACGAAGATACAGCGCTTCGAAGTTTCGTGTGACGTCACTTGTGAGTACGATTTTTACTCACGAGTGACGTCGCGACCCCCCACTCTCGAAGTTTGATGGTCTATATCTTTGACGATTTTTAGTATTATGAAAAAACAAAAAATACGTGTCCAATATTTTTCCATGATCTAGCTGACAGACTAATTAGGATGGTGTATTTTTGACCCAGTCCGGTACCCTATTATTAATAAGTTTCGTTTTAGCAGTATCATTGAGTTATAGAGGCTACAGTAAAGCATGTAAATTTTAAAAATACTAACTGCTTAAAAGATATTATTAATTAAATAGAAAAGTTAATTTAACAATCATAGTGTCAAACAGATTATTAAGCACTCATTCAAGGTGCGTTTATTTTATTCTGTTGATTGATGGTTATAACCCACAAATTTATTAAAATAACCATAAATACGGTGATCTAAAACACTCGAGATTGGCAGAAGTCAATAAATTATGAAACAAGCAATTAAATAATCGAATATAATACGTTCAAACAGTTGGGCAAGGTTTTGCATAAATTAAGTTATTGCAACGCTCTTGCTGTAACTGTTTCCGTCGTTTCCACACTCAGATTATAGCTTTGAACGGTAATGCTCAGGAATTATTTTAAACATTTTGCTTTCAGATTTCACGAATACTGTTTACTTACAATTAAAGTAAACAATTCACTAAATTATTATGTGTAAAATCAAGAATACGCATCCACCAACCCGCACTGGGCCAGCATGGTGGATTATGGCCTTAACTTCTCTCCTTACGAGAGGAGGCCCCGAGTCCCAGCAATGGGAACATTTTTAGCCGTCTAAAACATTTTTTGAACCTTTTTAGAGGGCTAAAAATGTTCCCACCCAAAGAATACCCAAATTTTGATAATTAGACATTATATTCATCAGTTTCACCTAAATCGTCATACTATATGACGGTTTAGGTGAAAGGCCTATATTTGTAAATTGTCATATCGATATGACTATCGACAAAATATTTTTAGATGTAATCGACATAGAACATCTCAACGATCCCGTTGCCATCATTACGGGAGCGCACAGCGTAACAGGTTCTATTTTTTCTCTTTGATAACGTGAAGGCATTCCCGGAGCAATTACTACGGCGCGTTAGTAGCACGTGGATGACCATGGAATTGGATGCATAGAACTGACGAAAGTACGAAATTATGCCCTTTAGTGAATTAGTCAATTTGAAAATGTTTCACACATAGTTTTAAATTTTTAAGTCTAGACGTTCATCAAAGGCATTTATTTTGTCAAGTACTTATTCTTACTAGTATTTAGTGTTCGTTGTATCTTATCACGCATAAAAGTACATCAAATGTCGTACGTCATTGTATGAAAGCGTACAACATATTAGACATTGCCTGCGAGAAAAGTTTTTGTAAGTATTAGAAAATGTTCAACAAAAGAAAATAATAAAAATCATCTTTCACTGTACCAAAAAAATTTCGTAATCCGTATACTCAGGAATACCAAATAAAGGAATATCAGGAGTAGTTAGAAGATTAGTAGAGCAGGAGGAATTCCTGTGAGGAATCGAGTCAACAAGCTATCATATTACATTCGAATAAAGTAAATGGGTGCAAATATTTTCTACGTTTGCGTCGTCCAAATGCCTCAAAAACAAATTTTGCTTATGTTATTGATTTGGAACATTTTATTTAAATATTGTCAGAATTCATATATTTAAATGAGCGTCATTTAATATTTTATAATATTCTCTGCAGATAAGTAGTAAGTGTTAAGTTTGTGTAAGGTGTTTGAGTGCATTTGTGAAAAATGCACTCAAATTGTGATCAAGACACATAATTTAAAAATCAGTAATTACGAATAATAAGACAATTATTTAAACAATACCTATTGGAACATATCGCTTAAAAAGTTTTGGAACAATATCGTTTGTTTATTCTCTATTTATCATGATCTATTGTAACGTCATTACCGAAAGTTTTTGTGTTCGTTAAGCGCGTTGTAATTATTGTTTTGAGTCCGAAGGCGGAGTTCGAATTTCTATTTAATTTAAAAGGTTCAACCGAAAAGATACGATTTAAATTGAAAGGTTCACGTTGTCTTCATTATTCGGAATTGATTGTAGATTCAACCCCAATTATACTATAAAGCAAACAGTAGAATTGACTATAAATCCACACTGAACTAGTATTTAATATTAAGTAGTAGATTCAGTATTAAGTAGTTAATGAAAAAATAAATAAATAAATTTCGCATCTAATGTAGATGGTATTTTCCTGGCCGTCTTTAGCAACTGCATAGGCTAGATAAATTCATGCCGCGGTATTGCTTAAAATCAGACAATTTGCAATCAAACAAAATGGGTTTGTTTGTCTTGACATACATAAAAAAAAAAATGTGACGTTTTCATTCAGCCGATAATTTTCAAATGAAACAATAAAAGTTAAATCCCGATATAAAGATTGACTTCATAGTTAGCAAGTTAGCATTAAAGAATGATCGTTATAAAGTGTTCTTTCCAACTTGTTTCTTTTTGTATAGCCCTGTTGATGATGAGTGTATTATAGAAAGCATGTCGAGAAAGATTGTTAGTTTTACAACAGAATAAACAGCAGTAAAATTTCATGCCTAAAGCGAATACTTCATAATGAATAGAGATATTAAAGAGTATTTTATAATTGTAAATAGAAAAGGTCATTTATAATAACTTCTCTTTAGAGATAAATGAAGTAACACAAAATGGTTTCAATATTCATCTCAAACGGGTTACATTTATAAGTACATCTATATACATATAAGTAGAACACAGACTTAACTCAACCAAAATATTACGAAACTGTTAAAATTTCAGTCAAAAGTGAACCGTGGCGCGGTATTCTTCTCAATGCTTTCCAAGTCAAATGGCAACGTGCCTACTATCCTAATTGTATGTTTTTGTACTGAAAATTGTCAACATCTCCACAAAAATTCCACCTTATTTTTTGGGTAGTAGAGTAGAAAATACAACGGCACGTTTGAGATGGTATTTCATGACGAAACAAGGTTTTAAGAAGTTGCCTTTTAACGATTTGATGCGTTCTATTTTTGCTGAAGGTAGATAGATTTTGTAAACGTATTTTCGCAATCGTCCTCGGATTTTGAGTGTACTGAATGAACTTTGTGCCTGAAAAACCCATTAAATATTCACTATGGAAATGATTTATTTATTATTTTAAGGTCGAGCTACTGCTTCTCATGCTTTTATGTTATTTTAGTTAATATTTTCTGAGGATTTAATTTTTAATTTTAAGTACCGTCGTAGTAGTTGTCGGAACGTTTGTGAGTGCCATGTAGTGATATCAGTCTTGAGATGTTTTGATATATTAATGACTAAAATACCCATATTTACCACTTACCCTTACAACCTACATAGGTACTTAAATTATGATGTAGCGATCAAACTATCAAATAATAATTAAATAATGCTTGAAATGGCGGTCAACGAAGTAACGAAAAAAAATCATTTCAGAACTAGCTTGCTGTATGAATGAATTTTAACGCCCAAAAATGTGTTCTCTCAATTCCAAAGTATCTAGATAACAAAATTATTGGTTAAAAAGTTTAAAAATTGAAGATCACAGTGCAAATATTTGTGTGATGAATTCAAATGTTTGCACTGTGTCTGGGTGTTTCTATGTATAATAAGTATGTATTTAAACTATATAAGTATTATATCAGCTATCTGGCCGCCATCATACAAGCTTTGCTTAGTTTGGGGTCAGATGGTGTTGTGTGTGAATTGTCCACCAATATTTATTTATTTTATTTATTTTATCAGTTTTTCTAACAAATAATCTAAAATATATTTGAGTTTGAAATAAATCTTCACAATATTTTAAATGTAAATCACCGAGTCACATGAAAATGATTCAGCCATTACGCTAAAAAGTAGCCATATTTGTTTTCGTGCTGAAATTGTGGTACCTTAATAAACGTAACTTTTAAAACCAGACCATTACACCACAGCTTGCTAAGAAGTTAAACTGGAGCAGTATCTGTTAATACAATCTCACTGATAAGTAGGTTATAATTTGTTGTGACACCATTCACTTGCTGTAAAATCTACAATACTGTTTATATTTCAATAATCAATTCAACAGCTCAAGTTTCATTCAATAGAATAGGTATCGGCAGAAGTGACAGCCGAAACAATTGTGCCTACACCTACGCGGTAGCCCTGCCCACTAAGTTTGTTTGTTAGTTGAATCAATTCTACCTGTCATTCATAGCTTTGTGAAATTAGCGACGAATGCTTTGTTCAGGAGTAAATGTCAAAATAATCAGTCCATATCGATATTCATAGGCATCTCTAAAAGCATAGGTTGCATTTGTAACAATTTCAGTATTCGTATTTTTACAGGGCAGAGCCTTTTATCATTGAACTCTTTATTTTCTTATTTATGTCAATGTCAATTTCTGTAATATTCATTGACATAAATATTACAGATAAAAGAGTTTACATGTTTGTTGCTCAATCATATTGAAATATCTAAACGTATCAGGTTAAACTCAATAAGATGGTAGTCTAGTACAGTCCATAGACTATTTTATATCTCGAAAATTTCAGATATCCATTGGAAACAATCTTCTTTTTCCATTTATAAATTAATTTAAACACAAGAAAAATTGCTGGCTAGGACTAATTAATAAATAAAGATACGAAGTGGTGACTATAATCGATCGGTGTTAGGTCATAGCGTTGTTACGCATTTTATTTCGCAACTCTGCTCCAAAATAACCAAATCAAGTTCCTAAGCAAACGTCAAATCACTTAACATTCGATCTATATTGTACGAATTGCTACACAACCTAGTCGCGATAAGAAATGCAATATTATGCCATAAGCGTGCCATTATTGATTTATGGATCATTTGGTTACGATCGTATCAAACGGCCCCGTAAGGCAAGTTCGCTTTCATTCGTGAGGCAACCCTACTGAGTGCCCGGTGGCTGTGGAATGTTATTACTTGATTGATCAATCTCTAGGCTTTTATTCTAGGCATAACTTAATTTGAACCTTAAGAGGTATCACATTATACATGTACTAAAGGGAAAGGAAGTGGACATAGTCGAAAAGGTTAACCTTAATTTGACTACTTTTACTTTAAATAAAACGGCGATTTCAGAGTTACCTAATTAAAATGAAATTACTGTTATTTTATGTTTTCAGAATTCGTCTGATAGTAAATGTCGCGTCGTTCAAATTAGAAACATAATTCATTTTCCGTTTTGTGGCTTTAGTTGTGTGGCTGTGTTTTCATTGTTGATGGCTTATATTTGCACGTCATGAAATTGATATCAACAGTTCATATGGTCATCGATGGAACGCATTTACTTAAAAAAAGATTCACTCTCGACTTAAAAATACTTAGATCGAAAAAAAAAACGCAATCAGGCAACGCATTCCACAGTACCTATAGTTATATATGGCCTTGTGTGATATATGTAAATCCATTCGCAATGTATTCTCGCTCTTGCTCCCATTACCCACCCATTATATGCGTAATGCGGATGTGAAACAGCTTTTAAACGTTATTTACATAGAGCTATATGATTGTTTGAGATGTTGTTGACACATAGCCGCCGTGTAGTGAAAGCGATACGAATGTCGTCTGTAAACACGCGAAAGAAATTGCCTTTCTGCTTGCTATTCATTGACAGATGGCTAGCATGAACTCATTTTATGTATGTCTGTAAGTTTATATAAATCGGTTTTTTTCTAAGTGCCTTTAAATAAGATAAGTGAAATGTTTATGCAGTAAAAGTTGAGAGTAACACTTGAGACACGCACAAGTACTCAAAAATGTGAAATAATATTGACCGCTTCATTTACAAAACGACCTCGCGAAATATTTTGTGTTCATTGATAATTTTATTGATTTACTCAAAAAAAATTAAAAAATTATTGCACATAGTTTGAAAAAGAAACATCGTTTTATGGTTTACGTTTCAAAAACTTAACGAGAAGCTTTGACTCCAATGTTATAAAAAGATCATCTAGGCTTCTAGGCTGCCTTACATTGCCTTAGGTTGCATTGCCTGCGTTTTGTAGTAGTAGGACTCTTAGCAGAGTCCGCCTGGGGAAGTACCACACCTTTGCCAGTTATTCTACCGTCAAGCAGTAATGTGCAAACATTACTGTGTTCCGGGTTTGAAGGGCAATGTTTTCAGAGAAATTACAGGGCTTAGAGATATAACAACTTAGATCTCTGGGTGACGAGCGCAGTGCAGTGCTAGGTAATGATTTGGACTCTTCATGTTCCAATAGCTGCGTGTCGCTGTGCTGTTATGTGGCAGGCATCTTGCTTACCATCAGGCATTACATGTCCTGCTCGTCTCGTCACTCTTTATTTAAAAAAAAAAATTGCCTGCGTGGGCTTTTTCCTGATGGTTACAATCTTGGTGTCTCCAAGTAGTCAGTGAATCTATTTCTTCTAGGTTCCATCGTAGACCGCATCATAACTAATTCAGGCAAGATGGCGGTCAAGTGTAAACCTATAAGTGTGAAAATTGTTTAGATTGTTTAGATATCTCTGATTTTTCCCGTTGTGTTAATAAGTGTGAAGGAAATTTCGGAGCCGTAAATTGTAAAAATGTATAGGTACCAAAAGTCAAACGTATGCAATATCTTGTAAGATGAGAAATAGTACTACCACATATTTAATACTGTTATGGGGATGAATTGTACTCGTAAGATTATGTAACTGATGATTGTATAATTTTGTAGTTTCCATTCTGGTGTATAGAGATTTAATCCATGAGAATTTCACAAAAGAACATTAAAAAGCAGTAAATAGAACCGAGATTTTATTTATTTTATCTGAAATCGTAATAAAACCACTCATGAGGCAGTAAAATCAATTCTCGGAGTGTTTGGAGATCTCTAAAATCTTATGAGAAAATCATTCGAACATTACGAGTCATTTAAAATGAAAGACACGAAAGTGAATTCGCCGCATTTCATATTATGGTTTCCAAAAATAAATTGAATTCTAGATGGACCGCCATCAAAATAAAAACATGTAACTTTTTTAAACTATAAAGCGTACAATCACCTCGGGAAGTTAAATTTAAGTAAGGCCGTATCAGAGGGTCTTGAGGAGAAACCTACACTGCTGTTCTAAGCTATTATTAGTTAAATTAAAGGTCATTATGTACAGTGTAGGAGGGCTTCATAGTGTAAGCAAAACTATTATTATGCACATAACTTTTACATTGTGTAATGTATGCGCAACGGATATTAATTTTACCTTCAATTTGAAACAAACGAGATTCATTTTTTAAAGATAATTAGATTTTCTGACGTCAGTTAGAAACCTCACACTAATCATTATATGTATATATCTTTTACTTCCTACCTGATTTGACAAGTTCACTCAAGATACGGAGTTTTAGCGGTTCGTGGACTTGCCATCCAGCGTGGTAATACCTCCAGCACGCTAGGTATGCTTCCAACTGTACTTTATCGTAGGCAACTAGATAGATATCTTTAAAATACTAGTGACCCGCCCCGGCATCCCACGGTTTGAATTGTATAAGGATTAATGCTGTTTTGCTCAAAATCACTTCGTAAGTAAACCACTATTTTCCGTAAAAAGTAAAGGATAAAAATGATTATTGTGGGTTATCCCCAAGAGAAATACAGATACCATCGCGAATTGTTTATAGACATTTTAAAGATAGAGAGAGTTGAAGGAACACAGATTGTAGCCTGGAAGAACTCATAATTTATGCTATTTTTTTTATCCCGGGAATACAACGGGAATGGGAAATACGCGGGTGAAACCGCGGGGCGCTGCTAGTATTCAATAAATCCGTCAAAATTACTTTCAAATTACGTATTTCTATTTTCGAGGCGTATTTTATATATGACATATTATGTATGTTTGTGCCTGTATGTGTGTAACTATATTATTATATTTACGGGATTGGTTCTAAGGAAACATTTTCAGGTACGGTTTAGAAGCGTTTGTCTTTTGTTTGAAATCGTTTTAGGATACCTATTTGTTTAGTAATTGTAAGTAATGTAATTAAAAAAATACGTCCCTTTTACTTTTATGTATTGATCATAAACAAACTTGAATACAAGTGAAACATAATACTGAACATGTATACGTGAAGAATTTAGACACTGCCAAATATTTTAAAGGTAAATATCAGATGTCCTTAACACATCTCTGTCATAATCTTATGAATAAAACCAACATGGGAATCTCCTTCGCCAAAAAACCGTATAAACCGGTACAAACTGAGCCTGTTACATCTTAATCGTTAAAACTGTATTACTATTTTGTATCTTCAATCTGCAGTTTTAAGATTCAGAATGCTGTGTCGTTTTTAGAAGATAGTTATCTGAGACAAAGTGTCCAAAACGTCTAGACGTGGCGCGCATAAACCACACTATGGTCATCTTTATGTTCCATTGTGGTCTAAGTTGAAAGAAAGAAGAAAATTTGGGTTCTATTGCCTTAAATATAACAATTAAAAGGTCAATTCTCCTTAATTGTTTTCAAAGTCAAAAAACTATAGTTACGTGCTAAAGTAGTTGTAACATAGAGCGACTTTGAGGCTCAGCTGGTAGCTGGTAGTAAGTCAGTTCACTGAGCCGTGGGTCATGCCTTCGATTCCTACTCAGAACAAACATTTGTGTGATAAAAAATGCAATATGTAGGTACGTTTGTTGTGTGTGGCTGTTTCAATATTTATAAAATCATATATGTATCAGCTATTGTAATACAAGCTTACTTTGCGGTTAGATAACGTTGCCTGGAAAAGTGTCAATCAATGTTTGTTTTGTTGTTGATTTACTGCTAATATGACTATTGAGAGAATCCTTAGCGATTTTTTTTCACCCTTAGAGCCAGTGGCAATAACAAACTTCTAAATTTTCACATAGAAAAATACTTAGAGTTTCAGACAGGATTTGAACCAACAACCTCACGTTTGTGAAAATGGTTGTTATCTTCTTTATGTAACAAGTCAAACTTAAAACAGCTATATTTTTACGTGGGAGTTTATAAAATAAAATGAAGATGTTATTTCAAGTGACGAGGAACACGAATAAATCAAAAACATTTCTTCTCGAAGATCAACATCTACGGTTCTCGTCTTTCACTTGCGGAGCCGGCTACAAGGCCGTAAATAAAAACAGCGCACGTATATCCTAACGGTACGGAGTACGGAGCACACTCCAGTATATAAACTTAGTGGGCTATCTATAATGCCTAAGGAATCCTGATAAGGAAGGAAGAGCTAAAGTTCAACAGATAAAGACCGGTTGAGGCTTATTAACATTCTTCCTTGAAATGCAGGTCTTGAATGGGCTGTGTTTGTTTTCTAGCGCAGATGCGTTATGATTGTTGTGCTACTATCTATTCTGAACTTTCTAGTATACAATGGTTGAACCTGTAAACCTGTCTTTTGACAGAAAGTGCATTTACCTAACATGTTAACTGAATAGATAAATTTTGATTTGATTTGCTTAACCTCAGTGTTTTTTTTTTCAGATATGTTTAATGTATGTGCGTACGTATAGTTAGCAAGTTGAGCTAAGTAAACCATGCGCGTTTTGCTCTAGACCAAAATATGACATGCACTAGAGACTTCCTATTTTGATTATTATTATTAGAAACATTTTCATCATTAAATGTAAACAAGGTTTTTTTTTCTATCGAAATATGCTACCCAAGTAGGTTCGCATTTAGAGTACCTAAATAGTTTCTTTCAAGGTAAACGTGCTCTATTTTATCACATCGTAGGTGAGCGAAAAGGACAAACATAAGCGCAAATCTTCAGTCATATAATATTTATCATAGATTTCATGATTCATACGGCGGAAATAGGTCAAAATTCTTGGTAGTGTTTAGTTTGCATCCAAAAAAACTGGTGGGAAATTCGTACGCTTTGTTCGGTTTAACTAATAACTGTTTAATTATCGACTGCAAGACTGCATGATGCTGATTCATGTACGGACTTCCTGATCTGTTATTATTGTCAGAACCGGGTTCTAAATTTCAACTGGAAAATAAAATAAATGGATCTATGTCAGAAATCAGTTAATATTAGGTAAACACGCTCCATTGTGCAACATCATCGCTCAATAAAGAAAACTCGATTCATTTGCGGTAAACTGTGTTATGCTACATACAAAATGTTTTGAGTACACTTCTCTCATCCAGATGATTATCATACAGATTGAAATTCATTACCCAGGTCTTTTCAAGGTCAATTGGTTTCTAAAAGTATGTGTGCTTCTACTAAATCATCGCTTACCTACCAGTAGGCGAGTTGGTAATCAAATAAATAAATAAAAAATATTGGTGGACATTCCACACCCAACACCATCTAGCCCCAAACAAGCAAAGCTTAAAATAGTATGGGAGCCAGATAGCTGATAATTTTATAATAAATAATAATAAATAAGTAAATATTGGTGGACAATTCACACACAACACCATCTGACCCCAAACTAAGCAAAGCTTGTATGATGGCGGCCAGATAGCTGATATAATACTTATACATTTTTAAATACATTTTTACTGTACATGAAAACACCCAGGCACAGTACAAATATAAAGTACAATTCGCCATAAAAACATATTACTCACAATCCTTTGTGAACTTCTTAGTGACATAGAAAAATTGTGAGTCAAGCAGTTAAACAAACGGCCACCGTTAGCCGATCCCATATTCAAGTACGCGAGATCACTTATCATTGGCAACATTTGTGGTTTGCGGAATAAAAATCAACCACTTATTCATAGATTAGAGCTATGTCTTGTATATATAGTAATGGTAAATTTAGAACATTAATAATTTATTAGTTCAATAGCTTCAGATGCTCTAATTATTATGTTTGAAACTAATTTGAAAAATCATAATGCAATTTTTTTGTGGTTAAATTTAGTGTAGTTAAACTGCGTAATATTATTTAAAATAATTATATTTTGTCACATTATTTGCACTATTAATCATATCTAAATACATATTGATTACTAATAGATACAATAAAATTATGTTATGATTTTATGGCATAAGTCGTAGCGAGTGTATTTTCATGATGTTTAGAGTGCCAATATTGTTCTCACGATTACATTTGAGGTAACTTTCTAAGTAACTCACCTATTAAAAAAATACCAAAAGAATATTATTTTAAGGTTTTAGGGCCTAGTCAGTTAGTTATCCCACTCAGACAAAATCATACGGCTCTGCAATTTAATATACAAATAAACAGTCTAAAAAGCAATAAAATCAAATCTTTGGTTAATCTAAAGAGTATAACAGGTTTTTTCCAAAAATAGCTTCTGAATAAAGTATGAAGTTGTATTTCAGTTTAAATAGTCCAAAACTAAAACTAGGATAGACAACAACAAGTCAAGAGTATGAATGTTAAAGGAATAAAAAGATAGTTTCTAGACCACTAGACTGTATGTCTCGACCACCTCATTCATCTAAGTCGCAGAGTCACAGTTCCGTGGAAAACGGCCCTATTTCCAGCCCTACAAACTCACGGAATTCTGGTACATTTCCTCCGTGATTGAGCTTTATAAGGTTAGCGTTGCGTTCTACATTACCAACGTATAATTCAAACCAGTAGATCAGGGTATGTAAGTCTTGAACATCGCCGAAAAATTGCTAGACTATCGGTTTTTATCGGATACACTTCGGAGAGTGTGCAACAGATTTGTATGATCTAATACCACCCTGTCCTTTTTTCTATCGGAGTGCTCGTAGCTCGAAAAAGCGATATCGTTTCATGGTTGATGTTCCAAAGATACGAACGCAGAGATTTGACTCTACTTTTTAACCGACTTCAAAAAAAGGAGGTTTCTCAATTCGACCGTATTATTATTATTATTATTATTATTAAGAGCCTGAAATGTCCCAATGCTGGGCAAAGGCCTCCCTACCCTTTTTCCACTTATCTCTATCCTGAGCCAGTATATACCAATCATTGAGATGTTTGTCGAGGTCATCCCGCCATCGCTTAGATGGTCTACCGCAACGTCTTTTGCGGTCTGGCTTCCATTGTGTAGTGATCTTGGCCCAAAGATCATCTGACATGCGGCAGACGTGTCCAGCCCAATTCCACTTCAAGCTAGCAGCCTTTTGGGTCACATCGGCTATTTGAGTCTTGGAACGCAGTATGGTGTTTCTAATCCGGTCAGTTAGCTTTACGTTTAGAACACTGCGTTCCATAGCCCTTTGACAGATCGCAAGATCGGACATCTGACTTTTAGTCAAGGACCAAGTTTGCGCTCCGTAGGTTAAAATGGGGAGAATGCACATGTCCATGAGCTTACGCTTGAGGAATAGTGGAGTATTTCCCTTCATCAGGTCTTTCATGGACCAATAGCTCCTCCAGGCGTTTTCAATGCGACGAGTCACTTCCGCTTCTTGTCTTGCCTGGAAAGAAACTAATTGGCCCAAATAAACGTAGCTCTGGACATATTCAATCTCCACATTCTCGATCAAAATCTTGTGCGCCCTGCTGTTGGTCATTATTTTGGTCTTTGACATGTTCATCGTCAGTCCGACATCGCGACTTGCCATGCTAAGGTCTTGTAGCATATTACTCAATTGTGCTGCTGAGGAAGAAAAGATGATAATGTCGTCTGCAAATCGCAGATTCGTAAGTCTTCTCGTTCCCACGAGAATTCCTTTCTCTTCCCATTTCGAAGCCAGTTTACGAAAAATCTCTTCTAAGGTAGCTGTGAAAAGTTTAGGCGATAGCGGGTCACCTTGTTTGACGCCTTTCTCTATGAAAAAGTTGGGTCCCGTGGTGTTTAATTTTATAGCAGATGTACTATTACGGTATATATTATGTAAAAGATGTATGTATGTTTTATTGACGTCTTGTTTTTCTAGTGCATGGAATATTGAAGAGTGTGTGATACTATCAAATGCTTTTGAATAGTCCACAAAAGCAAGGTAGAGAGGTAAATCAAATTCACTATGTTTTTCTATAATTTGGTTAATAGTATGCAAATGGTCTGTCGTAGAAAGACCTCTGCGAAAACCAGCCTGTTCAGGAGGTTGGTGCTTATCTAGTATACCTGATATTCTATTTTCTATAATTTTGATAAAAGTTTTATATAAGTGTGAAGTTAGGCTAATAGGACGGTAGTTTTCAATATTGGATTTATCGCCTTTTTTATGAATTAGTACTATTTCTGAATGACAAAAAGAGTTAGGAAATTTGCCTGTTTGTAGTATTAAGTTAAAGAGATTTGTGATGTGTGGCAGTAATATTGGTTCTCCAACTTTGAGTGCTTCAGTGGTGATGTTGTCGTGACCTGGGGATTTGTTGTATTTCATACTAAGAAGAGCCTTGTGTACTTCGTAGCCCGTAATGGGGTCCACTTCTTTTTGACATATATAGTCCTCATCAAAGTGTATATTTGTTATGTTTTCAGTGTCAGTATATAATTTTTTGAAAAAATCTGAGCATATCTGCAAAATTTTATCTCGGTCACCGTGTTTCACTCCCGATCTGTCTTTAAGGTGTACTATAGAAGATTTCCCTTTTTGGGTGCCTTGTTTGGCAATTTTTAAAGAAGTGTTGTTAATGAGAGCAGTTTCTATTATTCTGTTGTTGTAGTGCCTAATGTCTTTACGAATGTTTCGTTTTACTTCTCTATCTTTTTCTTTGTGTTCTGGCGAGTAGTAAGTAAGCTCTTGCCTTTCCTGTATTAATTTTTTAGTTAATGAACTAAGTTTAATTTCTTTTTTCTTTACTAGATTAATTTTCTGACTTGCATTGTGGATTGTCTTTTGAATGTTATTGTATTGAATTTCTATGTCATCAGAATCTATATCTTTAAGAGTTTTAAGGCTGTTTTTTAATTCTGTTTTGAAATGATCTTGGTTAGCTAAGAGAGTAAGTTTATCTAATTTTTTTGTTGTCTTCTTTATCATGTGAAACCGCAATACTTTAAATTTTAGAGCTAAAGTAATACGTAATGGTCTATGGTCTGAAGTAAATTTTGTTGAATTTAGAACTTCTACATTTGATATTGTGTGTTGATTTGAAGCGAGACAAAAGTCTATTTCATTTTTAGTTCTTTTGTCTGGAGATCGCCACGTCCAGCGTCGGTTGGGTTTTTTGAAGAAAAAAGTATTGCTAATACTAAGTTTCAAACTAATAGCAAAATCTATGAGACGCGTGCCACGTTCATTTCGATTTCCTAGCCCATGAGAACCAAGTAGATTGTTGCTATCTGTTTTGGGGCACTTACCGACTTTAGCGTTAAAATCTCCTATGATAAGTGTCCACGTACTATGATTTTCATTGTACGCTGAAGCAACCAAATTATAAAATTCATCAATTTCGCTATTAGAATGAGATCCTGTGGGAGCGTGTACTTGAATAACTGTCAGACACTTTTCATCTTTTACTCGAAATTTTAGAGCTGCTACTCTTTCGGAATATGATTTAAATTCTACGATATTGTTTTTCCACTTTTTGGATACCAGAAAACCTACACCAAACATGCTTCCTGTTCCTGTGTAATAAAATATACTCTTATTTCGTTCTAGTATTTCTTCACCTTCTCTTCTGATCTCTGCTAGTCCCACTATATCCCACTTTACTTCACTTAAAGCGTTTTCTAGCTCGACTAATCGGCTCTCTGTTCTTAGAGTCTGCACATTGTATGTCAGTATTTTTAGTTTATCGGCGTCCTTTGAGCATGCCCTGGTCGTTTGACAGTTAGAATTTGCCACCCGGAGATTATCTGGCCCCGTGATGCCAGGGAGTGTCACCGTACTGTCACCAGCAACATTTCCACTGGAGTCGCCGGGTACTTGGGGCCTGGTTTTTGTTGTATTTGTCATGAGGGTAAGGGGTTAGACAATTAACCCAATTAACCAATTCGACCGTATATATGTTTTTTTATGTATGTTCGCGGATAACTTCGTTGTTTATGAACCGATTTTGATGATTATTTTTTTGTTGGATAGGAGACATCCCAAGGGTGGTACCATGATAAGGAAACCAGGATCTGATGAATTTTAGGGTCGACTAGCGCGTTTGTTAAGTCGGTTCTTTTTTTTCGTTAAAATTATATGATAAGAAAAGGCTGTGGAAAACGTTGCCTGAGTGGGTTTTCCCCGATGGTTACAATCTTTATGTCTTCAAATCGTGAGTGAATCGGTTTTTTTCTAGGTAAACACGCTCCATCGTAGACCGCATCGTCGCTTAACATCAGGACGTCTACTCTCTTTCTACGAAAACGTAATTTCGAAATAAACTCGCGACTTTCCAACTGCGATTCTACTTCGATCCGTCGTTTTGTCCGTTGAAATATTATAAACCTACTCTAATTAGAGTAAGCTTAGAACATTTAAAGGTCAAACAATGTTGTATCCACAGAAATCTAAATAATAATATTTAGATTTCTGTGGTTGTATCGGACGAAACAAAGCAGAACGGGAGCAGGAAAGTCGCGAGTTTATTTTCGAAATGACGTTTTCGTAGAAAGACAGTAGCCGTCCAGGCGAAATGGCGGTCAAGTGTAAATCTATAAAAGTTAAAAAAAAATGTACTGGTACTAAATGTACTACCTATATTCTAAAAGAATAGTAATTCACATTGTATAATTGCCAGAATTTTGAAAATTAGACGAACCGTAATCGATTTCGTGTTTCACTTTGAATTGATTTGTTGAAAATTAATATTATTATAAATGTCAATGTGTGGATGTTTGTTGCTCAATTACGTCGTAACATTACAATGTAGTCTTGAAAAACGCAAAGGCTTATTTTTATCCCGCGAAAATAACTGGAACGGGAACTACGTGAGAAGGGACGGGAACTATCCGCAGGCCGCTGCTAGTAAAATATACAATTACGAAATAAGGGCAATGACAGAGAAGACTTTTACAAAGTTCCCTTACTGATAATCTATATTGTACTCCATGACCTGCGGAATCTAGATCGCGCTCCACAATTAGTTGCACAGTTAATGTGCCCTCTGCCTAAAAAGGAGTTTACCAAGTCTGTAAGATTTTTTGTCGGAAACCCGGCCGTGAGAACTTTATGTATCCATTATGATTCTAAACACTAATTTGACAGCGTCTATGTGAACCTTGAAGCTTGAAAGGCACTTTCGTATCAAAGTAGACAAAAAGTTTGATAAGGTTATGTTGACCCACTTCTGCGAATAGGAATTACGTGTGTCCCAATTTTTTATACATTTGTGATAAATAACAAAAAAATTGACATGTTAAGGTCAGGTCAACATCGACAACGAAGTTTTTTAGAACATACTATAGTAAAATGAATATTTAACTATACTACACGTACTAATGACTTAAAATTGGTTAAATTCACTTCTACACTACTGTCAGAATCTATATCATGAAGAATCTATATCTGAATTAAGACGGTTTTTTAGCCACCTTTAGGTGGCTAAAAAACCGTCTTAAAGTAATTATGCCCAGAAAGGTGATATTTTTAAAATATTAGTGTAGTTCATGATGTGGTACTTTTAGACTTTCACGATGTACTGTTTAGTTAAAAATTGTTGCCAGATGAAAATATTTGCAACACCTTTTCAAATATATGAGGAAAACCTAAACAATAAATATTAAATATATTTATAAAACGAACATTTAAATTGTATAATCTAGCGAACTTTCATCTTAATTGTAGGCGTAGGCTTAATAATATTGTGTTTAAGTATTTTCTAATTATGTCGTTTTTGCAACACTCGAACTGAAGTGAACAGTTCAGTTCAGTTCAGATTGACGATTGCTTTTAGTACGATTACAATTTATTTTGTAACTTGACAATAAAATTACAAGTGTAACGCCAACAAATTACTGCATGATTCTGAAATGTTACGGAAATCAAAAACCCACAAGTGTTTTAGTTTCATCACGATCCATTAAAACGATTGAAATAAATTTGGCACTTTGTTTCACATCAAACAAATTGCTTAAATGGTTTCTCAATCAAGGCCGCTTGCAAAGGGCTCTAAATCTATAATCCCATTTATTAAGTAACAATTTATTTGCGATGTAGTCATTTTCCTTCGGATGTTTGTATAGTTTATTGGGCATTGTTTTTGGTTATCACAGTTTATTTATTTTAAGACAATTGTTTGGTATGCTAACAGCTTAAGACAACACGCACAGAAATCATTATTGCATTAAACAATTTAGAATATTTACATAATACATAGTTTTTTAATGTAAGACATTACAAAACTATTCAATACAAGCTTATTCAAATACATTACCTACATTTGACCGTACAGTAAATATCTGGTACTAAGAAACTAAATGAGAAAATGAGTAAAGAGAGCAACTCTCCTTGTTTACAAAAAACATACCAATATACGCGCCCCAATTGTGGTTCAACTAACAAAAGCAGTGATACACAGATTAACAGTAGTAATAAATAAATATTGGTGGAAATTTCACACACAATACCTGGCCTCAAACTAAACGAAGCTTGTGCTATGGCTAAGCTGATATAATACTTATAATAATCCATAAAGACAGAAAAAGAGAGTAGTTTGATTTGTTTACCCTTGATTAGACACTTTTATGTCACATCCCTCCATTCGTACCCCCGAACTTCAAGTCGTATCAAGAAACTAAGCTTTTGCAATATATTTTTACAAAATATCTGTAATTTGTGTGCAATAGTTATTTGTTGTACAAGAGTGCAAAGTGGCTTTTTAACCGCGTGCTCAATTTTGATGACCGAGCAAGCGAAGGATTCTAAAGTTGAATCACGAGCGTAGCGAGGGATTCAAAACTTAGAATCCTGAGCGTAGCAAGGGAATCAAAAGGGCACAAGGTGAAAAATCTTTGCACTCGAGTGCAACACGTAATTTTTCATCACCCCCTAGCGAGGAAATTACTAACTAAAAAATTTCAGTTTCAATCGATTCTGTTGGCGTTAAATAAACTTCTTGGTCGCTAGAATCACTTATTATTATGGTATTTCGGTTTTTCACTTGTATTCAATTTTATAAGTTTTAAACTTAAGTTTATTTAGCCATGGTTTTAACAATAACAATATGACGTGAAAATATGGAGAGTTGACCGATTGAGGTGAGGAGTTTCATGTGTACATGAAAAAGTGTCCGCCCAAATGCATTAAATTATAGTAGCGCTAAATTTACATCAGGGTACATTTTAAAGGAAATTAATAAACGTACTATTAAGAATTCATGAAAGAAAAATATTGGCAGTCATAGGCACTGCCGATAGAAGTGGTAACTTATAACTCAGAATTTGATTTTTACTTTGGAAACTACGCGTGTGAAACCGGAGGGCGTGGCTATGAGCATGGCCATCTAGAAATGCTGACACATTTTTAAATGGCCAATGGGAAAGGCTGAGGCATTTCTAGATGGCCATTGGCTATGGGCCCGAGTTTACCCGAAGATTTCTTATCGTTCCGGAGCGTGACGCTAGAATTAAATTTACAGCCCACGAAAAATCTGTCTTTGGCACGCCAAAAGAAGTTTTGACTTCAAAATATATTGTACCTACATGTTTTCTCAAAATAGTAATTATTTATTTGATGTTATATTTACTACATTATTTTGTACTGCACAAGTAGTTGAAATTATCTATTAGTTACTATTTTAGTAGTCAATAATATTTAATTATTTAACTCGGCATACTTTAATTCGATTACAATTGATTCATTCACAGCATTTCAAAATTTTTTGCCATTTGAAATAACATTCTTTACCTCTATCCTCCGTACGTGAAAAGAAAATTGCGCGCAAAGTATTTAAAAAAAAGTACACCAAAGAGGTTCCGAGTATGAGTTTTTAACAAATTAAAAATAAATGTATGATGAATTCGGGACCAAGGAGGTAGAAATAAATAGGTTAAATTATGTTTTGAATTCAAAACCTCAGTACACACGATATTCTAAATTCAAATTTACTTTACCCTCTAGAGGGTAAAAACGACTTTTGCGCCCTGATATCGAGGAGTAAAAGTACTCTTTCCGAGCTGGTGGGATGAAAAAAATATTATAATACTCAACAAACAGCCTAATTAACTGATAAATTGAATAAAAGACGCGTGGTTAAATAAATTACAAAGTAATTGCTCAATTAACCACCGTGTAAGCATAACGATGTGCAAACTGTTTTCAATTAGTTTAATGCAACCAGGAAAACAAGAGGAAATTGTAAACGCGTAAAACTGAAAGTAGAGTCGAACAATGTTTTCAGCTATCACGGTTGTTAGCACTACACTAGTATCATTAGTATTAGTATCATTAGTAAGGCGATGTGTACCATCCTTGTAAGGGATTGGGGGAGTGGTAACTCGTGGATATGGGGCATGAAGCTGCATCGAAATATCAGGAATTTGCTTTATCGTATAACAACGGTAATTAATAATAATAGTGTACTGATTGTTAATTGCTACGCGTAAGTGTATGTGTGTGTTATGCGTATCGTGAATGCTATTTCTCATGTTGTACTCGTATAAATCCATTATTGATTTTACCATGCTCACAATATAATCTATATATTACGAGAATTTTATATATATATTATATAAAAATCAATGCCACTTTTCGTTGTTAGTGAACTCCTCCTAAACGGCTGAACCGATTTGAATGAATTTTTCTGTATGCGTTTGGGTAGGGCCCTCGATGGTTTAGATTCACAAATCAGCCCGGCAGATGGCGCTGCAGTTGGTATCTAGGTTATTACCCGAGCGAAGCTGGAACGGGCTGCTAGTATATGCATAAGAGTGATAGGCGACACAAAAAAATATGTCAACTCTGTTTATCTATTTCTTCAATACAGATGGTCTACAGTAGTGTAACATGTACCTACTGTACGTAGTCACAGAGAATTTGATAATTGGACTACGTAGTCTGCAAGAAATGAACCAATAGGTTATTTTCTTAACAGCACTAATATTATTGGTCGATAAAGATAAAAATACAAATTTCGTTAGTATGTTTACTTTGTCGCGAGTATCATAGGTACGTTACTTTGTAGTGTTTACTTTGCTGTACTACCAAAGCATGCGTCATCATGAACAACGACTAATATTATCGGATTATTTCTTTTATCAAAATAAAGAAGTTACCTCTACTACTAAAATGTAACAGTTTAATAGAAGGTCAACAACGTTTTTAAAGTGCCATATCAATGCGAAAACGTCAAAAAAACTGTGGCGGGATCGAGAACTAAAATCAGTTCTAAATTCCACCACAGACGGCGATCATGTTTCATCTTTTTAATGTTAAATACACTGGATGACATTGACGTATGTCAAATTGTCAATGTACTACGAACGTAATTTGATAAATACCTATTTTATCACTTATACAGTACTCATCACTCTAGAAACGATTCATTAATTAAAGCAATAGGTACATACGTGACGAAGACCAGACAAAATGTACTTTCTTATTTTTAAATTGTAATTTAAAGGTAAAAATGATTCATGTATTTGAAGAGTAACTTAGAGCGTTATAATTTCAAATAGAAAGTAAAAATAGAAAGTGATACCTAGGCGTCGACATCGACATAGAGCGCAAGAGGCTGGGCTTCTTAAGCCGAAACAGCTTGCGGCCCCGAGAATCCATTTTCACCACAATATCCACCACGATTCACACAGCACCACTCACTCTCACATTACATTGACTACTGACTTTCAATTAGAACATACTACATTGCACAGTAATTATCATAAAATTTCAGGCTTGTAGCCTTAGCGGAGTCGTTTGAATGTAATTGTGTTTTGAAATCTCAGTGTACCGTGGCGTGCTAGCCGGGGGAGATAGTGGCGCCAAGTATGGATGCCGATTTGCGAAGTAAAGCTTAGTGTAGTCACGCTTGATATTGTGCGTTCGGTAAATGGGGCAAGCGATTCAAAAATTGGGCTTACAGTAATAGTAATTTCTTTCATAACCAGATAATGTACATAAATACTTAAACAAATTATCATTATCATACATACATGTTAACTTATAATGCTACTTATGAAATCAAAAATACAACAGTAACATTACAATCAGTAGTGGTAGGACTCTTTGCAAAGTCCGTCTGGGGAAGTACCACACGTGTACCAGTTATTCTATAAATAAATAAATAATAAATAAATATGGTGGACAATTCACACACAACACCATCTGACCCCAAACTAAGCAAAGCTTGTGTGATGGCGGCCAGATAGCTGATATAATACTTATATAGTTTTAAATACATACTTATTATACATAGAAACACCCAGACACAGTGCAAACATTTGAATTCATCATTCATCAATTCTAACGCTAAGTAATGTACAAACATGACTGTGTTAGTGTTTCCTGAGAAATTTTAGGGCATAGTGATAAATCACAAATGATATCTCTGGGTGACGAGAGCAGTGTTAGGTAATAATTTGGACTATTCATGTTCCAATAGATGCGTGACACTGTACTGTTCGGGGCAGGTGTGTTCCTTGCCGTCAGGCACATTTGTATTTGGTTGTATACTACATAGAAACCCCCAGCTTCCTTTTTCCATACTGCTGGATTCAGGCCTCTTTAGATTTCCATCTTCCTCGGTTGTGCGCTAACATTGCGCGGACATTTCTTTTTTGTCCGACAGCTAAAATCTTCGTCTTATCTTCTAGCCGAGTCTATCAGTTTCCTCCCGATAAAAACGCTATATAGAAGAACGTATCGTTGCTTAAATCAGGCAAGACGGTGGTCTAGCGTAGTTCTATCAAATGATTGGGGTTGAATTCCGCAAATGTCTCCAGAGCTTTTTGAATTTGAAGTCTTTTGTTTAGTATTATCATAGTATTTGTTTACATCTCTCAATTAGCCAGATAAATGTATTTTAATAATGTAAATTTTGTAATGGTACTTAGTAGTACTACACAAACATATTCAAGGCACCATGTCACAATAACAGTTTTAATTAAATTGTTTTGTTACAATCATTTGCGGTTGTTTGCAACCTTAGATTTGCTCGCTAAAACTATTGCGGGGTCAGTTACGAAAACGTCAGTGGTTAGAAATAAAACGCGTTGTGAAAAACCACTACTTAAGTCTACTTAAAACAAAATGAAAATGATTTTTTTTGATAAATATTAATAACGTCAAATTATCCCAGACTGACATCAATGCAAAATCTAAACTAGTGTATCATCAACGTTAGTATAAAAAACATACATTCTTTGTAAAAGAAGGTACGGGAATGCATATTGTGGGTAGTTGGAATTCTATTGGTGGCACAGAAATCTACATAATTATTATTTAGATTTCTGTGATTGGTGCGCTGTAGACTAGTAACGAAATAACTTAGTTGTCACCAACTCGGTATTTCAGTCATCTTCTTCTAATGGATCCTAAACTTCTAATAAACATCACACGGATGGAAGCAGGTACATTAACAAAACTTAGCATAACACGACTCAAAAGTACCTACCTGCCCTTTTACATTTTGGGATCCCTTATAGAATTTTCTTCTAATTAATTTCAGGCGTCCATGGTTAACTAATGACAATTATCGAATCAGCAAGTGAATATTGTGATAAACGCCCATACAATACTATAGTTGCCCAGGAGCAGATGTCCAAATTCAGACACCTAATTGGTGTATAGGAAATGCTGATAAAGCAATGTGTCAAGAACCGTCTAGGAAATGCCAACCTTGTTTATTTGACGCTAATTCAGATCTTAAGAAATGGGAGCCACAGTCGTAACTTTGCTACAATGCTATTTGCATCCAAAGGATTTTGTTAATTTCTTCATTCCGCCGAGTCCACAGATAAGTTGGTTGTGCTGTACTCAAAATCTCACAATAGTAGTTATGGCGATTGTGTCTGCGATAGGTTGGCGGCGACTTTGGTACTTGATACTTGACGGCAAAATAGAATGCTGCTAGAATACATGACACAATGTTAAAGGTGATCTCCGTGAGTGATCTTGCGGTTATTTGCTTAGTAACAAATGTGAAACACTATACTGAAGATGCACTCCGGAACTTCCGTGTTTTCTGAAATATATTCAGGGGTTTCAGGACTAGGAATGGGTTGGATCTCAATTAACACACAGTCAAGTGCTGTCGATAGGATTATTATGAAATTACCTAGACACCCGTTTAACCTGTCTACTTTATTGATCCTTTGAAGTTTTGAAAGAGTAAAACAGATATTTTTTTTATGTAATAGTATGTTTTAACAATTTTGGTTTCCACTAGACGGTCATCTTGCCTAAGGTTAAGCAACGATATAGTATAATATGATGGGGCGTGATTTTACTTAGACGAAATTAATGCACTCTAATAGATAATACAAGTATACTAAGATTAAATTTCATGGGATAAATGGGAGAATAGTGAGAATATTTTCCAATTCAACGTTCTATGATTTCAAAGATCTGGGACTTAAAAACGTTATTGATCATCCATAGAGTGTTTACTTGGTGTTAATGTAGAATTTTAGACCTTCCCAGTATTTAAACCGAAACGCCGTTTGTAAAAAAAATGTAACGCTAAACTGTACTTACTACATGTTCGATTTCAATTTAGATTATAATTACAACATGGATAAATTAAGTCTTTGAGACAGAAACTGAGTCAGATATAATCAAATCGCCACCTTACACAACTAAAAGGGTGTGTACTTTGACAACATCTAGAGCAATGTGCCTACTTGTTTTGGCATAACTTATCCCACGTAAAAACGTGACTATATAATACTATTTTATGGCATAATCTCTTATCTAACTCTACTGCATCGTAATGTTTTTGCAGTGAATATTTCTTAAGGTTCGTTGGGCGTTTTGTTTTCTTTGTATTTTTAGGATATCTGTGACAAATACTGTATTCCAAACATTCATTCGAAAGCTAGAAACCTATAAAATTTTGTAAATTGAAATCGGCTTATAAATGTTCGTAATAATTGTGTGTTATCCAAGTTTTTTTGCTATCCCTATCCTTACTCAACGAAAAATGTACGAACGTAATATTACATACTTTCAGCTACACGATCCCTTCACAATTTACAATGAAAATGTCTGTGTGTAAAATTGTATAACAGCATAAGCAACACACTAAATTTTCCCACTACTGGGATTTGGGGCCTTCTCTCGCAAGGAAATTCATGGCCATAATTCATTGACCCAGTGCAGGTTGGTGAACGAATTCCAAAGATTCTTGAAAATTACAGGTTACAATATGTTCTTTCACCATTAAAGCCAGTGATCATGATAAACATCTGCTTGAAAAATTACTAAGAGTTTCAGGCGGGATTCAAACTTTGAACCTCGCCATTGTTTATCACACGCTCTAGTCACTAGGCCACCAGGGTTTCATAAAACTGCACAAAACCTATGAACTACTCGTACGCACAGCCGCACTGGAGTACTTTCCATCATTCATATCCTAACTGGTGCCACCATCGTATTACGTTACGATGTTCTAAATCTCTTGTTAAAAGATATCTCTTATTTATATGTTAGTTGTGGTTCGATATTTCGTCGCGGTGCGGACTCTGCTACGTCTATCGAACGTTTCAGTAGGTTACCGTTACCGACGCTCCCGGAATACGTAAATAGTCGTCGATAGTTAGGTTGGATAACTGTATGTCGCTCGGAATTCCTTCTGTGTAATTGCTTTGAAATGCACTGAATGTACTTAGTGGCATTTCGGTACTTTTACGTTTGTGTATAAGTTGTTTTAAGTTATCACAGTTACTATCAGTGATTACGCAATCTTCACCGTGGCTTTAGGGTATGACGAGTTTCAAATATTTGGAAATAGTTTCATGCACTTTTTTGTGCCTCAACCACATTTGCCTCAACTTATTGATAAACATAAACATTTAAAAAAATCGCTATCGTTTTGATCTACGCTCTCATTCCATTAAATGTCAACTCTAATCTTAACATCGTTGACCTATTAGATCTAGCCGTAAACGTTAGATTAGGACCCGTTTTCATGACGGCGGATAAGTTAAACAAAGCCGGTATAACTTGACCAACAAATACGCAGTTTCACAACAAGTCTAGGATTCAATTTATACCGGTCAATATACGTGTTTAGTTTACCGAAAATTGGATTACATAGCTTGAAGATTGTAACTCACTGAGATTTCAGTTGCAATAGAAGCCAAACTCTACGGTTTTGTTGTGAATATACAGAAATATCCTTAATTTACATTTTCGTTTAAAAAATCGATACAATTTGCAATACAGACTGAAACCGATTAGTAATTTAACGCTTTTGCTTTCAATGCGCCGTATTTGGCTCATTTACTTGTTTGTAGTAGTAAAGTACGTAAGTGTGAGTGCGAAATGTTGCGTAATCCAAGTGCACGTGCACTCACGATGTCAAGTGATGGTTTGTCCTTAATTATACAGCTTGATATCGGTTCCTATTAAGCTTGCAAGCTCATTTTCGTTTGACCTTTGTTTAACAATGCGATTTTAAAGGTTAAAGGACTATTTACAAAACTATATTGAAATAGCTACAAAGTGCATAAACGTAAAGAATATGTTTTTAAATTATACTCTTGTCTCGATATAAATGCTAAAGTGTATTTCAAACTCTACACATTAAAAAAAATACTAGTAGATATGTAATAGTTAGTATTGGTAGGTAGTTTTAAATGTCCAAGAGTTGATCTCGTGACTAGATTTAAAAAGTTTCTTGTAAGAAATTTATTAAGTCCTGATACAGAATTAATTGTTCTTTATCTGCGTTGATTGGCGTCCGATTGATGGTATCAAGGTGTTGAACACGCGAGCCTAGAAAACTATTTTTGGATACAACAGTAGATTTATTTCTTCCAATTGTCGTTCAACGAGTCTATAACAGAAGGACAGTAAAAATATTTTTATTTTGTTCTTGTCGTGCGGACTAGTTAGCTACTTTCGTGTCGCAACAGTCATTAGATACCTACTCCTGATTCATAGGAAAATTAGCCTCGTCTATGCTCTCATAGTGATTTTCTCAAGCTTAGCTCATGATACATACATTCCACGCTAGTTCCCATTGCTAATAACGAACGATAATGTCATCATAGTACGCATTTTGAATTCCTTGGAAGGACGGCCAAGGTCGGTGATTATGGACTCACGTGGCTAAAAGTTGGCGAGGAAATGTGCTCTATGTTTTTCCTTGTACAAGAGCTAAATGGCTAAATATCAAAATGTAGAAATTATACTTTTATATACCTACACACTAACATACTGAGTTACGCAAAATGCCTTTGAGAACAAACAACTGACAGCCAACAGATAAATACGACAGAATACCACTTTATTGGCATCACACAATACAGCTATTAGAAAACTATTGAAATCCGATCTTTTCGCTAATAGCGATCTCTTCAAGATAATCGTTTGATACCCAAGATAAATAAATAGTGCGGTGGTGAGACTTACTTAAACATATAAATTGTACTGAACATAATAAACAATGGGTTTTATATAGGTATCTGTGTGTTCATCTGTTTGTACGATTTGATTAGATTACCAAGAATTCCTGAACCAGTGGTTATGTGTAATATTATGTAAGATATAACTTATCTATCGATAATTTCTTACATAGTTTTGAGCAACAAACACGCATAATAATTTATGGAAAAACTTGTGATAAAAACATTAGTTATCTCGTCTCATCTCAAAGTATAATAAAGTATCAAATAAATTGCAGTGGCAGCTCTGCGCATTACAAAATGCATAAAGCAAATTTTTGCCTAACCCGTTTTTAAATATTATGTTTTCGTAGCATATTTTAAAATATTTCTAATCAAATAAAATATTATTCATCATTAGTATAGTCTACATCCTGTTAGTGACCGCCAGTTGTTAGCCGCCTACCGAATTTCCCCTGATTAGCATTCAGTTGGCGTTCTAAGCCATGCCTGCAACATGCCTACCGCGTCACGGCCTCATAGAGGCTACGTCACTGAACAAACAGTTAGATAATTTTACAACGCGTATGGAGTGGGCTTAGTACTTAAATACCTAAGCTTCTTCAAGGCTAACTTATGCACTAAGTCGGTTTCTATTGGATTTTGGAGACCAAACATTGGTGGTGTGTTTGTCAAATCCATTAATGTTTTCAGAAGTGGTGTTTCCGAGTATTTAAACGCCAATATTAGGTATTTAATTTAGACTTAGACTGCAATTTAAAAAAAATTGTAAACTACCTTTTTTTTAAACTTTGTACGAATAAAGCTTCACTTATTTGTACCCATTTGAAATCGTATCCCAAGCATTGTTGACCTTTTCACAAATATTTTCCGATTGTCATAGGATTTATTATCGACTAGCAGCGCCCCGCGGTGTTACCCGCGAAGTTCCCGTTCCCGTTGTTCCCGTTGTTTTTCCGGGATAAAAAGTAGCCTATGTGTTCTTCCAGACTATAATCTATCTGTATTCCAAAGAAGGATATAAAATATTCGGTGTGTGTAAAAATCAAAACTTATTGAGAGGTGGGAAAAATGATTTACTGTAATTTGGTAGATTTATCACAATGAGAGAGAAATAACACGTAAACTCACAACATAACCACGTCAGAGCAGTAGCGATTTGACAGCTGACAGTGATGGGTGACACGTAAGAGACGAACCGAAGTCAACCAAGCAAACACATGATTGCAAAATTTTAGTGCGGGCATAACATATAATCAGCAGATGTCTAAGCCGAAACTGACTGAAGTTCTGTTTCTACAGAAACTTGCCAAAAATGAAACTAATTATTCACTCGGTCATTAACCTACAATACAAACAAATCGTAATCAATGTCACTAACCTCATAAAGCAATAGTCGGTCAATGTCTGATTCGTTTGTGTGACAAGGGACGCGGACAGACAGACACACATCGTTCCCAGAAACTCCTTTTACAAATGCCGACATTAAGTATTCTATGACACGCCGCTACGTCGAATAGTCGGATATTGATGGACGATGGAACTGATTCTATGCACCTGCGTTTTGATTCCGTTTCCTGATTCCATTTTTGGACTATTTCATGTGAACCAAATAGGTTTCTTTTAACCATTTGGTTAAAACTGGCTGCTAGAAAAAGTTTTTCAAGCGTAATTTGTTAACATAGACCAATTCTATTGTTAGATCAATATAACAGGACTTTATTAACTTACTGAATTATTTTTGGAGTTCTGTAGATGGCTATACAGAAGAAGCGTTTAGATTCCTAGTTCTCAAATATAGCAATCAAATGACAGGCAAATTTGTGTTTAGTTAATAAACATATCGTTTAGTTTAATTTTATTTACTTTGTGATGATTTCAAACTGACACCATTATTTTTACTACAACAATTCTCGAATGAGTGAGTGTAAACTACTTAAAAAGAGAATCACAATGCCCGACATTTGTATATAGACGTTGCATAAACTTGCCTGAAAGTAAATTCATGTAAAATTTACTGTACCTATCAAATATTGGTGCGTAATCTATGGATGACGAACATAGTACAGTGATAAGCTGTGATTAGGACTCTTCATATTCAAATAGCTAGTTGAATAATAGCAGTATTATAGACATACATGTTGCTTAATATCAGAAGCATATAATTTTCACCCCATCACCCAATATTATAAAAGTATCTTAAGGCCGGTTTGCATTTTGATTAGTGCGAGTGCGAGTGCAAGGGCGAGCAAGAAATCGCGACTGATTAGTGCAGGTGTGTAGTGCAGGTGCTGTCCAATTCTGTATAGTAGTTGTGTTTAGTTCACTGAGTTGCTAGCCGTCGGCCCGCAAGTATGGATGAACGTCAAGAAGCACAAAGTCAAGTTCTATATTCGTAAACTTTGATTTTGTAAATGTACAATTTACGTCCATTCTAAAAGAAAGAGCATGCAAAGAGTATATATTATATATTTTAAAAATGTAAACTGAACATTTCATTGTACGATAATAATTATCGTAAAGCGCTAAAGAGTGCGCGTGCTCTTGTTACGAAGAGTTTGATGCTTTTAGACCGGACAAATACACTTTTGTTTTATCAATATGGGAAAAATATACGAATTTTTACAACTTTAGAAAAAAGTTGACGTGTTTAAAATACTCAACATTCCCTTAAAAGGATGCAGGCTGATTACCAATAACCCTATAAACGTATCTGTATCCAATGCTAATCAGTATCACACATTAAAAATCTGTATAAATACGGATTAATCTGGAATATATGGCAATGCTACTGTTTAGTGGCAGGCAAGCTGCGAGTGAGGGGGAAGGAAAATTGCGCGGGAGGAGGCTACTCGCAAAAAAATAGAACGCGCTTCTAATCACTTCACTACGCAAGTTACTACACACTCGCACTCATCAATCGTTGTCCACACGTGTTTGCTACCAACCACTCAACACCTGCACTACTCACTCGCACTCGCACTAATCAAAATGAAAACAGGCCTTTAGTGTAAGTATAAGCAATGTTAGCAATGTTAACAAACAGATATTTACCTACACTCGTAAATATTAAATATTATGCTAACTCAATGAACATAGATTTAGATGGAACGAGTTCTTATTATCAGTATTACATTACGTTTATTTTCGTAGCCTTGAATAAATCTGAGATGCATACCTGTAACAAAACAAAGAAAAAATGTTAGGACAATATTATATCTACCCACAGAAATCTAAATAATATTACCTTATTATTTAGATTTCTGTGTATCTACCTAATAATAATAGCTGAAAACAATACGTTGTAATCTAAACAATCAACAGGTGTACTTATATAGCATTTAAAATTTTATATGAATAGCATGTCTAAAGTTATTTTAAAATTTCAAGCCTATTAAAATTATTGCACTATCCTTTTATATTTTGGGGAACAAGCAAATTGGTCATCATCATCAACAGCCCACTAAACGTTCCCAGTGCTGGGACTCGGGGCCTTCTCTCGCAAAGAGAGAGTTAAGGCCATAATCCACCACGCTGGCCCAGTGCGGGTTGGCGGATGACACATGACTTCAAAAAGTTCTAGGTACATGTCGGTTTCCTCGCGATGTTTTCCTTCACCGTTTTAAGTTAGCGGCATTACGCACATGACTTCGAAAATACAGTGGTGCGTGTGGGGTTTGAACCCGGGGTCTCCGGATCGGCAGCCGCCGTTCTCCCGACTAGACCACCGTAACTTAAGTTAAACACGTAGCAAATTGGTAATAATTATTAAACTAAGCCTAAATATAAGAGAAATCAGAAGTGGAATTGCCGACAAGGGACTATTACTGTTAAACACATTATTTTATCAACAGAAATAACCATAACACTGTTTATTTTTAAAAGAGACTTACGGCAGCGGTTTTAAAGTGGCCTGTACTAAAATACTGAATAAGATATGAGAAACTCATTGAGAAAAACTAATATGAAACACGCCAGTCATAATAAGTCATGCTATTTCGAGCCATAAATTCCCCATAAATCATTATGCAATGTTGCATCAACTCATTTTTAGGGTACCGTCACCGGAAAATATAATCCATTGCACTTAACAAGAACATAACGCACAAGCTTAAAATGTAGTAAGTAAGTGATAGAATTTATTTCTCTTTTAGTTAAGTTTAGAATTTTCATTAAATTATGGACAAATCGAAACGATGATTTACAGAATATTAATTCAAACCTCAATGATTAATTCAGATAAATTTAAAAGTTGATTTCATTCGGTAACATATTTATTTATAAACTTTGGGATCTGAATTTCACACAAAAATATATATGTTTTGAAGTATAGAGTGACGGAACGAGTAATACATATGCTTAATGGTAAGCAGCACACGCCTGCCCATAACAGCACAGCATCACGAATCCTTCTCATTACCTAGCACTGAATGTAAAACTCGTACTTTAAAAAAAAAACATTTCGAAAATAAAAATAAACTTCCTTAATGCCAAATACCAAACAAATTTGTTACGGAACATCACGACACCTAGATAATTTAACACGCTCTCCTTCGATTTTTTCGAGCGCCGATTACGTATACTTTCACGTTAGGGAACTGACGCGAGCCGCCTATAAACCAGACAATTTGAGATAAACAGCTTATCTCGCATCCGAAAACAGTAATCAGGCATCATCTAAAACTGACTAGTTGTTAATACTTTTTGTGAGAGATGTAAATTTTAGCTCGAATGTCAGCGTGTAGCGATTGGTTCAGTTACTTCAATGAGTTGTTATGTATGCACCGTCTTTAAATGAAAGGACTAGTTAATAAATAAGCCTAATTAAAGTTTGAATAAGCCTTAATTTAATTTAATTAAATACCTTCATTAAAATATGCCACAAATATTTATTAGTTCTCTCTTCTATAATCTCATAGTAAAAGTCATTTGACAATGCCTAAAGAATTCGACAATCCATAATCTTGATATATCTGAGTAAAAATGAAAGACGTATAATTAATTTATTTTTGCGAGTGTTTTGTGCTATAGTATTTTGTAATGTTTTTTCACAATGTCACTATTAACTTTTTTGTGAATTCTGTTTTAAGATGTTTTTGTTTATTATTTATATGCCAGTGTTTTTTTATATGATGAGAGTTTGTGTTTTTTTACAAAATCTATGAAGATTCATTTATAAAGAGTTATAGCTAAGTTATTAATTGCGAGGTTATAGTTTTAGATATATTTATTCAGATATAGTGTATATATTTAAAATGACTAAGAATAAAAACATTTGACAAAAATATGCATCATGAAATTAACAAAAAGAAAAAAACATGGCTACATACCACAGAATTTATTGGAAATTCATTTATATCAACCTAACCGTTTAATCATATATTATAACTATCGTATCCGTTGCATAACGGACCAACTCCTTTCCTGCCCATCACTCGGACGTCACGCTAGCTATAATATGATTTATTATATCACATTACTGACCCATTAAACATCCTATCCCTACATAAATAAAGTTCTATTTTGAATGTTGAACGCGTTCCAATAATTATGTTGATAACTTTGATACATTGGATCAATCGAGCCGTGAAAGTTGGAGTTACTTTTGTGTGAAATTATTAAACAAGTTTTACAAATTGCTTCTATTAAAATGTAACTATGCTTCAGCTCATGTCTTATGGATTACAAGGATTGAGCAAGTGCTTGCAATGTACTTCATATATGCCTAAGGCTTACTGTCTGCGGCCCAAAACTTCACGCCCTCAACTAGAATTGGTAAAAAATTCCAGGGTGATAAGTAACCTACATGATAGTATGATGCTACTGTAAAGTTGCAGCCATAATATTTTAGTCGTTTTTGCATAATAGACTACATCTAAACTCACTGCATTTGATTTTTGTAGTATTTTTAAGAAGTAATAAGATTATTCTAAGGAAACATATTTATCTACTCGTTCTAATTTGAAATATATCTACTCGTATTTTAAAGACCAGTGAAAATTTAATTAAGATTTAACCTTCCAAAAATAGTTTCGAAAAAAATGTCCTAAATTATGTACGAGTGCTCCTAAGACATTTCAAAATGGTTTGACAATACTTAACAAAGAAGTATTACAAATACCAGATGTAAGCAAAATATAGTGCGTAAATAAATGTTATCCACGTAACATTTAACAAACAAACACAACAGACAAACACTACATTTCAGTTGCCTAAAATTTCCGTCTACCCTATTATTGGATCGATATATTTTCAATTAATTCAATTTTATCAAGCCCTTAGAATTTAATAGGTATAAATGTAACCGTAATAACGGAAGCGCAGCCATATTGAACCGGATATCGATTGAATCATAGCAAACGTGAGAATATCGCTCTTACAGTCAACGCGCCACACTGGATACGTCATTGACAACATTGTTTTTAATTAATAGTTTGTTTTTTTAATTTTCAACGACAAAGAGTTTATTTTTTTACGGTTGTATTCTAAAAAGCTGGGTGATAGACAGAGGCCAGTCTGTCATATTAAGTAACACTTATTTTAATACTGGCCTTCATGCGTAATTTGTGGTTTAGGTTTGACTTATCAACATTTTCAGTTACCTTACGAGTAAAACCTTGAACGTTGACTAGTTTCTCAGAAAACCACACCATAATAAGTATTATTATTTAGATTTCTGTGCAGAAAATAGTCACATTTCCTAATATAGGGTCAATTATAAAACGTCTTCGAAGAAGACTTTGGCAATTATAGTACATTTAAATCCTTTTATTGGCATCTTTAGGTGAATATTATAATATTATATATTTCTATAATAAAGTAAAATTAATTCATCTTCATATATCATTCAAAACTTGGCTACTAAAAATGTGTCGTCTTTACTTACTGATATTTATTTTACTAATTCATGTTGATTAAGTCAAGTGCCAATCTGATTCTCATTGCTAAGATGTGAACATCGATTTTACCGAAGTAAACACTTAGGCGCAAAATGTTTGCTGTGCTGTTGTAAAACTTAGGATACGTACCTACCCACCGTGAAATTGGATAGCTCAATTTCCCAATATTTTCTGTCACTCATAAAATGAAACTCAATAAGCCAGCAGGGGTTAAAACCTTCATCGAGTAAACATTGGAATGATTAATCTGTGATCGAGGATCCGTCGACAGAACTCCGGACTATTTGTCAGTGAGGGATTACCCGTGTCTACGTGTCTGTCGGTCTGTCTATTACGTCATATACGGTGATGGCTTATTAATAGTATTAAGTTGACGCCGTAGGGCTCTTATTGTTTGTGTTTTGAAGTGCCTACACGGCTTCATTGTAGTTACCTTTGTTTTCTCAGTATGAAGATAACTAGGTATCTATAAGGACATCTTGATTTTGATACGTGATCTAAATATAATTAGCGTATATTATATTAATGCCTACTATACTAATTTCTCGGGCTCATAGGAGAGAAGCGAAATTTTAACACACCACACCTAGTGCAGGTTGCAGATAATAAATACACTTTCGAAAGAAATTTCTTCTTAAGCTCATGAGAGTAATAAATGAAGTAATCTTAATAAGTTTAAACACGATTTATTTCGACTTCACGAACTTTACTAATTCTATAAATTCACATCATTAAATCATATTTCGTCACATTGCATATTTATCGTATATGTCATAAGTCAAATGCAGACATGATAGAGCTGCACAAAATTATCTGAGTCGTTATGTAAGGGACCTTTCACCTGAGTCACGGTCTGTTGCACCAATCAGGTGTGTTGCTACAAACAATACTTGCTCAGTTATGTGATGAGGAACTTCCTCTATACAACAACAGGCTTATGATTGCAGCTTCACCTGCATTATATACATTCTGGTATCGCCCCGCGGTTTTACCCACTTAGTTCCCATCCCCGTAATTTTTCCGAAGTAAAAAGTAGTATACCCGCGGTAAAAAGCAAATGTGGTATTAAAACTATATCCAAGAAGTTTTACTGTTATAATCGTTTATAGATAGATACCAGTAGTGCCCTGCGGTTCTACCCTCGCAGTTCCCGTTCCTGTTATGTTCCTGGTATAAAAAGTAACCTATGTGCTATTCTAGAGTATAAATTTGTGTTCCAAATTTCAATTCGATCCCTTCAGCCGTTCAGACGTGATCCAGCAACAAACATCGAAACTTTCGCATTTGTAATATTAAAGTATGTTTGCACAATGCTTTATGGTACCCAGTATTGTTGGTTAGTCATTTGGTCAGTTGGTGGTAAGTATTCTTAGTATGTTTAGGTTAGTTAGAGCATTGCCTAAAATGGCTCAAAGTTTGGTAAACAATAAAGGCTGTCTAAAGCCAACTGCTATATGGTCCCTTTTGAAGTAGTTATAGTCGGAAACTGTATTGATAATTGCAACACTTCTAGTGACATAAAATAAATCATGTTTACAAAAATGTATATAAACACTTAACTTAAAACCATTTGTGTTCATCTGCAGAAATGTCACTTTTCAGAAGTGTAAAATGGGATCAAAGATGAGGTAATCAACCTCACAAGTAAATAAAACAGCCAGAATTGGCATTCTCTCAGTATCGGTCGCATAGTAGAAGTGATCTACATATTTTTCATTTGACTTTTTACTTTTCTCCTCTACAAAAAAGGATGAAAATATCCAAACTACACGAGCGAAACATCGCCAGTGGGAAAATTCCGAAACACGATGGCAATAATGAAGAATGGTGGCATGTCGTGACAGACGACACTTTTGTGTAACCCTGTGTCGGTTAAGAGGTTACGAATTGTGGGGCGGAAGGCCTGATAGTATCATCGAGTTAAAAGTAATTTGGAACACAATTGTTGTACCAATGATTTCTCAACTTATGAAACTATAACCTTTCCTTGCTTTTTTATTGGATAGGATTAGTATTTTTTTTACATAGTATAAGTAGAAGTAAGTATACTTCTTACCGCTTGAAAGCAATCAGACTTTAGGCTTTAAATACTACAAAACGGTAAGGTAGGTTACAATTAAATGGCAATAATGTAATTGAATGTATTCGTTATATTACATAACAAATAATCAAGTCAAAATGTAAGTCAAGACCATTGTTTTGCAAAGACATATTTCATTTAATTTAGAGAAAAAAATGTGAGACCATACAAAGATTTGTTAAATTTTAATATTTATTCGTAATTTTGATTTTATTATTGAAAACAAAACATTTGTTTGTTCATCTTAATAATTTATTACCATTGTTAGTTGTATGATGCCGATATACCTTAAATGGTTTTAACTTGGTCACTAGTTTCTCTATGTTATTTAATTTATATTTAGTAGTAAATATAATAATCAATGCCACTTTTCGTTGTTAGTGAACTCCTCCTAAACGGCTGAACCGATTTGAATGAATTTTTCTGTATGCGTTTGGGCAGGGCTCTCGATGGTTTAGATTCACAAATCAACCCGGCAGATGGCGCTGCAGTTGGTATCTAGGTTATTATCCGAGCAAAGCCGGAACGGGCCGCTCGTTTAGTATAAAAAGAACTGTCACCTGGTATACATAAACATTGGCCCAGTTTAAAGGTCGATGCATTACAAAACCACCTAAAACTGGCCGTTTTCAGACCACATCTAAGTTGTTGGTGTAAAATTGTACTTTCAAACTACTCACTGTATAATCGACATTCAACGAAGTTACTTACTTAGGTACCTACTAGTTTCGCGAGTAATTGTCATTTTCCGTTACATATTTTCATATTTTAGTTATAGCCTTCACAAGGAAAATATTACTTACCTACGGTCGTATTTCAAATATTTCGTATATAATAGTTCAAAATATTTCCAGATTTACTAATCTGGAGTAAAATTAAATAAGTACATAATTTTAAGACGTTTACGCCGTCCAAACGAACAAAAAAGTGAGCTTAAGTTTAGTTATGCAATTCGGCCTCAAGGTTACCACTAAAGAACAGAGTAGCTACAATTTTAATACTATTTACACTAATAAAAATAGTTTCACATTATCACAAGCCCCTTAATTTCAATTATGACGCTTATAAAGTAAAGAACTAGGTGTATTATAGCGTGACAAACGCCTGTTACGGTTTATGACTGTGGCGACGATCACGCGAATTTCTCCACATTTCTCTGTAGACTTTCAAACCGAGGTTGAATAACCTAGGTGTTAACGCATCTTGTAATTACGTCAAATGTGTGTTGTGGTTAGTGTTATTGTTTAATTCATGTATTAAGTAATACATTTGATTTTAACATTGTTAAAATTGTGTATAATTATTCAATTTCATTTTACGTCTACCTTCTACTATTTGTTAAGATATATTCTTTTACCAGTGGGTGACGCCTATGCCTGTGTATTATCCCATCACATGGAGTATTTTCCTTTAATTCTTTTGAATTTTCATAACATATGTACATTCAAAAAAACAAAATTTATATTTTCACGTAACACCGCCCATATTTCACATCAATTTATCTAGATTACAGTCAGAAATCAAAAATGTCCAATAAAACAAGTCAAAAATTATAAGAATAACTTTCAAAAATAATTTATTGTAACTGACATTATCAGGATAGAAGATTTAGCCGTGGATACCTTTTTACAGTTTTTCTGAATCGGCGAAATCTGATGTCATTTACCTATGTATTTTAATTTTATTATTTATTGACGACTTGTAATGCGTCATGTAAATATTCGTCTAGATTTAGATTAGCTCAATATTATGAGTACACTGACATTGCTGAAACGTAATCTGTAACAGCAAACATCAATTTATTTCATTCTTTAACATTGTGTGTTTGTGTGCATTATTTAGTATCATCATGGATAATGGCGCTGGCCTGAACTGTGACGTAACGTAATTACTGCGTCTAATTATCAGTATAAATTATGATTACCCGGTTTATTGGTACACGCTTTAATTTGAGCGTATTAAATACTTCAAAACAGCATTTCACTTTGACATTTCTCAGGATTTATTGACACTTAATTACGAGCACTTTTGTTCGAGCAAGTTACGGCTGGTCTAGTCGGGAGAACGGCGCCTGCCGAGACCCCGGGTTCAAACCCCACACGCACCACTGTCTTTTCGAAGTCATGTGCGTAATGCCGCTAACTTAAAACGGTGAAGGAAAACATCGTGAGGAAACCGACCGTTTTTTTTTTGTCCACCAATATTTATAACCCGCACTGGGCCAGCGTGGTGGATTATGGCCTTAACTCTCTCCTTGTGAGAGAATGCCCCGAGTCCCAGCAGTGGGAACATTTAGTGGGCTGTTGATGATGATGATGTTGATGATTTTTGTTTACTTACCTAATGTAAATACATAAGGATAAGCAATGTACTATAAGTTGCCACTTCTGGAACTAGAGACCTTTTCTCTGAAGCAGAGGGTCAAGGTCGTAATACACTACGTTGGTTGAATTTGGGTAGAGGTGACACAATATGGCTTCACAAGTTTCCTTTCTTGGGACATTTCACTTTGTGTCCGATGTTTTTGTTCACTGTTAAAGACAGTGGCGATGACACAAATAAAATCAAACTTCTGTAGGTTGCAAAAATATTCAGAGGAGCCGGGGTTCGAAGCTTTTGTCTGTGAAGTTGTACGTTCTAGTTAGTTGCTAGACCACGTCTTATTTAGGCCACCACGGATAATTAATTCTTGATATGTATAAATGTTAACGTAGATATATTTAGGTAGCTCACTGTAACGGCTTTGCGCGATTAAATTGTAATACAATGATATTTTATTAGTCTGTGAAACTAGGTCTACTATTAATGATATCTACAAAGTAATTCTGATCTCTCTTGCCCCAACCGTATAACATTTGTGATATACAGCTTGTTGTCTTCTATTATCAGAGATAAATCAAGAAAACAGATGTGAATTTAACTGACAAATGAAACTCTAACATTGCTGAATTAATAACAACATTATTATTTAGCGCGGAATGTAGTAAGTGTATTAACCACATTTCACCACTAGCCAAGCAGACCACTGTTAGATTTTTGATGAAGGTAAATATGGTATTGTTATTTTTTACTTAAATACCGTAGATCTGTATTTTGTAATCAAAGTTATAGTGCATATCGTTTATTGTTCTTTTTAAGTTTACACATACCTAAATATAATACCAAATTATTTTTTAAGGATTTTTTTTTACAGTTAACGAATTATCAATAAATCATTTTATCTAGAAATAGTTACCAAAATATAATTGATGTAAGAAACCTGCGAAATTCACTGAAAACCAGCCATTTCTAAGAATCCGTCGCCAGAATGAAACGATTCTGTCTAGTTTCCACAAAAGTTATTACCTTAAAAACAAAGTGTGTTTTCATAACACATTTTTAAGTAAACCCAGTGTTGTGTAAAATTAAAATTTTGTATCATTATTTTTACAAAAAAGAACATCAAGCTGAAAATGCCAGTACTACCATGACCCCGGCCCCCAATTCTATACCATTTACGTCCTGCATTTATAAAATTGTATGAACTTACATACCATGTGATTAGATTATACTTAATTACCTATCTCGTGATGGTCTCAGCGTAGTGGCAATGAATGAAACAAGAGAAAGCGAAGGCCTAATTTGTAGGGCTTTCATGAGAGAAACTGCCATCTTTCAAAGTGACACAAGAATTTAACTATCTCACAGAATTTCTCGGATTTAATCGCGAATCGTTTGAATTTATAGCTGCACTATTTGTGTTACATTGTTAATGAAATGTAATAGAAAAAGTAAATTTCCCAACGGTAGAGTTGATGCTGATGCCAACTACTTAAGCTCTAACTACAACCACTTCTACTTACGTTTGTTTCCCATCAAACTAAAATAAATTTAAAAAATGCTAGTTAACTTGACCAGTATGGTCTACCCTAACCCGAAATTACAAAAAAGACGGAAAGCTGACGCCAATGAAAATGCTATCAAACTTTTGATTAAAGTTAAAACGGTTGGGTAATTTTCAATCTGAAAAATAACTGTAAAACAAACATTAAGAGAGCACATTGTTTGTACATCATTTAAACTACGTAAGATGTTAAAGCTGCGCAGAAGTTGCATAAAGCAATAATAAACATGACACTTATATAAAATCCCCTATAAAATATTTTGGAAAACCAAAGAGTGTCAATTCCAGTTTATCATAATTTAAGGCGCAGATTAGACGCTAGTCTGAACTATAATTGGACTATGACCCAAATAAAAACGATATGGCATTTTCATTCCATGAACAAGATTTTTTTTAAACCAAAAGCTTGCTGATGTTTACTTGGCAAAACATTAAAGCATTGTCATTCAGAGTGACAATGCATGGCATGCTGATCATTTTTCCAGGGCTTTATCGTATTGATTATCTTCAACGGTTGAAAGACCTTCAACGGGTTTTCCCAGAAAAAAAAATAAACTACTGAGGTGGTCCTAAGATACTCAAAGCAATAAATATTAGTTGTTACACAATGAAAATAAACATGCAAAATATTGATTCTACTGTATCTTATTCCTAAAAAATTGCATGCATTTAAAATTATCTTTGCATTATTCTTCACCGATATCAATAAAAATATTATCTGTTCAAAAATATTGTTATTACATATTGAGTAGATAATAAATGAGTGCTGACTCCATATTTACATACGCAACGGAAATATACCCAATAATCACATATTGATCGGAAACGATCAAGTTCAAGCAGATCAATATAAAAAGCATTAAATGATACCGCGTCCACACCCGTTCACTTTTCTACCTGCGTGTTCGGAGGCCGCGCACAGAGGTCGCCTAGACGTCGAAAATATTAAAAAAACACGTTTCCAAATGTCACAGAGTAATAAAATTCGATTGAGTTCGTATGTCGCTCGTGCTGTTCCGTGCCACTTGGCAACAAGAATTTTTACACTATGTTTTTCAATTCTTGTTTGTTTGGATTGTATTTTTTTATTATTTAGACGAGTTCAAAAATAATTAAATGCAATTTAATTATTATAAAATGCATTTTTTTTCATGTTTTCGAGAAGATTCGAGATTTGGATTTTAGAATCTTAAATTGGAATGTTTTTGAGAAGATTTCATTTTTGAATTTTAATGTTTTTTATTGTGCTTAAATTTATGACATATCAATTTTGTTTAATTTTTTAATTATAAAACGGGCCAATCATTGCCTGCAGCAGTTTAGTGATGAGTTTTAAAATTGAATGCATCGAACGCGTGCAAGCCGGTAGTCCGTCGTAATCGCTTTCTAATGCGATTGTGACTAGCCTATCGTAATGAGTTTTAAATTGGTAATTAATGGGTCTAGTTTAATTTTAGAATAATACATAAACTTATTTGATTTGTTAGTTTTTATTTATCAAATTAATTAGACTACTGAAAAAGAAAACAGAGAGGTAGTTAGTATTCCTATTGTTTTTTTTAAATATCCGAGAATAGATTTGTCCGTACTTAATTGTATATTTACTCATACTCAACAGTAACTAATATATAAAAAGCAAAGTATTCCGAAAGTGAAAATAATCAATTTTTTTTTATTTCATCATATAGATATTAATCCACGAGCACAGTGCAAAGCAATGTCAGCCAAGGATTTGACCTCTTTGTTGTTGTCATAGCTATCCAGTGCCACACAAAACGGTTTTCAAGCTCATTCAACTCGTAAAAAAGGCATCTCGTCACTCATCACTCTTATAATTTTTTTTTTCACGGTTTGTGGCATAATAATAATTGTAACCAAGGCTTAAACATTTATTCGAGACATTCATTTTAAAAATAAACATATAACAAATTGTTACATCAAATAAAAACATTAATATTATGTATTAAGTATTGAATATTCAAAAACAGAAAACTTTGGATATACCCACGAGATATTAAGTACTATTTTAAATTTTGCAAATCCGACCACATTCCTAAGTAGTTCACGTCCCGTCCTCATGATGCCTACTTACAGGTTACGTAATTCATTCAAATTATTCGATTTCGTATCATCATTAATTTATAAAATATTCTAATGTGGCGTCAAATAATAAAATCAGATAACGATTTGGAAATAACAACCTTATGCGGTTCTATACTAAGGTTGGATTTGTTTGTTTATATTTTAAATATCATGTCAAAAGTTAATGTTCACGAGGACAACCTTCAAGAATGGTTAGAGATCCGTCGTCCTTAGAGACGATGTCTTAAGGTTTTTTTTCAGTACTCTTTTGTACTTATTTGGTAGTATTTTCTTTTTGTCCGTAGACTTTTGTAGTGGTAGGACTCTTTGGATAGTCCGTCTGGGGAAGTACATCACTTTTGTCAGTTTTTTCGCCGTCAAGCAGTAATAAACATAACTGTGTTCTGGTTTGAAGGACAAAGTTTTCAGTGAAATTACAGGGCATGGAGATAAAACATTTTATATCTCTGGGTGACGAGCGCAGTGCAGTGTTAGGTAATGATTTGGACTCTTCATGTTCCTATAATGCTGTCACTGTACTGTTATGGGCAGGCATATTGATAACTATCAGGCACATGTCCTGTTCGTGTCGTCACTCTATACAATAAAAATAAAACACAAGAGACACAAGCTTGTGTTTCTTTATTTTGAAAATTATTAAAATAATAACGATAGTCACAGTAGGTTTTAATCTTTTTATTTTTTTATAATATTTTTGTTAACTTATATAAATGGGTGGACGATGTGTAATTATAGTTTAACCATAAATTGTTTAACATTGTGCAAACAGAATAATTAATAATTTGTTACTTTTAAATCATTTACCAAAAATCATTGATTTAATTTTATATATTATCCTTCAAGTTCAGATCAAATTCACAATTTAACATTTTATCGTTCTAATTATACAGAACCACGGAGTATCTACGTATCAATCTGAATACTTAATTACGTGAAGAATGCCACAAAAGCTTCTAATTTTCAATCATCACCGGCCAAAAATGAGATCCGGTTCGTAAATTTACGATTATCTAGAATAATGACCCCCAGATTTATGTTTTTAAAAAATGAAGATAGGTTTATCGAAAGTTTTTGTCGAAAGTGGATACCGATTTTAACAGCCTTTTGTGCAAGTTGGGTGTGTAACTTGAAATTCTTGTTCTGGCGACGAGTATTTTTTTTGCCTAAAAGCTTTTGCGTGTGGGTTTAAATGAAACAAATAATGCTATATCCTTTCTAATATCTACGTGAAAATTTGGTTGTTATGCATTAGCGATCTTTTACCGAAGGCAGTGGTTTCGTGATTTGAACTAATTTCTATATTCATCATCAGCCTATCTCAGTCCACTGCTAGGTATAGGCCTCTCCTATGATACGTTATTTTCTAAATTAATCAAAACCAAAAATGTACAGAAAAAACGTTGATTTTGTATTTTTTTACTAAAACATTGCCCTTTAAACCAGAGGTTTTGTATTTTTGAGTAGGATTCTGGAATACTACATTACGCCTGTCTATATATCGTTCAGATGGTATACGTTAATATCTCAAGATTGCGAAATGTATGGTCCATCATAACATTTTTGGGGACTGACAGGAACTTTTTTGCTTCCTAACCAAATATATACAATAAAAAAAATCAGTTTAACATCGTTCAGACATTGAAAACATTATACCTACAGCACTTAATCGTCATTTGAAATATCTCTAAGTCTCGGCAACGTTATATCGTATTTAAATAATAATTAGATTCTAATTAAATAATAGTATTTGAGATCGCCTTTAAGCCCTGTGTAATGTTTTCTAAATGTACATAATTTTGTCCGAAAGAAACATTCACCGTATTATAAACAAAATAATAATTAGTCCTCGTGTTTTCCCATTTATGTGTGGTCGGTACAATATGCACTCTTCCCCTATTCCTCTCTATCGTTCGTCATAACTGAATTTACTTTTTTCATATTCATGTCTTCTTTCACACCATCCATACTATTTTGCTCGCCATCTACCATATTAATTTAAAAAGTTTAAAAAAAAATTGGCAGTCATAGGATCCCAGCCGATATAAGTGAAAACTAATAACACAGAATTTGATAGCTCACTTTGGAAACTACGCGGGTGAAACAGGATGGCGTGGCCATGACTATTGCCATCTAATCATCAACGTGCCGCTTGAGTTCAACTCACAACCCACGGAAAATCTGTATGTAGTGCGTTAAAAGTAGTGTTCATTTAAATTAACATGATTACATAAATTAATATAACATGAGTAAAAGTAACAGGGCAGTATTTCTCATTCTTTTTTAAAATCTCCTTTCAAGTCAGTCATTCAAGATACACAGTTAAATTTCGACAAATCAAATTCTTGTTTATAAGACACAATACAAATGATGTCTTTGTAAGATGTCAAGTGTTCAAAAGACAACGTGTAAAAAGGTGAAATCTATTGAGGCATGACTATTGATTAGGGTAATTGACACATTTCAGTGTCAAAGTGGCGCCACACTGCATTAAACAAATAAGCTGGTGACGGTGACTTAGCGAGATCAGGACAACTTGCAAATCCACCATATATTATATCTTTATAGCTACATTATATAATACGGCGTATATATATATAATTTATTTGAAAGACATGGTAGTCTAGTGGTTAAAACGTATAATTATATAAAAGTCATGTCGGAGGTTCAAATCAGAGTGAATGAGGTATTCTTTGATAATGATTTTGGCTTTACTGATATTTTTATGATTTTTAACTTAATTTCTACATTTCCAAATACTTAGTATTATTTCTGAAGGCAGTCATCAATTTGGGAAATTTCAATTCGATTGTAGTTTCACGTCGTAAACATAATAACCAATCTTAAGTACGGTTTTAGAAAAGGGTGGTAAATGATCTATTTAAATAGCTTTTTTCATTTGTATATTTTTACATACTTCGTCCAAAACACGGAATTTTATTAAATGTTATCATTAAGGGTCACTGAATTTCCTTTATAATCCATGCGGTTTAATGATTATTTGTTTACGAGTAACATCAAATAGTGTCAGAACTTTAATTCGTTCTTAAGTGCATCTTTTGTTATCCATCTGCCCAGATTGTTTTGAGAAAAGTTTAATGTATTAGTGGAAATAACAATGCGCCAAACATTACTTTAACTCCCAAGTCTTAAAGTAGACTAATCATAACTTATGTATGTTGATGTGGAACAATTAAACAAGCTACTTTTAAATACTAGGAGCTATGTGTCACATGTGGCACTTTACTAGCAAAATGAACCTTTAAAAATACAAACAATAGAGGTTATTGTCGTCTGACAAATGACGGAAGCTGACAGCCGATGTTTTGTTCTTACAAACGTAAGTAAAAGTGAGAAATCAGATCAAGAATAAGTGCTCGCTAGAAACACGATGGTCCATCAAACAGTTTAATTAAAATGGAGCTAACTCATCTGACAGACTCACATTCTAACCAACTCAGCCTTTACAATACAAACAGTATCTTAACTCTAATAGAACATTGAATACCCACTGTAAATGTACCCACTATGCCAATATTACGAAGCTGAAGTTTGTTAGTTTGAACGCGCTGCCTTAACCTCTTGTTTTGTAGCGAATGTTTTGTAGTAAAAAAAAATCAAAATATTTATTTCTTCTAAAAAAAATAACTGATTCGATATTTTTTACAACAACATAACACTTTGTTGTTTGTTTTCTTAACATATCAAATAGTTAATTGTTAATTGGACACCACCACTATCACCAAATAGTGTAATTTTAAAATACACAGTTATAATAATAAATATTTTATTTAACTATATGTGTATAAAATAATTTAATTTTAATCACAAAATAATATTAAAAATAACATAAGATTAAAAAGTATCAATTATATATACATATATATATATTTATACATAAAAAAATTATACATACATAATAAATTATCGGTTTAAAAACAATTAAATTGTTATATAAATAACTTTTTTTAACCTTTTAACATATCCAACTAGTTACGCAATGTTAACTAGTTACAATGTTTGTACAGCACAGCTATTCTTGAACGAACGAAGTTCTAGAGACAGTAGAAATGCTCAGGCCCACTACTAGTTGGAATCATTTCCAGAATGCGTTCGTAGTTAAAAAGATTTATGTACATAAATTTAAAATTTTCAAAGAGTCGTCAACAAATTTAGTAATTTACAACGTAAATATCTCACTTATCGTTCCCACTGTTGGGACCCAGGGTCTTCTCTGGCAAGGGGAGAATTAAGATCATAATCCATCACGCTGGTCTATTGAAATCTGTCTTGCTCTCTTGCTAGAGACTCGCGCATTTGTTCGCAATATTTTCCTTCACTGATAATGCCAGTGGTGATGACAAACTTGTACATCTGAATTTTGGTAAATATTTATGTACACAACCGGGATTCGAACGTACGACTTCACTTTTGTGAACTTGAAGTTCCCGCCATAATAGCTACAAGCATGTGGCATTTAATAACTACTTCAAATCGTGAGAAGATCCCTTACTGCTGATAGTGCAATGGTCGCATACATTAATTTGTTACGATAATATCATTTATGACCTCACATCGGCCATCAAACGAGTTATCGCCGGCTAAAGCATCTGACCTCATGTTTTAAAAATCAAATTATTATGTTAATTATAATTTAAAGGTTTAAATTAACACCATCTTTGTCGTAAAATGTGTAAGAATCTATTTTAAGTTATGACCTGTGTGGTAAACATGGGATTACAACTCAACTATAGGTTCATGAAGCTCTTTAGTAACTTAATCTATTAAAATTAGACTAGCTGCATCTCGAGTTGTGACCCGCGGCTTATAACAGTTTTTTTTTATGACAATTGATTTACGCAAATTTATCATTTCACTTAATTATGATTAATGACGATGGATGAATCTCATGGGAATTACTTGAGAATTTTAACGGGATAAAAAACCTTTTTTTTTAATAAAGAGTGACAAGACGATCAAAACATGTGCCTGATGGTAAGCAACATGCCTGCCACATAACAGCACAGCAACATGCAGCTATTGGAGCATGAAGACTTCAAATCATTACCTAGCACTGCACTGCGCTCACCACCCAGATATCTATGTTGTTATATCTCTAAGCCCAGTAATTTATCTGGAATTATTGCCCTTCAAACCGGAACACAGTAATGTTTGCACATGACTGCTTGGCGGTAGAATAACTGGCAAAGGTGTGGTCCTTCCCCAGGCGGACTCTGCCAAGAGCCCTACCACTACAAAAACCTATGTATTTATCTCGGTAATGTACCATGTAGGTATACTTCATTTCTATTGTATCCATCTTGCCGTTACATAGATATGCAGTAACAAACATAGACACTGAGAAACCTACAAATTTTCGCCTTCATCTTATACCTTTAAACGAGCAATTCTTGTACCTATATAAATATGTATATATATATATAGAATCTGAATCTCGGAAACGGCTCGACGGATTTTCTTGAAATTATGTATGCAGGGGATTTCGGGGACGATAAATCGAAAAAAAAACGCATATTATGCGCGTTTTTAGACAATGAAAAACTGTCACATTAGACATTAGAATGTGAAGGTAAATTTCGCCGCGTGACGCGACAGCATAATTAGCTCAGACGGGAAGTCGGGCGCTCATAGTGGTCACGAATTAGTAGCTCCGGGTTCGAATCCAGACGGGTTCTCTTTTTTTTTCAATTCGTTTTTTTTAAGAAAATCTATTTCTTAGAGTCTTATCTGTAGGTATCTAAGTATATTTAGTATTTAAACCGAGCAAAGCTCGGTCACCCAGGTACTATCATTTATGACTAACAGTGCCTTGCGGTTTTATCCATGCAGTTCCCGTTTCCGTTACTTTCCCGTGATATAAGTATATAGCCTATTAGCTATTTTAGACTATAATCTTAGTGTGTTCCAAATTTCAACCGTTCAGCCATACCGACTGCGACGTAACATTCAAATATCGAAACGTCCAAACATCTAAACGTTGTAATCCCACTAATATTATAAATGCCAAAGTATGGATGTTTGTTGCTCCATCATGCCATAACGTATACGCGGTTACGCGGGTAAAACCACAGGGTGCTGCTAGTTTATAATATAATAATATAATATTGGTGGAGAATTCACACACAACACCATCTGACCACAAACTAAGCAAAGCTTGTGTGATGGCGACCAGAAAGCTGATATAATACTTATATAGTTTTAAATACATACTTATTATATATAGAAACACCCAGACACAGTGCAAACATTTGAGTTCATCACACAAATATTTGCACTGGGTGGGGATCGAACCCACGACCCTCGGCTTCGCAGGCAGAGCTAACTACCAACTAAGCCACGAGGCCAGTCATATGAGAAGGATAGTGTAATAGATGAGCAAAAAAATATGACAAACTAGCGGCCCGTTCCGGCTTCGCTTGAATAATAACCTAGATACCAACTGCAGCGCCATCTGCCGGGCTGGTTTGTGAATCTTAACCATCCAGGGCCCTACCTAAACGTATACAAAAAAAAAACATTCTAATCGGTCCAGCCGTTTAGGAGGAGTTTACTTACAAAGAAAAGTGGCATTGATTGTTATTTATATAGATTATTTATTATTAACAATGACGTATGATTATCAATTTTTTCATAATATTTTATTTATGACATGTCGTGGCAGACATCCTAAGGCCCCGTTCACACTCGTGTCCTCGCTGCGTTTCGCAACGCATGCGCGCGGCGGTGGCGAAAGCAAACAGGTGCCGACATAGGCATGTTTAATTCATTATGAACTTAGCCATAACTACGTAGATTACTAAGTGGCCGGGTATTCGGGAATAATCATGTTTTAATTTAAAATAAAGATTTCAAAGTAAAGTAAAAATGTAGTAGTAGTATTGTAATGTTTGTAAAGCATTTTTATTATCACTCGTACATTTTTAAAAACAAAAATTACAAACATCTAAACATCCAAACTTTGACATTAAATTTTTAACTTAAATTTTATCAAAAGAATACATGTTTTCTATTATATACTTATTAATGTTCTGTTTTCAAACTTAACAAAGCATTCACACTTATTTGTATGTTTGGTTATTCGTAACTTTCGTAAATGAATATTATACATGTAAATATTTTAAATTCGTAATATATTGTACCCGTTATCCGGCTTCCACATTACAAAGCTATGTTTAGTTTCGGGCTAGATGGTGTTGTGTGAAAAAGTATTGACGAGCGTTCGTTTTCAAATTTATTTGGAAGATAAAGTTAGACGTTAATCAAAACATTTATTTTTAACAATAGTTTTCAAGTTATGCACCACATTCAAAAAAGAAAAAATAAAATATTATAGAAAAATAGGCAAACTATGAAAGAGATTGTAAGGTAAAATTGTTCTTTTTCTATTTCCATCAATTTATGTCTGTGAAAATAATATTTCACTAATAACATTCAATAAATAAAAATAATAACCCTAAAACAACAAATAATCCTCACGCCACTCCATCAATCAAATAACATAACTCTAAAAGGCAGTTATCGTGTGCAAAGCCAATTTGAAATAATTTGGAAAATCAACCGAAAGTGTCGGACATAAAATTCAGGCAAACTCACACAATTCTCAGGCTTCTCGATTCGAACTATAAGGTTCAAATTAAATTAGCAATGATAGCAACATCCTTCCGGAACCGTTTCTAGCAAATCGGAAAAAGATAATGGCTCAAGATATACGCACAAATGATTCGCTTCCTCCGGCCTCAGTTGTAGTGTTCGGAAATACTAAGTAAACTACAAAACGAGCTCATATTAGACATTTTAAAATTTAGTATTCGTTGCAGATCAAAAGCTGTAGAAAATGGAATCAGACATGTATAGATAAGCAATAAGGCCGCTATTTAAAATGTCATATATGTGTAATAGTTCTTAGTTTGTTTTGTAATTTTTCTTTTGTGTTGTGCCTTTTAATAAAGAGTTTTCTTATCTTCTTATCTAATCTTATCTTACAGATGACTCTAAAATAATGATTTTATGATCATCTGTACACTAAATGTCAAAGTCATCTGTAAAAACATTTTGAAAAGCAATCGAGAGACTAAACATTTTAAAACGAATACATATATTAGTTGTAATTGTCAACTTAAAGACGTCTGTACAAAATCGACCAACATCAAACAGATATTAAATCTCAAAAAGATATTCTGATACTAATACGTGCTCACTACATACTCAACGTTACGGCAATAAACATTAATAATCATTTTGTAATAAAAACATTTGTACATAGAATTGAAACAACGAATAGAAATAGTTTTTGTTGAAAGTTTTTTGGAATAACGATGAAACGGTTATTTCCAAACACTTGACTACAAAAACTTACATAATATCTACGATAAATAAATCAACTTATTTGATAGTATTATGAACGGTATTTAATAAGTTTGTCATCATCATCATCAACCTAATCTAGCCATAAGCTTATCTTATGATGACTCTTTCACACACACATATTTTTATTTTGTGTATTTATAATGATTTTAAAATGCATATCTATTAACTTATGTCATGATGCCTTAGACAGTTTAAATGTTGTGTGAGAATTTGTCAACAATATTTATTATTTAACTAGCAGCAACCCGCGTTTGCTTTCGCCCGCGTATATCCCGATCCTGTTAAATTCCCGGGATAAAAAACCCTAAGTGTTATTCCAAACCATTATCTATCTATGTACCACATTTCATCTAAATCCGTTCAGTTGGTTTAGCGTGAAAGAATAACAACCATACATTCTTACAAACTTTCGCGTTTTTGTTAAAAGTAAGATGTTACTAGGGTCGTATAATTTTATTTTTCTCAGCATTTTAAGCACACGAATCCAAACATGACCATTTTAACAATAAACAAAAGAGGATTAGTGCTTGTGTGTCAAAATACTGGGTAGTAATAAAGTCGTAGTGACTTTGTATGACGATGCAAATAGAGCCCCTTAGATTCTGCAGTTATGCATTTTATCGAGTGTGATTTTTATTCAAGTGGTTTTATTTACAAGATCAAATTTTCCCAGAGGTACATTCACATATTTATATTTATCGATAAATAATTTTGACGTCACGCTTTTCGTGACAGACTGTTTTAGTCAAGGCGCCAGTCTCAGCATTCCACTGACCACATCTGTAGCCCCCATCAAGCATCGAGTACCACTAAACACACATGTCAAACAATACATACATCCACACATGATCGAGCATTGCCCAACCTGCCAACTCTTTATTGTTAGGAGTAACAACGTGTAGGGTGGCCATCAGATCACACGATTGTGGCTATGTTGATAAAACTTAATTCTGTGTGAGTTATTTTAAAATTTGATGTCAAGTTCTATGAATTATGTTCAAAGTTCCACTATTTTATTTAGGTATATATTCAGTGAAAGAAATTACACGACGATAAATTGCTAATAAAAAAATCATTATACTTGTATAAAACACAAAAAATGTCCTTTTGAAATCTTAACCGCCTGGGTTCAAAATTTACGTCAGATAGGTGATATAATACTTGTAATTGTAAACGCATACTTATTTACTTATTATACACTAGTGGTCCGCCCCAACTTCGCCCGTAATACATATGTAGCATATAGCACTCAGGGATCACGTAAATATTTTTTTAGAATAGAGTGACGAGACGGTGAAGTGATTTTTGATATTTGTGTAGTACTTACCACAAATAAAATTTCCAAGCTTTATAAGTATAGGTAGATAGAAACCCAGACACTGAACAAATATTAAAACTCATCACAAAAATATTTGCGTTTGCGCGATTTTAAGTATAACTAAAATATCTTGTCAAATCAAAAACGCATAGTGACCCAACATAGCAGTAACATTTGTTAACCCGTAACAAAGTGGTTAAACGGACCATTTGCTTTCTTTTGTCCACCACAAACGTGTTAGCGTGTTATTCTGTACTCTATGCAATACTGGCTATAATTTACTTTTTCATGTTAATTTTCGGACAGTTACCGGTGACGAAATTTTGGCGGGTGTGGCTCGTGGGACCATAATGTTACTGCTATTCAAAAAGTACAGGACCATTGTAATAGCCGAGGGACACAACAACAGAGTAGGTAATAATGGTGTTACCTACATATAATATGTAGAAAAGAAAACGTACACGCAGAATCATTCATTTTCTAAATTATAATTTTTGAGATGAATGCAAATTATTATACGGATTGTTTTCTTTCCAATTAATATTATTGGATACATAAATTACTATTTTTGTATAGTTTACTAATATGGAAAATAATTTTTTTAGTAGGTTGATTACCCTACGGTTGCCTGTAAGAAATCGCTTTTATATATAGATATTTATATAGATAAAGTTGCCATTTGCTACTATACATTAAGTTTGTCATTATTTTGTTTAGTGCAAAAAAAGAGTTAATCTACCTGTCTATGATATGAGATTTATATTGTTTTTGAAAAATTACTCTGCTCATCTTTGATGAAACTAAGTAAACGAAGATAAGGTACGCTCTAATATAAAGACAGCATAATGTAACGAAAATCTCACACAAGTATACGCAATGTGCACACAGCTTCACTTGCATCGTGAGAGACGTTTGAATGAATGACAAAGACATCATGACAAGTAGGCAGTAGGTGCAAATGAGATAGCTATACATCACATTTGTTTAGATATTTTTTTCGACAAGAATAGAAAGACATACAAATGCACTGGCGTGAAAGAGACAAAATAGCCGCAACTAACATATCGCCGGTCGTGTTGCACTCTTAACGCTGTATGTATATCTGTCTCTTTTTAGAAATGGCCAATTGTAAAATTGTTTCCAACAGAAAAATAATTTTAGATGTAATAATCATTGAACTGTTATGGAAATAATTATAAAGATTTTGTGTACTTACGCATGAAAAGTGATACCATGGTTCTTGGTCTTTGAACTGTTTGTGCACCTTGCAAAAGCAGAATAAGACATTATTACGGCTCATATCGGATTTTTTTGAATTATTAGCGAACGTCCACTCAACTTGTGGCTCCTGTTGCGACTGAGACTCAATCAGGAGACGTCACCTGATTTTACATTGTGATCGTAGATGAGCGCATGCCGCTTCTTAGTGTTTTAAGAGTTCAATGCTGCTCATAGTAAAAATTTTGTAGTTACAAAAAACAATACCAAAAATAATTTTGGTGTACAATGTACATATTGAAGCAAATTTATTGAATTCTTGCACTTTGACATAGCATAAACAACTCCTTAAATCTTTCTACTGCTGAGATTCGGGGCCTATTCTTGCAAAGAGAGATAGGCCATAGGTATCTTCACATATATCCACCACTCTGGCCCAGTACAGATTTAACAAAAATAGAATAAAATCAGTCCATTTTTTCAAGCTACGATGTTACAGAGATGCTGAGGTTACATAATTTTTATGTCAATGTTTTTACAGATTTTTTTGCAGCATTATTGCTATAGATACATTATGTTTCAAACTGGAACACAGTATAGTTCGATAAAGATAACCAAATACCCTCAAGTTGAGCGAATTTGCTTAAATAAGCTGAAGTGCACTCTCATCCATTCTTTATCTGTATTTGTGATTTATTTCAAATTAAACAAAAAAAAACTGATGAATTTTGTACATCATCGGTATTATAAAACTTAAGCTTTATTTCGTTTCTTGTCGTCTAACGTAAAGAGATAAAATTGAGTTTAGTCAGGTTTTGTTAGTGTAGTTAGATGTCAACAAAATGTTTTAAATGTGCCATTTTTAATATGGCATATATATATTCTGCACACATCATATTTCTTCTTATACTTACTTGGCAAAACGACAATGCAAAATTTTATTATGTATCCACATGTGACCTTCAGATACCAAGACAGGGCATATAATGGACGGGAAAACTATTTAGACAGCCGGATTTTCCTCTGTTTGCATATATTATATCATCCAGAGGACTTGAGCTAAAAACTTGTTTATGGTAAAGATTTCTAAAGATAAGTCTAATCTTACTGGTTCCTTGATTGTTATCATTTTCTGTGACTGGGATGCAAATTTGCACAGAGGCTAGTTTTTTAGGTGTTCTACTTAGTAGAATATTGCTACTGTGGGATTTTTTGTCATGTTTAAAATTTGTATCTGCTAAAAATAAGCCTTAGTGTATGTATACTTTAATAACCAAGTATGTGGCTTCTATAAACCACAATCGAATGACCGCGAGGCGCTACACACTTTCGTAGCGCGCCGCTACGCATACAAAAGACATAAACGCGCTACCTACACACGAATCACGCACCTACATTTTTCCAATCACTATCTCATTAAACCAAACCACAAGCACACGCCAAAAAAATAATATAAACTATTTAGTAAACAATATCAACATTGTATCGATTTGAACACCTAATTGCACACCCGAGTTAAACCAACAAAAGGAAACCAATTTCGTAATAGTTGCAGGCATTAGCGAAACGAGAAGACATTGTGTAACACCCAACAGACAATTACGCGACGTCTGATTAAAATAAGTCGAAAACACTCACCGGTTGCAAAAAAAAATGGGGGAACTTTCACCGAAGGTGAGAATCAGCTGATGGAGGTACGGCGTTTGAACTGTTGTGAACACAGATAAGGCACACACACACTGAGATCACTATAAGCATAGACACGAGTTCGGAATTTGAATTTTGGCGCGTTGCGTGCGCGCAGCGACACGGACGAGCGCGCGGGACGTCAGGCGGCGAGAGACTGCGCGCGCAACTCCCACCATCGCCGCCCGAAATTCTAATCACCTTGCTATCGAGACTGTGATTTAAGTCCATGCTATGAGATGCAGCGAGTATTGTAGCGATTTCAACAAAGTAAGGACGGTAAGCGGTTCATTTAAATAGTAGTACTTTGCAAAGTTGATATAAAATCACATTTTCACAATGTAACATGTAACTACGCTATTCCTAGTAACATTATAGATGCGAAAATTTTAATTAATAAATATTGGTGGACAATTCACACACAATACCATCTGACCCCAAACTAAGCAAAGCTTGTATGATGGCGGCCAGATAGCTGATATAATACTTATATAGTTTTAAATACACATGTACTTATTATTCATAGAAACACCCAGACACAGTGCAAACATTTGAATTCATCACACAAATATTTGCGCTGTTAATTTTACAATTTCACATGAAATAAAATATTGCAGGATTATTAAGACAAACGAGGTCCAGAAAGACTAGCCACTTTAATGATAATAGATTCAGAATTCACTAAAGAAGTTCAACTTTATTTTAAAATATTTATAAAAACAAGCAAAGCACCACAAATGAAGGAATTGACGTTATTACCTACGTAACAGAGATGGATTTTCTATATTATCAAACTATTATGTTATGTAATTTTTTATGGTGAATAACGGGTGAAATATTGACATAAAATATAGACGGTGACTTTTAAAACGATCAATCAAACGATCTTCTTCATCTGACAAATCATAACATACGAAAACCGTATTTAAGGTAATTGTATGGCTGGCTATATTGCTCAATAAAAAATATTTGACGTCACGTTCAAGCATTGCCATTCAGCGTAGTTGTACCACCAAGATTGAATGTATGGATAAATGGTGTGGTATGATATGGATAGTACAGCTTAGAGGTATTGTAACTAGCACAGGTGTTTTACTTCCCCAAGCGGCTTCTACAAATATTTCTACCACTACAGTAGTGGTAGGACTCTTAGCAGAGTCCGCCTGGGGAAGTACCACACCTTTGTCAAATATTCTACCGCCAAGCAGTAATGTGCAAACTTTACTGTGTTCCGGTTTGAAGGGCAATGATTCCAGAGAAATTACAGGGCTTAGAGACATAATATCTTAGATCTCTGGGTGACGAGCGCAGTGCAGTGCTAGGTAATGATTTGGACTATCATGTTCCAATAGCTGCGTGTTACTCTGCTGTTATGTGGCAGGCATGTTGCTTACCATCAGGCACATGACCTGCTCGTCTCGTCACTCTATGCTATAAAAAAAAAAAAAAAAAAAAAAAATTATATATTTTCTCACTTCGCTATGTTTATGAATTGCACCACACAGCCAATAAGCTGAGACGGATCTTAATATCGCATGTCACATTACAAGCCCGTAAGGTCACTCTGAATCAAACCGATCTACTTGAGGTCGCAGAAAGTATAAAATTACTTACATCTGACGCCACAGAACGAAAAATCTTCATTGCCAATGTCAATGCGTCACAAAATGGCCGATTTTTGTGAAAAGATTCCGTAATTCACTAAGTAATCCAAGTTAGTCATTAAGTGAAACCTAACTTCAAGGCAAACTTTAAATATGGAATATTTTAAGATTACTGCGTCTGCCATTTTAAATGCGTCGTCGCGTTGGGGCCTTGAATGTATTGGCTCCAAGAAATGCAGTAAGTGCAAGATGAGACAGTCCTAATTGCAGAGAAGACCTTGACCACTATAATTATGTTTAGATGACACACACACGTTGCGAAGAAGTGTTAAATTTGAGTGAAAGTAAAGAACGGTAGAATTAAAAATACTATTGAGCCATTTTTCACACGAGACATTAATTTTTTTTTTAATAATTGTTTTGTACGTTACCACCACCTTTCCTGCTAAGCGGCCATGGGCTTACGAAGGACGGAGCGTGCTTACCTAGAAAAAAAAAACGATTCATGAAAGTATAATATTTGAGAAACCGATTAGATATCAATACATAAAGCAAGAACTTTGTAGGGTTTGTTAAAACAGGGGACGAAAATAGCACGGACGAAGAAGTATGACATTTTGCCACACTTAGTTTATAAAGAAAATAAGTGCATAATGCTAAATATTTTTTTATTACTTTAAATCCATAATAAAAAAAATACACCAAAATATTACAATAAAACATAAACATTATTTTGTCTATCGTTAGAGTCTATGGTCAAGTTGAAAATAGATTAATATTGCTTTATGGTCGAATTTCGACCACTGAGGACTTGTTAATGTCAATATTTAATTTTTTCGTGTTACATTAATACTATATTACCGTTGTTGTTTCACTGAACTATACTTTTTGCTATTTAATAACAAGTAATGAAATAATGAACTTCCGAGAAGAGTCGTTAGTAAAAAGTAACGTGTGAATCCTAATAATATTGATCTTATCTCAAATCAATATCGCATCGCGAGTAACTTCCTTGTAGAAGGGTTTTTGTTTACATAAGTATTACCGGTATAAGTATACCATTGTAAATGTAACGCCTTGTTTACACCTCAGTAGTACCTAATCCTAACAGGTCTTTGAACATGTTTTTTTTAAATCAATTTTACACATCTCTTGCCTGATGTTAAGCGTTCTATGATGGAGCGCGCTTACCTAAAAACCCATTCACTATGAATTTGAAGTCACATGACACCTATAGATTGTATCTATCAGAGAATAACCCATCTGGCACTATATTCCATAGCTTAAATATATTTATTACGAAAGTTTAAAGATAAAAGAGTTATCTATATTATACATATTTTCGCCGACAGAAAAAATACAAGGTGTTACATATTTTTATGAATTGAATTGAAATTGAATGTTATTTGAAATTTTGTTTGAAATTAGAACATTTACATTTTAGATTTGATTTCTCGGTAAGTTAAACATTTTTATTCATGAACTCCTAGCGGCCCGTTCCGGCTTCGCTCGGATCATAATCTAGACACTGTCTGCAGCGCCATCTGCAGGGCTTATTTGTGAATCTAAACCATCCTCGAATCCACTTGTACACACACAAAAGTCATTCAAATCGGTCCCGCCATTCAGGAGGAGTTCACTGTCAAATGATTAAATTATTAAATTGGCTATTTAAAAAATAGGGGTTAGTGATAAGAGAGTAAAAAATTAGGGTTGTTTGTATTTTTTAATGCCACATTATAAAAAAAATAAACAAAAAAAAATTACCAAAAATTAAAAAAATATTTTAGTGGTGAACAACCCTTATCACTTAGTGGTATGAAAAATACCTAGTAGCCGATTCTCAGACTTACTGAATATGCATATAAAATTTGGTAAAAATCAGTAAAGCCTTTTCCGAGGAGTAAGGTAACTAACACGAGAATTGTATATATAAGACGAGAATTTTATACATAAGGTTATCATCCTGAGGTCACTTTTATTTTGTAAGCTATAGTTAGCCTCAGAAGCCGCTAGTGCCTCACAGCAACTCTGACGAAATTGGAATAACCACTATAACAGCCACAATAAGATTCTAAATATACGTAGTGATGACACAAAAAGACAAACTTACAGGGGTAGAGAAGGCTGGGCGCTGTGCGCTCAAATGATTTTTTTTTACAAAGCAACTGGACGAATAAGAAATGCACCTTATGGTAACCAACATTCCTGCCCATAACAACACACTCAGCTATATTCGCTGAGTCAAAATCACTGCTTAGCACTGCACTGCACTCGTCACCCGGAGATATTGAGATATATGTATTAGATATACATATTATGATTTGGAAACGTAAGACCGAAGATCGGGCTGAGTGGCGTATTATAGGAGAGGCTTATGTCCAGCAGTGGACGAACACGGGCTGATGATGATCTTATGATTTATTAGTTTACCCTGTACCTAACTTCATTCAAAACAAACATGATCACGATGATGATGATGGAAGTTAGGATTTAATTAATAAAATAAGAATTCTCCAAAAAACTCGTTTAATACTAAACTAATCTGAACAGACCATAATACATGTACTTATTATCCTGGTATTCAGAACTCCCCTAACAATTATCTTGTCATTATTGACACCTTATATGAAGCGCTGTACTCATTGTATATCGGCAAAAAGTCCAATTGCTTGTTCGTTTACGCATCTTTTTTTCATATTAGCTGTCATGTATTTGAGTCTGTATCCTTTAGTCAATGTCGCACATTTTGGGAAGTCCCAGGCGGTTAAGGAATTTGAAAACCCCGATTTCGTTTTAATAAAACATGATTTAGACTAGGATGTGAAGTTCAGAAATTAAATTACTGTTAAAGGTTAGGAATTAGATAGACTTCCGGCCCTCGAGAGTCGAGTTTCTTTTTCTAGTGTTTGGCCAATGTCTCATGACAAAACTGGGCTTCTTCATTTTCTCTAAATTTTCATCGGTCTGTGGATAATGGTGTAATAGCGCATAGTGTATATAATATTTGGAGATATATAGATAATAGTTTTTTTATGTATTTAGCTATTTTTTGTTTAGTAGTTTTAATTGTTGTTTATTTTTATTATTAATTAGCAACGCCCCAGGTTTTACTCGCGTACTTTTTCCGGGATAAAGAGCATCTTATGAACTATTCCAGACTTATAGTCTAACTACTTTCTAAATTTCAACATTTTGCATAATAACATTTCGGTTTAACAAAAGTAAAAATACTTTCTTCCACTAGATTCCACAGACTCCTCTTACTATGAATAGGTATGACTGTATAATTATGTAAAATAAACATACAATTATGATTATATAGGATATATCCCAAAGGATTAATACAGATTAGCTAAAAGGGATGTAAACAATGAGAAAGAACCCGTTTGTGCAGTCTGTGCTGAAGCTATATCCAAACAGGTATTTTATTATATTACTAATGCAAACTTGACCTTTCCTTTTGGTCTGTCGGGTTAACACACCGTTTCAGCACAACCTGTTAATGTGTGATAATATTTCAGCTACGTAATTATCTCATTGTCTATCACCATAGTTTGTACAAGACTCTGCATCAAACAACAAATGTTCCCAGCCCACCGATGCCTCGACAGTTGGCATTGGCCCACTTGTACCAATCGATATTCGGTTGCGACACGAGTGACGATCTGACGCGTACCTGCGCCGGCGCAGCCTCTAATTAATGTGTCATTTGACGCACCTAATTATACGTAACTGTGACCGTGACATTTTTTCTTCTTCTAGGGAGGAGTCGATCATGATTCGGATTTAAATTCATCTGCCCATGTATCTGTCATTTATATTATTGTCATTATCAAAGGTGTAAATTATCTGTTTGGGAAATCAAAACCTCATAAAGCCATCAATGAGTGGGATTTAGCGTTACTCATTTGTTTGTTAATTACCTATGATATGACTTTAATGAAGCTAGTATCCAGTAATCTTTGGAGGATAAAAAAGCCGTGATGGCTTCGTGGCTAGAATATGTGATCAATAATCGTGAGATTGTAGGTTCGAGTCCCTACATCTGAGTACTTTTCCAAGTACAAGTTTGCCATCATCGCAGGATATAATGATGAAGAAAAACATCGTGAAGAAACTGGCTATTTCAGGAAATCTTTCGTAGTCATGCGTCATGTGTCTGTTATACTTTGAGTTTTGAAGGGTGAATTTTTGTATACGACAAATAGATACCTAGTTATTGAGATGGAATATTTTGATGATGTTCAGTCTGACTTCAGCTCAGTTCAGTTCAGTTTTTTTATCATTAATTATATTGATAAAAAAACTTAAACACCTGACTTAATTAATTAAGTATATATAATACCTAAAATGAACTATTCATCCAATTTATAAAACTAGGAAATGTGACCTCTATATCAGGTTTCACTAATCAAATTACTTGATCTAAAAATCAATTTGATTTTTTAAAATGTCTTTATTATGAATCTGCTTAGTATTCATATTTAAGACTGATATTCATAAATTCATGGAAATGTCAGCCAAAATACAATGAAAGATAATGTGCCACATTATAATGCAAATATGGGAGGATAATTAATTGTTTCACATTCTTACAGTGTGCCCTATATCTACTTTTAGCATCGATCTTATTAACATTGCCATCAGGCATAAAAACATTAAAAAAAAACCCATGTCAGTGTTTGGAAAATGAGAATTAAAACATACACGTTGGTACCTTGTCGCATTAAATAGTGTTTTAATTGTTCGTACGTCTAGATAATGTATCAATTTCTATTATGGCTGAAAATAATATATTTTGGCTGAAAATTATATTAAGTAAAGATAAGTTGTGTATTATCCTGAAAGTAGAGGATCCATTGCAAATCTATTGGTCTGGGTATTAATCGTTTGTATTAATTCCTTTCATTAAGGTACATTTTTAAATACCACGACTATTTTCTAACTGCAGATCTGGAAGTTTATAATAATCATTGCTGGTTTTACCTGGCTGGTATACCTAGGTATACATTATCTACAAAGATTCCGTATTACTTACACTTATGCCACTAGTGGCATAAGTAATAGGGTATAATCCTCAAAAAAACTAAGTAGCCCGTTAGTTAGATTGCCAAAAAATATTGTACACATATTTTTTCTTTTGTTTCACAAACAAAAAATTACGAAGATACAGCGCTTCGAAGTTTCGTGTGACGTCACTTGTAAGTACGAATTTTACTCACGAGTGACGTCGCGACCCCCACCTCTCGAAGTTTGATGGTCGATATCTTTGACGATTTTGTTATATTATGAAAAAACAAAAAGTACGTGTCCAATATTTTTCCATGATCTAGCTGACGGACTAATTAGGATGGTGTATTTTTGACCCAGTCCGGTACCCTATTGTAGGTATATTTAATCACTAAATAATCGTCATCACTTTTTCACACATCACGGTCTAGCCCCAAACTAAGCAAAACGTTTAGGTATTGTGGAAGCCACATAGCTAACATAATACTGTGTAGATTATGTACTATACTTAATGTGTAAATAATATTTAAGTTTTTAATAACGTGTTTAAATTAGTATAGTAGGTAGTAGGTACCTTTCCCAATATTATATTATGTTATATTATGTTTATTTAATTTATTTATGATATGTGTTTTTATTTTAAAATCTAAATTATATGTGTAAAACATTGTTAAGTAGTCTATTACTATTTTGCTGTATTTTTTTTTAACTATCAAATTGTTAATTGTTATTAAGTGACGTCACATTGTTATTATTTTTCTCATGTTCTTGCTTTTGCACTCTATCCTCACTGTATCTTATTGATTTGTTTTCCTGCTGTTAATGGTTGCTTGGAAGAGATCGCTTTTTAGCGATAAAGCCGCCATTTATGGCACTAGATATTAAGTTATTGTTTTTATTGTTTAAGTGTTTGTAATTTACTAGTGTGCATAATAAAGAGTTTCTGTCTGTCTGTCTGTCTGTATATAGTTGTCTATGTTTTTCGATTTTAAAATTTAGTAATGTACAAATTTGGTAACTTAACATTTATTTACTACTTACTACCTGATACAGCGGGTAGCTGGTAGAATATATCCTAGCATTAAAGTTTCCGTTTGTATATTATAAATATATATTACTGTGAAATACATATTAAATAAATAAAGGTGTAAATACATACTTCTGATCCATAGTAACACCCAGACACAGAACAAACATCAACACAACACAACAACACAACAAACATCAACACAAGCATTTCTACTGGATGGGAATCGAACCCGCAGCCTACGCCTTAGTGCGCGAATTGAAATATAAATTAGGTATATAAATAGGCCTTTTGAAATTTTCAACGTGAATTAGCTTCCAAGATTTAGACAGTATTTAATAGGAGATTGGTAACTTTAACCACAATATTTCAAATTTATGAACCCCACGTGCCAAGGCAAGTCATTCGTCATTTGTTAAGACAACTATTTATTTCAAACGCAACTAACTCATTTTAGAATATCATCATAAGCGTTCGCCACATAGATGCTTAACCTACTCCCGAACACGGTCAAGGTCAAAACAAAACTTATACATTGATGTCATTTACACTTGACTTACGTATCCGTATATTAGTCACCAAAAGTACAATAGTTTTTTGCCTCTCACTCCTCTCTAGACATCGCTTCTAGCAAGTCATCAGAAAACCTATACGTCACCAATATAATATGGTAAATCCCATGACGAAAACTGATTTCCTTTGCAGATATGGATATAGTCGTTTTGGGTAACACCAAATCCTCAAGTTGTAATACTATGGAACCGTGTTTTCCCACTGAGTCCCAGCAGTGGAAACATAAAGATGGCATACGTAATGATAGTAGGTATGAACTATATCATCGTGGGCTGTGAGATGGATTCATCAATCGTTACGCTTGGATATGATAATGGATCGGATCGGATATGAAATCTTCGGGTAAACTCGGTAAAAACGGCCAGGTATGTACCAGGGCAACAGAAACAGTCAAGAGTTTCGATTACCTACCTACCTCCAACAGCCCAGCGTTTATCTCCAGATACCAGGACAACAGAAATATAAAAGAGTTGCGTTTGCCCCTAGGGACCAGTACCAGGGCAACAGCAAGATTTCACTTCTATCGGCAGTTCCTATGACTGCCAATTTTTTTTGATTGACTGACTCGTACGAGCAGGTGAAACCGCGGCGTGTGACAAGTAATAGTATAAATCGTCAAAAAACAGTTGAATAGTGTTTTGGTACAAACCAAACAAAAACACTTTCGTGTGTACCACAGTGCCCCAGAGTATACACTTACACGTATTTAAAGTATTATATCAAATACAGACCAAGTAAATGAAAATAAAGGCTTGGATGATGTCACATGGGCAAAGAAGAAAAATCGTCTAGAAGTGGTCATTGACCCCGGGCTCCAAGTAAGGCGCTCCTCGAGATGTTTGTCTTGCACACAAGTTACGGAAGTGCGAATTTACGAGAATATCTAAGTTTGGTCTGAGTTAAGAGTTTTAATTATTTTATTAATTTAGAAAAAAAACTTATATCATCTTAAATCATTAATTTTGACCATACAACATACAACGAATTGGCTTACTTATTCAACTTACCTCATTCCTCACGACACGGTGTAAATTACCTCGCAGATGTAATTAAATTAAACCATAATAAAAGTTCCATAAGGAAGCGAGACGCGCAATTTTTGGACGAAGATAAATCGAAATCTAATTTCCAAAGGGCGGGACACGCTTTGAACACAAATTGAAACCATATTTCACGAATTCAATTCCGACTTTCTTCCATCGATATTCATTAATATTACTAAAGATATTACCAAACACATTGGAAATACGACTTTGAAAGTTGCGAATAATCTTCGTAGTTAATCCTCTTTCTCTCGAATCGATGTAATCGTTTTGGAAATTAATCTATCTAATGGAAAGGTATCTTGAAAAAATATTATTTTAACCATATAGAGACATTTTAGAAGGACCTATTCTTTATCAGAATTAATTTCTTAGAGTCATTTTTTTCTTTTGGCATGGAGTTCGCCAACACTTGCTTCAGATTTACATGTTAGAACAATCTGTAACAAAATTTAAAAAAAAGACCGCAACATTTTTAAGACCCTTTTAAAATATCCCTTATCAATTAGGTTAATTCCATTTTTAAAATACTTATACCAAGTTTTGTTAGCTACACTGACTTTAAATTACGCCCTAAAATTGTAATGTGTGCGCTTAAGACCGCACGGCCAAAGTGAAAACTAAAATAAAAGACAACTAAGTAAATTTAATAATAAAAAATAAAAACGATTTCTACAGTGAAAGTGAATATACCTACCTAGTAACAAAGAGTGTAAAACTTTATCTAAGCCTAGGAAGCACAGCAACACAAGAGTAACATGCGGCTGAATCCATGACCAAGAATAAATTAAAAACAAATTTTTACGCGGGTTGGAAGTTGGATTTATTTTATAGGTATTTTGCTAAAAATGCATTAATATGTGTTATAGTGTATGTGTAGGTAAGTACTGTGATGAAAATAGGTATTATTTTGTTTGTTTACATAGTGTAAGTGCTGTGATAAAACATTAATATATTACAACCAAAACTTTTTTGCAATGGATGTGAAATGCAAATTTCAGGTCAGGTTCAATTAATGTGGTAAGTGCCTAGAAGTTAATGTCGCGATAAAAAGACATAATTAAATATACTAAACACAGGGACATAACAAAGCGAAGAACAGTTGACTATATTATCTTTCTCGCTCGGGCGCACTTATAGGTATTATCTTTCTCGCTCTAGCAACCCAAGTTCACCCGAAAATTTCTTATCATACCCGAGACGGTAGAATTCAATTCACAGGTCACGAAAAATCTGTCTAGGCGCGTCAAAAGAAGTTTTTACTTCAAAAAGAATCCAGTAAAATTTTATCAATGCAAATTTAACACATTCATCTTTAAACACGGTTTATTCATAAAATGTATCAATGTCATTTGTTTCTTATTTGTAAACGTTTCCGTGATGCATTGCCCGTTCGAGTATGCATTAAAAACCTATTACTTTCAACGACATCATTCATACGCATACCGACTACGGTATGGTCACTACTGAGAGGAACGTCTAACACGAGAAGTTTGTTAGAACTCATGTTTGTCGCTCTTTCGCAACATCACGAGTGAATTGATGAATAAGAAATTATATTTTTGCTTTGTGAAAAAAATCGAACTAATCCTAGGGATGTGGGAATCCTATGTTTTATTTATGGGATTTTGAGTAACTTAAAACATAAGTTCTTGTAGTTAGTTCGCAGTAAGTTTGATCGATGTTTCAAACGGGAAAAAAAATTAGATTGTTCATTACAATAACTGTAAAAAAAAAAAAGTGGCCAAGTGCGAGTTGGACTCACCCATGAAGTGTTCCGTTGCAGCAAGTAACATAATATACATAGTACACATAGTTTTTTTAGTTCGTTGTAACTTTGATCGAAGTTTTAATAATAATGTATTTATGACGTACTAAAAAAAACTCCTCATCAGAACGAATTCAAACCCATTTTCGTTGGTAGTTTGCATGGTAATGTACATCATATATTTTTTCATTCTCATTTCATTTCATTTCATAAGTTTGTCATCATCACTGGCTTTATCGGTAAAGGAGAGTGTTAAGGCCATAACCCAACGGAGGATTGAGCCTTAACTCCTTCTGAGAGAAAGTCAGGCGTCCTATCCCTAGAAACTTAAATTGGGTGGCTTATGCTTAAATGCTGTAGCCCGAAAATACTAACCAATCTGTAGAACAGCAGACGAAATTGCATTTTGCGTCAGTCACTTGATCTTAACTATGAAAACAATAGGAATTAAAAACGTAATAGAATGTCTACAATTTAAAACAGGAGTAGGCAGCATCCGAAAGTCACTATCACTATGTTATCAAATATTGTGGAGCGAATTTCCCATATTTCGCCGCAGTTTCATGAAAAATGTTCACCGGTGTGTCACCCACGAACGAAAACTCGCCCTATAAAATAACTAGGTTACGGTACATATTTACTGTAATTATTTTATTTAATAGAAAATTAAAAATAGTGTCTTAAATGGCCGTAATATTATCTTGAAACATCCAAAAATCGTCATATAGGATAGATCATTTTAAAATAAAACTTAAGTTACAATTCACCCATACTGCAGTTTAGATTTGATATCGCATGAAATGAATTCTCAATTTGTTTTAAAATAAAAACACAACTGCGATTAAACAGTTTATTTTGATCGCAAATAAAAATCTCACTTCGATGCGGATGCGATCAGTACTTTTATTTGCAAATCGAACATTATGATTTAATGTGTGCGAAAATTTTGGATTAGCAAACAGCTTGCTGATAATTTCAATTAATTTCATGTTATGATATATTATCGTTGAAAATCATTTGATTTTTGAGATATCTGTTACTGTTAAATGCAGAATCAGACTGGCCCCTATAAATAAAATATTAATTATTTATTGGTGGATATTTCTTCACAACCACACGCACCACTGTCTTTTCGAAGCCATGTGCGTAATGCCGCTAACTTAAAACGGTGAAGGAACACATCGTGAGGAAAGCGACATGTATCTAGAAACTTTCGAAGTCATGTGTCATCCACCAACCCGCACTGGGCCAGCCGCTCTATATTTGATATTGCAACATTAATTATTTTAAACCCACTAATCAACGCACAGATAAAAGTTTACAAGAACACCCACTCAGATTCCAAAAATCATTATCCGGTGTCTCATTTCAATATAATTCCATTTCTGCCAGCTAACGGGGTCTTCCTGAAAGACCCGCCCCGAAGCGCCGGTGTTGCCAGGCTAAAAATAAAGCAATTTAATAAATATGAATCAGCACAGGGCAAATACATTACGGTTTGTCGATGCTTCCGCAAATCATCTGTCTTCTTCTGCGGACCATGATTTCAGGGTTGTCAACTTATGACTTGCGTAAAATATAATTACACGCATGGTAGCTCCATCAGATTAATGATATAAATTGGAAATTTTGTAGTCCAGTATCATTTTATGTCTAACGGTATATTTGTCACCTCTTTAATTTTATTGTAATTTAAAAAAGGTAACGCGGTATTCTAACCGAAGACTAAACAAATCTTCTAATAAGGAAAAGATTTTGGTGAATTCAAGTCGGAAGTGGATTTTATTTTTGAAAGTTCATTCTAAGAAAATGCGTTGTATTGTAAAACGTATCGTTCTTTATCATCAGAAAAAAATTACCGCCAACCATGGGCCTACCAACAATAAAAAATGTACACATTTATTATAGAGGTGTGATGCTTAGATGCAACCACAGAACAAACAATCGTATTAATCGCGCAAATGTTCGTGATGGGTAGAAATCTAATCCTAAAAAATCTGTCTACTAAATCTACGGTTTTACTATCAGACTACCAATTGAGCCTGGAAACTAGTCATAATAGAAACATTACAAAGTGTATATTGTTGGGCAGCCCTATTGCAGTTGGCTTCAGTGTACAAACACAGGAACAAATTGCGTACAAGTTCGTAGAAATGACGGTAACCCGAAACGTGCGTCCCTTCTGTAATTAATTTTATTATTATTTAACCATTAATAAATATTTATTAGTGACTTATCGAGATTTATCGGGGCACAAAAGTGTGTATTAGAAGTGTTTTTCGGTGCATAATGAAGATATTAATATTGGTGAAAGAAATAAATTGTTCATTGATATGCAAAGATTTCGCGTATATTTATATGGGAATGTTTCGGTAAGATTAATTGCATTGACTTTGGTTTGAAATATGACTTGATTTGGTAATTTTATTGCTTTTAGTGCCACGCATTTAGTTTAATTTTGGGTAAAACTTTTTAAAATCCCACTCCAGTCATCGATATAAATAAAAAGATGTGCCCTGACCACCTTGAAATTTTTGACAAACTGTGTCTCTGTGTGTAGCGTGAGCGGTTTACAACTACCAATCTACTTGGCCCCTAGAATGAAGAAAGTGGCGAGGTATGTTGCGGTTCTAATTATTTTGGTTATTGACAACGAATAGTGATAGGTATAAACGTCCGGCGTTCACTGCTTCATTCAACCGACTAAAACAGAAAGAGTGAGCTCACTCTTCTCAACAATAACATAATTCCGTGCACCTGAAGTTTAGGAGGGCACATCCATTGACTTAAATCGATGACTCCAGTTGATGATTCCTCATAGTCTAGATGGAATAGTTTTATTAACTATAAAATAACAACACAATGTCGATAAAACGAAGGTATTCAATAACTTCGACATAAACCATTGGATGTGCCCTCCCAAACTTTAGCCACACGGAATTATGTTATCATTGGGAAGATTGAGCTCACTCTTTCCGTTCTAGTCGGTTGTAAGAAGCGGTGAATGCTGGACGTTGTTGCCTATCACAATTCGTTGTCAACAACCAAAATAAGTAGAACCACATCATACTTCAAGGTAATTATCGGTTAAATCGGATCCGGTGCACGTAATAAGTTCGGAAATATAATTGGACGATGTTTGTGCTACCGAAGACGATCGTTAGCTCATTTCAATCGTTCTGTTACAGGAGAAAAGTTTATTAAAAACAAACGACTATCTCCTGATCACATTGAAAGCATTTGACTGAAATGTAGGTTTAGTTTTTTATTATTATATTTAGTTTTTTTCAAAAATGTTACAAGTTACGGCTGGTCTAGTAGGGAGAACGGCGACTGCTGATCCAGGGTCCAAATCCCACGCCCCCAACTTCAAGGTCCTCAGGGCATATCCAATGGTTTACATCGATGTTATAAAATATATTTTTAGTGTGGAACAAAATCGGAATCAATTGATAGGAAAGAAAAACAAGAAGAAAATTATTTAATTAAGATTTGCATGTGCGTGTAGCAAATTCATTTCGCACAATAAATACTTACAATATTTATGCAGAATGTAACAAGTGTAAAGGACCGAATACATTGTTATTATCTGCCACATTTACTAACAGATCAATCCTGAAATCAGAGAAATCACGTACAGCTCATACGTACTGATCATAAGATCAGCTGATACGATAGATTTATACTGATACTATACAATATCTATAATTTGAACTCGACAATCGCTGCAGATACAAAAATATAGCAGTTTTTTTTTAAGAAAGAGTGACCAGACGAACCGTACATGTGCCTGATAGTAAGCAACATACCTGCAACATAACAGCACAGTGACACGCAGCTATTGGAACATGAAGAGTCCAAATCATTACCTAGCACTGCACTGCGCTCGTCCTCTAGAGATCTAAGTTGTTATATCTCTAAGCCCTGTAATTTCTCTGGAAACATTGCCCTTCAAACCGGAACACAGTAATGTTTGCACATTGCTGCTTGGGGGTAGAATAACTGGCAAAGGTGTGGTACTTCCCCAGGCTCTCTAAGAGTCCTTCCTACCACTACACAAGATAAATATGAACAGGATGCAATAAAGTTCAAAAAATTGTTAAAAAAGTATGTTTGTATGAGACAAACGGGTCTCTTTGGCAAGCATACCATATACTGGCAATACAATTTGTTTATAATCTAAGCTAAAAAAAAGTAAGTCAAAGGTGGTTAAAGTTACAGAATATCAAAGTAAATGGTTTATAACAGAAAACATGTTAACAAAATGTTTTCTAGTCTTTTAATGTCAAGTTGAATGTCAAATTTTACACGGGCAGTTTGAAATAATAGCTATAGGTTGAATTCTAATTAATTTCCCTTATAAAAGCTACTTAATAGCTATAATTTGGACTCGCCAATAGCTACAGAACACTCCGACCAACTACGACAATTAAATCCTCAAATATAGAACAGCTATAGTGCGAACCTGGCAGATAAAATTTATTTTGGTGTCATGAAGATCCAATGCACATTGAATTGACAAATATTATACAATCTCATTCCAAGGTAAAGGCAAAAGAACTCCGTGTGCTTAACGGTTCATTGTTCCACAGTTTAACGTACACCGCAAATTTGTTTTGGCGGCACTACGTAGGCGAACTTTTTGGCTGTCCCTACCAACACCGCTTTGCACTACGGTGACTCTTATTTTCTGACAGTTAGAGTTTATAGTTCGAGTGTTGTTTAAGTTGTAAATTGGTTATAGGGTTTATTTTGGTTATTTTATAAGGAAGCGTAGTGTTGGGTTACATGTGCGGTGAGTTGTTAGTCTTCGCGATATTATTTCGGTGATTCCCGTTAGCGACATTGTTGGCATACGGTACGGTCGGCGCCGGCGCACTTGGCCTTTTAATATGATCGAAGGACACATACCTTTACATTACGAATGAAACGATTAACATATTCGTAAAATACTTGTTAAGCCAAATGTATCTATAAAAGCCTTTGTCTTGTGAAACTGGCTGGCTCATTAACTGATAAACAATTTAATTTTAGGTGTGAAGTTTTGTGATTTCGAAGTTGCTTTTGTATAAACTGACATCCAATATTTTTTTTTAACAAATATGTACGTAAGTTAATCCTAATGGTCAAATTTACGATCTGTTTGAGTGTGTAGTAGTTATTCTTGGTATAAAAGGGGGTAAAGGTTTGACTCGAGAGCAAGGTCATATTTAAATCCTACGAACATTATAAAAGTTTATAAGTATTTCATAGATGTTTGTTAGTCTCTGAAGCAAACCCTACTGAAGGGATCTAGGCGAAATAGATACATAGATAAATAGTAGTCTGGAATAACATATGGAATACTTTTTATCTCACAAAAATAACGGGATCGATAATTACGCGAGTGAAACCGCGGAATATTTATAGTATTTAAAAAACAAAAATCATGGATTTCCGTGCTCATTATGTACATTAGATAGGTGCATTTTGAATTTAGAACGGTAATTACATAGGTGTAACCAAAGAGTTTACATACATTATTCTTTATATTTACTTACATACATATTTACTTATTCTTTATGTAATAGCCGAGCTACACCGAGGCTAGTTTATAAGCTCAGATATCGAGCTAGTCAGGGCGGATTTAGGCGAGGGCAAACGGGGGGCCTCCACATCAGATACTTCGGGAAAAAAACAAATTTCGGCTGTGTCGAAATTAAGACTGTGAAAGTGTATTTCAACTCAACGTCCCCAACGAAGCACATCTCTAAATCCGGCCCTGAAGCTAGTGTTAGTAAAAGCTAGCACTTCTTGTCGGCATAACTATCGTTGGTAGCGTTGTCTACACGCAGCTAGAAGTATTAGCTTACTAGCTAGCTAACGGTAGCTTGCTATCCTAGCTTGAAAAACTAGCCTCGTGTAGCCCGGGCAAAAGGGTGTAACGTAGGATCCAGTTGTAAACTTGTAAACTTAACAGAAACAAGTGGGTAATTTGACCAGGATAAGACCAGGTGCACTTTGCTTGGCTACGTCACTTCACGAATTCTGCTCCGGTACCAGCCGTATGAGGACTTTTTAAAGTACGTCATAGTACACGCTAGCAAATGTACGAAAAATTTAAATACTACCCCTAGAAGACGCTGAAAAGATGAAAGAGAAATCTATGAAAATGGGATTCGGAAAGCTTTGCGACCACGGCCTTTAAAAAAGACTGAAACAGCGGAAAATATTTGAAAAATAGTTAAGCGGTTAAGCGCTATTAAATTCATGACATAATCAGCTCACTAAAATTTCCCACTGCTGGAACTCGGGGCCTTTTCTCCCAAGGAGAGTCAAGGCCATAATCCACCACGCTGACCCAGTGCGGGTTGGTGGATGACACATGACCTCGAAAGATTAGGATAAGGTACATGTTTTCGTCTCTATGGTTTTCCTTCGACGTTTTAAGTTAGCAGCATTACGCACATGACTTCGAAAAAACAGTGGAGTGCGTGGGATTTGAACCCCGGATCAGCACTCGCCGTTCACCCGACTAGACCATATGTAGCTTGTAACAGTTTTGAATGTATGTTTTTACTAAACCTACGTTTCAGTCACAAGAGATAGTCATTTGTTTTTCCTACGCTTATTTCCACCAGCAACAGAACGATTGAAGTGAGCTAACGATCGTATTCGGTAGCTCACAAATCACCCAATTATATTTCCGAACTTATTACACGCACCGGATCCGATTTAACCGATAATTACCGATTGTGTGTCGCATAACTCGAGGTCCCGTTCCCCGCAGTCGGTCAGGCAGTAATTGTGCCAAGCCCCCCGCTGGCACGTACGAGGCGCGGACTACCTCGTAAATCCGCCTTCCCGGTACGTAACAGTATCCGATTGACGAACCGTGAGCCAGAGTACGCGTAGGGTATAAGGCCTTGGGTACAAGAGGGTTCTTCAAGCTGACACCAACAAACCTGGGTTTGAAAAGCTGGATCGCAACGCGACGGTTACGGAGGCTCTTAGACGGGGGAAAGGTTTAGAAAAAAATAGACATAATCGTAAATAGTTTGGATATTAAATATTTGATACCCCCTGCGTGTCAAATACAAAAAATTTAATTATGTACTCGTATAATACAAAAAGACATGGAGCTTGGAGACCGTTGAGATTATTTAATGGGAAAAGAAACCTGGATTTTTAAAATAACTTTACCATATGCAGAAAAAAGTTTTGATTTTAAAAGAAACTGGCGTACGTTTATGGAATGCTACCTGAATGAAACTAAGTATTTCATCAAAGAAAAGATGCAGCTGTTATACCTTAACATCGTTAAAGTTAGTCTGTAGCAATCGTCCTAAAATGGTAGTTCGAAGAGATGAGACCGTGATTAGGTAACATTTGTGTCAATTCCCTCTATTCGTCAGTAAACCCAAGGTCAACTTTTTCCTTATCTGTGCCAGCGTATTTACCATGATGACAGAAAGTACATTGAAATATTGGGGACTCGCTTCACTATATATGTATGTGTGTATCCCTATTTATTATTAATAGTACTAGTAATAAGATAGTATTGTCACGTCGCGTCACTTATTACACAATTAGATGCAAGTGTGCACACTTGTTTGTGTGTAATTATTTTAGATTTAGATTATTTATTAATTAGCATTATGTGGATTATCCACATAATTAATATTATCCACATAATATTAATATTATGTGGATGTTCTTAGAAACTTGTACGATTCAGCAACTATGCAAGTACGTGTGCACGCACTTACTTATTACATATCCATAGGGCGAGGGGTGCGGCAGGGAGACAACATTTCACCTAAACTCTTCACTTCTGTTTTGGAAGATATAATGAAGACACCCAATTGGGATAACAAAGGTATTAAAATCAATGGTGTATACCTGTCGCATCTTCGTTTTGCTGATGACCTTATTTTGTTCAGCGAGCGCATTCAAGATCTTCAAGAAATGATACATGATCTCTATAACGCATCGCTTAAAGTTGATCTGAAGATGAACAAGTCTAAGACAAAGGTAATGACCAAACTATCAGATCTCCGGTGTATCTCACAGCACATCACAGCACGTGTAACTGTTGGCGGAGAGCTATTAGAGTTGGTGGATCGATACATCTACCTAGGGCATTGTCTATCTTTTGACCCAGAGCATAGCAAAGCCGAGATCTCGCGCCGCATTCAACTAGGTTGGGCTGCTTTTGGTAAGCTCGATGACGTGTTCAGAGATCGAAAAATGCCGCAATGCCTGAAGACCAAGTTGTATAATAATCAATGTGTCTTGCCTATGATGACTTATGGTGCCAAAACATGGACGTTGACCAAGGAAACTTAAAAGGAAAGGAAAAAAATGCACAGAATGAGAGTCGTACAGAGGGCTATGGAGCGTTCCATGCTAGGCATCAGTTTGAGAGACCGAGTGCGTAATACGGAAATCCGGCGAAGAACGAAAGTCACTGACGTTGGTAACCGTATTACGAGACTCAAGTGGCGCTGGGCAGGACACGTGGCCAGACGTGGTGACGGCAGGTGGAGTAGATCTCTGACAGAGTGATTACCGATCGCCGATAAACGTTCCTTTGGCAGACCACTAGCCAGATGGGTCGACGACATCAGATCCATCGCAGGGATTACGTGGATGAGATCAGCTCAGGATAGAGATCAATGGCACAGGGGTGAAGAGGCCTATACCCAGCAGTGGGTTGACACAGGCTGATAATGATGATGATGATTAATTAGCTTTTATGCAGCTCACGTTTTGTTGGGAACATACATACAGCTAGGAATCGGGGTCTTCTTCCACAAAGACAGAAAGACAAGATCACAATCCACTACGTTGGTTTCCTACTGTTCATAATATACAAGACATGTCCTCAAAAGATGTCTTATCTAGGACATGCCACTGCAAGTGTGGTCCCTGCATTATTGTGGCATAACTTTCAATACACGTGCACCACGCAAACCAGCTTACTCTCAACTGAAACCTGATTTACAAAACAACTGATAACGCATCCAGTGATGCGCCGAGATAACGGTACCTATATTTATTACTGGCTTAATTTTAATAATAATAAATATACCACCCTTTCACTTAGTTCGCTGCAGCTCACTGTCATTACTTGATAAATATGACAGATGCACTTTTGAAAATGGAACGCTCTTGTGACTCGTTCGGATTTTGAAACGATAATGGAACTGACAAATGAGTTCGGCGAAACAGTTATTGGGTTTTTGAGATTTTTTTCGGGAATTGTCTTCATTTATTTGCCGAACGAAGGATTGATTTCAGAAGAACGCTTTAAAAAAATAAATTTCGAATATTGTTTTTGCAATGTTTACAAGAAGTTTTGAATCCAGTTTCGTAATTTTAAACTATAGAAATACGTTACCTGAGTTAGTTGTTAGACAAGTCACCGTATCGACAGATATAACCGCTTGCCACTACACTACGCTTGTCACCTAAAGATAAATAGTAAGATTTATCTGTAATTTTCCTTTCACACCGGGACAGAGTAATAAAATATAAATATTCGTTGACACTTTTTCACAGAACACAATCCAGCCCCAAAATTATCTATTCTATGCCCAAACTAAGCAAATCTTGTAGGTACTTTGGTATAGATCATTGATATAACATCTAAGTAATTGAAGTACATAATAATTATGTTCTTTTGTTACGTAATTACGACACATAGAAACAATGTAAATGCCTGTACAATGCACATTACCGCTTGCATTAGAATAGCAGGCAAAAATATGTTACTACCCCGGGCAAACTCAGCAACGAGTCCTATTCCGACTACAACTATATTTTAAGGGACAAAAGAACCTTGAGATTTAAAAGTATCCAGATTTAGGTCCGCGATCAGTTATCAAAGTGAACGCATCGAAGGGCGTGTGGGCGGAACCCCCTCAAATCTCAGTCTCGTTTGTTTACGCTGTCTCTTAAATCGTACTAAAATAATGGTATCCATACACACACGTGCCATAAATACTCGATACGTCATCGCGTTCGATCGCGATACGGTTTATAACGCAATAAATATGAACGATACGTTCTAGCGACACCTACTTACCACGGGCCGTGCGTGGATTGATGCGAGATCTTTTGCTATGTGTTGTATTTTCTACTGAGCTGAAGACTTTTAAATGGTAAAATGGTAGGAAATTAAACTTAATGAAGATATTGGTAGTTTAGCTTATTGAAGTGTACACTTTTTAATTTGCGTGGAGCTCTTTTTAGTAGAGTAAAATCAACATTATAAATAATTTGATGTTATATTATCTTAATAATGTTATGTTATAGTGCACGCCGACAAAACATTTGCCACCTGATTCTTTTCGTGGCTCAATACTTACGCATTAAGCAATGCTTGAGTAAGAGCTTAGGGCTAGTCTAGTGAATTTGCTTACGCCTGGTTTAGTAGGGAGAACGGCAACTGCCGATCCGGAGACCCCGGGTTCAAAACCACGCGCACCATTATCTTTTCGAAGTCGTGTGCGTAATGTAGGAAAACATCGTGAGAAAACCGACTTGTACCTAGAATCTTTCGAAGTCATGTGTCATCCACCAACCCGCACTGGGCCAGCGAGGTGGATTATGGTATTGACTCTCTCATTGCGAGAGAAGGCCCCGAGTTCTAGCAGTGGGAACATTTAGTGTTTATGAGTAAGACTCAGACCCAGCAATGGCTGCTAGTACTTAGGAGGGGTATCAGGTAATTGATGCTTAGTAAGTGCTAATCTCTGAATCCTATTAGGTATAACAATGTTGCCTGACTTGTCAGTCAACGCTACCACCGTTACCACCGACGTTACCGTCACCCTTTGGAAACTCGATATTTGTCTATAAAAATGTTTTTTTGCCATTTTCATCATAAAGATCGTGCTATTACAACGCTACTGTACCACAGACGGGTGTGCCTAGCGCACGCGCACTAGCGGGCACCTCAATGAGAACCGCCGCATACAATAGCGCGCACGCGCCGCATTGCGTTGTCACTCGCACTCTTTTGCATAAACCATTCATTGGGGCTGATGGACAATGGATATTTGTTCGGTGGTCCCGTGATTTAGTGGTTACGGATTGCTACTGGTAATGTGGACATGAAACTAGTTACTCTTCGTGCAGAGTTGGCCCTATATTTTATTTATTTTAATCCATGAAAAATTTAAGAAATGTTCATTCGAAAAATACATATTAGTGTGTTATCGCTAACCTTATTATTATTTGCCAAGTATCTACCAATTTCTAAAATCGATTTAATACCTATATACCATTTATTTTCGTACGTTCGTACGTCAAAATGGGCATAAAATATGACAATGGTCAGGTCGACAATGTTTAGTGGGTGTGCGCTGAATCTCATCTTATTGAAGCTTCTTTTGTTGTAGAATTTAGTCTCTCTCACATTAAAATGTTTCTTCAATTGGTAATTCTACCAACATGTTTTCAATCGGTAGTAGGCCTGAGTATCTTAATAAAAAATTATGTTTAGACTTTAATCTGTCTACACGAGTACTTAGATGTTGTACTCATTGTGAGTATAGGGTGTAGTAACTTCTTCCATGTAACTTCTACCTCTAAAATACATGTCAATACAAATTATTTTCTAAACTACAATATCGCAAATAATCTAATAATATGCCTGTTGTTAGAACTAAAAAAAACCTGTTCTTGCCTACAAACAGAACAAACATTTCCCCGGGTTCACAAAATATCGAGCTCGAAAGTTGTATGTATCCAAATGTAGCGAGAACTGCTAAACATTAGACAGATCGTCTGCTGATCAAAAAAAAGAATACCAGCAAAAGTTGCTATTTTTTTTACAACTTTTGTAACCAGTATGTACGAGAGTTTCCAGAAACATTTGAATTTGATATTGAAGAGAAACAAAAGATACTTACGCCAAGTAAAAACTACAATGCAACGAAATACATTCAGTGCCTGTCACTAAACAATTTTTATCATGCGAAATAAATTGAAAAGCTTGGCAACAGCGACGACAGAAAAAAATATAAAAGCTATAGCTAATGAAATAAAACTGGGGCGGTTTTGCTACCCTTAACTGATTGTAAACACATTATACAACATTATTTATTGGCCATATCGAAAACATTATTACAAACGTCGCACAGAGGTTATAAATGATAATTTGGGTTGCGATTAAATCCTCTGTAACGTTCTAAATTCAAATGGCGAAAGTTTAAAAACTAAAAGTTTTATTTCTGTGGTAGGTAAGTGTAATTTGGTACTTATTGTAGTTTTTTATTCATGGTACCTACATACACGTTACGTGTCTTAAAAGCCCATCGTTAGGACTCAAATAGTTGACATGAGTCGAAAAACTGCAAATTTGAATGGGACTGGGCAGGACATGCCTGCTGCATGTGGGGTGATCACTGGGTCAAAATCACTACTCAGTGATAGTCCGATAGTTGGAGGCCATCCTCGACACAGCTCGACGTATCGTCAGGAGGTTCTTCAGTCTGCAGCCCTAACCACCGGTAGCTTAGCCCTACCCCGCTGCCGGTTGCACCCTAGTTTTTAATAGCTAATGTTTATTTTCTATATTTAGGTATTCTAAAAAAGACAAATAAATAACGGCGTAATAAAAGCATAATCCAAATTAAATAAGGTATTTTTATCCATGTAAAATTAACGAGATAAAACTGCGGAGTACGACACTTAGTAATAAAACAAAAACACCAAAAGCAGCAAGACAACACAAAACATTACTTACTAATGTAAATTTGAACTTTTTAAACCGAAAATAAAAGTACCTAGACAAATTCTGAGTCGGTCTATTATAACGTCAATTTGAGACCCCCTAGGCCTCTCCAGTATGCATTACATGATGTGTTCATCGGCGAGCAATCTGTCAACCTTACGGCAGTATAAATAAAGGCGATTTATGCGCATGCAAGCAGTTTAATTTATTACTATTTTGGACAATGTCGCGACACAGACTATTGTGCAGTCGGACGAACGCCCTGGAATAGAGGTATTACAGAAAACGTACAGGACGTGGTAGGTCTTATGCATTAACCTCAATGTTTACATTATCAAGGACAGGTTAATTGGATGTCTTAACCGATAACTGTGTCTGGGTGTTTCTATGTATAATAAGTAGGTATGTATTTAAAATTTTATAAGTATTATATCAGCTATCTGGCCGCCATCACACAAGCTTTGCTTAGTTTGGGGTCAGATGGTGTTGTGTGTGAATTGTCCACCAATATTTATTATTTTATTTATTTATTTATAACTAGGAAATGTCGTGAAAAGATGATTGTTGAAAATCAATTTTATTAGTCTTCTTAGTCTTTACTTTACATTTAAAAGATTACTTTGAACGTGAAAATTAAACGATAAATAATCTATTTTCTCAAAAAAACGACTTCAATTTAAAATTAAATCCAGACACTCAACTAAATTTCATAAGAAGCTATCACTCTACACTGTCCAGACGACTTACGTTCAGATAACCAAACAAGCGATGCACCAATTTCAAAACAATTTATCTGAAACCACTTCTAAAGTATTTTCTATCAATAAAAAAAAGGAATCATCAAAATCGATTCATAATTAGCGGAGCTATTGCGTAGGTAAAAAAAAGTATACATAAAAAAGGATAAACATACAACCGGAGCACCTTCTTTTTTCAAGTGTGTTACAAAACGACAGAAAAATGATCTAAAAAGTTTATTATTTATAGTAGGTATATCGGATTATTTTTTCTGTCAAATTGTTTGTTTGTACCATACCCTGTAATTTCTCTGGAAACATTGTGCTTCAAACTGGAACACAGTGATGTTTGCACATTACTGCTTGACGGTAGAATAGCTAAGTTAAACATTTTTTTGCGTATTACTGTTTGGCGGCTAAGCTAACTTAAACGCTTTCAACTACCTACAAATATTATTTCCAGCAATATAACAAGAATTCTTGTAATAAAACAAGAATGGAAATATAGCAAGAATTATTTCCATAACTAAATACCCAGTCTCATATTTACGGCTCTAAGCGTACGTACAGTTTGATACACTGCCCGTGATTTGATACTAGGTCTAACCCGGCCGGCGCAGTGTGATCTTATTACACTGATATATGAACGGTTTATTCTAATTTTTCATCTCTGAGAGATATGGGTCGAGATGAGAAACTTAATAAAGAAACTTATACCGTTCGGTGGCTTATGTTTCTGTGTATGAGACGTGTTAAAACAACTGGGCATGATTTTATGAATGAATTCTGCTATATAGTACATATTTTGGAGTTTAAATTTTCGCTATTTGAACTCATATCATTTACCTATACAATCTATACATACAAATATTGTAAAGCTGAAGAGGTTTTTTTTTGAACGCGATCATCTCAAGAGCTACTGGACCGATTTCAAAAAACCATTCACCGTTGGATATGTGCGTGACCCCTGAGTGCTATAGGCTATATATTATGACCCACGCACAGGCGAAGCCAGGACGGACCGCTAGTTACATATATATATTTATACTAGCGGTCTATCTTGGTTTCGCTCGTAATAGGTAGGTACATACATACATAGCCTGTAAAACTCCGGGATGACGTCAAGAAGTGCTTTTTAGACATTATAGATAGATGTATTTAGACATTGTAGATGGTTTTAGCGGTGAAATAAACATCATCCAGGCAACAACATTTTCCAAGGATTTTTATACTCCGAGGATTTTCAATCCACACTTAGCTAGCGTGGTGAATTATGGCCTTGACTCTTTTTTTGTGAGAGAGAAAGAATTTGCCATCTCTACTGTATTTAACGGTGAAGAAAAATAGCATGTTCCGAAATCAACATCTTCGAGGATATTCGTCGCCCGCCGGCTCATATTGGACCAGCGCAGTGAATTACGGTCTTTACTCTCTTTTTGTGAGAGAAGGCCCAAAGACGCAGCAGTGGGAACATAAGCAACATAAACAACTATGTTTATGCAAATCTTATAACACGTTAGATATACATAAACATATGTGTCTTATCATCCCACAACACAGGTAGCCCTAGTGTGGGGTTCAGTGCACACTAACACAATATGTATTCGTCTTTTTTTTTTTTTGTATTTCCGTCTTGTCAAATGTACCTTTTCTTGTGTTTTTGTTTATGTCTTTTGTTATTGCCACAATAAATTTTTTTTTCATTTTTCATTTTTATCTCTGTATCGTTTTCAAAATAAATTCAATTAAAAAATAATCTTTTTCAAAACATCCAAGTCAAGTCAAGCTTCTCACAAGCAACTTAAAGGCAAAAGTCAAATTCATAGAAATACCACAACTACTTTTAATTTCTTTGCTCGCGAAACGATAGAGTTGTCTCCATCGCCATTGAACTAGGAACAAACAAAACAAGTTAACTGCGTCTTATTCATTTACCTCAATAGAATGCAGAGTTAAGTAAAACATTAACTTACTTTTATTGGCCGCGTCCTGCAGAAGCTCTGCTTACATGTCACATGAATGGCCGAGTGAGTAATAGAAAATGTGTTCAGTAGTCTTAGCAATGGAAGTGCAGTGGTATTGAATTAAGTCGTCTCAAATGGTTTATTGTTTTTTTTTTATATATAAATAGATATTCGTTTGGGGAACAACTCGCAAAGTGGAAAGAAACGGACGATGGAGCAAATATTACTAAAAGTTACTTCACTGTTGATTAGAAGGCACCCAGATCTGACTAAACAAATAAGGCAGCAATCACTTTTTTCAAATTAAAGAGACAGAACGAGCAAAACATGTGTCTGATAGTAAGTAGCAAGTCTGTTAATAACAACTGTTACACGAAAAATCCGTAATACTATCACTCGCAGCCTTGCTTTGCAGTGAGCTCGTCGCCCATAGATTAAAAATCGCATTAAAAAAAAAAGTAAAAGCTAAGATTTTATTACGAGCCAAGGGAGAGATACAAAACTATGTATCCTAACATAGGGATGGTACTCGTAAATCTTATAGAGGTAGAGTAAGATCCCAGGGCCGCCAGACGTTTCGTTCGTCAGAAAATAAGTGACGTCTGGCTGCAAATATTGTCAATTAAGCGGATGACAATGAAGTTAAACACGTAATTCATGAGATGAATCTCAAAAGCAATGTCAAAATCATTAATCTCAAAGAAACATTTAAGAAATATTTAAAATAACTTAAGTATTTTGGACTTGAAACATTCTAAGCAATTATCGGGAAATTAAAATTCTTTCACAGTTTCTTCATATTGTGTATAGATATTATAAAATGCTTCCAAACACAGTAGGAATCAATCATGATTTAATCTTTTTAATCACAATGATGTCAACAAATCCTAAAAGTCGTCACTGTTCAATGTTTAGAATGAATAACTGCAATTAAAAAACAAACATAATAATTTAAATAATCTGACACAAGCAATTATAGCCAAAATAATTGAATGTACGTTTCATACAATTTACAGTTTTATAAAAAAGAATAACAGTAAATCTAACAGTGTTACGTGACAGATGACTTTACCTACATATCAAAGGTTTAATTACGTTGACACCATAGCATTTAGTTTTACAATGCATATCAGATTATGTGACAGGTGTGTTATAACATTACTGGGTGATAGAAAGTTCGAGTCTTGAAACGTTACGTAATGGACACCAGGTAGTTTCCTGGAGTTACAGTAAAAGTATATTTTAAAATTTTAGCTAGTTTATGGTATGTTCCAGAACCTATGCTAGGTTTTAAGCAAATAAAATAAAAGTTCTGTAGTGATAGGGCTCTTTGCAGAGTCCGTCTGGGGAAGTACCACACCTTTGCTTGTTATTCTACCGCCAAGCAGTAATCTGCGAACGTCACTATATTCTGGTTTGAAGGGCAATGTTTCCAGAGGAATTACAGGTCATACAGATATTTTATCTCATTTCTATGAGGCACGAGCGCAGTGCAGTGCTAGCCAATGGTTTGGACTCTTCTCGTTCCAGTAGCTGGATGACACTGATAATGGTCAAGCGTGTTGCTTAACATCAGGCTTATTTCCTGCTCGTCCCAACACTTTATATTAAAAAAGAACAGTAAGCAAACACGCTTATCAACAATTAAGTATTATTTTTTTAAATAACATTTCATGCGCTACTGGACACAGTACAGTGCTCGCATTGACAGGTGACGCAGAAAAGCTGGACCAAGCCAAAAGGGACGCGTTTTACACATTATTTAATATTAATTCGGAAAAAAAATTACAGTCATAGGAACTGCCGATAGAAGTGAAAACTTATAACTCAGAATTTGATAGCTTACTTTGGAAACTACACGTGTGTAACCGGAGGGCGTGGCCTGGGCATCATGGCATGGCCATCTCGAAATGTGTAAGCATTTCCTATTGGCTGATGCATTTCTAGATGGCCATGGCATGCTGCCGAGGCCACGCCCTTTTCAGCATTTGCCATTGGCTGACGCATTTGTAAATGGCCAATTTTTTTTTTTTTTTTTTACCTTTTATAGGTTTACACTTGACCGCCATCTCGCCTGATGTAAAGCGACGCTGCGGTCTACGATGAAGCGTGTTTACCTAGAAAAAACCGATTCACTCTCGATTTGAAGACACAAAGATTGTAACCATCGGGGAAAACCCACTCAGGCAACGTATTCCACAGCCTAGACGTTCTTATCACAAAAGCAGAGTCAAATCTCTTCGTTCGTGTCTTTGGAACATCGACCATGAAACGATGTCGCTTTTTCGAGCTACGAGCATTCCGATAGAAAAAAGGACAAGGTGGTATTAGATCATGTAAATCAGTCGCACACTCTCCGAAGTGTATCCGATAAAAAACCGATAGACTAGCAATTTTACGGCGATGTTCAAGACTTTGAAGTCTTTTTCGCACAAGAGTAGCATTGCCTATGAGCCTTTTGGCACGTCTCTCGATCGATTCCAGAGCTTCCAGCTGATACTTAGCCGAACCATCCCAAAGGTGCGAACAGTACTCCATACAGGAGCGAATCTGTGCTTGATATAATGTAAGCAACTGTTCAGACTTGAAGTACCTTCGCACCTTTGAAAGGACACTTAGTTTTTTGGCAGCTAGTTTAGCCTTAGATTCGAAATACGAGCCAAAGTTGAGCGTAGATGTCAAAGTCACGCCCAAAAGCTCAAGACGGTCAGAAACCGGCACGGACACACCTCTAAAAGTTGGAGTCAGTTAAGCCAATAGCCATGGTCCGGAGTTTACCCGAAGATTTCTTATCATACCCGAGCGTGATGCTAGAATCCAATTCACAGCCCACGAAATATCTGTCTAGGCGCGCCTAAAGATGTTTTCACTTCAAAAATATTATTTAGTTACAATGTTAACTATGGAAACGAAATGAAATGCTAGTAAAATGACAATGGGAGACAAAAAAGTTTACGGAACAGCTGTGTGACTCCACAAAATATATGGGACATTGTTTTCTTTTTCGCCATTTGATGGTTAGTGCGGTAGGTTTTTTTGTTATAAAAGATAGATTCGCCATTGACCACCTACTTTCTGATGCTAATCAATATAAAATACATTTTAGGTTATAACAATGATTATGAAGCGTTTTCTAATTGAGCCCTTGACCACCATCTCGCGGCTATGATGTTGTCTACGACGTAGAGTGTTTACCTAGAATAAACTGATTCACTCTCGATTTGAAGACACCAAGGCAGTGCATCACGTAAAACCCACTCAGACAACGCATTCCACAGCGTAGGCGTTGTTATTACGAAAATAGCATCAAACGTCTTCATTTGAGTGATTTGAGAACATGAACCATAAAACGGTGTTGTTTTTTGAGCTATAAACATTCCGATAAATAAAAAAACAATGTTGACAATCTTATAGATCAGCTGTACACTCTCCGTAATGTATCCTATAAAAAACTGGTAGACTGCAACTTTGCGGCGACGTTCAAAGACTTTGAAGTAGTTTGAAGTTTTTCGCAGGATTATGCTGAGCAACCTGCATTCTGCATACATTTTGCGTGACCCTGTTTTCAAATCCAGTTGTGTAGCATTCCTTAATTTTTAAATTTCAAATTTTGCAATGACACTCCACTCCATCTTTCATAATAAATTAATAAGATTATCGTGTAACATATGACAATGTGAAGACAAGTTAACCGAAAATGAACCAACTTCATCATGTACTCGAGAAAATATTTTTGCGCGCTGAAATGATCTCTATTACTTGGAAAATAAGACAACTACGTGTGTATAATCATTTCGTTCGAATTACATTCCTCTGCTGCTCTGACTGCTCTAAAAATACCTTTAGTCAAATTAAATTTACAAACAAAACCTTTTTAGTAAACATATTAATCTTCAAAGATTACGTTTTCAAGTTTACATTGTGTGCGCGCTGAGGTAACGGTCATCACTTTTTTGTGTAATTTGGACAGAGAACAAATTAAAGTAATTATGTTCGTTATCATTTGCATTTGTTTAGCGATAAAGGGTTCAAATTATCTTACAAGGTTGTGAGCTTTTTTTTATTGGAACTTCAATTCGGTTCAAGAAGGATTAGTAATTTTGAGAAAAATTAGTCACTTAAAAATTAAAAAATTAGGACTCTTAGCAGAGTCCGCCTGGGGAAGTACCACACCTTTGCCAGTTATTCTACCGCCAAGCAGTAATGGGCAAACATTACTGTGTTCCTGTTTGAAGGGCAATGTTTCCAGAGAAATTACACGGCTAACAATCAAAAACAATAAATCTGAGCACAATTGTTTTAAACTGTATGTCGTTTTTAGCACAAAAATGTATATGTGGTAATTTTTATATATTTTATTTTTATTTGTCTTTTTTCATATATATGTGTAGTGTGTAGGTAGTGTAAATTATAACCTCTGAAACGTTTTGGTTCTAGCTGTAAGTTTTTGAGTTAGTAACTGTAATAAAAAAATAAACAACTTATATCTCTGGGTGACGAACGCAGTGCAGTGCTAGGTAATGATTTGGACTCTTCATGTTCCAATAGCTGCATGTCACTGTGCTGTTATGTGGCAGGCATGTTGCTTACCATCAGGTACATGTAATGCTCGTCTCGTCACTGTACTAAAAAAAACGTTCATGAGGCAAGCATTCCAATAAAAGTAATTTAATAATCTTATCAACGGTTTCCTAGTAAAAAGGTGTAGGCTACGTTTAATATTCAATCAGATAGTAATTACCGAACGGATCTAAGCTTTGTCATTTGGAAAACACAAGGGCTGCCCAAATCAATACTGATAAAACCGCGGGACAATCCCATATTCAAACCGCTTTATAAATGATTAGAAATATAAAAAACGTATTAAATCGAATGAGATAAAATACCCTAACGTTTTGCGGTTTAGATGCATCCGTGAGTGTTCCCCGTACTTCAGCTTTTCCTTGTATGGTGGGCGTGATTTCGGGATTTCGTAACACTTTTAACACTTTGATACCGTGCTTTGTAAATATTTTCGTAATGACGCATTTCCTGCACCTTTGCACGTAATTGGTAAATGATGTAAGAAAGGTAATGAGTGATATTTTGCAGGTGTTCTGTTAGTCAGATACAGCCTCTGATCATAGCCCTAGGCCCATATTTGTATCTAATTTGAAATTATAGGGCAGCTACTACCTCTAACTTGGAGAGCGTGTATATTGTACTCCTAGTGTTCCTACTAATATTATGAATGTCAAATGTTTGGATATTACGATATTTTATATTTATTTGAACGTGCTAATCATGGTAGTTACCACTTAGAATGACCACTTATTCGAGTTACCACTTAGAATATTAATTCATCTCAGTTATCGTCGCGCAAACGCTACGCGAACAAAAAATTCAGTTTCGTTTATATCAGTTAAAGGCGCAATACTTCGTTTCAATTTATTTGCTGTCGTTTACTTAGGATTCTAACTGCGCCTATAAGTAGACCAATTAAAGGTGCTTTCACTACATTCCCATTCTACTAATATTAAAAATGTGAAAGATTTGATTATTGAATATTTGTTTCGAAACATCGATAGAACTATTCAGTTCAGTTAAGGAATAGTCTTGGGTAGTTTTCAAAATTTAAACATATTCGATTGGGTCGCAAGCATTACACTAGAAATCTACGAATACTAAATATTATTATCTATACCAATAATATACTACTTTTCCCGTTGGAATGCCTGATCGGATATGAAATAAATTAGGAACACAGTAATATTAAATTCTGGAACTCTGGAATAGATCATGAGCTACTTGGGGAAGTTAGGGGTACGGGAACTATAGACTATAGGTGCGGTTAAATCGAAGGACGCTTCTAGTTATATTAATAGAAATGAGGCGTTAGATGTTTGTATAATTGTACCAAATATACTCAAAAAGTACTGGACCGATTTCAAAAAATATTTCACCATTAGAATCCTACGCTGTATCTGAGTTACGTACCTACTCGTGTAAGGTAACCCAAACGAAGTTGACCCCTATTACTGCGATATAATATCCCTACTGTTGCTAGTTAATTATAAAATTCCAGTTTTAGCAATGTTCACGAATGTCCCGATTACAACCTTTGCCGAGATACCTTTATGTGTTTTTGGTCAAAACGGGCGAAAAGATTCACATAAAAATGTCACTGTAGCATTTTAGGCCTGGTACCTGGCACCAGGCTAAACCAGCCCTCGAGTGCTTTGACCTTCTAAACATTCTGACTTGGAGTAATCGAACGAACAAAATAACTTATAAAATTGTAATTCTTGCATCAAATGCAACAAAATGTTTAGTTTCGTTTTTAAAATGAGAGCTATTGCAAAACTAAATTAATTAGATGTTTCTTGTGATGTTAAAAGTAGCGGTGTGAAAAAGATAAGTAACTTTATTTATACACCATTTATACACTTTATTGATAAATCATTAGGTTTATTTTTATAGAAAGAAGAAAAAATTAATGTTAATACTGCTGGCTGGTAGCCATTTTACTGAATGCGATTTCTTCCACGCAACCTTAGGATGCAAAATAATGTGTAGAAAAGGAACCCTGGGAGCAAACAAAGTTGAAAAAGCGAAAAAGAAGAACAAATGTACGATTGGAAAATAGAACTTATAAAATAATACTAATAATATCTGCTTAAAATGACATGTTTACGCGACGGGACGAAGAAGGTACCTATAGGATAATAAACAACACACCAGCCTACAACAGCATAACGCCACGCACTTATTTGAATATGAAGAGTCCAAATCACTGCCTAGTACTGCACAGTGGTCTTCTCTCAGGAATATAAGACGATTTATCTATTTTCCACGTAATGTATCTGGAATTATTGCCCTTTAAACCGGAACACAGTAATGTGTTCACACTACTGCATGGAAGACTATCAAAAAAATGTAGATAAAATTATATATATACATGTTTTAAAAAACGTACAACCGTGTTGAGGATTTCCTCCTTTTTTGAAGTTGCTTAAAAATTAAGGTTTAATAAGTACTCTAAAAATCAATATTGTGTGTAAAACAAACTTTTGTTTTTTTGGCATCAATTAAAATCTAGACAGCGACATCAACTTGATTGTATTATATTATTTAGTTTAAAAAACAAAACGCTATTAAATTTCTACATATAAGGTCAGTTAATTAACTTACAATAAGGATGTGGCTGAAATAGGTATTATTCGGATATTAAACTACAATTTTGTTTGTCATTTATACCAATCAACTGTCAATAGATAAACAAGAAATGTGTTTAAACGATTTCTATTAAGGATATGAATCATTTTTATTTAGATATCTAACACAAACCAAATGAATGTAATGTAAAAAAAAAGATGTGTTTTTTTTAAATTTATTCATGACTATGGTTATTATTCCTTCAGCCGCAACGGTGTTATCTAATTCCAAACATCTAAGGACGCCTTCACATTAGGTCGCAGGTAGTGCGGCACCCGCGCGACAGCAGCGGATGCCTTCTCATTACAAATACAGACGCGCGCGAATTCCTTAAAATTGCGTGTCGCGCGACAGCCACGCGACACGTAATCATAAGGAAGCCGCGCGGCTGCCGCGCTGCTTGCCACCTAATGTGAAAGCCATTTTAAAAATCTTTTCAAAAATCGAATGAAACGTGCATGGCTAATATATAATAGTTTATTGGTACTTTTTTAGAAAATTTAATTACATTTTTTAGAACTTGATGTTTCCTAGAAGTAACTTAATGTTAAATGTTATAAATTAGAAACTTTTTTTTTCACTTTTAGGACTTTAAACGACAACATTTTTTTTTTTTCAAATTCATTAATGTACTTGATACATACATACACATGATATCTACAAAACTACTAAAGCTTTTTCGGCACGGAAGAAAAGAACCGAGACTGGCTTTGTTACCCTTACGTTGAATGTCCGTAGATTTTTTTTATTGAAACTATAATACAACTTCAGTCCGTTAATAGTTTAGTATAAAATTGTTTATAGGTACATATAAAAATTTGCAACAAAACACATATACCTACCTACTTATTAAAAATATGAACCTAACAAAAGTCAGGGTATATTACAACATACGGTATAAACCCCTACATTTTTATTTTTAATTCACAATGAAACGAACAAAAGCAACCTATTTGAATTGACGCCCACGGCCAATAAGGCCATACATAAAGCCTTTCCGTGCATTTATTTAAAGCATGACACAGAAATAAAGAACTAGTTCTTCTTAAAAACATAAATTCTCACTTACCGCCTTAATCTACCAAGCTATTGTCCAATTATCATATAAGATAACAGCCAATTAAAAATTAGTTAGTTGTAGATAGTAAAACTATTCAGAGCCACTATTCTGGTGTTAAACGGGCTTATAGTGGATTGTTAAGAATATCTTTGTTTAGTGGGACTTTAAAACGTAACCGTTGTTTAAAATACTTGTCTAAATGGTGACATAAATAGATGATTAGAAATGATGTAGTCGAAAAAGCCAATTCAAATGAAACTTATAGAATTAATGTAAATGTAATCTAAAAAATAAATGTGACAATAATACATTTTGGTGGCATAAACAGTCCACTTTATGTTCGTGTCAAGATTTGAGGCTTTCACACAGACTATACACCATCGTCCACAGCGTTGGACAAGTGCCAGATGGCGTTTGGAGTCGACGATGCATTTAATCGAAATATGTATTTCTTGTAACACAGTGAGTTTAACAAAATGTTTTATTTCACTGTGAAAGCCAGTAATAACTACAAACTCATATATCTATGTGCACTTTTAAAAATTTACAAGTTCGGCTGGTCTAGTTGGGAGAACGGCGCCTGCCGATCCGGAGACCCCGGGTTCAAACCCCACACGCACCACTGTTTTTTCAAAGTCATGTGCGTAATGCCGCTAACTTAAAACGGTGAAGAAAAACATCTTGATGAAACCGACATGTACCTAGAATCTTTCGAAGTCATGTGTCAGCCACCTACCCGCACTGGGCCAGCGTGGTGGATTATGGCCTTAACTCTCTCCTTGCGAGAGAAGGCCCCGAGTCCCAGCAGTGGGAACATTTATTGGGCTGTTGATGATATGATGACTTCTAAAAATATTACGAGGGGCAGGCGGAGTATAAACCAATCAACTCACGATTGTGATAGAGGACGTTCTAAGTACTCAATACCGTTTCAACTAGACTACTACGGTTTGCAAAATTCTAACAACCCCTTATTCTATCTAGATGTTGATTTCTATCAATGTTGCTTCTTCTTGCGGGTCGCTCTCTTCTCCTTTTGGACTGCTCGTAACACAAACGCAACATATAAATTAAAACTTAGGTCTAAGGTTTCCTTAAAATATTTAACGTCGCTCACATAAATGTTTAAATTCCGGCACAAACCCTAGTTAGTCCCCGTGGTGGCTAAAGATTATATATAGAAAAAAAACATTTAGAATATGCCATCCATCAGATAACTTCGGGATGGCATACCTATTCAACATTTTCCTAATCGTGGATAAAATAATCATTCTACAGTTTACTTCTCTAATAGCTACATCGAAATAATCTCGATCAGGCGAAGATAAAGGCACCGATGTTAAAAGGGACCTTGCTCTCGTTAGGCGTTTTAAAATGCATGTTTTGTTCTAAGTAAAGAAATGTTTTGTTGGTTTATTGCAGGGAAATTACTTCGATTCTGCTACATTGTTGTGTTGCTACTTTACGTTAGGTAAAACTTACCACATTTAGCTTTGTCATGAATTTGTGGATTTTACTTACTGAAGCATTTTACTTGGATAATAAAGCGAGATATATTCTTTTGTTTGAAATAAAACGTTTTGTTTACAATAACTTTTTTTGTAGTGGTTGGACTTTTTTCAGCCTTTTCGAGGTGAAATATTTACCATTTTTTTGCAGATATTCTACCGCAAAGCAATGAAGAGTAAACATTAATGTGTCACAGTTTGAAGGACAATGTTTACAGCTAAATTTATAGATTAGAACGTTAGTAACGTTATTCTTACTCCAAAAATAGTTAACAGACAACGTCACTCACATAACTAAGATTTTTATAATCAAAGTAAATCTGAGGAGGACGTGTAGGTGGAACATTAAAAACCTACCTAAGTTTTTGTTAGAAATTAATTTCACAAGGCAATCTACATAAAGGAAATTAAGCAATTTTCGCAGCCATTAAACTATGTTGTTTTATTATTTAGCAAAAAAGTTAAACGGAGCCTAAAAGATGCTTATTTTCGTAAATTTCCCTCATAAAACAGATGAACAAAACGACAGAAACTGTAAATTACCGTTTTGAGGACCGCTGCCACGTCAGACCCCATATTAGATTCTGAGAAAGATGTTTAAGGTCTGCTAATAGTGAAGTAATAGCGACCACTCCTACGGGTCGTTGTTTTGTTGAATACTGTTTCATACTATGCCATACTCCGTGTGATTTTTATAATTTGACAAGACTACCTCATATTCTGGTACATAACTGTCAGTCTATAAGCTGGCCTCGGCTACTAATTTTCTGTAGTCGTCGTTATCTACTTTCTTCCTTTGGAGATTGGCTATCATCGTACCTATATTGCCAAAATATGCAAGTTTTACTTCTTTTATCATGTCCAAAATCTTTATTTTCTAATATGCCATTCCCAAAATTCTCGCGTTCGACACTCTATCCGATCACAATATTTTCAAAACTAGTTTTTTGGAAACTATAATGATAAGTATATGGCAAATATCACAATGGGGAAATATCACAACTTTCCAAATTATTATACCGGCAAGCAGCAATACTTTGTATTTCTGTGTTCCGATTTGATGTAGGTATAGTGAAACTACAGGGCAACGAGGTAATTTGTCTTCCATTATTAGGACTGTTAAAATAGTTAAAGTAGCTGCTGGACATTGTGTTGCTATAGGCATGTGCATGTCTTGCTCGTCGCGCTCTAGATTATAAAATAAAAGAATAAAAATATGCTTTACTTCATTTAATTTTGATTTCTTTGTTAAATATTTTAACACCTTTTGTTCCCAACTTTAAAAGTTGAAAACCTCAAAAGTAGCGTAATCTGATGCTATCGAAAAGGCTAAATATGTAAAGCGGTGTGGGAGCAGCCTTGGAAAGGACGTCGGAGTCAGCTGCATTCGACTACCTACTATAGATATTTGGAACCTACGTGCATCCGCATCTGCATTTTTTGCCGAGTTTTATAGACTTTGTTTTTTTTTGTTTCATTTTAATCTGATCTTTTCTAAAGCTAAGCGAATAAAAAGAAATGAGGTAAATGGCGTGTATTAGGAGAGCTACGTTCATTAGTAATGATGACGGTATATTTTTTCTAGAAAATAAACTTCGAAATTGCTGCTAAAATAGTAATTTTAATAATTGTACGAGTGACAAAGTGCTGGTGACTGCCGCGAACAGCTGATTTCATCTATATTATATAACTATAGTCCTCACTATAGTAATATAGAGGTCATAGGGTCTAATCGCCCATGTACTCCCTGAATATTTTTCCAAATGCAGATGTCCAAGGATGCCGCTTTAACGGCAAAGCAGAACAGCGTGAAGAAGCCGGCAGGTTCCAAGAAAGGCATCTTTCAAGGGCATGCCTTATCTACCAAGCCGCACTTATTTATTTATTTATTTATCTTCAAATCCCTCCATTTTAAAATTACTTTTTGCTTCATAATAAACCTATGGACCAATTTTTTCATCCAATTAAAGGCTTATTCTTTACCACTATCACCTCTTACCTCTATTTCTTATTCGTTACTGTTTTATTTATTCATAAATTCTACAGAAAGTATTTTATTAACAAAACAGTGACTTTAGTAAATGTTTATCATATTAAAGAGACTATTGTTGTAAAGGGCCATTGAAACCATAGTACACGGACGAAACAGCCTTAATAGTCTGTGACATGATTCAACACAAAATAAGGAAACAATCTTATGTCGTACTGTTACAGTGGACACTCACAAAGGTTCAAGCACCTACCTAGTGCATGAGTAGGTACTTAAACTCAATACCTATGAAATCGCATACCTACTGCATAAATTAGTACTACTGCCATTTATCTAAGGCTTCACGAATCAAAAAATACTATCAAGTTCTTGAACAAAATCAAATCGGTAATAAATTTCAATGTTTGTATGATGAGTACATGGAAAGTTTTAAGATACGCTATGTGGGTATAGTCAGTTAGTAAGACTAGCTTAGTTTGACCAACTGCCGTAGGTTCCTCTAAAAAAAAACACATTTGTGACGTCAAAATAACTCATTTGAAAATATTCGCAGAAGTAACGTTTTGGAAAAGGAACGTTACTAGAAATTTAACTTTTTTGCTCTCACCCCAACGCAAGATTTCGGGTTATAAGCTTAATAGATTGAGAAAAACTTCTCAGAGAAGAGGAGAGGAGCGCTATTATATCCGGCATTAGATAAGAAATACTTTTGGGCTGAAAATAATGGCAATAATAACGATAAGCTTCTCAAACAAACATTTTGTTTGGTAGCATAGAATATTTACAGATTAATAAAAACGTGTCATAAGTTTTTTAGATTTTCAAAATTGTTATTTTCTTTTGTTGTGGCTGAATGTGTCGTCATTTTGCATAACTTAATTTATTAAATGAAAATAATTAGACAACAAAATTTATGTTTTAGGTACATATTCCATTAAATTTACAAAACGGATTAAATTTATAATATTAAATAACAACTTTACGACATCGACTTAGGGTCTCAAAACAAAACTACATTTTTATTTGGTTAGTACCATTGGGTAATAGAGTAGCTATTCGTATTTTACACGTTCCATACTAGGTATTGTCCACATTCATAACATACCTAAACATTTAGTACCTACCTACACTTTAATAAAGCCATTTTGCGAGTACCAAAGTCATAAGTAAAGTCTATAAATGCGTGGGAGTCGGGGCAAGCACCAGCACTTGCCTATGAAATGGTCGTTTAAGACAATAGCGTCAAATTCAACATGCTTTGATATGAGCACACCCACATCGATAGAGCAGTTTAACAAGGAGCAAGGAGGTCGTATGTAATCGTTTTATAAGTATATGGTGTACTAGCTGTTGCCCGCGACTTCGTCCGCGCGAAATAAATACTAAGGTTACTTAGCCAGTACCCATGTGTATACACATTAACGGTTACTAAAAACAGCTTACAATAAAACAATTTCATCAAAATCGGTTTAGTTGTGTAGGTGTGAAAGCGTAAGAGGCATTCGTCCCCCATTTCAACTCCAATTTCATCCCCATGCAGTTTGAAATTATAAAATTGCTGGAACAAACATTTATTTGCTTCGTGCCAAGTGTCTAGATACAAAATTTGATAACTTTGAAAATCACGAATTTTCATACAAATTTCATCCCTTGTTTCACCCTCTTAGGGGTTGAATTTCGAAAAACCCCGTCTTAGCGAGCGCCTACGTACTAAAAGATTCCATGCAAATTTTCAGATTCCTAGCATTTGTAGTTTCTGAGATTCCTTGATGAGTGACCTTTCGCTTTTATATATATAGATAAGCAGTGCCCGGCGGTTTTACCCGCGTAGTTACCGTACCCGTCGTTCTCTCTATGTTCCAAATTTCAGCCCGTTCTGTGGTGTTTACGTACCTTACAAAATTTCGCGTTTATAATATTAGTAGGATTTGGCATAGTACCTAGGTATAAGTTTGAATTTTAACTTTTAGACGTTCACGTCCACATTACGTTTCTTTTTTTTTTATAGTTAAATATTTATACAGCGACGGTACGAGAAAGGCAATCACCTGATCGTAAGTAACACTTCTGCACATTACAACACAGTGGCACTCGACTATTTCGGTATTTACATGTTGCACAGAGATATGAGATGATTTATCAAATTTACCAGTAACTTTTCTAGAAACTTTGCTATCGAAACCAGGGCACAGTAAGTTTTGCACATTACTGTGTACCGCTTGGACTTAGAATAACCTACAAAAACTTTCCTAGGTATACTCTGGAAAGAGTCCTAACATACACTACAAATAACAAGCTTTAGACCAAAGCCAATTTAAGCCCATATGTATTTTGCTTGTAGGGTGCCAAACCTGAGGGTAATTCAGTAATTTTAAAAAAGGTAACAAAGTATCAAAAATACATAAACACTAGTTACAGTTGCAAACATCTAGGTACATATTTCCAACATGACGATCCAACAAACGAGTGCTACCTACTACAAGGGAGTAGAGGGAGGGGGCAGGGTAAAATCAGTTTTCCTCATAGGGGTAACAATATTCCCAGTATGAAAAGGTTAGGAACAATTGATTTAAGGTAAAAAAATATATCTTTAAATGTATTCTTCGCTGACATTATAACAGTATTTTCCTTACGTCATTTTATGTCAATACCCAAGTTCAAAACCTCAGGCGGGTCAAGTGTTAGCGTGACTCACCCGACTCACCCAAAACGTGATTTTTAGTGTCCTCCATCAACGTCCTTTTTGTGTGTTTCGAATCGAAAATCACGAAATTGTCCTGATTGTAATCCGACCGTTTGGATGCAGCATGCGGCTGATTTTATTGAATTAACTTCATGTAAATCAGTAAATTGCATACAGTTTGAATTTGCGATCATGTAATATTTGGGTAGTTAAAAATTGCTACTGTGTATGTTGTAAACAGTAAAATTAGTACCGTATGATGCTAGATGCTACTAACAACCGACAGGGTACCGACACTGACGCCATAAAGCTTTTTCTAATAAAAAACATTCGTGAAGAAACAAGCAAAGACATTGTTTTTATTTCGCTAATTCAGAGTAGATTCGGCGGTAATATTAATCATAGTAATATTATAAACGTTAAAAGATTGTGAGGATCGACTAAAATAAACAGATGTTTAATACTTTTTTTAGGTCAAAATTACTAATTGATGAGAAATCTTACAACAACATCACTAGCCATGTTTCCAGAAATTAGAGGAGAATTAGGTAAAACATCTTTTATATCTCGGGGTGCCGAATGCATCAGTGTTAGATATTGATTTGAACTCTTCATGTTTAAATAAATGAGAGGCATTGTGTTGTTATGGGCAGGCATATTACTTACTATCAGGCACGTGTCTTCCTCGCCTCGTCACTTTATACTCTAAAAAAAATATATGGTTACACAATATGAATACTTTTATCCCAAAAAAAATATCAATCCTGAGCATAGCAGGTGCAACCACACAGTGGATCACAATGAGATACAAATAGCCCTACTGTTTTATATTCTCTGTGGCTTAGTTCGACGAACCAATTTGCTCAAAAAATCAGTGCTCAATTCAAAGATACCTAAAACAGAAAATTCATTTTATTACACCATGTAATCACAGTGCATAAGATGTCCAGTTTCCAAATTAACTGTGAGAAGTACTGAATGATATCACCCAGTGACATATTGAATAGTTAATGAGCGCTTCGCCATGAGAACATTTTTTAGAGCTTATGTAATATGTGATTTTTCATTCCGTACACATAACACGCTGTATTTGGATAGGCAATTTTATATTTCCAAGATAAAATCTTAGTAGATAATGGAAGCTTCTGTTATATATTACAAGTAATAAAGAATTAATCTATTTATTTATCAATCACGTAAACTTTTTTTGGTTTGGCTACGTCATACTTATATTATACCTAAATGTCAATGCTTGGATGTTTGCCTGTTTGTTGCTCAATAAAGTCTGAACGAATTAGGTTGAAAAAAAAATAGGTTAAAAATGAATGAAATTGGGTTGGAACAAAGTTATTTTTGAAGGGTAATGTTTTCATAGAATTTACAGGGCTTAGAGATAAAACACCTTATATATCTGGGTGATGAGCGCAGTGCAGTGCTAAGTTATGATTGGCTTCTTCATGTTCCAATAGCTGCGTGACATTATGCTGTCATGAGCAGGTGTGTTGCTTACCATCAGGTACATGTCATTGTCGTCTCGTCACTCTATACCAGGGGTCGCCAACGCGCGGCCCGCTTTTATCTATTTTTGTACCATGTGACCCATGGCTCTCGAAACGTTGCCGACCCCTGCTCTATACCAGTAAAAAAGGAAGATTATAGCACATTGGCTGCGCACCTCACGGTTAAACCACGTAGTTCCTGTTCCCGTAATTTTCCGTAATGAAAAACACTTGTGCTATTCCAGAGTCCAGATGAACTCAATCCTTTAGTATGTTCTGACGTGATTAATCAGCAAACAAACAAACGTTCTTTTTTTTTTTAAATAAAGAGTGACGAGACGAGCAGGACATATGCCTGATGGTAAGCAATATGCCTGCCACATAACAGCACAGTGACACGCAGCTATTGGGACATGAAGAGCCCAAATCATTACCTAGCACCGCACTGCGCTCGTCACCCAGAGATCTAAGTTGTTATATCTCTAAGCCCTGTAATTTCTCTGGAAACATTGCCCCTCAGAACGGAACACAGTAACGTTTGCACATTACTGCTTGGCGGTAGAATAATTGACAAAGGTGTGGTACTTCCCCAGGCGGACTCTGCTAAGAGTCCTACCACTACTAAAATATAAAACATAAAATGTAACATGTAAAATAATAATTAGATTTACTAATTAAAAAGCAGTCACAATTAGAGTAACTCGAATGGATGTAGAAATTCTCAACATTTAATGAACTGAAAGGGACAAAACAAAAAAGTGTTGTAATATTTTGGAATTTGGAATACTGAGGTGAATCTCCAAGACCCAAATAACCCTTCATGTATTTATTTCTTTACTTACTTGATTTCGATTAAACCTGTATTCGAAACCACACCCAAAGTAATATAATATTCCGATCGTGTCACTACACTGCTAAAGGTCATAAAATATACAAATAATGAATTCCATATAGTCATTCGGCCAATTAATTATAGCCTAAAGGTAATTAATCTCTTACTTGCGTTGCCTTGAACTTTGCCAGATCTTGATTGTGTGATCAACAGTGGAAATGAGCTGGTTTTGATTTAACACTCTGTTAGACAACTCTGGTGTAAGTTCCGGGTTAACCGTCAGTTAGTTGATGCATGTTCCGCGTTTGGTTAGCGCAAATGATAAATATGAATGTATACTAGTATTATTAAAACTGAACCGGTTTTTTGTTTGAACGCGCTAATTTTAGGAACTACTGGACCGATTTCAAAAAATATTTCACCGTTGGATATGTACGTGACCCCTTAGTGCTATAGGCTATACATATATTAAGTATCACGGGCGAAGCCGGGGCGGACCGCTAGTACACAATATGCAGCCTTACATTTTTGTTTAAGTTTTAGAATTTAATAGGCAGAAAGACAAACTTTTTTTCAGAAGTTAAACAAATGCAGAAATTATTATAAATAAAAAAATGGTTGTCTGTAAAGTCGATTTACTGACGATAGTTGAACGTGACAACATCTTAAGAAATCAGTACGCTGATAGCGCGAGTAGTGATACCGCTCGACTCGGCGGGTGGCGCCCTCAGCGCTCAGCTTCGTCCGCATGGCACGGACGACGAACTAACGGTAACGGCGTAACGTTACATGACGTCATGTTTTGCGGGCGGGCAGCCGGCTTCATCGAATTATAAGACGTTATCACGTCAAAAAATAACTTTAATTACTAGCCCAAAAGCTGTAGGCTCTATCTCTGGAAGCTGTTTCTTCCAGTCAACCGGTCAACTGGTTATATAATTTAGGATTTACACAATAAAGGGCTAAGGTTTCATTAAATCTGCGCAGTTCAATTAAACTACTTTTCTTAGCTTCTTTTGGCATTGCTCTGGTGAAAAAAAGTGAAACAAGGTGTTAGGCGAGCCAAAATGAAAGAACAAGAGCTATGATTGTATGTATGTTAAGGTTGTGAGCAAGGAATGTGTATAAAGCGGTGTAGTGAAGAAGAAAACCACTCGATACACATCCTCGCACTGCTTAACTTCACACCGTTCCATATTGTCACTCCATAACATCATTGAACTACTTCTCTAGCTTCCTTGCTCAGTTTATTTATTAGTTATTTTTTAAATCACTCATAATCTTTTGTTTTCTACAATAAATGCTTGTGTTTGATCGTGAAGTGCCCAGTGTTAAGCAATAACGCGGTGAATGCTACAAGATACCTAAAAATTCGGAGTATAAATTCTAGATTTAAAAAAAAAATTGCCAGTCATTGACAGTTACTGCCGATAGAAGTGAAAACTGAAAACTCAGAATTTGATAGCTTACCTTGGAAACTACACAGGTGTAACCGGAGGGCGTGGCCTCGCCATCTTGGCATGGCCATCTAGAAATGCGTCAGCATTTCCCATTGGCTGATGCGTTTCTAGATAGCCATGCTATGATGGCCTGTCGACGCCTTTTCAGCATTTCCCATTGGCTGACGTAATTTCTAGATGGCCAATAGCCATGGTCCCGAGTTTAACCGAAGCTTTCTTATCATACCCGAGCGTGACGAATGAATTCAATTCACAACCCACGAAAAATCTGTCTAGGTGCGCCTAAAGAAGTTTTCACTTTAAAAACTCAGCTTGTACCTATCTAGACACAGACTTGGGTAGAGTGTCTCATTGCTCATTGATTCACATTACTTTTGACAGTAGCGCCTTTATGATCCTCACATCCTCATCACTCCTGACAAAAATGTGAGATACATTCTGAAATGTGAATGACATTAGTCTTCTTCGCTGTGTAACGGTCTATTTATATGATGTGAAATAACATGGTGTGACTTGTACTCGAATTTGTAGATTAAAAAGAAATTTAAAAGTCTAACTAAATAGCGTGAGCATATAGATGAGCTTCGATTTATATATAACATTATTACGAAGTAGGCATTCAACTATTAGGAATAATTATTTAAATTGATAAAATGTCGCCTTAGAAAATGTATTCGGTGTTAGAGATTTTAAACACCAGAGGCTCATAAAGGGGTTTTTAAATTTTGTTAATATTTATTTTTATACTACTTTTAGATTAATTGTATTTAAGATAACAGGTATTTGACATAATGTGGAATGAAACAAATAACAGACAGCTTAGTTCGTTTACAGGATTTTGTCGCGTGGGTTTTTGGTCACAAGATAAAATATATTCATAGTTTTATACCGACTTGAAGGGAAATGTTTCTAGAATAAATAGTAAGTACCTACAGGACAAAGAGATAAATGATTTATGTATCTGTATGGCAAACTCTGTGCAACGCTAGGCTGTGATTGCGACACTTCATATTTTAATACTTGCATTGCACTGTGCTGGTATGGACAGTCGTATTGCTCATCATCAAATTCTTGCTCGTCTCGCTACGCTACATTATAAAAAAAAATAACAAGCCCAAACTACCAATACCAAAACATAAACAGGGTTTGACAGAAAATAAAATATTAATAAACAGTCTATGAAAATGACAATTATTTATCTATTATGCTTCGCAAGATATAAAACCAAATCCGTCAAAAACGAACTACCTACCTCATAAAATCAGCCAAAATGTATGTACCTACGTACGGCTAGAACACCCCTACTCAAAAATCAGAGAGTCAAAGCCATAATCGACCACGCTGGTCCAGTGTGGGTTAGCAAATGACACAATCATGTCTTCAAAAGATCTTGGAACATGTCTATAGTTCACGGCGTTTACCTTCACTTAAGGCTGGAATTTAAGAGAACCCATTTTTCGCGTGGAGATAATGAACCCTAGTCCAAATAGAACATTCGCCATTAATAGCTAATCACTGCCTAATGTTTACAACAATTGGATGGACAATCGATTAAAAAATTACATTGGTAATGATACCTCCAGGGTATCATAACACAACATCCGACACCTGACTATCTGCATCAGATATCGATGGCTCCAAGCATCAGAAGAACAATTACCTACCAATTTGAACACAAAAACCTAATTAACTTGCTCCTTTTAGTCAATCTTCTGTCTGGAACTATTGAGATCGATCATTTGTGGTGTTAATGACCTTTGTCTATTCGATTAAAGATAATCAGCTATATTTATAATATGTAGGTATGTTTTAATTGCCTAAATGAGTCACTAATGTACCGATAATCTCTTAATTTATTCCTAATTAGTTTATACTGCAAATATATATGGTTTGTAAACCTTTTTTTTTAAATATGGAGTGACAGGATGACCAAGCTAAACGCCTGATGGTATGCAACACGTCTACTCATAACAACATAGTGCAAGTATTTTTGAACATGTAGACTTCATAGCACAACTTAACTGCGCTTGTTATCCAAATATATAATTAATTGATCTCTTAGCCCTGTGATTTCTCTGGAAACATTACCACCCAAACCGGAACGTAATATTAAAACATCACTGCAGTGGACTCTGCAAAAAGTCCGACCTCTACAAAACATCATATCTGTCATATTAGGTGTCAGTTTTAAAATATTGAATTATTGTTTGTGTCGTTTGAAAAAGTCTCATTAAATTTAAAAAAAAATTCGCTACACATGTTCATATTTAAAAAACACCAACACACACCTCGCACTCACACAATTTAGAACATCTTCTTAATTTGAAGGTCCATTCCAATTACGTTGGCTGCTCAAATGCGGACCAAACAAGTTTGCTTTATTAGTTTTATTCCTACGAAAAAGATTTTCGTAGTTTTATTATCTTTATTTGTCAAATAAAGGAAAAATATATTTTTATGGCAGGCAAAAAATGATACAAGGCTTTTAGGGTCACCTCAGCGTCTAGACTTTGGAGAACATGTTGATGCACGTGAAAAATAAAGTGTAGTCACGCGGAAAATCCACCTACATCTGGTTTGAGCTAATAGCACAAGCTATACAAAGTAGAAACTATTTAAATACTCTTAGTTTTTATTTATATTATTTATATTTTGTTATCACCTGTATTTGTTTGTAGTGTATTTCACTATAGTATTGTATTTAATACTGGGATTTGAGTCTAAATATGTGTCATAAAAGAACAAGTATCTGATTATTGAAAGAAATGGGTATGACTGATAAAATTTAGTGTAGAGGGCGCTGGTGGGATACCATTCACTTCTACCCGCTATCTCAAAAGAGTTTTATAGGGGTTGGCGCTATAAGTAGATGAAGCTAAGCCGTTGAAGAGCATTCCTTTGTGAAATTTTATATGGGAAAGATCGAACAGTTGTCAATATAAATTCTTGCATTTATTCAATTGGTTTACTTTTACTCAATTGATAACAATTATTTAAGTGAAAACTTATTTACCTGCGTTGAGCCTTTTTTGTGGGGGAAAGTTTTATGAGTTCGCGTCATCGACATGCGTAATAGCAATAAATAAATAAATATTATTCACACACAACACCATGACCCCAAACTAAGCAAAGCTTGTATCGCTCACCCACGACCCTCGACTTCGCAGGCAGAGTTACTACCCACTAGGTCAATGGAATATATTTTTGTAATTTTTACGATAACAAAGGTTTAATTTTAAATGTTTTATCCATTATTATTAAATATTTACAGAACAATATACAAAAGTTTATAACAGAATAGAATAGAATATTTTGACCGTTGGCGCAATGTTACACTCTTGAAAATCCATAGGTACATTTTCACATGGGCAGTTGTAGGTACGTCACTGGCTCGTGAGCCAGAATACCAACATAACTAATTATGAGTAGCAAGTATATAGGTATAGTTAAGACAGTACATCGTAAGCATGTTGCGTGGCTCGGGAACCTCAAGGCATCATCAGGAACTGTCGGTGTCTATCGTCTCATGATGGGTCCAATGTATATGTATATTTGATAATACCATGTTTCTAACTCCACATTCATTGATGAATCATGGCTACTTTTGAAAATAATCTTCTAAAATAGTATCCAAAAGAAATCGTTAAGAAAAAAATACTATTATAGAATTTTAAAACAATTTTTTTAAAAGAAACTATAAAATAATTCCAAACATTGTACGCCATCTGTTAATATCCAATCAAACTAGAACCTCATTGTAGAACGTACACATTGGGCGGTAAGCAAAAGTGAATGTCGACAGAAGTTTTCAATGATGACGTCTGCGCAGGCGCCGTTCACTTTAACGCTGTTAGGTGGCGCTTGCGTACACACAAGACATTGACCATTGTTTCATCTGCAATGCTAAGCTAGCTAAGGGCATAGAATAGATAATATAGATAGAACGGACACTCCCCACCCCCCGCCAATTTCAAGCTTCCTCCCCCTCGCGGACGCGAGGCGGACTCAACGAAGGGTTATTATATCGGACGATAATTTTCTATGAGAATACGACCATGATGCTGTATTATTTAACAAAATGGTACCAAATTTTTCGTCTATTATACGAAACAAGAATAAGAGATTTTTAATTTCATAAGAATTTCTACAAAGATTGAATCATTTTTATTGTCATTGTTAGAAGTACGCGCCAACACTGAAGTCCTGTGACGAAATTATTAAACTCGTTGTTTTTAAACTGCGGCTTTCGTTAATCGTTGTGAAATATGTCAGTGGCGCCAATAACTTATGGATACTCTGATATACCTAGTGAACTGTGATACTTAACGCCTTTTAAAATGCAACTTATGAACGTTGTTGTACCTAATCTAGTGTTCTGTGACTAGCCTACCTATAATGAAATACGCGATATGAGGAGTGATTAATTAATATATTGTCAGAATAAAGTTTTCTCTTTGGGTAAGTGTACTTAACTAAAAATCAATTCGTACATGGTACCTTTATTATCTCCTATTTTGTTTTAAATCTTCTCCCTTCTGATTGTCGATGAAAGTTATATTTACCTACATTAAAGATCGAACACTAACTAGGTAAGATTGTAAGCCACTTAGGCAGGTGAACTCACGGGTCACAGCTATTCCATAAAATAATTTAGTAACCCTAGATGACACGCACACATGCGTAAATGTGTTCGAACGACAAATGCGTAGTTGTGTGAGTGTAGGTATATCGACTTCACCGTTTGTTTGGAGTTTAGGCCGAGTGTCCGGGGTGTGCTAAGGGGTAAGCTACGAACGTCCCTGTACTTTTTGTAGTAGTTCAACTTTTTTTTTACTACAATAGGTTCGCACTTGACCGCCATCTCGCGCGACGATGCGGTCTACGATGTAGAGTGCTTGCCTAGAAGAAACCGATTCACTCTAGGATTTACTATATACCTACCCCAAAAACAAATATCGAAGAAAAACGAAAGCTTATCGTAACAGTAGTAAGAAGTGAAAGAGAAGTGTAAGAAATAATGAGACACCTGCTCCTATTGTAGACATCTGACGGCTGCCTTAGTTTTGTATTAAAAAACCATGACCCCTTCATACTATACCTACTTACTTATTGGCACACGCGGCCAAATAGGTAGATATGAGCTTTTATTTGTACCTTTTACTATATAAGGGACTAATGTCAGTTGGCCTTTAGGGCTTACCTGACTTCGGACTAGCACAGAAACCCCTAACCTAAACACGTTTACTTACTAGATAGGTAAGTATTAGATATATTTATAAATCCATTAAAAAGAAAAAGACGCTTTATCAATATGAGTAATTCGTTCACTGAAAGATAACAATCTAGCCCGGTCTAAGCCGTTTTAAAATGTTTTTGATAAAATACAGACTTTGTGTGTGGAAAAAGAAATAGAGGAAGACCGAAAGATCGATGGGTCGATGAAATAAAAAATATAGCCGGAGAAGACTGGATGACGAAGGCGGCAAATCGCAGACTATGGAAACAGTTGGAGGAGGCCTATATCCAGAGAGGAGCCATGCCCTAAACACACCTTGTATATATATTAACTATAATTGTTTAAACTTAATGTAATGTGCATGGAAATAAAAAAGGCTTTATTATTATTATTATTATTATACAGACTTTGTAATATTCCAGTATTCCACGTAGCAGAGACGTATGGAAATGTTTTTCGAAAATCAAGCATTTAAGTATGTCGATCAAATTAATATTATTATTATTTGGGGACATTTCCCATCAAGCGAAAAACGGAAAGCTTGTCCCCCACTGAAAGTCATTTTTAAAATAAAGTGATCCGTACTTTTTTCATACAATACCAGCTGGTATTGTATTGGTCCTAAGTCAGATAGCTGAAATATTTCAATGCACACATAAGACGCCTTACAAACACCCTGACGTTAAAAAATCACGCATTTATCACATAAATATTGGTCTGCGTTGGACTGAGATTTTAATATGAAAGGAATAAACTAATCAATATATTAATCTAAGTAAAATAACATTTAAACAAAACTAACCTCCTTTCTCGTTTCTTCCTCTTCGTCGTGCTGGTGCCTTTGATGGTTCTGTACAGGGTCATCATCTTCACTAGCGTTTATTGACACAAACACTTAATACACACCAATTAAAACCTAAAGTTATTATATTTTAACACAGCCACTATTTGGACAACCCTAGGCTTTACCTAGGTTATAATTAACACAAACACTAAATATAGACTTTATATATATGACTTAAAACACAGATACTGATAACTTGCACCATTCGTTACATTATTTACTTATTAGGTGCTCAGTTCACTGCACTGGCGTCATCTGAAAGAAAAGCAAACAAAAAAGATTAAAAAATGATTTTATTATTGAAGGTTATTTGCCTATACAGGGTTAGAGTCTTTTTTAACAAGAGCAAATGGCCATGAGAACTACAAACCTAAGTAACTACCTACACTAAGCGCATCTGAATATTCCGTAGACTGACGGATAGAGGTGATGATTATTTGCCAATATTTGTGCACTTTATGTTCCCACTGCTGGGAGTCGAGGACTACTCCCACAAGGAGAGAATCTAGGCCGTAATCACGCTGGTCTAATGCGGCGTGACGCATGGTTTTGAAATATTCTAGGAAGATGACGGTTTCCTCTGGATATTTCTATCCAGATCCAATGGTGATGACAAACATCTATGTTTGCAATTGGAGACATACTTAGAAGGACAGCGGGAGATTCAAATCTACAACCTTACTCTTGTGAATCGAAGGAGGAAAATTCCTAGAGACAGAAATTGTGTATTAAAAAATGTTTGTCCTTCTGTCTGCGTATTCTGCGTATAATACATTTTCACACCTGTGACGCTATATACGAGTACGTCGTACATTTCTGTACCAATTTAACCATGAGACAACGTTTTGGTTCGTATTGTATGCTTCGATTTTTTTATCAACATTACGACAGATAAACATGTAATTTTACTTGATGATTACCATTAAATATACTCTGCTATTTTAACCGCTTTCCCACAGCCAATTAACATACAAAATTCTCATAGTCATAATTATAACTTCAACTTCACACCCAAAACCAATTTCCACCATTATCGGTATAATTAATTAGTTAAGAATAATTAAAATCTTTATCAACAGCCTCTCAAACCGCTGATCTGAGTTTTCGGATCATCTTTCACACGAAGTCGACAATTTTAATTTCTCTTGACCCTTATTATGTTATAGGTGGACATAATACGCAACATGTCAACATTATTAAATAAATGTCATGTCATAGAGGTATCAATAACATAGAGGTTATCATGTAATATGTCAGTATTAGTGATCAATTAAAGGTTGATAGAAAAATTAGCCATGGAAATAAGTACCTACATAGGTACTACATAGTATGTTAACAGGTACTTTTGACTCTCATTGTATGTCCTCTTTTCGGCAAATAAGCCCTCTAGCACTAATTCTAAGCTGTCTAACGTCATACCTCTCACCTCACCTGTCAACCAGTCCCTGATTATGCATGCATATCTAACGTGAATCCAAGTGGAAGCGCCACAACCGGTATTTTGACCCAGTAACCGACACAACCCATAATTTTAACGATTGATTTATTATATTAAGTTTGACGGTCAAAGCCTTGAATTTTCTCTTTCTAAGAAATGCTTCACTAATTAATGGTATCGAATTATGATTGACGTGGTCTAATATCGAAACGAAAAGAGAGAGTAACTATGTAACTCTGCAGCTATACTTATAATAAAAGTGTAACGGGTGAATTTTAAATAAATAAATAAATATTGGTAGACAATTCACACACATTACCATCTGACCCCAAACTAAGCAAAGCTTGTACAAAATTAAAAATTAAGATTTTGAATTCTGTTTGATTTTATTGAATTTCTTGTTTGGTTGTGTAATAATAAGTTTTTTTATATAAAATCAAACTAACCTCATTTGCTTCCATCTCTGACATTCTTCTGCACCTACTGTCAGTAGTTTCTTTTCTTGCAATATCAGTTTGCTATTCCAACGTAGAAGGATTCCAAATACAGTAAATTCAATTTTAAATAACCGTAACGGCATAGTTAGTGATTTCCTTTACATGCAGGTGGTAATGTAGTAAACTGTGGTGGCCTAGCGACTAAAATGTAGATAGATTTCACAACCGCGAGGCCGTAGGTTTGAATTCCGCTAGGACCTCTGAGTAGGTATTTTCCAAGTGCAGATGTTGACTGTGTTTTGAAAGAGGTAGTATCAGAGATATTGGATACTGTAATGCGATACTAGCCAGTCCTGAATCCAATGACGCAATTATGTTATATAAACTCATTAATTTAGGCCTAAGAAACAATTGTTAATAATTTAAGTTCATCTGTATTTGTTGGCTTACAGGGCGATATGGTCGCTCAACGATAAAGCCCTTTAAATAAAATAAAAAATAAAAAAAAGTGCAGATGTTAGAGCTAGTCATCAACACGAGCTTCGCTCTTAGTGATAAGGTCGCCAATTGCTAATTTGTTTTAAGGTTTTTCTGTGTCGAGTATTTATTATTAAAGAGCAACAAACTGGCGTTTCCCATAAAAGAAATCGTTCGAGGACATATGGATATCCTCCACATGTTTTCACTCTATTTTTATGAAAGGTTCATAGTCCCAACCGTGGGAATATAAAGTGAACTGCTTGTGTTTTGCTCATACTATTTAAATCTATTAGATAGGAATTTGACAATGACCCTCACTGTCAATAAAACGACTCATTTAAATACAATTGCTAGGCAACGCTTGAGTCGATTACGGCTTATAAATACCTATACCTCATTATTATGCAATTTGACAATCTGCGAAAAGGTATATGATTGTTAACATAATAAGGATAATAATGAAAAATTAGGCTGCAAATCTTGCGGCAGATAAACATTCAAGCGGTGCGTGGCTCGGGAACCTCCACGTGGTACACCCTGGGCATCACACAACAATGCCCCTCAGTGGCGCATCGTGTTGTGTGATGGCGAATACCGGCCGGGGCTGGGAACTTTTACACGCGCTCCTCTCCCCCTTGAGCAGTGCGTGGAGAGGTTGCGGAGAGGGACTGACGACTTGGTAAGGTTATTCGTCTGATTTATCGGACAAGTAAAATTCTTAAGTCTTTCAGATGAGGGTCCTCCAACAACAAATACAAACAGAAAGACAAGGGTATCCCTAGCCGTGGTGGTGAGGGCGGACATCTCGATGCCGGCCATCTTAGCCAATATGCTCGACAGTGAGAGGTCATGTGAGTTGGAGGAGCGAGAGTTGTGGAAGCCTCTCGCTTTTCTACTAGGGCGGATGCCGACATGGGGGTGAGCCTGAAAAGCTGCCACTCTGGCTCGTATCCTGTCTCCTCAGGAAGGCCTGGGGCGTCGGCCGTTTAGGGTCGTCCGCTACCTCACCCAGGGATAGGCCTTTGAGGAGACTTTAGTCGGTAGGGGTCATGTCTGTCTGCCCATATTGTCGAGCCCGTCACACGTGACGTGTCCATTGACGGTGGATAGAGCGTAAAGGCATTTTCGCCAGATATTAAAAAAAGTTTTGCATACAAACAGCTAGTAGGTAATTTAAATCTCTGAGATAAAATAAACAAAAAAAAATTTTTGAAATTAATATTCATCGAAAAATGTAACATTAATTTCCTGACTGAACTCTGACTCGCATTAATATAAGTAGCTAGCCCTAGATACATGAAATTTAGACTGTTCTTTGTGTATTAAATAAACATTCATTGACGGTCCGGAAATCCTCCTTCAAAAGGGTGAAAAGGTTAAACAGGCTATTAAAGTTCATTGAAAGTTGTGTAGGAAAAGTTGTAAGCATAATCTAGCTGGTTTATAATTTTGTTACTTCTTGATTTGCACTTCCTTGTATTGGATATTTGATACTCTTCAACAGTCTGACTACACTATCATCATTAATTACAAGACAAATGATAAATAGAAATACTATAGTGATATGTGCGTAATGCCGCTAACTTAAAACGGTGAAGGAAAACATCGTGAGGAAACCGACATGTACCTAGAATCTTTCGAAGTCATGTGTCATCTACCAATCCCCACTGGGCCAGCGTGGTGGATTATGGCCTTAACTCTCTCCTTGCGAGAGAAGACCCCGAGTCCCAGCAGTGGGAACGTTTAGTGGGCTGTTGATGTTGATAGTGATATGGTGGAGTAACTCCTGATATTTCGATACAATTTCATGCACCATGGTCACATGGTGTGCAAATTTTATGCATCCGTAATGCATAAAATTACATTGAAATATCAAATAATTTTACTCACCCATAACTATCCCGTATTTAAAGATAAATAGTAAATAATCGTGATAGCTCTCAACAATGTGATTATCACCTTTTTATGATAATGGCTTTTGAGTTTTTTTTTTAATAAAGAGTAACGGGACGATCAGGTCATGTGCCTGATGGTAAGCAATATACTTGCCACATAACAGCACAGTGACACGCAGCTATTAGAACATGAAGAGTCCAAATCATTACCTAGCACTGCACTGCACTCGCCCAAAGATCTAAGATATTATATCTCTAAGCCCTGTAATTTATCTGAAAACATTGCCCTATTACATTGAGTTATTAGCTCTATCTTATTAAAATTAACGTAGTTGGAGTATCCCCACAAATCAGTAATGCAGACCGTCTATTACCAACCGACCAACCACGCTGTCCACCTAGTTGGTCGGTTAGGGGATTGCTTCAAATGGCAGACTGTGATCCGGGTAAGGAGCGCCACGTCAATCTATAAAATAAATAAATAAATTTTGGTGGACAATTCACACACAACACCATCTGACCCCAAACTAAGCAAAGCTTGTGTGATGGCGGCCAGATAGCTGATATAATACTTATTTAGTTTTAAATACATACTTATTATACATAGAAACACCCAGACACAGTGCAAACATTTGAATTCATCACACAAATATTTGCAATGGGTGGGAATCGAACCCACGCCCCTCGGCTTCGCAGGCAGAGCTACTACCAACTAAGCCACGAGGCCAGTCTAAAGTCCTATTTTGTGCGGACCAAAATTAATAAGTCATCATCATCATCAACAGCCCACTAAATGTTCCCACTGCTGGGACTCGGGGCCTGCTCTCGCAAGGAGAGAGTTATTTCTATAAAATGAATCCCCCTGCCTTAATCCTGCACACATCAAATACACATCGGGAATATAGGAATTAATACTAAAAATACTTTAGTACTTACTTTCTTTAATTACTAACATTTGGAAGTGGTAAACAGACCAAGATGATTGATGACCTTTTATTTTGATATAGGTACCCGAAATTCCACTAATTGGTGAAGAAGAGAGTAAATAGCAAAACCATAATCGCTTTAGTTAGACGATTGGAGGCTGGAATTCACAATAAATAAATAAGCAAAATATGTGAGATCGGTTGTAGAAATCGACCACAACACTATTTGGCAGGTCAAGTTGTGCTGGCGTGTTTTTATGTGTCGTTTATTAGTCGTCGTGAATTGGGCCGCTAAATGCGTGCAAACGCATGTTACGATTAGCGTGCTAGACTCGAACATGCATAATCATGCCTGAACGTAGTTGTGGGTGCCTAATCTCACGGTCCGACATGCATCATGCATATGCATGCGCCTAAACCTACCTCTCACTTTCCGCCGGTTTCGCAACTAATTAGGGTTCTTATCTGGTCATAAATATTAACTGACGCGAAGATTTCAAAAACATTCAAAAACGGTTTTTCATCACATGCGAATTAAGATCAGTATGGTGCAACATTAATCAGTAGTCGGCTGCCTAGGCTACTGGATTAACATAAGTGAAGATTGCTCTTGTTGAATGGTTCTATTCAGTTTTCTATTTATGTATCAATGAAACTATCAAGTTACTTTATCTCTGAGATATCTTTACTATCTATTTATCTAGACTTTATATCTAAATTTGTAGTAAAAATTACTTCCCATCCATATATCAACGCACATACAATACACGCATTCCTGATCAGTGGTATAGTAACAGGCAAAAGTGTGCTACTTTCCCAAGTGGAATCCAGCACAAATGAAATGATTAATATACAAGAGAATAGCAGAACTAATCATCTTATAACAAAAGCTGACTTACGCCTAATTTTATCTCTTCGAGTTCAATTGACATTCTAAACATCAAGAAGGTCTATATCGATTTGATTAGCCTCAAAAATGTTGGTAATTTCTACAATAATTTATAGACTACAGTACCTCTCATCCTCAATACCTCTCCTAATCCATTATTTCGCAATGCCGTACAAAAACCATGCGACAAGGAGAAATGATCGAGGGTTGCAACCCCCCCTCTTCGACTGTACTCAGTTGGACAGCTTACAAGTGACGGCATAGTGCTGAATCTTATTACTGTATATATAGATATATACCCTTCTATCGCCCTACATAGTTCTCCTGGTGGTTCATTTACTACGTACATTTTGTTCACGGGCCTGTAGTCTATTAATTTTTTCCGAAAAAATAAAAACCGACTTCAATTTAAAATTCAATTCAAATACTCGACTTAATTTCATATTTTATTGTGTAATCAACTAAAACACACTGTTACAATGAAACAGTGAGATATTATAACTACATACATACGTCGTCAACGTAAACAAATTTAAGATTTTTGTTGATATTTCAACCGCTAATATAACGCTCCGTAACATACAACTGAATTTAGGATCTCCTCTTTTTGTAGTCAGTTAAAAATGAACTTACAAAACTTGGAAAACTTTATTCTATCGAAAAGAGACTACTGCAGTAGCATTTAGAAATTCCGAACTCCATAAACACGTCATTGCTACCCACATTGAATACAAGTACATAGTACAGTAGTTTGGTAGTACTTCTCTGTAACCACTTTTCACTCATAAAATATTCATTTACCTTTGAGCAAGCCGAGAAACACAAATATGTGTAGTTAACAAAGTGCACCCACCATGTCTAAGCACTTTCGATTTCGAATTTCTTTTGTAGACAAGGCATTTGAAAGAACACATTTAGGCAAAATAACCTTAAAATTTATTTTAAAGAAAGAATTGCTTGCTAGAAAGTAGCGTTGAAAGCGATTTTGTACTACAAAATCTTCAATGTGAAAAAAATCCTCGTATTTATTTTTAATTCTTAAAGTACCGGTTTATTCTTTTTTTATTAAGTTTATCGAAATCAGAACTGTATCTAATCAGTATCTAACTGATTTTGCAAAATCGAATAAAATTACATCCATCATGCTTTCGCTCACTCTGAAACTTCGCTGTTTCCTTGGAGTAACTTCGTTTGGTTAGCCTAAGTAACTACTACTCCAGTTAGCCTAGTTAGAGTAATAAGTAAAAATGATTATTTGTGTTTATCGAAAACTTTATTGTTAAATTTTTTGATAATATTTAAATATCAAAGTACCAACATGTAAAGTGCCTCTCAAAATACCTTGGGGGATATCAGAGCATCCCTACTTAATAACAGTGAAATCTGGTAATCGAAGGAGGCAACGACGCCAACCTTCAGGTAAGACTGTCGTGATGTAGAAATCTCTGAGGTTCGTTAACTAAATAAACTAAAAAAAAATACCCATAGACATAATTTAACGTATTATTATAACATAATATTGTGAAAGTAATTGTTTTCTAAAAATGTAAAAAGGTTCGTCCAACACTCGTACAAACCCAGAACCGGTGAAACTAGAAGATATTGGGATATTTAAAGTTAGGTTCTCAATTTTATTAATGTGTTTTCTTTTATTACAATTAGTGGTAGGACTCTTGGCAGAGTCCGCCTGGGGAAGTACCACACCTTTGCCAGTTATTTTACCGCCAAGCAGTAATGGGCAAACATTACTGTGTTCCGGTTTGAAGGGTAATGTTTCCAGAGAAATTACAGGGCTTAGAGATATAGCATCTTAGATCTCTGGGTGACGAGCGCAGTGCAGTGCTAGGTAATGATTTGGACTATTCATGTTCCAATAGCTGCGTGTCACTGTGCTGTTATGCTGCAGGTGTTAGATTAAGGGTTGATCAAGCCAAGATAAGTATTATAACTGTTGTCTAAGATTTACTTGTGTACAGATTGTGTATGTGAAGGCGAAGAGTTTTCTTGACCACGATTCTTTCTCTGTAGTCTATAGGTGCACCGAAAGTGGCATAAAACAATAAATTACATTTAAATACTATCTGTTGGGTTTTCTATTTATCCTACCATCTTTTAAGTAATTGACAGCACATTCACATCTAAGCTCACAGAATTAAGGCTATCCTGATGTAAATTAGGTTGTAACAGCTAACAGAATCCTAACTGATTCTAACACAGGCATGTTGCTTACCATCAGGCACATGTCTTGCTCGTCGCGTCAAACTTTATCTAAAAAAAAATTGGCAATCGTAATCTCTCGGTATCTTTTCATTTTTTAATGATTAGGGAGAACCTTCATAATGTAGTTACAAATGTAGAAACGCACATCGCGTATCACAGGTGCAATACGCATTTATTTTCGCAACGGCCAACCCAGACCGGTCAGACATAATTTAAAGATTTAGCCTCAAATCTAAGTTTCGTAATACCTACGTTTGACCGGCACATATCAGAAACATAAATTCCATATGTTTGTACGTACCGAGTTACTGTTTATTTATCTGAGCATGTGAAGAACGTACTTAGGTAAAGACGGCCTTCATACACACACCATGCGAAATTTCGTGAGACTGACATGTTTTAGAATGTGTGAAAATCAATACGTCATCGACCATAATCTGTATGGTTACATTATTTTTTTAAGATAGTGATGAGGCGGGCATAACGCGCACTTGATGGGAAACGGAAACCTAGACGTTCTTTTACTTGAGTCTTTGGCATAAATATGTTTTTTGACCTAACTTTTGGAGTATATGTATGTCCTAATATGTAGAAATTGTAATAACTCTAAATTCTTGAATCAAGGCGTGGTGGTCTATTAGCTAGAACATGCTATTCAAAATCGTAGGGTCGTGGGTGAAGATAAAGACCGTGAAGAGACCGGCAAGTTCCAAGAATTTTTCGAGGTCACGCCTCATCAGTCAACCCTTACAGGGCCAGCGTGGTAGATTATATACAGCCTTAACTTTGTCTTTAGGATAGAAGGCTCTGAGTAAAATTTAATGCTGATATTGAATGATTCTCGCGAAAATTGTGTCGTTAAAGTTATTTTTACGAATAATTAATCTGGGTGAATGTAATAAAAAATATTTAGACCATGGAGTAGTTTGTCATTAAAGACCACATCATTATTAAGTTATGTTATTAAAAATATAACTGTTTACGAAAACAAGTTCAAGTTCAAGTGAATAACACGTGAGTGCTGCCACGCACCAACCAGCGTGAGTGCTAGTGTTGGACTTCACTCATGTCAAAACATATCCCTGTCATGGTCGGCCAACCAGACAACATATTGGCCGATAGCATACCATCGCCGTTGGCCAACTCTGCGCTCAATTAGCCCAAATAATTAGCAGTCTGCATTATTTCCTACACACCTTATTAAGGAATGCTGTTTTTATAATCTTTTGAAACAATACAAATAATGGCTTAGTCAGTAGTAAGTCTCCCTACGGATTTGGAGGTCGTGATTTAAATTTCCATCCAAGACAACAACCATACTAATTTAAAAAATGGCAATGTTTGGATGGTTGGACGTTTATTGCTCAATCACGTCCTAACGTGTCAACGGATTGGTCTTAAATTTGGAACACAGTTAGATTATAGTCTGGAAGAACACATTCTACTACTTTTTATTCCGATAAAACAACGGGTAAAACCACGGCGCGCTGCTAGTAATAATATAATTTTGATAACATGAAATTATTATATTACTAGCAGTACCCCGCGGTTTTACCCGGGTTGTTCTCGTTCTCGTCGTTCCCGTTATTTCTCCGGGATAAAAAACTATAATCTAACTGTATCCCAAATTTCAGCCTGATCGGTTCATACGTTACGGCGTGATTGAGCAACAAACATCCAAACATCCAAAAATCCAAACATCCATACTTTGACATTTATAATATTAGTGGGATATTTTTTTAATATATCTCCGCTCTGGGTCATTCCTGAGGCAGAGAATAGCTATCGCTATTCAGCGAGGCAACGCAGCCAGCGTTTTGGGCACATTTGCACCGGGAACGATTCAGGGTGGGTTATTTAGTTAATGACTTTGTGGACCTGTGTTTCAATAATTAATGTAATTTTTAATTGTATTATTCTATAAATAAATATTTATCTGATATAATGTTAACATTTGATACTCAACGGTACTGATGCGCTGATTAGGGCAAACGAGTTGCTTACCATCAGTCGCACTTCTTGCTTGTCACAGTCAACTTCATATGACAAAGGAAAATAGAAATCTTCGCAAACTTGTTTTAAGTGTAATTAAATCTTCTTGATTTTTTTCTTGTCGATTTATTCGGCTAACTTTCTCTGTACTACACGTACGTTTTAATATATAGTTGTTTTTCGGTTTTACTGTAAAGTAATCCATACTATACTATATACTATATGATACTATACTATATAATATAATAAATGCGAAAGTAACTATGTCTGTCTGTCTGTTACGATTTACCGTCTAAGCCATTGAACCGATTTTGATGAAATTTGGTACACAGATAGACTAGACCCCGAAAAAGGATATAGGCTACTTTTTGAGAAAAGAGTTGGGGGGGTGATGAAATTGGGATGAAGGTTTGAATGGAAATTCGTCAATTTTGAAGATAAAACGATGAAATTTCGTATCTAAACTTTTGACACAAATGAATGTTTTTTATTATTATAGCCATATTTTATTATTATACCATATATAGTCGGTTATTATAGCCATTTTGAAATTAAGAACTGAAAAAAGAATGAAATGGGGTATGAAAGTTTATATGGAAATTCGTCAATGATCAAGATAAAACGATGAAACTGCGTATCTAGGTCCTTTATACGAAGCCAATCAATGTTTGTTGAATTTTGTTTGTGGTGCGCCAAACGAAGTTTTCACTTACAAAATACTGTCCGATTTACAGATTCATCTTAATATTCAATATTCATTTAGCACGGACGAAGTCGCGAATAAAAGCTATGTCTAATAAAGTTATGTATAATTTTAATCTGGCGCTGTTATCAAGAGAAAGTAACAATCAAAGCAATAATTTCAAGTTACAATTCATTTGAGCAAATGTTGTCATATCGTAAAAAAAAGTAATATTATTTTATTTTTGTTCGGTGCGAAATTTAAGTTTATGATATTTTGCACCAACACTTGCTTTTCAGATGTCTCGCACCGTGGCTCGATGGTTGATTTGATGATCAGTTAATTTTCAGTTAATTTGATGATCGCTTTCCCTCAAATGGAATTGGGCGTAACCAGCCGGATTGATAGCAGACGATCTACCGTCTAGCAAAAATGGGGTTTTCTTTGATATTTTTATCTTTTACTTGATATTTCTCTCTTTATTTTGGGTTAAAATTAAATAACTCGCATGTCATCGATACGAACGGCACACGAACGAGACAAGAGTGACACATGAAGAGAGATCCCTAAGCTCAGCAGTGCATGGTTAATATTGAGCTCAAATAAATGAAAATTTGTCCATTTGTAGGACAAATGTTTGTATTATGAATTCAGACATTTGTTCTATTTCTGGATGTTTTTATAAGTATTATATCAGCTAACTTGTTCTTTTAATACAGTTTTTGCTTAGTTTGGGGCTAGGTAATGTTGTGTGTGAAATGTCTACCAATATTTATACATATGTTACTAATTTCGAAGGTTTACGCAAAAATTAATGAAATGACTAGGATTTAAATACCTTGAACTCTTGCACTCTCCTTAACCTGATGACTAAAAATAGTTTTTACATATTTATAAAGAAAAATGTACTGCGGCACGTAGGTATTTAGTAAAACAGTGAGTAACAGTTTTCGCAACCGAAAGCCGAGAGTTTTGTCAAGATCGGCTGAGTCACAATCAGGCTGCGCAGGAGTCGATACAATGCGAAAGTATTGCACAGATATGCGTAAAATCTCGTTTGGATTGCTAACCGCTCAGACCAGGTCTCAACGAATTAGGAAGTTCTGGTGCCTTAGTGGCGAAATTAATCGATGATTATAATATTGACTGAATCGGTTTTATTTTCATTGTATTATTTTACAGCAACGGTAAACAAGCCTAATAACAAGTAACATCACACTGTCTCACGGTACGCAAGGCTATAACATCACACAGCCACGCAGCTATTGAAACATGAATAGTCCATGCAAAGCACTGCATTATGTTCGTCACACAGATTTACAGATAATTTATCTTTATGCCCACTTTTCAGACAATATTTTTTCTGGTTAAACATCCATTCCATTGCTCCATCATATACTGCATCGTTGCTCAACACCAGGCGAGACGGCTGCCAAGTGCAAACCTATAATTGTTGATAAAAGTACTCTCTTTTATGCAATTACATAAGTTAGCTAAAACCAGAATATAAATCGTTCACGGGGATCGCTAAGGACGGAGACCGCCTACCGATCACGTAGGCAGGACTTTCGATGTACGAATAATAAAATTCTTTGAACAGTTGGAACATATCTTCATTTTAGAGCAACTTATTTCGTGGCTTTAAAAGTGAGACGTAAAGAAATGTTCATAACTACTTGCGTAGCTTCTGGTCTTAAAGATCTTATATTTTATTCAATTCGACTAAAAACAGTAGGAGGCTGTATAAAGTGTCATAATGCAGACTATTTATGATCGTAGGTATGAAAAGCAGGAATTATACTCAATAAGAGAACAGTCAAGTTTATAAAAGTACATCTTTAGTGCATTGTTACAGTTCCAACATAGACCCACATTTATGCCAGCGAATAACAAAAAATAAAACTATTATATTATTACTTGTGTTTTGTGAAGAACAGTAATCCTACAGGGTGATAGTAACTTCGGCTAACAACATTATTACAATGCGCGCACACACACACACAAACAAACACAATAGACGGAATCTTAGTAGTTATGTTTTTGTGTGTACAAGCAGAGCACTGTAGATGTGTGTTTGTATGTATGTGTAGCGTTACATAATATGTTATTTAATTGCGAATTTAATTACTTTATTTAATTATGTGCTTGTTAGTTAAAATAAATGAAAAATGAAGAAACGTTTATTCAGACAAATATTGGGTTCACAAATGTTGACTGACAATTCAAAATGATGACAAATTTATTATTATTGTACTTTAATTTCTAAGTTTTCACAATATATTTTAGCGCTATCTATTTATAATTTTTTGTTATTATAAATGTTATTTATTTATTTGACTAATGGCCTTTCTGTTGTCATGAATTGATCTTCTCTACCACAGCTACCAATTCAATAAGTGTCAATGTACTATTTATTATATCATAACTAACGGTTCCTGAGCGCGTCGTAAACTCCATTCATAGTCGCGAAACACCCGCCACAAAACCAATAACCATTCCACCAATATCACAATCATTTCAAGGAACTCTAGTCTAATTCGTGCACGTGCGTCGAAGCCCTAAAGGCCAATTTTGTATGTCATATTTAACATTCACGAGGCAGAGCGTATCCTGAATTCATGATTGGAATTATTGAATCGTCCACTCTTATTTGACCTGCACTCGAATATAATTTTAAAAAGGCGGATAGGTCAGATTATGTTGGCTAGTGATACCAGTTGCATCAGGTCTCGGAGGAAGCGAAGGTTGGATGATAGTTTATGCGTTGAGGATGTTACGAGCTCGTCTTCCATCCTGACTGCATTTTTGACTGTGATGTAAGAGTAAACTTCATTGATACGATAGTCTATCGGCTATACAGTAGCTTGTTAACTAACCTAAATAATAAATAATAATCAGTCATCACTAAATATATTCTGGAATGAGTAGGTAGATCGTAATATGTCATGAAACGTGATAGTGTGTTATTAACACGCTTTTATTAGCTTGGTACGTTTGTTTCTATCAATCTATTTATCGGCGTAAACGAATCTTTTTTTTTTGTTTAATTTTTATCCATTTGGATCTTTGTTACTATTTCATTCAAAAACTACTGAAAAGGTCTGGAGAAAATTTGGTACATTGTAGATAATAGTCGGGAATACCTGATAGGCTATACGAGCAAATATTGGGAATATTTACTCAAGGTGACGTCAAACAAAATTAAAGCGATAAAATTGAGCTTATATTTTTTAAGTGATCTTAGTGACATAATCTATTTACAAATCATAGAATCATATTTCCTACGATTTCGCCACACATCATTGGATGATGTGTGGACGCCCATATGACAAATAAATCGGTGCCACTTTGCAAATTGACCGATTTCATCTAATGTCATTGTAGTTGAGATTGCAAAAACATTTTAGGGATAAAACTGAGATTTTATACATACCATCAAGTTACACTTTGACGTAGTGTAATATTCTTTTTGTACCTGTAAATCTACTTGTAGTCCGAATTTCAGCCTGATCCATTCGTGCGTTACATCCATACATTGACATTTATAATTTTATATTATAGTAGGAAGGATATAAAATATAAACAGTAAACATCCTGCACTAATTGGCAACACTTTGCGTTTCCAGTGCTAGGATTCGTGGACTTCTCTCAGAAGGAGAGAGTAGAGGCTTTATTCCACCACATTGACAAGTGCGGGCTGGCGAATAACACATAACATATTATCTTGGAAAGAGAAGCACTCACTAGAGAAGTACACTTAACGGTTTTAATTTCCAAACCTTGGTGCTGGGAAAATGATCTACACATTATTTTTTTTTGCTTTAATACGTTTACACTTGACCGCCATCACGCCTGATGTTAACGCTAGTGTTGCGGTCTACGATGAAACGTGCTTACCAAGAAAAAAACACCAAGATTGTAAGCATCGGGAAAATCCCACTCAGGCAACGCATTCCAAATCCTATACGTTCTTACTACAAAACATCACATACCTTTTTACAGCATCTGGCAGCCCCCGATAGTGCCATCATTCAAATACCAATTTCACAGCAGCAACATTTGTACAAAACCTCGTTCTTCAAGACCAAAACTTTCGCAATGGAAAATTTCAAGATCCGTGTTACGAATAACAATTAAAACTGCAATATTAATCATCTGGATTATCTAACGGTTAGCTCAACAGACAAAATCGATGTAGTAAAACATTATCATAAAATTTTGGTGCTGTCGGTACGTTGCAATTTTGGTGCAATCCTGCGTCGCGGTCACTTTCGACGATTACGTTGCACAACGATGCATCTCCGATCGAGTGACATTCCGTAGTAGCTTCGTTTCGGTTCCGTTTCCATACATCATGACGCAATATGACATGGCATGCATATTTACATAAGTTTACCATATAATTGTGAAGCTTACAAATTAAATCTTAGTTGTTTGCTGTACTAAATGTAAATAGGTTTTTGGCGCAAATGTCAAACCCTTCGTACAAGTCTTTTATATTGTATATAATTTACAATAGCTGTATCTTAAGTACCATATGGTACTTAAAGTAGAGCTATTTTCTAATGCTTTTCTATCCTAATTTTGTGCAATCTCTGAAAATATACCTATTGTTTGCTTTTTAATTTTATAGATTGATGAGATGACTCAGAAGACATGTACGATACTAGGTACGATACTGTCCAAGGCAGCTTCTGCAAAGAGACTCGACTACAAACTTGTCGTAAATGTTAGGAACGACAAAGTTTAAGATAATAAAATATAAAAACCGCAAAATCCTTGAATTAAATAAAAAAAACAGTATCACGGCTCATTTATTTAATCTCAAGTACTAGTGAGTAGTGACCCTCGACTCACGAAATCCTAATGTGTATTCAAGGCGTGCCAAAGTTGGCATAGAGGCTTCGTTGAGGCTCTCAATCTCGGCGGATGGGTCAACATCTTTACTGTGTACCTTAAGCTTGTTGGTTTACGACTTTGGCTAATAAAGTTGTAATGAAATTAATGATAACTTTTGATTTGCTTCACAAAATTAGACGATAAAGACGAGGCGATTTTATTGATGTATTCTCGCCCGATATTAACAATAATGTAGTTACATTATAATATCAAACACAGGTTCGCTCCTGTATGGAGTACTGTTCGCACCTTTGGGATGGATCGGCTAAGTATCAGCTGGAAGCTCTGGAATCAATCGAGAGACGTGCCAAAAGGCTCATAGGCAACGACACTCTTGTGCGAAAAATACTTCAAAGTCTTGAACATCGCCGAAAAATTGCTAGCCTATCGGGTTTTTATCGGATACACTTCGGAGAGTGTGCAACTGATTCCATGATCTGATACCACCCTGTCTTTTTTTCTATCGGAATGCTCGTAGCTCAAAAAAGTGACATCGTTTCATAGTTGATGTTCCAAAGACACGAACTAAGAGATTTGACTCTACTTTTGTGATAAGAACGTCTAGGCTGTGGAATACGTTGCCTGAGTGGGTTTTCCCCTATGGTTACAATCTTTGTGTCTTACGAATCGAGAGTGAATCGGTTTTTTCTAGGTAAACACGCTCCATCGTAGACCGCATCGTCGCTAAACATCAGGCGAGATGGCAGTCAAGTGTAAACCTATATAAGTTAAAAAAAAAAGTTAGCAGATTATTGATTTGGCCACATCGTGATACGCCAGCATTTCGTACTCTAGCCATCTTACAACAGCGTTCAACGATAGTAAAAAAATACCTACAAAAATGAGATATTGGCGAACTACCTATAGCGAAATTGAGAATTATATTTGATTAATCCATTTGTAAATTTGTATGTTGAAAACGTGCAAAATGTCTCATTGCGCTCAACGTGCCGATAACGTTGCATTTAGTTATAAGGACGCGTTAATGTCCCATAAATAATTTGACTTTTTCCCCTGGTTGCCACTTATATGGGAAACGCCTCAATAGAAAGCTGGCAATTTTTCAGTCAAAGCCATTCATTCTTCTCGTGTTCTCGTCATTTATTCTCAAACGATATGCTCATTCACAATTTAAATACGTGATTCAAAATTTTTGCGAAAGAATAATTACTCCAAACACGTATTACGCAAGCTCTGTTGAAAGTTAGGATGCTCTGCAATCAAACTAGTGTAGACCACATTTTATAACTGTTATTAAAATCATGTATGAAGAGATAAGCCGGTACCAACGGCAAGGTCGAGTTGAAATTAAATGATGTAGGTACTAAGTATCACTAACACCCGTATACTGGGCTTGTACAACTCTACTAAGAGAACGAAAGGGCATTATTGTTTACCGGCACCCATTCGATCGAGTTTTTCTTTTTATTACATCATAAATTAACTGACAAAATTGACTAATGTTTCATTTTTTATTTTAAAGATGTGACAAAATGAGCAGGACATGTACACCTGACGGTAAATAAAACGCCTGTCCATAACAGCACAGTGACACTCAGCTATTAGAGCCTGAAGAGTCCAAATCACCTGCACTCTCTGCAATCACTGCACTGCGCTCGTCACCCAGAGATATTAAGATGTTTTGTCTCTATGCCCTGTAATTTTGTAAGTTCATTACTAAACTAAGACTAGACATGAGAGTTTTAAAGATGTATGAGATAAATAAAATAAATATTGGTGGACAATTCACACACAACACCATCTGATCCCAAACTAAGCAAAGCTTGTGTGATGGCGGCCAGATAGCTGATATAATACTTATATAGTTTTTAAATACATACTTATTATACATAAAAACACCCAGAGACAGTGCAAACATTTGAATTCATCACACAAATATTTGCACTGGGTGGGGATCGAACCCACGACGGCTTCGCAGGCAGAGCTACTACCAACTAAGCCACGAGGCCAGTCAATCAAGATAGGATCAATTACCTGGGACAAATACTGTAGGTTTCGTTCTCTCCTAGCACAAATATTTGTGTGATGAATTTAGATATTTGTTTCAGGTCTGGGTGTTTCAATGTATCGTAAGTACGAGTATGTATTTATTACATTGCCTGCATTCATACATTTAAAGTTTTTTTTTGTATTATGTGCTATGTGACGCTACCAAACGATAACTGTTTCCTATGGTTTGGATAAATGTATCGAATTGAATTAAATATACAACGTATCCCTTTCAACTCACAATTTTCTGCTTCATCCGGTATAGCAGCAAGCTTTTAGTCTTCCCTATACTTCCTAGCATAGCATAAAGATAATTAGATAGAGATTGAGATTGATTGAGATTGTGGTACAACAAATAAAAATATTACAGTGAAAAGCTTAAAAACTAGCACCACAAGTGGCAAGTAGGTTGTGAGTTCGATTAGGTATAGAACACATATTTGAATTCAGATATTTGTTGTTTATCTGAGTGTTTCTATGTATCAAAACTGTGTATTTATGGTTAGAATTTCTATAATATACTTATTACCTATATTTTATAATATATATTCAACATTATTAATCACAAAAAAATACATTAATACAAAATTTATGAATTATAACAGCTAACAAGTTCTTATTAAAGAACGTGTTGACTTACATAGACTAGGGCGAAATAGTGTTCCGTGAGAAATGTCCAACAAATGACAAATAGGTATTAGGTACTGTTTAGACAGTAGGTATTTACTGTTTTTTTTTTACTTTCGACTTGTGATTATCGTGAAATTGGATCTGAGTTAGGATATACTTTGAATTGGCCTACTTTTTATCTCAAATATCTTAGTTTGGGGATATTTCGAATTGCAGGAAGAATTCCTACAAACATTTGTTTACCTACCTACTTACTAGCAGCACCCCTCGATGTTACCCACATTGTTTCCGTAGTTTTTAAATTCAGACTCTAAATTCCGATCTATTCCTGACGTGATTCAACAACAGACGTCCAATTCGTAGGGTTGGAACTTTATTAATCCTGCGCGGAACAAGACGCGGATAGATACTGGTATTCTGTACCATGATTGCAGTAATAGTTCGCGAAGTATACCAGTACACTTATAATCCCATAATCTGTTAGTGGATAGTCTCGATAGCTCTCAATCGCTTCCTGCCACGTAACAGCAGCTCGATAGAAAGTGTCATGACTGGACGTCACTCTGACGTATTTGCTGATCATAGCTTAGCTGTTTGCTTACCATACTTGGGCTGCGTCTGAGATCCGTGGATGGAAGTAATAAGTATGAGTACTCATTACTTTCACGGCAAGTTCTTTGTTATTTTTAGAGTTCCGTACCACAAAAGGAAAGTAATTGTTTATTTCCAAAAAAAAAACAAAAACTAATTTGAATTTAAAATTAAACTTACTGAATTTCATATTTTTTGTGACAGCGAGGTGGTACGAATACGTCGTTCAGGTAGGTATTAGAATGTTGATGAAATTGAAATTTGTTTATGTTTCAAAAACTACAAACACAACCGAAATGAGAACTTGTCTTGAATTTTGTCGGTTAAAAACTGAGCCAGTTTAGGGTGACTTCGCCGTAAATCTTAAGTACGTCTAGTCTAGTAAGTGAGAATACGTCTCTAAAGTTTATTTGAAACAGACACAATCGTGTATCACGCAAAACGAATAAATGATCATTCAAGGAAATGAAAATGTACAACAGTTCCCGATCCCGTATTTATTATATATCCCGTATTTAGCAGTTATTTTCTCGGGATAAAAAGTACTCTTTTATTTATTTTTTTAAATAAAGAGTGACGAGACGAGCAGAACATGTTCCTGATGGTAAGCAACATGCCTGCCACATAACAGCATAGTGACACCCAGCTATTGGAACGTGAAGAGCCCAAATCATTACTTAGCACCGCACTGCGCTCGTCACCCAGATATCTAAGTTGTTATATCTCTAAGCCCTGTAATTTCTCTGGAAACATTGCCCTTCAAACCGGAACACAGTAATGTTTGCACATTACTGCTTGGCGGTAGAATAACTGGCAAATGTGTGGTACTTCCCCAGGCGGACTCTACTAAGAGTCATACCACTACAGACTCCTACCACTACAGAGTCCTACCACTACAAGAGTCCTACCACTACAAGAGTGTACTCAACGTGTTATTTATTCCAAATTATTACTTTTCTATGTATTCAGTTTTGCTCAGATCCCTACAGTAGTGTTTGCTTGAAACAGTAACAGATATCCATACATAAAAGCTTTCGCATTTATAATATAGTTAGATTTTGCGTTGATCTATAACTATGAAATTTATACAAGTTATAATGTATTGTACCACAAGTATAGAAAAAAATATGAACCTATGCATTTAACAATAAGATTATGAAAATTTTGTTAGTAATTTAAAAAGTACATCAGACACCTCGGAATATTATTTATAAAATATAACTACAAATTTCTACGGAACTCTCATTTTCTTTTTTGTTTAAGAGACTGGCAATGTCTAACGAAGACTGAGAACAAAGACAACACTCAAAACCTTACAATTATACAACACAACCAAAACTTAATATTGTAGAAAGCCTTGTCCAATTTAATTTGTAAGTATGCATTTTCTATTTTGAATAGGTAATCTTTGCAAAGTCCATCGGGGATAAATCGCACCTTTGTTAATAATTCTACTGGCAAAGCAATATCGTGCTTATAAACATTACTGTGTTTCAGTTTGGAGGGCAACGTTTCCAGAAAAAATGTAGAATGAAAGATATAATTCATCTTATGTCTTACATCATATCTGGATGACAAACGCAGTGCAGTACTAGGCAGTGATTTGGTATTTTTATTGACGTGATAACGTCTTATAATTCGGTGAAGCCGGCTGAACGCCCGCAAAACATGACGTCATGTAACGTTACCGTTACCGTTAGTTCGTCGTCCGTGTCATGCAGACGAAGCTGAGCGCTGAGGGCGCCACCCGCCGAGTCGAGCGGTATCACTACTCGCGCTATCAGCGTACTGATTTCTTAAGACGTTGTCACGTTTAACTATCGTCAGTAAACCGACTTTACAGACAACCATTTTTTTTTTTAATTGTTGCTTGGTTTTATGCTGTTTTAGTTGGATTTACAGTCCTGTCGAATCTTAGAACACACCTTCGAAATTTCAATCCTTGTTAAATTGAAAGAAATTTCGTATGTAAAGTGGGTTCATGACTATTCCCGTTTACAAGTTACGCGTTGGTTTGTACTGATAACTAAAAACTATCGGCGATTTTAGATATTGTTTAACATAAAAACAAAAATGCTAAAACAAAATGACACAATCTTATAACTAGCGAAGCAATAGTATAAATAAATAAAGTGGCCAAGTGCGAGTTGGACTCGCCCATGAAGGGTTCCGTTGCAGCAAGTAACATTATATACATAGTTCTTGTAGTTCGTTGTAACTTTGATCGAAGTTTCAATAATAGTGTATTTATGACGTACTAAAAAAAAACTACTCATCAGATCAAGTTCAAACTAATTTTCGTTGGTAGTTTACATGGTAATGTACATCATATATTTTTTTTAGATTTTTCATTCTCTTACTTTAGAAGTTAGAGGGGGGGGGACACACATTTTACCACTTTGGAAGTGTCTCTCGCGCAAATTATTCAGTGTAGACGAAAATGATTTTAGAAACCTCAACATCATTTTTGAAGACCTGTCGATAGATACCCCACACGTGTAGGTTTGATGAAAAAAACAATTTTGAGTTTCAGTTCTCAGTATGGGGGGCAACCCTAATTTTTCTTTTTTTTAATTTTTTCTGTTGAAATCTTAATGCGGTTCACAGAATACATCTACTTACCAAGTTTCAACTGTGTAGTTCTCATAGTTTCAGCAAAAAGTGGCTGTGACATACGGACGGACAGACAGACAGACAGACAGACAGACATGACGAATCTATAAGGGTTCCGTTTTTACGTTTTACGGAACCCTAAAAACTACTTAAATAATAAAGTGACGTAACGAAGCAAATGATTTTTTTAAAGAGAAAAATAAGTAGAAATCTAAATTTTTACACTAACTTTGTATAACCTAACAAAGAGTTGTTTCTTCTAGGCAACCGAATAATAAGGCAGGAAACGTACGAAACAAATGAAAATGAAATTATACCCAATTAACTAACTTTTAATCTAAATAATTTTTCGAATTGAGCAAAATATATGAAGGTAAGATAAGATAAGAAAACTCTTTATTAAAAGCCATAAAGCAAAAGAAAGACAATAAACTTAACTAAATATCAAAAAATGACAATTAAATTGGCGGCCTTATCGCTTATAGCGATCTCTTCCAGGCAACCGTGCACGGATTAGATACAAAAGATAGGAACATGGCCCTTAGTAAATACATTCGATTTAAATTATCAACAACATTACGAGGATTATTAGGTAATAAATACATAAAAATATACTTTAACGTATTTAGTAAAGCTGTCGTCCTTTGCTCTGCTTATTACATGGCATTTTTATACTTCTAAGGCTTATTACAAGGACGTAATTAATATTCATTCGTTACTTTAAGTTGTGGTTCATTTTATACAACCTTTTGGCTATTTACCAATACATTATCACAAAAATATTGTAGAATTAGAATGATGTGAAATTGTAAAAAAACCTAACTTTAAAAATCTAACCTTTGTTTAGTTGCCAAAAGCATATACTTGGTTACCTAATCTCTGCCTAAATAGACACGAAATCTAAACACTTGCTTGTTTAAGATGGCCTATGACCTCCAAAATTAAATCATACAATAAATTTAGATCCGCGTTTTGACATGCCGAGTCAATTATGTAAATTCTAATGTGAATCTTACTAGTTTTACAAAAGTTACATATGAGATAAGGCAAGTCTTTGTTATAAATTACGGATTTATTGATTTTACATAATATTTGAGATTGCTGATGAGTCATAATATAGGTAATGGACTAGTTAGTCACTTCTCAGAAATTCACTAACGGCGCCCCCCTATGTACCCCAAACCCATACCCAATCCTACTAATATTATAAATGCCAATATTTGGATGTTTGTTGCTCAATCACGTCGGAACGTATGAACGGATCAGGTTGATATTTGGAACACAGATTATAGTCTGGAAGGACATAGGCTTTATCGCGGTAAAATAACGGGAACGGGAACTACACGGGTAAAACCGCGGGGCACTGCTAGCAGGTGATTACTAACTTTAACGGGATAAAGAATACCCATTACTTTATGTAATTTACTAGAGGTTCATTCAAAACAGGTCAGCTGTCACAAAGATACGTGGGAACAAACATACATAAGTATAATCACACAATCTGTCGCCTTTATAATAATAATATTTCTGTGATTATCCGAGCTAAAAATCTGTACAAATTTTGGGGAAATTTATTCGCGAAACATTTTTTCGAACATTTAGTATTGTAAATGCCCAGAGAGATTCACAAACCCCTAATTTATACCTTTCGATTCCTAAAATTGGCAGAAGTGATGTCATGCTTTAATTTTGTTAACTACCTGAGGACCACAACAACGAAAAGCCCCGCGTTTTGTGAAGATTCAAAAGAAATGTACGTAAATCAGTATGATATTATCATCTTACATCTGATGATAATAATATCATACTAATGTTATAATGACAGAACTTCATCTATAAAGTTTTAGAAAACAGCTGACAAACACATTTTTAAATCATATTTTTCCTCCGACTTCAATTTACTATTAATTAAATTCAGACACTCTGCTGTGTAAGCAAATTTTAGTTTTTTTTTTCATAGTTCAGAAAATGCCAAACTGATTTAAATAAATTTCGATTCACAACAATAGGGTACAATCCAAAAAAAACTAAGTAGCCCGTTAGTTAGATTGCTAAAAAATATTGTACACGTATTTTTTCTTTTGTTTCACAAACAAAAAAATACGAAGATACAGCGCTTCGAAGTTTCGTGTCACTTGTGAGTACGATTTTTACTCACGAGTGACGTCGCGACCCCCCACTCTTGAAGTTTGATGGTCTATATTATCTTTGACGATTTTTAATATTATATAAAAACAAAAAATACGTGTCCAATATTTTCCATGATGTAGCTGACGGACTAATTAGGATGGTGTATTTTTGACCCAGTCCGGTACCCTATTGGCGGCGCAGGCACAAAATAATATACAATCGAATTGAGAACCTTTTAAATTAACCTAACCTAATTTTACCTAATTTTACCTAATTTTAAATTAAATTAACCTTGAGAAATCCGCCTTTTTGAAGTCGAGTAATTATGGAAGTACATAATGTATTTCTCTATGTCTATATAAAAAGGTGTGAGTGGAGTCCGATTTCTCAAAAGTGAGGGGGTCAAAAGTCAGTTGTCACACTTGTCAATCCACAATGTGCCATTGTGGTGGATTATGGCCTCGATTCTCTTATTGAAAGAAATTCCCTAGTCCCAGCAGTAGAAACATTAAGTGGACTGGTTATGATTTACCTTATTGTGCTAGATATGGTAATTATAATATTATGTATCGTGATAAAAGTATTATTATTTCAGCTATGTGAATATGTGATTGCAATAGTACACGCTTTTGTTGGTTTGGGGCTACATAGTGAACTGTGTAACCAAATGGTCACGAACGTTTATTAATTTACTGCTTGACCGAAGACTTTAAGCATATGGAGACACCTTTATATGCCCACAGCTGGGACTCGGTGCATTCTCTCACAACGAGAGGGTCAAGGCCAAAAGCCACCAAGTACAACTTGGTGGATGACAGATGTCCACGAAAAAAAATCTTGTAATATATTGGTCAAAGCCAGTAGTAGACTTGTTCAACCATACTCAAAAAATACTAATAGTTAGAAACACTACGGTTTTATCAAAAATCAAAATGTATTTATTTCAATTAGGTATTACAAAATACACTTATGAATTGTCATTAAATAACTACCATAAAATTATTAAAAAAAATTGCATATCAATAGGTTCATAAGCCAATATAAAATTAAAATAAAGTAAGTTATTAATTTTCACAGTATAAACAAAACGAATTATAAAAAATAAAGTAATACTATGAAAAATGTATAAATTGCGGAGATATAAAAATAGGAAGATACCAACAATGTATTTCCCTCCGTTTAGTTCATGTCAAATTTAAAATTTATGAAATCACATGTTCTCGTCACAGCGCCGTTACCGCTTTTTACCTAGAAAAATCTGAACAATTAACAAACGCATCGGGTATCCAATAACGCGTTTGTTACGTGTTATCTATTGGTATAATAGACACGTGGTAGTATAATCTAAGGCTATAAATCTGTTTTTAACTGTATGCAATTAGGGAATTAACGCCACTTAAACTAAATACCCAACGGAATATATCGCTCCAAGTTTACAATTAATAGCAGTTGCCTAATTTAATCATTAGAAATTGGCTCGATCTAGGCAAAACAAATTGGCTTTAGCTAATTAACTGCGAAATATTGACTAACTATTTGGCTGCAGACGCGGCTATTTGACTAGCTGGACATCTGCTTCGTAATAAATATCGTAAGCGACTTTTATTAGTAATCGAAAATGAAAACTTTCAACGTAATTAATCTACTTACTGCGTTTACAATTTAGTATTTAAAATACTATTACATCAAAGATATAGATTAAAAAATGGTTGTGTGTAATCTAAATCTATGAAATACCAACGGCCCGTTCCGGCTTCGCTCGGATAATAACCTAGATACCAACTGCAGTGCCATCTCCCGGGCTGATTTGTGAGTCTAAAATTTAGACTCTAAACAATCCAGGACCCTGCCCAAACGTATACAAAAAAAATCATTCAAATCGGCCGACCCGTTTAGTAGGAGTTCACTTACAATGAAAAGTGGCATTGATTTTTAAATACATAGATGAAGTTTTGTATTAAAGACTAGGTAGGCATTGCTATCGTATCAGGTCTATTCCATTTTTTTTTTAGGTTTTTAATAATCTCCGTTGCTTTTTTAAGCTATTGCATAGCTTTTATCGCGGGCCTGGAGACTGAATGTTACTAATGGTGCATCTCTTTCTTATGTTCACAAAAAAAGAGGGAGGGAAGGCTGTCACGCCGTCCTCCCCACTCGGTCATTCGACTTTCAATCTTATGCTTTTACATTTACAGACTAAATGCTCTTAGCAGTGTTGCCAACTTAACGGATTTCCCGTGATACGTAGGGTGATTATGATGTCAATGAGTGAGTATAAATGAGTAAGGTTTATTACATTGTTTCTGAATGTGCGAAATCTCTGAATAATCATCTATTGTAAAATTGGTAGCGTAATAATGTATTATATTATTATTATGTATTTAAAAATTACTTCAGATAAAAAATATATTTATATTATACATAATTTGTTGCATATATTTTTTAATAAATTTAGTAACTAGCATTTTTTGGAATTGGAATAAATTAGGAACATAAGCTCTACAGGTTATGTAGGTTATTCCAATTCCAAAAAATTCTGCCTATTTGTTGTGATTTCTTTATGTTAAATATTTTTTCAATAAAAGTGTTAATTTTATATTTGACTAAAAACAAATAAGAGGATTTTCAAGTAAATGTGTGGTTTAAGGATAATTATTTTTAGGAGTTGGAAACACTGTTTCAATTTTTTTTTTTAAATAGTAGTTGTGGGCGATTATGATTGATCGGCTAGATCGATTTATTTTGTGTTACTAATGTTGAAAATCGATTATGGAATTAGTAACTAATATGTTTTCAAAATCGAATGATATTAATAATTAGTTCTACTGATCGTGTTTTACGACGTCAACGACAGTTGTTCCGTGACTTAATCTAGACTCTAGACATTGGTTCAGTTTGGTTTGTTTCGATTTTATTACGGTGGTGTGAAACGTGACGCTTTTTACTTGTAATAGTGGATTTAATTAACGGTAAGTTTATCAATTTTTATATTGATATGTTTTATACTTGTTAGTTTTAGGTACCTAACTCTTTTCGCTCGTTGTCCCGCTTTTATACCGAGTTGCCGAGAGTCCGCAGTCCGCACTCCGCATCGTGTTGTCTCTTTCTCACCCCACGCGGCTGTGTTGTGAGTGAATCGAGTCGCGCGCGACTAGCGGCCGTGCGTGCGTGACTGACTACTAATTAGTCACTACAAACTGTCATAATCGAGATATCTCGAATCATCGTCATAATCGAATGATTTCATTAGTATATCTCATAATCGCCCACCTCTAGTAAATAGAAAATGGAAAATGGACGAAAAAAGGGAGGTTATGTTTACTGTAAAAATATTTTCTTTCGGATTATAGGTACCTAACAGAAAAGAAAAAGAACTGTGGTATTATCTTTTAAAATAGTTACCATAAACCTATAGTTTCTTCCCGTGTCGACTCTTGTCTACATGTTCCAATAATTTGTGAGACTGTGTTGTGATAAAAAAAATACCAATCGCATGTTGAGTAAATGCTATCTTAACGTGCATTCGTGGAGATATACCAATAGTATAGACCAATCATAATTTTGCTTGCTCCCGAAGATATGAGATTGTAAGATAGGTACTGCGTTTTCGTGGTGCATTTTGTAATGAATACGAACTTTTAGTACTTAAAAGTTGACAATTGTTTCACGGTTGATGTTCCAAAAACACGAATGGATAGATTTGACTCCACTTTTGTGATAAGAACGACTAGGCTGTGGAATATGTTGCCTGAGTGGGTTTTCCCCGATAGTTACAATCTTGGTGTCTTCAAATCAAGAGTTTTTTAAAAGTTATAATTATTATAAGGCTTAACTGCCACAGACTTCAAAAAGATGAGTAAGTAGCGCTTCTAAAATATATACATTTTTTTATAGTATAGAGTGTATGATACGAGCAGGACATGTGCCTGATGGTAAGCAACATGCCTGCTACATATCAGCACAGTAACACTCAGCTACTGGCACACAAAGAGTAAATAATTACCTAGCACTGCACTGCGCTCATCACCCAGAGATCTAAGATATTATATTTCAGAGCTCTGGAATTTCGAAAGAAAATTTGAAAGAAAGAAGTATTTATTGGCTTAAAACCGAAACTCAGTAATGTTTGCACGTTACTGCTTGGTGGTAAAATAACTGGCAATTATTTTAATTAAGTTTTTGGTTCTTATATTTGTGATTTTCAATTTGGTTAACCTTTTAAAGAAATAATCCATCTTTTCAGTGCAAAACAAATTTTAATAACAAAAAGATATACAGATATAGATTATGACTGATTATTTTGACTGTGCTTGTGGCTTAGTGGTTAGTAACTCTGCCTGCGAAGCCGAGGGTTGTGGGTTCCTTTCCCACCCAGTGCAAATATTTGTGTGATGAATTCAAATGTTTGCACTGTGTCTGGGTGTAGAAACACCCAGAAACACAGAAACACATAGAAGTACATAGAAATGTATAATAAGTATGTATTTAAAACTATAAATAAGTATTATATCAGCTATCTGGCCACCAACGTACAAGCTTTGCGTAGTTTGGGGTCAGATGGTGTTGTGTGTGAATTGTCCACCAATATTTATTATACACATTTATATACAATATTGTAACTATTTATACCTAATAATTAAACCTAGCTATTTTAAAATGAGATTGTTAGAGAGCATCGAATTGGTGGAAATAATATGGATTTAATTGTTGTTGGTACTAATCCAGTCTACACAAATTATAATAATAAAATATTAAAATATTATAACCACAGTACAAGTCATATTGATTTTAATAAAGACTTTACAAGTAATTCATTTGGTCATTCGTGCGACAGATTATGGTGGAAAAGAGACTTGAAAATGTCGACCAGTAAACATGAGAGTATTTTGAAAACAATACTGCAGGTAATCTTAATTATAAATATAGTTTCACAAAACAAGCTGTCAAAGACTGACTAGATTGTATACTTCTCTGCATTTTTTTTATGGTAAACAAATGTCACTCTTCAAAATAACAGCAATTTCGAAAAATTGTTAACATCCCTATTGCTTATGTTGATAAAAATGCATGCAACATGCAATAGCTTTACCGCGGCAGTCCCCGAGTGCCACACATCTTTTTTATGACAGATGATTATTTCTTTAGTGGCATAAGTGATATGTTTTGTGATTCTTTTTCGGGCGGAAAATTTGTTGACAAAACTAAACAACTACAAAAATTGTACTAAGTACACATAATTCCTAACAAACTACTTACACTTAACACATCTCAATTATTCATAAGCCGACGAAGGTCTATAGATAATCAAGAACTCTTGTATGTGGGCTTGAACATCTTGCTACGTGTAGCTCTAACTATCGAATCCAGCGGAAAAAACAGTTCCGAAATTCAAAATATAAATGGAATAATGACATATTTAGCTCAACTCTGTTTGCTATATTCCAAATATTTACTCAAGACATACGCGGGCCAAAAACGCTGTCATACTTTTGAAGTCAAATCGGTCGATATTTGTGACGTCAATAGAACATGTAGCGGCGAAAATTGTGTGAATGTTAACTTTGAATACGGAAGTTTGAATTCCAGTATCAGGATTAATAAAAAAAAAGGAACAAAGATATAAACACAAAATACCTAGATAGGTACAGGAATAGGAATACAATTTAACGAAGATACAGGAACAAGAGATGTACAACGATTAAGATAGAAAGGGTGCGGAAGAGGCATGAAATAAATTACTCAAATATTTTCCCATTCGGGAATTGAAAGCTAGCTTTAGTATTTATGGTTTGATAGGTAACTAACTGAGGACAACTGGCATTGATATGACTGGGACAATAAAGGGATTTATTGAAGAAAAATACAGCTTGTATTTGATACTACCACTGTTTACTGATCAAACAGGTAATTAGTAGGTAAGATAGTGGTAGTAAGGTTTTGAAAATACTCGCCAAAATTTTAACTTACAAATATAGCGAGAAAATTTGGTGCCATGTTAAAAGATCATCTTAATTTTTTTTTAAAACAGAGCTTACTTCCCTAGTCTATTTGTAAAATCATAATGCAACTGAAATATCTTACCAGTAAAAATTAAAAAATCCTCATAACAAGTTCCTTATTAAATTTCAAGCACAAGTTCACTTCACTTCGTTCACAAGAATTAAAACTAGATCACTTCGTTTTTTCGAAACGCACTAAATTAAAAATTCGAATTAACGCGCGGATTTTCGGTAAATTTAAAAACCTTATCATGAAGCAGTAAAGTCGTGATTCGCGTGTATCGCTTCTTTGTTTAGATTAGCGCGTGAATGCGTGGTCGCGGCACCGCGTTTGACGCAAGTTTGCGCCTGCGCTTACCTACGGTGTATTCGCGAGTGGGTGACATACGATTTGGGTGAATCCGTCAAGTTTCCTTTTATAATTTTCCATATTTCCAAAGTCAGATGGCCTAGATCCTATAAGTCGGGGTTCCGTGATTTTTATGACATACTAAACGATTTTTAAGTTTTTAAAATTTATGGTATGTATTCTAAATTTTTGTTGATGATTCAGACCTTGAATCTTATAAATTTAGCAACTTGGTATAAATTTAAAAAAGGTTGTAATTTGTTTGGAGAAAAAGTGTAAATAGATAAAAAAAATATACTTAATGTAAAATGGCTAGGTACCTACACATTCGAATTTGGGTTCATAATGCGCCCAATCCTCAATCCTAGCATTGTTTTGTACTTTGTGCAATCAATTAAGTTTTTTTTTCTCTAAAATAATCTATGTTATCTATCTACATGGTCTACATCTAAGTAAGGATATACATTTTTTCAACTATACCTATTTTTTGTTTCCACCATACGTAACTCCTGGTAATTAATTACCCCCTTTTTTACAGCATAGTGACGGGACGAGCAGGACATATGCCTGACGGTAAGCAAACTCGCCTGCCTATTACAGCATCGTGTCACGCAGCTAATGGAACATGAAGAGTCCAAATCATTACCTGACATGGTGTTGTGTTCCTCACCTAGGTGGCTAACTGTTGAAGATGAATATGATTTTTCATTAATTAGCCCTGCAATTTATCTAGAAGCATTGCTCTTCAAACCGAGACAGTGATGTGCCGTGAAGTGAAGTTGTGAAGTAAACACTATTACAACGGTAGAAATCGTCGAACACTATTCGTTATTAGTTATTCGGTGTGGTATTACCTCGTGCGGAAAGAGTCCTACCGAGTTGTTACTACTAAGTTGTTATACATCTGTTTCACTTTCATTGGCCTATGGACAATTCAGAGGTGTTTAGCATAAATAAATGGTTAGTTATGTATGTATGAATAATTAAGACTTAGGCTAAAAAAATTGCTATAGTTATGTCTAACATAAAACGCAGCATGATTCACTTTCACCGCTAACGAATTACTTTCTGTTTCAGAAGAATGTGTATTTTATCGTTTGAAGCAGACAAGCGAGATGCATCGCTATAAATTATGGAGGAAATAGGAAACTAAACTACTTGGTCGTAGGTGTTGAGAGGTCAGTCGTTATAAGTTATAATAATACATAGATTTATGACTACGTATCAATAATTCTCATTTGAATTGGGTAGAATGTTTGTATTAAATAATAAGTGTGTTGACACACTGTTTTAATTAAATTTTTTAACGATCGTAATATTCTGTATCAAATTTTAATTATTTTCATTTGTGATGAGTCACCGATCCTCATCCTCTTCTTTTTTTAAACTGTTATTGATAGGAGATAAATGGGTTTTTTTTTCTAGAAATCAGGTATTTTCCTACAATGTCGTTCAATTTTCTGTTTAACAATTTATTTCGATTTGTCTGTTAGCTTCGTCATATATTATCACAAAGAAACTAATATAACAAAAAGTTTATGTTTTTATCCCTTCACCCCTTATTTGACTAAGTAAAGGATGTATAACTACTATGACCACAGTACCGTTTCCTAATATACATATAGGTATATATCCTGTCACATTTGTGATCAAATTGTTTTAATAAGAGTGACATATAAACAGCATACTAAATTGTAGGTACGTCATTTATTGACAACGATAGGTACAGTGTGTACTTATTTCTTATTTGTTAACATTTTATAGATTGATACATTTTCTAATTAAGCGTAGCACAAAATAAATTAATTTGCTCCGAAAAACCAATTTAATTTAAAATTAAATTTCTCTTTAAATAAACTCAACTAAATTTTATATCTTTTGGGAAATCTACCTATATCATCGTCCAGATAAAGGTAGGCAAATTTTCGTTTTTAGGGTTCCGAAAAACGTAAAAACGGAACCCTTATAGATTCGTCATGTCTGTCTGTCTGTCTGTCTGTCTGTCCGTCCGTATGTCACAGCCACTTTTTGCCGAAACTATGAGAACTATACCGTTGAAACTTGGTAAGTAGATGTATTCTGTGAACCGCATTAAGATTTTTACAAAAGTTTTTTAAAAAAACAAAAATTAGGGGTGCCCATACTGAGAACTGAAACTCAAAAATTTTTTTTTCATCAAACCTACACGTTTGGGGTGTCTATCGATAGGTCTTCAAAAATAATGTTGAGGTTTCTAAGATAATTTTTGTCTACACTGAATAATTTGCGCGAGAGACGCTTCCAAAGTGGTAAAATGTGTGTCCCCCCCCCCCCCTCTAACTTCTAAAGTAAGAGAATGAAAAAACTAAAAAAAATATATAATGTACATTACCATAAAAACTACCAACGAAAATTAGTTTGAACTCGATCTGATGAGTAGTTTTTTTTAGTACGTCATAAATACACTATTATTAAAACTTCGATCAAAGTTACAACGAACTACAAGAACTATGTGCACTATGTATATTATGTTACTTCCTGGAACGGAACCCTTCATGGGCGAGTCCAACTCGCACTTTGCTACTTTATTTTCGGTTGGTATTTCCAAAACCGCCAAACCGATTTCGATAAAATTTATATGAGACCAACTGCGAACCTACCTAATAAAAAAAATTGTTTTGTAATTGTGTAACATTTACAAGTACATATAATTTTAATACTTTTAGCATCTATTAAGGATAAAGTAAGTGTTATAAGTGTATCTATAAGTTAGTGTAGGTATTTTAATGCTAACTTTCTAAAAACAAATTACATAAAGTTCCAACTAGTCACATGGTAACCTTCAAATTACTATGTCAATAACACATCTCTCGTCTTTCTTTGAAGACTCGACCTTGTCTACCAGAGGCGTACACCCACTGCAAATTAATTTTACACACAGTACAAGACAACGAGGACTTACGCACTGATAATGTTTAGGTGATGATTGTCCGCATAACTATACATGTCCTACTAATATTATAATACCTGGTTTACATTATCCCAGTCCAGCGATCGAATCCAGCGCTGGATTGCTTACTGGAAAAATGGAAACCGGCACTGGAATGCATTGACACTGGATTGATGCTTTCCAGTGCTTGTTTACATTATTCCAGTAAACAATCCAGCGCTGGATTCGACCGCTGGACTGGAATAATGTAAACCGGGTATAAACGCAAACGTTTGTAAGAGTGTATGTTTGTTACTCTTTCACTCAACTACTGCAGGTATTTGGATGAAATTTGATACATAGATAGATAATAGTCTGGATTAACACATCATCATCAACAGCTTACTAAATGTTCCACTAGTGGGACTCGGGGCCTTCTCTCGCAAGGAGAGAGTTAAGACCATAATCCATCAAGCTGGCCCAGTGCGGGTTGGCGAATGACACATGACTTCGAAAGATTCTAGGTACATGTCGGTTTCCTCACGATGTTTTCCTTCACCGTTTTAAGTTAGTCATTACGCACATGACTTCGAAAAGACAGTGGTGCGTGTGGGGTTTGAACCCGGGGTCTCCGGATCGACAGGCGCCGTTCTCCCGACTAGACTTTTTCCCTCCCCTCTTATTCCGGGAAGTTAGCAGGATCAGTAACTACGCCGGTGAAACCGCGGGGTGCTGCTAGTATAATTTTACCTTAATAATTTCAGAGATGGGTTTGTGCCAAGTCAAGTTTGTAATTATTAGACACCATTTCCAAGCACTGATGCCATTTATCTAGAAATGGCACGATAAAGATCAAATCATAATGTTATTTCTATGTGACGAGCACGATACAGTGGTGGTCAGTAATTCTAACTCTTCTACTTCTTAACACGTTTACTGCGCAAGTAAACTCATAATTTTTCATCTGGTGCGGCGGTGGGCCAAAATGCGCCTCCCATGATATTTCCGCCAGTGCGTGGCAGGTCTTTCTAGACCCACCAGCACTAGGATAGATTAAAAGTTGCTATAAATTTGTGGAAACATAATGTATACATTTTTTTTATATCGTTAGAATGACCTTGAACCCAACTTCCTTAGGTTTGATTCGCCTCGGGATCTGCCAAGCAGGAAATGAGAAATAAAGCAGGAAAAACGGGAGGCCGATATCGACCTGAACCGCACTAGAAAGTATTTTTAGTAGTGATGGGACAGAAAAAAATAAGCGTATATCGAAAATAAAACAGAATTATCGTAAAAGAACTGAAAACTGTTTTTATTTACTTAACATTTTTGGTTGCGTTCCCAGCAATATTTTTTTATTTTCTTAACTTTTTTTGCTAGGTCGTAGCACCCTACACAATTGCTTTGTTTAGCGCTCATCTCAAGGACATGGTCATTGTCCTTAGGTTTAACTTGATTTTCTGAAATGTTTTTTTTTCTTAATTTCATGTTAAAATGTTAAAAATTATAAATATTAACACTAATGTTAAAAATTAAAAGGTAAAATTTTAGATGTATTTATGTTTGCTTTTCTCGAAAAAACTACTGAACGGATTTAGATTTTTACAGCATAGAGTGACGAGACGAGCAGGTCAAATGCCTGATGGTAAGCAACATGCCTGCCACATAACAGCACAGTGATACGCAGCTATTGGAATATAAAAAGTCCAAATCATTACCTAGCACTGCACTGTGCTCGTCACCCAGAGATCTAAGATGTTATATCTCTAAGCCCTGTAATTTCTCTGGAATTATTGCCCTTCAAACCGGAACACAGTAATGTTTGCACATTACTGCTTGGCGGTAGAATATTTGGCAAAGGTGTGGTACTTCCCCAGGCGGACTCTGCTAAGAGTCCTACCACTACACTACATTTTAAAACATAAAATGTGGAAAGATGTTCATAGATGCTTGGCAGATATTATAATACTAAAAGCAAAGAAATAATTTAAGAATAAATAATGGTTCAAAAATAATGGTATTACATTAAAAAATCCCCACGTCGTTATGAGTCTAAGGCGGCTATGTTGATATGTATAGGTAGTAAACAAAACTTACCGCTTGTGCTTCGTTTTCCGTGCACATTTGTTTCCCAATTATTTTTATTTTTCTTGGTGGAAAATATTTTTTCACTACTATCACCATCGCTGGCAATAACTGCGGGGCGAATAACTGTATTTTCCAATATTTGTATTTTTCTTTTATTGTTTGCCATCGTTGATCACACGCTACATCAAATCAGTTAGAAAGCACAACACTAAATGGCGAGACGCGCGCTCTGTGCGGTAGGGGGTCGCTAGTTGCCTGACAGGAGGGCGGGCCGAAATAGGCCCACTGCCGCACTCAGCGGATGTTTTTCACCGTCAGTGCGTGGTAGGTCGATAAAAGCCTACCGTTATATTTTGATGGGGAATACCTACAATTTTGACCACAAGATGAAATATATATTTGTCTCTGTTGAATTTTTAAAAACACCTGAGTTATTCGTTTCGTTTCACAGGCGAGAGGGACATAGGTTTCTTCGTCCGCACCAGCTGAAGTCCCGCGGTGGGCCGAAATCGGCCTGACACGCAGTGAACGTGTTAAAACTGTGTCGTACTGTGCTACCACAGTATAAACAAATACTACCAGTAGTTCATCGCCTTTGATCTTGACACGGGTAGGGTTGTTGCAATTTTAAAAACGTGGCACCATAATAAAATTAAAACATACAGAAGACGTCAGGCCCTGAGCTGCGCTCCTGCAAAACTAACATTGTAAAGTAGGCAATGCAGGAGCGCGCTTCCCGCATGTCACCCCTCACGCCCCGCACGATTGTCCCGTCTAGACGGCTTCGTCGAACGACTGTATGACTTAATAGACTGTGGTGTTACTATGCCAGACGTGTTGCTTACCACAAGGTATAGGTCTAGCTCGTCCGTAGAGTCTGTCTTCTAAAAAAATCTTCAAAATAAATGATTTAAAAAAAATTATAGAAAAAATAGTCTTGAAAAGATACCTAACTTTTAGTGATAACGCTGTCATTTTCTTCACTAGCTCTAATTATATGTGTTTATTTATTTGTTTGTGTGGTGGCCAACAAATGTTCATCTATCACTAGCTACACCCTGGGGTGTAATCCGTGGCATAACAGTTATTTACGGTAATCTAAATTTGCTAAACACGGTTTGCGCAAATGAATTATTCCATTAAAAACCCTACAGGACACCCAATTTCAACGTTTACTTCCAAGCTGGCTAGAAATCCATACAGCTCATGTTTGTGTTAATCAAGTAATATGATTAGAACGTATTTAATTTCTTCTGTACCCGTCAGAGATACTTGGGAACAAACACATTCTTACAAACCTGCAAGTTTTTAGTTTTATGGTATTTGTATAATAAAAATATGTATTAGTAATATTTGTAAAACTGTGGTAATCTTTCAATAGATCTTACCTAGCCTGTTAGTTCTTTTTTTTTTTTTTTTTTGTTAGTTCTTATTTTATATATACTTGTGTTATCAAAAGAATTCCGATGAACAGTAATCAGTACATATTTAGAGAAGTGAATCATGTACCTAGTAGTTAAACAAAAACCAGCAAGACACGAATATTGTATTCTTTGTTAGATATTCCTTGTAAAAAAACCTCTAATTAAACACCAAAGTTATTTATCAAAATCAGTATTACTTCAACAGATAGAGTTCAAGTACCTTGAGTCTCAAATAAAGTGGATCTCACTTGAATGCTAATGACTCTATCGTGCAGAAGACGCGTGAAATACCTAACGTTACTGTTATTTTATAGGGAACTTGTCGATCTATTAATAAAAAATAGTTCATTTAAATATTATTTTATGACGGGATGAGTAAAACATGCCACAGTAAGTACCTACCACGCCATTTCTTTGGAAACATTGCTCTTCTACCCTTATAGTTTATTCATTTTCAACCTGTTCTCACTCCTTTTTTTTATGAACGTGCCTAAGATGGCAGTTGGTCTCAAGTAGGGTTGCCATCCGTCCAGGTTTCCCCGGATTTGTCCTAGTTTAGAGGGCGTCCGGGGAGCGTCCGAGCCGGACTTCATTCGTAAAACGGGTATAAACATTAAACATTGAACCTTTTTATCCTAGGACTGTGTCTTAATGTACGTACGTGACGTATGAAATCTGTCTGGGATTTGGGCCCTTAAATCCGGGGTTTTCACAAGTTTTCGCCTGGTTGCCAAACTTTAGAAGATGTAGAGCCCAGGTCTCTCCAAAATGTACGAAATGATATTACAAAAAGGTTTCCCCTGTAGTTTCTACAAATAGTGTAGTGGTGTGATAGAAAACTTTCGGAGACATATCCGCCAGTGTCATAAATCATTAGGTCATCTGATGACATCATTTACCCAAGCAATGCCGGACGCCAGCATGCTTTAAGATCTTTCGAGAACATGTCACATCGGTGTTACCCGCGTATTTTCCGTTCTCGTTGTTTTTCCGGGATAAAATGTAACCTATGTGTTCTTCCAGACATGTATTCCCAATTTCAACTCGATCCGTTCATAAAACATCCATACATTGACATTTAAAACATTAGTACGATAATATTAAATATTTTTTTTTTAAGTATAGAGTGACGAGACGTGCAGGACATGTGACTGATGGTAAGCAAAACATGCCTGTCACATAACAGCACAGTGACACGCAGCTATTGAAACATGAAGAGTCAAAATCATTATCTGCAGCACTGCACTGCGCTCATCGCCTAGAGACAACACGTTTTATCTCTATTCTCTTTATTTTCACTGGAAACATTACCAAACCAGCACACAGTAATGTTTGCACACTACTGATTGGCGGTGTGGTAATTCCCCAGGCGGACTCTGCGAAGAGTCTAGCGAGAGTCTGTAGACCACTACAAAATAATAATAGGAAATAGGATAATCTCAGACTTTAGTACGTTGTATTTTATGTAGTAAGTAAGTATTGAAGTATGTACTAGTATTTTTGTTACATTATAATAATAGTATCATATTTCTTTTAGTTATGTATGTGATTTTATTTCTACTTCTTAATTGCGCATCTCGTATTCTAACTTGTCAACACATTTTGGGGACCGAGTCACCTCCGTCCGTGGGGAAGCACCTATATATTGAAACCCCACACGTGGTCCCTGGGTGGTGCTAATCGGGTGACAAACTACCGGTGGTAGGCTTCGGCCGTGGTTGGTGACCACCCACTAGACTAAGTCACGACGCCAAGCGGCCTAGCCGCGTTCCGTCGTGTTGTCTAGTGACACCATTAAGGGAAAACGGGTCTGAACAGCTGCTGCATAACTGCAAGACCGGTCTGTCACACACCAATACTGTACATCGGGAAGCTAGTCATGGAGGGTAGCGGGATCCGAGGCACGGTTGCCGCGACCGACCGCAGATAGTTGGGGGCCCAAGTAGTGAGCTAGCCACTCATGAAAGGCTGCCCCGCCATCTAGCGAAAAATCCCGGGATGCGCTATCCTGCCTATAGAATTGAACGACCTCCTCAGAGACCAGCAATACGGGTTTCGCCGAAACCGATCCACCGGGGATATTCTAGCGTACGTCACTCACATCTGGAGTGAGGCTATTGAGAAACACGGGGAAGCACTTGCAGTCTCCCTGGATATCTCGAAGGCTTTCGACAGGGTTTGGCATGATGGCCTTGTAAGCAAACTTTCTAGTTATGGTTTGTCTCCTGGGTTCATTGCGTGGATATCGGACTTCTTGAGGGATCGATCCATACGAGTCGTAATTGATGGCTGCTCGTCGGATCAAATGGCTATCAATGCCGGAGTCCCTCAAGGGTCGGTACTCTCTGCGACGCTCTTCCTGCTACATATCAAAGATCTGTTGAAGCCCGGTATCTTTGGGTACGCAGATGATAGCACCGTTGTAGAGAGTTACATATTTAGCGCGAGAGCCAGCGGACAGCAAACTCAGTTACTGAGAGAGAGTCTGATCGAGCGTTTGAGCTTGACCCTTGAGGCGGTGTCTAAATGGGGCGATGCCAATCTGGTCAAGTTCAACGAGAATAAGACGCAGGCGTGTCTGTTCTCCGCTAAAAGGAGTCCTTTCGAACTGACTCCTACTTTTAGAGGTGTATCCGTGCCGGTTTCTGACCGTCTTGAGCTTTTGGGCGTTACTTTGACCTCTACGCTCAACTTTGGCTCGTATATCGAGTCCAAGGCTAAACTAGCTGCCAAAAAACTAGGTGTCCTCTCAAAGGTGCGAAGGTACTTCAAGTCTGAACAGTTGCTTACATTATATCAAGCACAGATTCGCTCCTGTATGTAGTACTGTTCGCACCTTTGGAATGGATCGGCTAAGTATCAGCTGGAAGCTCTGGAATCGATCGAGAGACGTGCCAAAAGGCTCATAGGGAACGACACTCTTGTGCGAAAAAGACTCCAAAGTCTTGAACATCGCCGAAAAATTGCTAGCCTATCGGTTTTTTATCGGATACACTTCGGAGAGTGTGCGACTGATCTGCATGATCTGATACCACCTTGTCCTTTTTTCTATCGGAATGCTCGTAGCTCGAAAAAGCGACATCGTTTCATGGTTGATGTTCCAAAGACACGAACGAAGAGATTCGACTCAACTTTTGTGATAAGAACGTCTAGGCTATGGAATACGTTGCCTGAGTGGGTTTTCCCCGATAGTTACAATCTATGTGTCTTCAAATCAAGAGTGAATCGGTTTTTTTCTAGGTAAACACGCTCCATCGTAGACCGCATCGTCGCTTAACATCAGGCGAGATGGCGGTCAAGTGTAAACCTATAAAAGTTTAAAAAAAAAAAAAAAAAACACATTGCTTTCCATCTACAGTAGAATCCGGATTTAACGACCTTCAAGGGACCAGCTAAACTACGTCGTACTAACCGGATGACGTACAAAACGGCAGGATTATTAAGTATAAATGTACCAAATTCATAAATAAATATGCATGTAATATATAAATTTTGCATGTCTAATTGGCTAGCAAAAAAGTTTGCTTTCTCTCGTAACAAAGGTCCATTCACGGGTATTCCCCGGTCGCGCTGAAGCTTGAACCACTGTAACAATGCCTTATCCACCTGCTCATGAGTAGAAGCCCTTGCACGTTTGCATTTCAAAACATTGCCCTTACCTAAATAGCGGCTCAATCTTATCTTTATTCTTGTTTATTGTTGATATTGTAGAATGAGATACGCCAAACTCCTATGGGAGGGTTGCATTTAATTCACCGGCTTTTAATCGGTATCATATTGCACTTTTTTCTTCCATTGTAGAACACTTTCGCTTCACGGACCTCATCACAGATCACTATTTACTAGACCTCATTTTGTCGAGTCTTAAGGACTTGTCAAAACAAGTTACAAATACTAATTGTGATTGACGCGCTAATAAGGAGAGGTGAAGCGCGGGCCGGGGTACCGAGGTATTGACGCGTAGGTTGTGTAATCAAAATATCGCGCGTCGTTTTAACCGGATGTATTATCATAAATACTGGTCGCTAAAAGCAGCTCGTCGCTTAAACCGGAGTCGTATTAAACGGCTATATTTTCTTAGGACCTAACTATGAAACGTAACTTGAGTAAACATTATCGTCGCTAAAAGCGGTTAGACGTTACAAGCGGAGTCGTTATAAGTGAATTCTACTGTATAAGATTTCATGGAAAGAAACGGTTTCAGCGTCAGCTGTGCGCCTACTGTTTGCGCTAGATAGATAGATAGAAAACTCTTTATTGTGGCAAAAAAATAATTACATTACAGAGAAAATCTTATGATCTAGCACCACAAGTTAAAAATTGTATCGTTCAATTGTATGCATTTTTTGGTGTGATACTAACTAGTAACATCTGTCTATCTATGTATGTGTATTTACTTTGTGTGTACTGTCATGAGGGGTAGTCGTTTTGTGGCAGTAGGAAGTTTATGAAACGCTTTTTTTTAATGATTGTCTGGCAAGTGATCATTGTCACCCGGAAACTCTTCATCATCGCGCAGCGGTTAATTACTGAGCGATGTTACAGCAAATCAACCAATTAAAGTACATCGAAAGCGTAGCAACTAATAGCGGGTATCCATGCAGGAAAGTGCGGGCTCGATTCCGGGATGCACCTAGTTAACTCGATATTAGGTAACATCTTCTTATCCGTGACGCCGGGGTGGATTACGAGAGTTTTTATTTTTTAAATATGTATGTTTTAGAGTGGACTCAAGTGGTTACAGATTGGTGGCCAATGGAGAGCAGGAGAAGTGTTGGGCGCCCACCGGCTAGATGGGTTGATGACATTCGAACTGTCGCGGGTCATGCATGGATGAGACTAGCAAAGGATCGAGACAAGTGGCGTACACGAAGAGAGGCCTATGCTCAGCAGTGGGCGATAACGGGCTGAAAAAGAAGAAATAAGAATGTTTTAGAGTGACGAGACGAGCATGACATGTGCCTGATGGTAAGCCCAAGTAAAACATGCCTGCCCATAACAGCACAGTGAAATGCAGCCACAGAGCAATATTTGCTCTGTGAACATGCAGCCATTGGAACATAAAGAGTTCAAATCATTACCTAGCACCGCACTGTGCTCGTACCCATAGATATAAGATGTTTTATCTCTTTTCCCTGTAATTTCATTGGAAACATTGCGCTTCGAACCGGAACACAGAGTTGATGTCACATTAAGTAGTGCTTGGTGGTAGAATAACTGGCAAAGGTGTGGTAGGTATTTCCCCATAGTGCAGTAACTTTATACATTACCAGTATGCGTTAAATCCGGTAGATCTGATTTTTTGCAGACTTATTTATGATGTTGGCCTAATGATTGTCCCAAGTTTGTGACCTCGAGCGACGAACGCAACTTTGTCAAAAATCGAGAAAATCGTTTATTTTTCAAATTTTGGCGATTATAACCTTAAACGACTAGTTTTTGTAAAAACTTCTTATAGCGTTTAAAAAGTAGACTAAATGTGCTACAATATGATACTAGAATTGTCTCTGTACACCCAATAGTTTCTGTGAGTTAGTCTTTCAAAGTTTATAGTTTTTTTCGTACTTCGCAATTTTTTGCAATATTTTAACTCCTACTTGACCACTTTATGGCACAGTTACTGCGGTTTTTAACCCCCGACCAAAAAAAGAAGTGTTATAAATTTGACGTCGAAGTCTGTCTGTCTATCAGACAGACACACATACAGGTCTGTCTCAATGTGTATCTGCCTGTGTGTGTATCTGTCTATGGCACCGTAGAGCTCAAACGGATGGGCCGATTTCAATGCGTTTTTTTTTATTTGAAGATAAATTTTTGTGTTGATGTTTTGAGCTATTTTTGGTTAATATCGATTCAAGATGGCCGCCTCCACCAAATGGCAGACCAAATATTTCATCACAATCTACCTCAACATGGGTATCAAATGAAAGGGCTTGACTAGTAGAGTACTATACAGTATAACAAATTTCAAATCACAAAATGGCGAACTCCATAATTTTATTTTTTTCACTAATGCCTTAATATGGGTGTCAAATGAAATAGCTTAACTAGTAGAGATAAAAAGTTCAAATCACTGCTTAGCACTGCACTCCGTATGTCTGAGATATGAGATGATTTATAATTGTTTCCTACATCTGAGATATGAGATGATTTAGGTATATTGTTTTCTCAACATGAAGAGATTTTTTATTGTATAGAGTAACGAGACGAGCAGTACACATAACAGACATGAAGAGTCTAAATCATTACCTATTCCTGCACTGCGGTCGTCACCTAGAGATCTATCATATTATATACCTACCTATCTAAGCCCTGTTCAAGTGCCTAGAAAGGTACTGTGCTCGTACCTACGAGATGATAATATATTGATCTATCTCTTTGTACTGTAACGTCTCTGGAAACATTGATCTGCAAACCGGTACACAGTTGCAATGTTTGCATAGTAGACAAACATTGCAAACATCTGCTTGGTCCTTGGCGGTCTAATAAATCAAAAGATGTGGTAGATTCTGGAAAGAGTCTTACCACTGTTTTTCACAACTCAATTCTTATTAAATATTTGGGTTGTACTAGTAGGTACTCTAGAAGGATAATTAGAGAAAAAATAATGGATAAACCCGTCATGCCCAACAGGTAAAGCCCGAGGAATTTTATTAAAGTTTAATCATCGGAGTATACAGATTATTTTATGTACCAAATGATTAGCATAGAATTTGGTTTTTATGAGTGTTGTAAAGACCGTGGAAATACAAGTTCGAATGACTCACTTTCTTTCCCAATCGAATCACTGATTAAATTAGCTAAACGCGTGTAGTAGATAATTAGATTATAAATGGCAAAGTATTTTAATATATTTGCTTTCGGGAGCGCTTAATACGGTATGCGATCGGAAGCTATGCTTAAATGGCGAATTTTAATGATTGGATTTTTAGTGAGTTATTATTTTTCTAATTGAGTTAAATTTAGATACTTTTGGGGATGTTCCGTATAATCGGGCAACATTAAAAATCATAGCGGATCTATGGTTTGACAGCCGGCTGTGAAGTGACGTTGTCTGTTTTTCGCTGGAACGAAAAAGAAGCGTTTTTTACTTTGATCTATATAATCTGGTTTAAAGTGTTAATATTGTGCGGGAATACGTATTAACGGGAATATATCGCTACGGGATTAGTGCTGGGATATTATTTGTGAAGGGGCCACTGGATTGGCCGTTTCTAGAACGCAGGATCGTTCTGGGAATTCGCGAGATCGCCTGGAAGCTCCCTGGTTTGGTATCTCATTTATTCCCTTCCTTCCTTCTTCCTGTCAGACCAAACTGGGCTTTGGACGACGCCGGGAACCCTAGGTAAGTGTCTAACCTGTTAAAGTGTGGGGGTAAACACATTAAAATCGGTATAACGGCATTTAATTTGTTTTTAAGGCTTGCTATGATGGGCCCCAGGTCGATATTTCTGGTATAAATATTAAACATTTTCTGGTAGCAGGAGCGTGGTTAGCCGTAAATACCCCTTTTTTGTTTTTAGTTTTCTGGGAAAATATATCGGGTAGGCCAGATATTTGGGGGTTCCCAGTTTATAATTTCTCCCCAAACTGTCGGGAAATTAGTATTAAGTGGTATCCGGTTTAATAGGTTGCGGATATATTTGTTGTGACATTGTCCGAACTTTAGGTTAATTTAAAATTTAAATTTAGATTTAAAATGGCTTCGGATTTGGCCAACCAGCTCCGATGGTTTGAATCCTTGCAAGGATTGGTCGGCAGGAGAGACCGGGAGGAGGCGCTATTAAACAGGGCAGAACACCTCGACAGGCGCCTGGAGATCGCTGAGAGGAGCACAGGATTGCTGCGGGATGCAAGGCCATCTCCAACTGAGGAGCAGATGGAGAGGATCGACGCGGACATGCGGCGCATTCTGGATGTGTACGACGAGGTCTCCGAAAGGGTTCGCCAGCTGGAGAGGTCTCGTCAGGGAAGGGCGAGCTCGGGACCCGTCATCAGGGATGCGGGCTCGGGTGTAGTGGGACGCCTTCCCACTCTGGACTTGCCCAGGTTTACAGGGAACCTGCGGGAGTGGAGCGGCTTCCGGAGCATGTTCACCTCTCTCGTAGATTCACGCACGGATCTGACGAAGGCGGAGAAACTGGCCTATCTCCGCACGTCACTGGAGGGTGAGGCACTCTCCCTGGTCCAGCACCTGGAGCTGGACGACGACAACTTCGGCACGGCGATGGAGTTGCTGGAGACGAGGTTTCAAAATCCTCGGCTCCTCGCCGACGCTCACGTGTCACAAATACTGGGGCTGCCGAAGGTGACTGAGAGGTCTCAGTTGCGGCCACTAATCCTCACGCCCGTGAAGGTGGCGTACAACGCCTTGCGCAGCTTGGGACTGCCAGTAGAACACTGGTCGTTTCTGCTGGTCCACATCCTGCTGGGCAAGGTGCCGCTGGAGTTGCGCGCCCGGTTCGAGCGGGAAAGGGGCCTTCACGCCGACCCGAAGGTCTTCCCCACGTTTGAGGAGCTACTTCGGGTCCTGGAGTGGGAGGCGAGGATGGCAGAGTCGGCGCCTCAGGAGGCGCAGCCCGCCGCGTCAGCTCGTGGCCCTGCCGGAACAGGACCGCGACCTACCAATCCCCGCACTCAGGGTGCGGTGAAGCGGACGGCGACGGTGACGAGTGCGTCGGAGCAGGAGTGCCCGAACTGTGGCCAGCTTCACGCGCTGGTGCAGTGTCCGGCCCTGCTTTCGCGGACGACTTCCGAACGACGAGGGATCGTTCGGCGGTTGCGTCGGTGCTACGGGTGCCTGGGGGGTCATTTGTACAATGACTGCCCCACGGCACGGCCGTGTCCTGGGTGTGGGGGACCACACCATCAGCTCTTGTGCGTCAGGAGCGATGGTGCTGGTCGACAGCCCTCAGGGAGGGGGCCCTCCACGGGCGGGGGCGCTCCCACGCAGAGCCACGCATTGTACAACAATGAAGTGGCTACAGCGTGGAGCACACCCCCTCCACCCCAACCCACGGCAGCACCGGGCAGGCCAACAAGGGGCGTCCTACACGCGGCTCGGTCACCGACCTCACAGCCCGCGCGGACGCGGGCGAACTGGAGAGGTGGAAGGGTGATACCGGAGTCACCACGGGGGCCACCTCCCCAGCGTTATCCTTCTCCGCCGCTGGATCCGCGACCAATAGAATGGAGGGCGTACACGCCTCCCCTCCATGAACATCCGAGGCTGGATTACCACCCGCCCTACTTTAGGTACGGCAGGGCAGCTGGATATGCCCCCCCTCCGATGGCCCTTTGCACTCGGCAGCCATACTGGGCTGGGCCCGGTAGTCCGACGGGTTCGGACGGGCCTCGGAGGGATTGACTAGCCTCCGTTCCCTTGGCACAGGATCAACCGGTGGTCCTGCTGCCCACCCTCTGGTTAAGGGTTTGGGGTCCAAGAGGCGACTACGTCCGGATACGAGCGCTCTTGGACACAGGGTCCCAGGGGTGCATTTTAACAACCCGGGTTGCTCATCGCCTGGGCCTGGCTAGGTTTCCGTCACCGACTCCGTTGCGGGGAGTCGGGAACACAGAGGTGCGGTCGGCTGGACAGACCCGCCTCTCCTTGTCGTCCGTACATTCCTATTCGGAAAGGATTGCGGTCAGGGCCACCGTCATGGATTCGGTTGTCGGTTGGCTTCCTCAGGCGGACATAGATCCGGATCTTTTGTCCTGTACTAAGGGTCTCAGGTTGGCGGATCCCCGCTTCGGGATGGCGGGTCCGGTAGACCTTTTGTTGGGTTCTGATGTACTGGGTTACATCATGAACGGCAAGCCTAGACTGCTGGATCAGTCTTCGCTGATGGCGCTGCCCACCATCTACGGGAACGCCATTTTGGGAATGGTGGATGAGTGGCAGCAGTCGAATCAGGCTTCTTTTACGGGAACGGCCCTCGCTCAGATCATGCAGAGGTTCTGGGAGATCGAAGAGCCGCCTACCGTGTCTCGGCTGGATCCTGAGCACGTGGAGTGTGAGAACTTTTATCAGGCTCACACTCGGAGAATGGTTTCTGGGCGATTGGAGACTAGGCTGCCTTTCCGGGATAACCCCCCGCGTCTGGGCCAGTCTCGATCATTGGCCGAGAAAAGGCTCAGGTCCATGGAGCGACGCATGGCTCGAGATCCTGTACTTCGGGAAAAGTACATCGAGTTCATGAGGGAGTATGAGGCACTGGGCCACATGTCTCCGGCTCGCGACGACTGGTCGACCATGGACCACTACTTTTTGCCTCATCACGCTGTTTTGAAAGCGTCGACAGGCAAACTCAGGACGGTGTTCGATGGATCCGCTCCGACTTCGACAGGAGTGTCACTGAACCAGTGCCTCCACGCTGGACCGAAGTTACATCGGGATATTGTAGACATCATCCTGAATTTCCGTAGGCATCAGGTGGTGTTGGGAGCGGACATCCGTATGATGTTCCGACAAACGGTCATACACCCCGAGGACAGGAGGTTCCAGTTGATCCTCTGGCGGGAAAGTCCTCAGGACCCTATGATGGTGTATGAGTTGAACACCAACACCTATGGGTTGAGGTCAAGCCCCTTCATTGCGATCCGCTCACTGCTGGAGTTGGCGGAGCAAGAACGGGCTCGGTACCCACGTGCAGCCGCAGTTCTGGAACGCGACCTGTACGTGGACGACGTTTGCACTGGTGCGCAGACGGTGGAGGAAGCTCTGTTGCTCCGGGATGAGCTTACAGAGCTTCTCGCATCTGGAGGCTATGAGCTTCGGAAATGGCTCTCTAACGACCCCAACGTCCTGGCTGGTATCCCGGACGATCACCAGCAGGATCCGGGGCTCTTCGAGGAAGGTGACGATCCGCACGGGATTGCGGTTCTGGGCATGCAGTATCAACCGGTTGCTGACATCTTCACCTTTCGGGTGGCACTGGAAGCCACACGCGCGTGGACAAAACGGACGGTTTTGTCCACCATCGCTAGGATGTTTGATCCAAACGGTTGGATCAGTCCGGTTCTGTTCGCAGCCAAGTGTCTGTTACAGCGACCTTGGACTCTGAAGGTCTCATGGGACGACCCCCTGGTTGGAGACTCGCTTAACACTTGGCTTCGTTTAATATCTGACCTCGAAACGGTCAATCGAGTGGCGTTGCCCCGTCGCATTCTGCCACCAGGCTGTAGCCGGATCAGCCTGCACGGATTCTGTGATGCGTCCGAGCTGGGCTATGCCGCATCTGTGTACTTGCGTACAGTTGACGCTGGAGGCCACGTCAATGTCACGCTCTTATTGGGGAAGAGCAAGGTAGCTCCTATCAGGACACGACTCACCATTCCGAAACTGGAATTGAGCGGAGCCACATTACTTGCTCGGCTGCTTAAGCACGTATATCAGGAACTGTCCACCTCGATAGACATCCGGAAGGTCTATGCGTGGTCAGACAGTCAGGTCGTACTTGCCTGGTTACGAGCAGCCCCTCACACCTTGGAGACTTTTGTGGGAAATCGGGTTTCCCAAATCCAAAACATTGGACTGGACATGGTTTGGAGACATGTCCCGGGTGAGTTGAACCCCGCTGACTGTGCTTCGCGCGGCTGTTCCGCGCCGGAGCTAGTTGATCACCCCTTATGGTGGGGTCCGGACTGGCTGCGGGAGCCAGAAGCTTCCTGGCCAGCTCTCGGCGCGGACTCGGAGCGAGCGGAGCTGCCCGGAGTCCGCGTGCATGCGATTGTGGCGGAAGTGCCCCCAGACCCTGATTGGTTGACGGGTCGTTACAGCAAGCTGGATAAATTGCTGGGGGTAACTAGCTGGATTAAGCGCTTCATCCACAACTGTCGTCACCCTCGTCAGAGGAGGAGTGACCAGATCGCCACTGTGGAGGAGCGTCGGAGTTCCTTGCTGCACCTCATTCGGCTGGTACAGGGTGAGAGGTTTCCGACGGAACTTGAGGCGCTGCGCTGCGGTCGCGCTCGCTTGAAGGGTGCGGTCGCCAAGTTGAACCCTTTCACAGATCAGGATGGTCTTCTGCGCGTAGGAGGTCGGCTCCGGAAAGCCAACCTGCCGTACGGCAGCAGGCACCCCCTGTTGCTACCGAAAGGAGGTCCTCTGGTGGACCTGCTGATCACCGATCGGCATATCGGTAACGCGCACGCTGGATGTGGTGCGCTTCTCGCTGTGTTGCAGCGTGAATTCTGGATCTTGTCGGCTCGCAGGGCGGTCCGAAAGGTGCTGTTTAGATGTGTCCCTTGTTATAGGCTCAAGGCGTCTACCATGCAGCCCATGATGGGAGATCTTCCTCCGGATAGGATTTCTCCCTCGAGGCCGTTCGACGGGGTCGGAACGGACTTCGCTGGGCCCTTCTCGGTCAAGTCATCGACGTTGCGTAACGCCAAGGTCGTTAAAGCCTACCTGTGCGTCTTTGTGTGTTTGGCCACCAAAGCAGTCCACCTGGAGCTGGTCTCTGCGCTGTCTACGGAGGCCTTTGTCGCGGCGCTGGATCGCTTTGTAGCGCGAAGAGGAGTACCCTCTTTAATACGTTCGGACAATGGCACAAATTATCGAGGGGCGGCGAATTATTTACGCGAAGTTAATAATTTTTTAAATTCTGGTAATAATAGTTTAAGTCTGGCTCTCGCCCAGCGGGGAATCAGCTGGCAATTTAGTGTGCCGGCCTGTCCTCACTGGGGAGGAATTTTTGAGGCTGCGGTGAAGTCTGCTAAAACCCATCTCCGCCGTGTCATCGGGGAGACCGTGTTAACTTGGGAAGAGTTAGTCACGGTACTATGCCGCGTGGAGGCAGTGCTTAATTCCCGTCCTCTCTGTCCAATCTCGCCTGACCCTAACGATCTAGAAGTCTTGACGCCGGGTCACTTCTTGATCGGTCAGCCTTTAACCGCGTTGCCGGAGTATCCCTGGAAGGATGAGCGCCCCGGACGCCTGTCCCGTTTTCAGTTATTGCAGCAAATAAGTCAAGACTTCTGGAGGCGCTGGTCGGCCGAGTACTTGCATCTGTTGCAACAACGGGTAAAATGGACAGATAGGACGGAGGCCCCTCGGGAAGGGGACTTAGTATTATTAAAAGAGGCAAATTTGGCCCCCCTACTCTGGCGTAGGAGACGTATTTTAAAATTGATATCTGGTACTGATGGCACACCCCGCGTGGCGGAGATTCTGGTTTCTGGTTCCAGACTTCAGCGCGCGGTGTCCTCTCTGGCACGCCTGCCTCTTTATTAGATATACGTATTTTTCATGGTTAAAATTTTATTTAATTTTATTGCTATTTTTGGTAAAGGTTTTTTTTTGGTTTGATTTCCACTTTCGGGTCAAAGTTGGGAATTTCGTTTTTATTTGAGGTCTGGATACTGCTAAATACTAGTTACTAAATACTAGTTACTAAATACTGGTTTTCTAAAATTGAACAGGAGTTCAATTGGTCGGGGGTTTTGTTCCGTATAATCGGGCAACATTAAAAATCATAGCGGATCTATGGTTTGACAGCCGGCTGTGAAGTGACGTTGTCTGTTTTTCGCTGGAACGAAAAAGAAGCGTTTTTTACTTTGATCTATATAATCTGGTTTAAAGTGTTAATATTGTGCGGGAATACGTATTAACGGGAATATATCGCTACGGGATTAGTGCTGGGATATTATTTGTGAAGGGGCCACTGGATTGGCCGTTTCTAGAACGCAGGATCGTTCTGGGAATTCGCGAGATCGCCTGGAAGCTCCCTGGTTTGGTATCTCATTTATTCCCTTCCTTCCTTCTTCCTGTCAGACCAAACTGGGCTTTGGACGACGCCGGGAACCCTAGGTAAGTGTCTAACCTGTTAAAGTGTGGGGGTAAACACATTAAAATCGGTATAACGGCATTTAATTTGTTTTTAAGGCTTGCTATGAGCCCCAGGTCGATATTTCTGGTATAAATATTAAACAGGGGATTTATCGACCTTTCTCATTTACACAACTCGTTTCTCTCTATGTAAAACAACAAGTACAATTTTATATGTAGGAATGTACTTACTTATATTTGACGAATTGACTGGCTTAGTATCCTATCGCACAGGATAATCCTAGTTTGGATGCCTAGTTTGTCTAAGTTTACAGATATGTACGAACGATTTATATTTATGTATTATTTGATTTACCAATGTTTGTTGATGAAATAAATGATTTGATTTGATTTGATTTAATTAGTATGTCAGCCTTCGGAACCGTGGAGTGTGGATTCGATTCCCACCCAGGGTTAACGTAGTATAGAACGCGTTGAGACTACCTAAATGGAGTGACAATACCTACATGAAAGACAGCTGGTGGCAGTTAGAGGTGTTAGAGTGTAGATCAGTCAGCATGGCGTATAATGGGACAGGCATAATATCCAGCAGCGCATGCATCTAACTTAAAACCGTGAAGGAAAACATTGTGAGGAAACCAGTATGTTCCAAGAATCTTTCGCGGTTATACGTCATCCACGTCATGCACTGGGTCAACGTTATGGCCTTGACTCCCTCACTCTTTGAGAGAGAAGGCCCCGAGTCCCAGCCGTGGGAACGTTTAATGAGCTGCTTATGCTATATCTAGAAGTGGACGAGTAGGTACGGGCTATCGATAATGATGGTGATAGAAGATGGTCATATTATAAATCACTAGCTGTTACCCGCGACTTCGTCCGCGCGAAATAAATACTGAGGTAACTCAGGCAATAACTAATTTTATACCCAGACACATTTAATAAAAACAGCTTATAATAAAAAAAAACATCAAACTCGGTTCAGTTGTTTAGGTGTGTAAGCGTAAGAGACATTCGTCCCCCATTTCAACTTCAATTTCATCCCCATACAGTTCGAAATTACAAAATTGCTAGAACAAACATTTTTTGGCTTCGTGCCAAGTGCCTATATAAAGAGTTTCATAGTTTTATCTTCAACGGTTGGGATCTTCCATGTTGACATTCATCCCCCATTTCAACCCCAATTTCACCCTCTTAAGGTAGAGGTTCGCGCCGCGACCGCGACGCGAGACCGCGACCGGAGACCGCGACCCGAGACCAAGACAGGCACTTGACACTATGGAATTGTATGGGCGCCAGTTCGCGCCGCGACCGCGACACGAGACCGCGACGCGAGACCGAGACGCGAGACCGCGACAGGCACTTGACATTATGGAATTGTATGGACCCCAGTTCGCGCGCGCGACCGCGACACGAGACCGAGACCGGAGACCGAGACGCGAGACCGCGACAAGCACTTGACATTATGGAATTGTATGGGCGCCAGTTCGCGCCGCGACCGCGACACGAGACCGAGACCGGAGACCACGACAGCACTTGACATTATAGCTTTGTATGGGTGCCAGTTCGCACCGCGACCGCGACACGAGACCGCGACACGAGACCGCGACCGGAGACCGCGACAGGCACTTGACACTATGGAATTGTATGGGCGCCAGTTCGCGCCGCGACCGCGACACGAGACCGAGACCGGAGACCGCGACCGGAGACCACAACAGGCACTTGACATTATGGAATTGTATGGGCGCCAGTTCGCACGCGCGACCGAGACCGGAGACCGAGACGCGAGACCGGAGACATCGAGACGGTCGCCGCCCCGGTCAAGTAGTGTCTCGTGTCGCGCTGGAAAAGCATGCGTGTTATATCCAGTCGATACACCGCTGATTACGCTAGGACAAAAGATTATTAAAAATAGTTTTTGTCATCGTCGCATCGTCAGAGGCATATTTTTAACCGACTTCCTAAAAGGAGGAGGTTATACATTCGACCACCGTTTTTAGGGTTCCGTACCCAAAGAGTAAAAACGGAACCCTATTACTGAGACTTGGCTGTCCGTCCGTCTGTCACCAAGACTGTCTGTTTGTATCTCAAGAACGGTGATAGCTAGACAGTTGAAATTTTCACAGATGATGTATTTCTATTGCCGCTATAACAATAAATACTAAAAATTAAATTAAATAAATATTTAACGGGGGCTCCCATACAACAATTAATTTGTTTTTTTTACAGTTTCTTGCTCGATTAGTCCGTTCCAAAATAAACTAGATGGCGCCACTAGTACACCAAAACACGCATTCGACCTCGTCGTTAAAATCGTAAGCTAAAATCAAAATTTTAGAAACCTTTTGTATGAAAGCCTGTCTGTAGTAATTGCGATGGTTTATCTATACGGAATTCAAATAAAACCAGAGGTTTTCGCCGTTTATTTGCTAAAGGTATGGAACCCTTCGTGCGGGAGTCCCACTCGCACTTGGTCACTTTTATTTTAATGTAAACCTTATTACCTACATATTTATGATACCTTATTTCTCGAGAACGCTCGAACAGATTTCAAAGTTTCTTTTTTGGTTCGGATGGGTATGCTTCCCGAATGGTCCCATATTAGAAGTCGGTGCTACTTTTATCCTCCTCATAACTCAAAAACTATTTAACTTGACAAACTGCTGATAGGTACATTGAGACTTGCGGGATACCGATACGTGCTCCTAATTTCATGAATATACTTCAAATGGTTATTTAGATATTAACGTCCTAAAATCGTCATTATTAACACTGACTTAAGTGAAGGTCTGGAGTTCATACGAACATTTCTTTCATTTACCAGCGTGTCGATGTGCTTCATTCACAGCCGTGGGGCTGAAAAATCTCTGTGTGGATGCGCCCAACCATTTCAAAAGGACACACAATCTATACTAATATTATAAAGCTGAAGAGTTTGTTTGTTTGTTTGAACGCTAGGATCTCGGAAACTACTGGACCGATACGAAAGATTATTTTTTTGTTGGATACTCCATTTATCGAGGAAGGCTATAGGGTATATATAACATTACGCTACTATCAATAGGTACGGAGTATGAGTGAAGAATGTAAAGAAAACGGGGAAAAATATTTCTCTTCGAGAGCTTTAGTTCCGTGAATTTAAATTCTCTTTGGTCGCTGAAGTTTGTGACGGCGCCTGTCTCTATTTTTAGGGTTCCGTAAAACGTAATAAAGTGGCCAGCAATGGATATTTTAGTATGGATTTTCCTCAATTAGACGCGGGTGAAACCGCGGGGCACAGCTAGTAATTTAATATAAATACTAAGTCAACGGGTGCACCAAAATAAGTTTTCATTTAAAACAATAATTATACTAAATAAAACATTGTATTAAAAGCCTTGTAATTATTACATTTTCCAAAGTGCATAGTGCGCCGCAAAAGTGCGGGAAAACGGTTATCGGGATGTTATCGGGTTACGTAAGTACGTTGTTTGTTTAATTTCAATTAATTGTATAATCAATGCCACTTTTCGTTGTTAGTGAACTCCTCCTAAACGGCTGAACCGATTTGAATGAATTTTTCTGTATGCGTTTGGGCAGGGCCCTCGATGGTTTAGATTCACAAATCAGCCCGGCAGATGGCGCTGCAGTTGGTATCTAGGTTATTATCCGAGGAAAGCCGGAACGGGCCGCTCGTATACATATAACAAACACGAAAAAACAAAAGAAAAGTATTCAATAGCGTAAATTAAATCTTATTATAATACATATTTAAACTTCGAAAGAATTTTACAACAAAATGCAAAATATGTCTACTTACTTATACTTTTCTAATTTTATTTCTATCTAATTCTAATTCTATTTCTAACTTTTAGTCTAAATGCATAGCTGTCATATTATATCAAGATGAGGACCAATTCAACAAGGAGGCGCCATAAATTAATTTATGTGCACACCTACAAAAAAAAAGTACCTGCGTTTCCCGCCAAAACTTAGCTTCCCGCCAAACCGCAAAAATAAGTTTGGTGGTTTTAAAATTCGGTGATTTCTGTGCTTGTGTCAAAGTCCAAAAGATTCAGTGATTCAGTGCGTTTGAAGCATAGACTTATCAAGCGGTTAGTAAAAATGACTAGTTTTTCTAACGAAGATTGTGAAGCGCTGATTGAGCTAGTCAGACATCACCCCTTGATATACGATTCACAACTAGACTCCTACAGGGACGAAAATCTGAAGGACAACATTTGGAGGAGTATAGGTGAAACCTTAAATAAAATAGGTGTGTTATTTGAAATGTATTTATTCTGCATAGACATACGCACATACTAACATAGATGGAATCAACTTAGGCAAGCCGTGTGACACGTTGTATTTGCCATTCTACGGCTCCTTGCTGTGACGTAAAGAAATCGGTCAATTTTGCTCTAATGTCTAGTCCGTTGCTATTCGAAAACCCTCCGGTTCCACGTAAAGAAACTAAATTTGAAGGTAAATTTTCTTCTTGATTCCATCGATGTACGGGCATTTGAGTGTACTCCAAAAATCCGTCTCTTAATAGGTTATGCAAACAACAGGCAACTAAGATCATTTCTGTGCATGTTTCTGGTGCTATGCCGATAGGGGTGTAAAATATTCTAAACACCTGAGACAGCAAACCGAACGCGTTTTCCGATACTCGTCTAGCACGACAAAAGCGATAGTTAAATATTTCTTTGCTGAAATCGTTTTTGGCGACTCTTCTAGCGTAAGGTTTCATCATAAAAGTATCTAGACTAAATGCTTCATCTCCAACTAAAAAATGTGGTAATATTATGTTCGAATTCGGTAGATGTTTTGATTCTGGAAAATTAAATTCTTTTTTCATTTTTTTTTTCCCATTGCCGACTTTTGAAATATTCCACTATCTCCTTCTTTGCCGTAAGAGCCAACGTCTACTGCAATGAACTTGTAATTATGGTCTACAATAGCCAGGAGAACAATCGAGTAAAATTCCTTATAGTTAAAATATAACGATCCACTGTTTTCAGGGGCCCTTATTCTGACGTGTTTTCCGTCAATAGCGCCTGTGCAATTGGGGAATTGCCATTTATCCCAAAATCCTTTAGATATAAGCCTAAAGTCACTTTCTTTTGGCATAGGCATTAAAATTGGCACTAAAACAATCTTCAAATGTTTCAACACCTCTTTGACTATTTGAGAAATGTAACAAGGTGATATACGAAATGCGAATGATAGCGACGCATATGTTTCTCCATTTGCCAATAACCTGAAAATAAAAGTGTGATCATAACAGCAGAAGTGAAAACTAAAATAAGAAATAACTATTAAGTAGATACGTAGTGAATATAGCGACACGACAGTGACAGATGCGGCAGAAGGACTAGTATCCACGGCCAAGAATATTTTTTTATTATTTTGATTTTATCTGATTTTATTTGGGGACATTGAGTCATATTTGACTAAGTCAGTCCCGTATTTAACACACAAATTACATAACAGCACCGAGTAATAATTAGATACAAGAAATTCTATTTTTAAACAGCTGACGGGCCGACCTATAAAGCATTCTAGCAACGTCCGACATGGGCTCTGCTAAGATGCTTTGGATCATTCCGACATCTAGGCTGTTTAATTTGTATGTGTCCACTAAGTTATCTCTCATAGATGCGCTCTGGACACACTCCATTAAGAAGCGATGAATGTCTTCTACAGCGGCACCACACATATTGCAACTGGGGCTATCAATTTGTCCCATTAAAAAATTTAAACTATTCAGTGGCATGTGTCCAATCTATTGACAGAGCGCAATCTATGAGCAATTGTAATATTTTCGCGAGTTAAATTTACATATGTCCACCATGGCCTTGATTCTTGAGGAGGTTCAGTTTGTATCGTGCGATACCATATACCCTTTGCTCTTGAAACCTTTTCAAAATTATCTTTCCATTGTAACTTCATACGAAAGAATAAATTTAAAAAATATATAGTGACAGCAGCCAGACAGCAGCAGCAGCTGTTTCTCTCTCGCTCTAGCAGGCTACCCTCGGCTGTCTCAAGTTCACCCGAACATTTCTTTCACTTCCGAGCGTGACGATGATCTTCATTCACTGCCCACGAAAATTCAGTGTTTAAAAATTGTACTAAACATGTTTTCACATAAAAAAAAACGGCACAAAAAATTTGCGGCACAGACCGCTGTATCTTTTGGTTGCATTGGCCTAGTTTGATTTTGTCACAGCCTCAAGGGACAAAAAATTTGAGTGTATGATATAAATTGCAACTTGATACCTTTACGTGTTCCTGAGAAAAAAAATCTTGACAGGCAGACGAACGGACGGACAACAAAGTGATCTTGTTGTTCCGTTTCGAGTTACTGAACCCTTAAAATATTAAAAGTACTACAAACAATTACCTTTATTATTATACATTACAGATTCCGAATGTCGTAAAAAATGGAAACTAATCAGGGACTCCTACAATAGATACAAGCGCAAGCACAAAAATCCAACGGGATCTGCAGCCCCACCTAAAAGAACAAAGTGGCAATTTTATGAACGATTAAAATTTCTAGACAACACTCCGTCAGAAAGGCAAAGCTGCACCAATATAGAGGAAGCTAGTAATATCTCCACTGATGTGGGATATGTAGATACTCCTCCCGTGATTGCAGATGAGTCGATCCATTCTACTCTTTCCAGGGAGTTAGAAGAACCTTTACCAGGAACTTACACTCAAGAAAATTCTATATCACAAACAAAAAGCTCCGAAAAATTAACTCAGAAGAGAAAAAGACAAGAAGACAATGAATTTATAAAATTTTTGAAATACAGGCATGAAAATCGAATTAGTACACTGGAGTCCATAAAATCCCAAGGATCGGTTGATGATATATCAACGTTTACTAAACACATCGAGACGATGTTAAGAAAATTAAGCGCTCGTTCAAGAGCAATGGCAAAAACGGAAATGTTTACCATTATCTCAAAGTATGAGATCGGAGATATAGACGGTCCAAGTGAACACCCCTATTCAAGTTCATCATATACGCCATTATGTGCAGAACACCAAACACAGAGTGAATTGATTGATTTATCTTCTCACCAATCACCAAATGAACCCTTTCAAAGCATTTTTAGCGATGTATGCAACAATTTCAATGATTTACCTTAGAGTTAGTGCTAATTTTTCTTTCAACGATATTTTTCCTTTTTCATGCATTGTTTTTTTCAATAAATTTAATACATAATCAAACTGTGTTTTATTCAGCCGAAAATACTTCCTGAATATATTGTCATCAAACATTAGGTGTTTCTTGACTAATAGCGAAAATGATCCTTCTTGGCCTCTAGTTAAATATAATTCTCTAATAGGTACTCTTTTTTTAGTTTTATATTTGTAATAATAATATAAGAGCAAATCATCGTCTTCTTCCTCCTCCAATAGAAGTTCTACAACTTGGTTTTCCATTGTGATCCACAAAACACAACTGACTCCATCGACAAACTCTCCATACTGAAGCAACCGTGACACTTGTCGCGGTCTCCGGTCTCGGTCTCGTGTCGCGGTCGCGGCGCGAATTGGCGCCCATACAATTTCATAATGTCAAGTGCCTGTCTTGGTCTCCGGTCGCGGTCTCCGGTCTCGGTCTCGTGTCGCGGTCGCGGCGCGAACCGACACCTCAGAGACCGAGACATGTGTCGCGGTCTCCGGTCTCGGTCTCCGGTCTCGGTCTCGCGTCGCGGTCGCGGCGCGAACCGCTACCTTTATTACAGTTCGAAATTACGAAATTGATGGAACAAACATTCGTTTGCTTCGTGTCAAGTGTCTATATACATAGTTTCATGGTTTCATCTTCAACGGTTGGGAATTTCCATATTGACATTCATCCCTCATTTCAACCCCAATTTCACCCCCGTACAGTTCGAAATTACGAAATTGATGGAACAAACATTCGTTTGCTTCGTGTCAAGTGTCTATATAATACAGAGTTTCGTGGTTTTATCTTCAACGGTTGGGAATTTCCATTTTGACATTCATCCCTCATTTTAACCCCAGTTTCTCCCCGTACAGTTCGAAATTACGAAATTGATGGAACAAACATTCGTTTGCTTCGTGTCAAGTATCTATACACAGAGTTTCATGGTTTTATCTTCAACGGTTGGGAACTTCCATATTGACATTCATCCCTCATTTCAACCCCAATTTCACCCCCGTAGAGTTCGAAATTACGAAATTGATGGAACAAACATTCGTTTGCTTCGTGTCAAGTGTCTATATACAGAGTTTCATGGTTTTGTCATCAACGGTTGGGAATTTCCATATTGATATTCATCCCTCAGTTCAACCCCAATTTCACCCCCGTACAGTTCGAAATTACGAAATTGATGGAACAAACATTCGTTTGCTTCGTGTCAAGTGTCTATATACAGAGTTTCATGGTTTTATCTTCAACGGTTGGGAATTCCCATATTGACATTCATCCCTCATTTCAACCCCAATTTCACCCCCGTACAGTTCGAAATTACGAAATTGATGGAACAAACATTCGTTTGCTTCGTGTCAAGTGTCTATATACAGAGTTTCATGGTTTTATCTTCAACGGTTGGGAATTTCATATTGACATTCATCCCTCATTTCAACCCCAATTTCACCCCCGTAGAGTTCGAAATTACAAAATTGATAGAACATGCATTTAATTGCTTCGTGTCAAGTGTCTAGATATAAAATTTGATAACTTAGAAAATCACGTTTCGTACAAAATTTTCACACAACCGTTCATCCCTTGTTTCACCCTCTTAGGGGTTGAATTTCGCAAAACCCCGTCGTAGCGAGCGCCTACGTGCTAAAAGGGACCTTCATGCAAAATTTCAGATTCCTAGCATTTGTAGTTTCTGAGATTCCTTGATGAGTGACCTTTCGCTTTTATATATATAGATAGATAAAAGGCAAAAGCTCACTTTGTATCCGTTAAAATACCGACAAGCTTCTTTGCGACAGTGTTCGGAACTTAGCAAGTAACCCTGTGTTAAGGTTTATAGCTTTATAGCTAGGTTCAAATGAAAATGGCTTAGCGACAAATCAGTTTGTTTACTGCCTTACTAAAGTGTAACTAGTCTACACTTTACTATTCTTATGCCGTAGTAATTTTAGAGATACCGGACGTCTATTGGTTTCGCCAGTCGCTGAGCCAGACGGTTGCGCCACGCTGAACCACGTCGGTAACTGGATTACTCGGACTGTGTTAGAAAATTAGTGAAAATTCTGTTAGAGATAAGTAGGCAATCAATTTACAGGGAAATCTAAATGGTGCGGTTAGTCAGATCATATTTTACAAACTTTGCGCCATTTACGGCGAACCACATCTTACGAAATGATTAATCCCGCACCTCCCGAGAGCTGCGCGGGCGCCGCGACGCTCAGTTTAAAATTTCGGTCAGATAGGTGGCCGTTGAGGACTAAGTATACAAAACTATTTTATTTATTTTTCTCATAAATACCGTAATTAAAATTACAATACAATACTTTTGAACAAAGGGGCAAAAAACTTTAATTTAAAACCCGACTGCAATAAAATCGACAGATTTAAAAACGTTGTGTAGTACAATAAGTCTAAGGACACTTGGGTGATTGAGACGAATCTAACGATATCTTAGTTGTCAAATTCCAACTAGCCGTTCGGAAAATACGTGGGAATAATGAAATTTACAAACATAAAAGTCGTATCAGTTTCTTTCAGTCGGGTAAAAATAAGATTTCCCGTACAACGAACTATAGTCCGGGAGCCAGTGACAGATTTTCATGAACAAGTCCCTCCCAATCAAAACTTTGTGAAATACATTAGGGATTTATATGTACTATGAATATTCGCGACCGCCAGCTGCTACTCCGTGGGGGTGGGCGGGCAGTGGCAGCCTCCCACGCATGGATAAAAAAAATTCAGTCATTTCCTCCCATTTGAAAATTTGACAGATTACAGTTTATTTAGTATTTTAAAGAAAAAACAAAGTCAGCTGACCATAACATGGTGGATTATGGTGAAGTGGATGGCGAAGATATTCGCAAAAGAACGAAAGTGGCCGACATAGCTCAGAGAGTAAGCAAGCTGAAGTGGCAATGGGCAGGCCACATCGCTCGAAGAACTGACAACCGATGGGAAAGGAAGGTTCTCGAGTGGCGACCACGAACCGGAAGACGCAGTGTTGGACGGCCTCCCACTAGATGGACAGATGACCTCACAAAGGTCGCTGGAATCCGCTGGTTGCAGGTTGCGCGGGACCGTTCGTTGTGGAAATCTAGGTGGGACCATGATGAAAAATGATGAAAATTTGATTGTATTATCTATGAGTGTGTCAATCACGATGTTTTCCTTCACCTTTAAAACCATTAGTAATGATAAACTTACGACCACACAATTATGAATCGCATGATCTAACTAACCACTAGGCCACCGTCGGCGTGACTTTTTACAGCTGTTTACCGTGATCTTCAGTGGTTACCCTACGTTGTGCCCTGACGTAGACCTAGTCAAAAATAATGTAAATGTATAGAACTTAGTCTTTGTCAAAAATCTACGTGAAGTACAATAGTTTCACTATAAGGTCGGCAAGTGACAAAATCAGAATTAAATTAACTAAACATAAAACCAATCTATCACAAAGTATTTGGGTCTCATAAACAAAAACTAAAAATCTATAACGATTGTAAATCAACCCAGCCTAACCCAGTCGTATATGAATAACTAAATCACCCTTATTGCGTTGTAATAAAAGCGTTTTTAGTTTGTAGACAGTGCTAATAAATCCAGCACACATCAACAGCATTAGATTGGAATTAGGCGATGTGGTAACGGAACAGCGCCTTTTGCGGAGGGCGACCGTACGGTTAGCGATATGAAATCCTGTGTAGTCCGCGCCACCAGCGAAGTCCAAAGGCGGAGTTATGGAATTAATTTACATAAACAAACATGTTCCTCAATCAAGGAGAATTCGACAATGGCGCCAATCGTTAATGGTGGTGAGTTGTGGTGCGAAATTTAGTAGGTGGGTACTTTATTATTTGCAGGCTAGTAACGGTTTTTATAAGCATTTTTCTTGTTAATTATTTATACGCATAATTTAAAATAGTTTTACTTCAATGTGCAATGCGATCAGTTGCTGCAATTGTCCAGTTATTAGAGTTGTTTGGAGGATAACTGCATGATTAACGTAGGTAGTTCTAATGACCTAGTAACCGTGCCGGTTACTGGGTTACTGGCCATCTCGATCGAGCCATCTCTATTGGGCGTTTCTTTGTCATCGACGCTCAACTTTGGCATATACAAAGCACAGATTCGTTCCTGTATGGAGTACTGTTCGCACCTTTGGGATGGATCGGCTAAGGATCAGCTGGAGACTCTGGAATCGATCGAGAGACGTGCCAAAAGGCTCCTAGGCAATGACACTCTTGTGCGTAAAAGACTTCAAAGTCTTGATCATCGCCGCAAAATTGCTAACTTATCGGGTTTTTATCGGATACACTTCGGAGAGTGTGCAACTGATCTGCATGATCTGATACCACCTTGCCCTTTCTTCTATCGGAATTCTCGTATCTCAAAAGAGCGACATCGTTTCATGGTTGATGTTTCAAAAACACGAACGAAGAGATTTGACTCTACGTTTGTGATAAGAACGTCTAGGTTGTGGAATGCGTTGCCTGAGTGGGTTTTTCCCGATAGTTACATTCTTGGTGTCTTCAAATCGAGAGTGAATCGGTTTCTTCTAGATAAGCACGTTCCATCGTAGATCGCATCGTTGCTTAACATCAGGCGAGATGGTGGTCAAGTGCGAACCTATTATAGTAAAAAAAATAGTAGCTAGAACGTTCGCTTTTACATCCGTAAGGTCGTACTTAAGTTTGAACCCCGCCATGTGTAGATTTGTCGTTACCACTGGCTTGAACGGTGAAGGAAAAGATAGTAAGGAAATCGATATGTTTGAAGCAAGACATCTTGTGAGAATATGAGGTATCTATCGTCTGCCAATCCGTACTTTCCTCTCTTAAGGAGAGGAAGTATTCTGTGTTTTTTTGTATTAGGTATAATATATCTATGGTTATTAAATTATGTTTGCCCTTTGGTCTGAAAGTCTGTCTGTCTGTCTGTCTCAAGTCTTGAGTGCTAGGTATGATACTGAAATTGTGAATACACATGTTTTGTATCCGTCACCGTAAAATTGTAAAAACCGTCAGATTACAATCTAACGACGTCCTCCTACTGTAAGATTATAATCTCACGCGTTAGCTTATAATTTGACGGGGCCTTCTCTAGCAAGGAGAGAGTCCAGGCCATAATCCACCACGCTTCTAGGGAAGTACCTACGTGTCGGTTTCCTCACGCATGTTTTCTTTCGCCGTTTTAAGTTACGTACATGACTTTGAAATGACAGTGGTGCGCGTGGGATTTTAACCCAGGACTTGGGATTGGCAGTCGCCTTTCTCCCGACTAAACCAGGCGTAGCTTTACAAAAAGCCATGATTTCGAATGTTTGTCTTGTACACTCATTATTTTCAATCCTAATGTTGCCTGGATGATATATTTTACCGATAAGGCTGCCAACTGTTCCACTAGTTTTTCATTTCTAATTCTTTCGATGTAGGTACTTACCATTTTTTGTTTTTGTGTAAAGGGTAGGTTGATATCAATCAATCTATCCATAAATACCATACCTACATGATAGGTACTTACATGGAACTTCCGGGGTCCGGGGTTCAAAGTACCTTACCAAATGAACGTACCTAAATTAATAATAACCGCATACTATACATTCATTACTCAAATACACATTCAGAAAGTTATGCTCACAGTCACAAGTCTTACGCTACTATGTAAGTGTGCAAGGTGTGTCAATCTAAATAAACGTTAAGTACTCGTAGGTAATGGTGTGATATCTTTGCTGGTCGCAGATTTCATTTCACACATAGACGCCAAGCCCAGCCAGTTACTAGGTTTTTGACACAGAATAACACATTATACAGCAAAAAAATATTTAAACACTCTAACGTGCCAATGCATGTAGAAACAATGTTCTAGTATGCTTAGGTGTTCAAAAATTTTACTTACAGATTTGTGTAGAGTTCGTCATACGTGAGAAATGTAGAAAACCCTACACTGTTTTAATAGTTTTTTTTTTGTTTGCGTGGTAAAATTAATGTTAATGTTTACTACATTTGTTGTTTTACCGTAGTTATTTTCGTCCCATTTCAAAATCATGAGGTTATAGGTTCGATTCTCGTCAACACTGAATACCTATGTTTCTAAGCGCAAATGTAAGAGTTTGTCATCAGCACTGGCTTTAGCGGTGAAAGAAAACATCGTGAGAAATCCGGCGTATTCCATAAAACACATGTTTCGAGGACATGTATCAACCGCTTACCCGCACTTGACGAGCGTAGTAGATTGCGGCCTTGACTCTCTATCTGTGATGCCCCGATTCCTAGCTGTGGGAACATGAAGCGGGCTGCTTATGCCAGCCATAGATAAGTGTGTGACAACTAGACCCTAGGTTTATTATCTGTAGACCTTCGTTGGTCCTTGGGTAATTCAGATGTGCTAAGTATAAGTAGTTATAGTTAGGTATGTAGCGCAGTCTGCGTAGTATACATAGTTCTCATTGTATTTTAGTTATTTGAATAAGCTGCCCGATTAAAAAAATAGAAGCTTTACTGTTATAATACCAAAATACTAGGGCCCTGCGGTTTTACTTGTACAGTTTCCGTTCCCATTATTTTCCCGCGATATAGAGAGCACATAGCTAAACAATGGCAGTCACTGGAACTGCCGATAGAAGTGAAGACTGATAACTCAGAATTTGATATCTCACTTTGGAAAATACTCGGGTGAAACCGAAGGGCGTGGCCATGACCATGGCCATCTAGAAATGCATCTGCCAATGAGAAATGCTAACGCATTTCTAGATAGCCAATGGCCATGGTCCCGAGTTTACCCGAAGATTTCTTATCATTCCCGAGCGTGACGCTAGAATTCAATAGGGTACCGGACTGGGTCAAAAATACACCATCCTAATTAGTCCGCCAGCTAGATCATGAAAAAATATTGGACACGTATTTTTTGTTTTTTCATAATATTAAAAATCGTCAAAGATATAGACCATCAAACTTGGAGAGTGGGGGGTCGCGACGTCACTCGTGAGTAAAAATTGTACTCACAAGTGACGTCACACGAAACTTCGAAGCGCTGTATCTTCATCATTTTTTGTTTGTGAAACAAAAGAAAAAATACGTGTACAATGTTTTTTGGCAATCTAACTAACGGGTGACTTAGTTTGTTTTTTTGCGGATTGTACCCTATTCACAGTCCACGAAAAATCTGTCTGTGGTGCGCCAAAAGAAGTTTTCACTTTAAAAGTAACCTAGTAGGTATGTGATATTCTAGAGTAGGTAGGTACAGTTAAATTTGTTTTGTAACTGTGTTCCAACTTTCAACCCAATTTGCCCAAAACCCATTTTGCCGTTTCAACTTGATTGAAAATCAGCAATCCAAATTTTTTAAACGACTATAAAATTAGTAGGGTTTTCTCGAGCTGTTCACAAGCTGAGAATAAACTCTGTGAGAAGTGTAAATTTTGTGGGTATATCTAATAACGAGTTTAAATCTCCTCCCATTATAAAACAAAACGATCCAAAATTACATAAGAACATTATCCAAGTATGCTCGATGAGTGATTACGCGAACAGTGGCACACCACATACCAGCCACCGTTCATCCACAATGCCAATCTCATCTGGTGCATAAATTGGTGTGGTCACTTTCACTCGCTAACTATTATTAGAAGTAGCACGCAACTCGTTTGAGCGAGTACATCTGCAAATAATGCTGACTATTCCAATTAATTTAACAATGGAACAGTGGTGTAGAATTTATTTTAACCGAATTAAAAAAAGGAAGAGGTTCTCAATTCTGTTGTGTGTTACGCGATAGCCCCGCAAATTGTAAATCGATTTTGATGATTCTTTTTCTTTGGCAGAATATTAGGTATATTTCAGATGTAGACGAGTACTTATATATACTCTCGTGCACTTTCATTCGTTAAAAAAACGAAAAGCTAGCAACTTTGCCGTGACTATTTGAACAAGAAAGCCGTGTTTATAAAAGTTTCAGCAACGGTTAAGCTACATGACATAAATCGTTTACAAAAAGGCAAATATAAGGCATTTGTAACGTCAAATGCAGGTTTAGGTATTTGTAACGTCAGAACTCTATAAATCAAACCCACAGAATCAAACCCGTACAAAGTATTTTTTTCATATGGCGTTTAGTACAGGTACTTAGTTTAGCGAAGACTTTCTATTATGTCGGTTGCTTGTCATGAATACCATTTATGTTTGACGGCACGTAATTAAACCACAAAAACTATACAGACAGCCTCAAGCATAAGTATTAAAATCATTATTGCTATGATAATAGACGAAGAAATCTTATAGCTTCTACTATCTCTAAGTTAAACAACAGATGTGCAATTCATGATTACGCATTAATACTTGGTAGTTAGCATTTCATATATCTGCCCTTCTACAACCTAACTAAATCCGCTGTCGCTTTCCTCTTGCTGTCTCTATCATTTCAAGCGAAAAGGAAAGAGAGAGCAATATCAAAGCTAAGACAGTTTTTAGTTAGGCGGTAGACCCTCGGGTAGGCAAAGAATATCAAAAGTTACTAATCGGACCTTGTGCCTTCTACACATTTTTGAAGTGAAAACTGCCATAGCCATGTCGAGCGTCTAGGAGGAATCTTGTGTGCTCGAGTCACCGACATTTTAATATGATGTCGAAGCAGCGGCGGAACAGCGAAGCGGGACGTGCGAGTTAAGGCTGATTTAAACTGAACGAACATAGAGCTAGAGCTGGAACAAGAGCATTCTTTCTCGATCTTTTAGTGTAAACGATATATCGTTCTTAGCGTTTTCCATATTATATATTCCATAGAATCTTTGCGAACGCAAACAAAACAACGAAAGAATGCTCTATGTTTGTTTACACCAAATGAATTTGATACAGTGGGGATAGAATGAACATTCGCTCGTCTGATGTAAATCGGCCTTTAGACGCCTTTCGGATGGATGCCACTTCTATCGGCTATCCATATTCCTTATGACTACCTTTTTTTCAATAAACTAGTGACGGAATATACATAGAGGTACAAGACGTAAGTGAACCAGGTGGTACGCAACACGTATACCCAAAACAAAAGCACACTGAAGAGTGAAGACTTCAAAACTAAAAGAGGCACTCAGTTTGAGTATATTTTTGTGTTAGAGAATTTTCAAGACATGATTCGTAATATTTGAATTATTATCCTTATGTGTTTTTTTTTTGTAACTTCATAATAACTATCTCCGTCGTTTGCTTTTTTATGTAAACTGATCTACTAGGTACTTTAAAATTAATCCTTTTTGTATATATAAGTAGGTATTTGAACCGCTTTGTTTGGTTATTTATTATCCTATATATAACGCAGTATTTGCTCTCGGCAATAAGGCCGCCACTTGTGGTGCTAGTTCATAAGTTCATCACTGTTTTTTTTTTATCTGTTGTACCACAATAAAGAGTTTTCTGTCAATCTATAAGTATTTAATTACCCACTGTCATCATAGTTATCTATCACAAATAGCTTTTCTTGGTTTTAATTCTGTTATTTAACTGTGGTGCAAATATCGTGGACCTTCAACTCCTAAAATCCTGTTAGAAAGGATGTCCATTGCCACCCACATAACCAAAGGCAGATGTAATTCCACCAAGCCTCTACTCCACTTGTCCACGGGTCAAGAGACACGTGTATTTTATTACAGTGCCTTCACAAAAATATGACACGTCTGGTAGACATGACTAATATTTAGTAAAAATGTCTGACTTTAGTGTAAGTAGTTGGTTTGGTTTACAGAGTAGTGTAGTTTTAATTGTATTTTAGTTTTGTTAATAAAGGCTCTGCCCGTTAAAAATACTTAAATGTTTCCTGCATGACAAATCTGGGTTACAAGTTACAATCAAATACGCGAATGCCGTGTGAATTATTTTAGTTACACTGTTACAGACATAATTCTTCGGTATCTATTTAGAATAGAATAGAATATATTTATTCACCTTATAACCACTTATGTTACACTGGGCACGTCACTATTACAAGTTCAAAAATATATATTTTAGAAAAAAAGAAAAAAAAAACAATAAATAAATATTACATTCCGAATTTAACACAAAATTTCAATTTTATTAATTTATGTGAATATCAAGTGAAAAAAGTAAATTTAGAAAAAAACAATAATTATAAACATATCAATAAGTCAAAGTTTACATTCTTAATTTAACCCAAAATTTCATTTAATTACTCAATTTAACAATTCAATTTAATTTATGAGAATTTCAAGTGAATAAAATATATTTAGGAAAACAAATAATTATAAACTTAATATAAATAAGTCAAAGTTTACATTCTTAAGTTAACACAAAATTTCAATTTAATTAATGGATATGAATGTCAAGTGAATTAATTAAGTTTAGAAAAACAAATTGAATGGAATCAAGTAAACAATCACAAACATAATATCAATTAGTCAAGATATGAAAATAAAATAATTAAGTATTAAAAATTGCAAAATGTCAAAATGTATTTAATATTACATGTCAAAATCACACAAATGTCACATTTCGTACGAAGACAAATGTTTATAATTATTAAATCTCGATGTCATCAAAATCATAATCTCTCTTCATAATATATCACAGATCACCAACATACATAAATAGGTATCTACGCTATATCATTGGATTAAAGCAAGAATGAAGATTCAGTCAAACGCATTCCCATAAACTCTTTTATTGAATAGAAGAGATTTGATTCAAAAAAGAATTTAAGTTTTTGTTTAAAATAGTTTGGATGCAGTTTCGTTACGCTACGAGGTAATTTGTCAAACATTAGTATTTTATTATAAATTCCTTGTTTTTTTACTTTGGCTAATCGTACTTTTGGCATGTACCAGTCGTCTTCATTTCTCAATTTCATTTTAAGATTATATTGCTCCTTTTTTGTGACTAGCTTATTTCCAATTTCTTCGTACATTTCAATTAAAGTATTGTAAATGTACAGCGATATGACCGTCATTATTTTGTTTTTCTTAAAATGTAATTTCGCAGAGGAACGCTTGCGAAGTCCAAACATGACTCGTATCGACTTCTTTTGGGATTTTAACACCCTATTTATGTCTGAACTGTTACCCCAAACAGTAATTGCATATCGCAATCTTGCCTGTACGTAAGCATAGTAAACGGATACTAACTGTTTCTTGTCTATTAGAGACCTTAATTTTAATAACGCGTAATTTGCACTTGATATTTTTTTGCACAATTTATCAATGTGCGCTATGTGACTAATAGTATAGTCAATAGTATATAACCCAAAAACACATTTTCCTTTACGGTGGGATTCTTTCCAATACATTTTTTGTATGATATTCCATGATGACACTTTTATCTTTATTTAAAATTATGCCATTTGCTTCAAACCAACTTTTGATACTGTTCATAGCAATTTGTATCTTTTCTTTAATTCTAATGTTAGTTTTATCCTTTATACCGATATGGGTATCGTCAGCAAATAAGCTAATATAAGCCCAATCAGGCACAGCATTTACGAGATCATTAATGTAGATAAATAACGACGATATTTAATCTAAAGTAAAGTACTTAGTATCTATTTCAGGATTGTCTAAAATCGAATTGGAAGCCAAAAGATACTTCTTTACTGATAATTGTCTTATTTAATATTAACAAAGCGTTAGAAATAACACAAACTCACATCACAATCACGCTAGCACGCTGATGATGGCCATTAAGTCTCGAACTTTCACAAAATCACCCGAGTGACGATCGTTAATTCAGGATTGTTAGATTTTGGTGCAGTCGAAAGTACCTACCTACGATAGATTTTTAGGCGAAGCTGAAACTCGACCAGAAGCTATAATCTTTTTAGTAAAAAAAATTAATTCGCTTATTTAAAAAAAAAACATAGTGTGGTTTTATGAAACCACGGTAATTTGAAACGTTTTTTCGCTTTGTATACATTTAACTAAACATTTTTGCAAAAATATTCGATTTGAGTAAGTAAATAAATTAACGAGTAACGCCGCCATATTGGCCTGGGCTGCTCTGTCGAGCGCCTTTCACTTTACCCCTCCTCCGCGGCCGACCGTCACGCGACATGCAATAGATGGACAAAAAAGTTTGAGTTTCACTTTAAGAACTTGCCTTGTATTACGATAACAAGGACAACATTTCTAATAATACAAAAGATACATTAACGTTGTGGACACCACCAATATTGTTTTATTTATCCTTTCACTTAGTTTAGTTATGACCAAGTCTGTCATTTTATAGCCAGTAACTGTACGTTACGTACGCAAGGACACCCAATTGCATAAGTTTGCGCATCCAATGTAAGTAATCTTTGGCCGGCATTCTTTTTGCGCCCGATACGAGCGCAGTGAACGCAGCAGGCATCTGCGATCATTGCTCACTTTGCCATACCTAATTACATTTAATTGAAGCGATTTTACGCTCATTGCTTCATACATACTAAGATCTCAAACACGCATAATATGCATAAACAGCCCACTAAACGTTCCCACAGCTGGGACTCGGGGCCTTCTCTCGCAAGGAAAGAGTCAAGGCCATAATCCACCACGCTGGCCCAGTGCGGGTTGGTGGATGACACATGTCGGTTTCTTCACGATGTTTTCATTCAATATTTTAAGTTAGCGGCATTACGCACATGACTTCGAAAAAACAGTGGGGCGCGTTGTTTTGATCCAGGGTTCCGGATCGGCAGTCGCCGTTCTACCGACAAGACAAAACATAAGCCTTATAGTATATATTATAAGGTAAAGTAGTGGTAGGACTCTTAGCAGAGTCCGCCTGGGGAAGTATCACACCTTTGCCAGTTATTCTACCGCCAAGCAGTAATGTGCAAACATTCCTGTGTTCCGGTTTGAAGGGCGATGTTTCCAGAGAAATTACAGGGCTTAGAGATATAATATCTTAGATCGCTGGGTCACGAACGCATTGCAGTGCTAGGTAATGATTTGGACTCTTCGTGTTCTAATAGCTGCATGTCAGTGTGCTGTTATGTGGCAGGCATGTTGCTTACCATCAGGCACATGTCCTTCTCGTCTCGTCACTCTATACGTCTATACTATAAGGAAGTTATCGCGTTGAAATTTGGAATGTGTTAAGACTACAGTCTTGATTGTAACCCATAGCCTAATTGTGGGAAAATAATGGGAACGGGAACCACGCGGGTAAAACCACGGGGCTCTAGTTTTACATAGCTATTATTAGTAGGCAATACCTATACGTCATAAATGTGACTATTTTTCAAATAGCACCTGCTCCTAATGCTAAATTTTAGCGAGTGTGGGATTCCCATTACCTATCTGTGAGTCATGTGGTCTACACAAGACACATCTCGTAGGAGTGAGCTCCTTTACTAGCGTATGCAAATGCAAAGTCTGTGCAACAGAACTCGCAATTAGTCAAAGTTAAATGTTCATCTCTAGAATATTTAGGATTAGTAGCGCGCAGCGGTTTTGCTCACGTAGTCCCCGTTCTCGTATTTTTTTCGCAATAAGAAGTATCCTATGCTATTCCAGACTATAATGTACCTACCTATGTTCCAAATTTTAACACGGACTGTACAGCCGTTTCGACGTGATGAAAGAAAAAACATATATCTCCTTTTTTGTGTTGATTTTCCCAATGGTTACAAATTTATGCATCTAAACTTCCATATTTATAGCATTAGTAGGATTTAATTACTGAAACCATTTTCAAGTTGGTGGCTTCTAAACATAAATGATGTAGTGTATAATTATACAATTGTTTACATTCAATTTAAAAAATAATTACTTTGCCAGTTATTCTACTGCCAAACATTAGTGTTCTGGTTTAAAGGGCAACGTTTACAGTAAAATTAAATTGCACAGAGATAGAACAGGGTGACGAGAACAGTGCAGTGCTAGGTAACGATTTGGCCTCTTCGCGCTCCACTAGCTGCGTCTCACTGTGCTGTTACGTGTTAGGCATGTTGCTTACCATCATGCACATGTCCTGCGCGGCTCGTCACTCTATGATATACTTATATGTATAATAAGTATGTACTTATTACTATGTATAATAAGAATGTATTTAAAACCATATAAGTATTATATCAGCTATTTGGCCGCCATCACACAAGCTTTGCTTAGTTTGGGGTCAGATGGTGTTGTGTGTGAATTGTCCACCAATATTTATTTATTTATTTAAAAAGAAATAACAAGCGATTTTCGACGTTTGTAACTTTGTAAGCATAAAATAAACTCAAAGAGACAGAATTAAGCGAATTTTGTCACACGGCGGCAAGGGTTTCAAATCCAAATTTAAAACAGCGCATCTAAAATCCGGGATTCACAACTAACTACCTGTGAACAGGGCACAGAATGTTGTAAAAGAAATAGACGATTAAAACCGAAGACCCAATTAAGCCTGGACCCGACCTTCGAAAAGTCATGACCTAGACAGGACCAGACAAAAGCGATGCAGTTTTTGCAACGAAATAATAACTAGGTAGATATTGATGGATGATCAGCGATCTCGAACAAAAAAAAAGATACTAAGGTCTTAACTATCAATGCTTTTGAGTAATGGATGCATAATGTAGTACCATTTTTAGATTTCAAGGTTCTCGTTTAAAATATAGGTTAAACTTAAATAAACGTAACGTTACAATAGATTTAGTGAAATCACAGACTAAGTTTACCTATTATTTTAATATGTAGTTATTATAGGAAAGTCATCATCTTGCTTACCTTTACCATGCTCATGTGGGCCACCCCCACTACTCATGTACGGTCGGTATAATAATTTAATAATTTGTTTCCGATTCTTCCGTAGCCGTCTGACCACTCCATTTACATTCAAAGTTCTTTCTTCGATATTCCTTTACGAATGTACTCACTTACTCTCATTTTTATCATCTTTTTGTGAGTAGGTTGTTATCTCTTCTCATGCCTTGACTGACAGACGTTAATCCCTACTAATGTTATATATGAAAAATGTAACTCTGCCGTCCAGCCTGTACTACTGAATCGAGTTTGATGAAATTTTGAAAAAGAACATGACCAGAGTTTTTAGAGAATGAAAGTTTCGAAGTTCCGTTGTTTCTAAAGCTTGAAAGCGTCGTTTCGGCTTGATTTGATATTAAAAATGACATTCAAAATATGTTAAAAATGTAATCTTGTAGATATCGTAATTAGCGAAATTAAATTATCATGAAAATCTGGCAAGTCATAAGCTACATCGGTATTGAAATTATACTTGTGGAATGGTTAAATTAAGCACATCCACATTTGAGGAAAAAAAATGAATAGTGCGCAATTTAAACTCATATTGAAATCGTAATTAAGCGTTTATATACCTACCGCATTTTATAAACATTTGTAAAAATAAAGCAGGTATATATAGAACCTTAATGTACATGCGAATAGGAACTTAATGTAGTAGGTACCTAATAATTAATGTTTGTTTAGTTGCTGCATCATTTTTTGTCCTGAACGAAGAACCGTGAGACCTAAACCTGATGAGCGTCATAAAACTGCAACCGAGATTGTAATTTTATTGCAAAATTAAGCAAAAACACCATTAGAGGTCGCCATGTGGTCGAACAAATGAGGGAAATCATTTTTCTTAAACATAACGTTTATTCTTCCGTGTCTTACCTAAATACCTATGTAAATGTACGTATTACAATAAAAAAGACGACGCGACGCGTGACCAAAATGCTGGCGTTTATTTGGCCCAACGCATAAGCATTGCCATTCAGCGTGGTAATGCCGCCAGCATGCTGGGTACGCTTCCGATTGGTAGTGGGCTTGAACATCTTGATTATCTGTAGACCTTCATTGGTCTATGGATAATTCAGGTGGGCTTAGTGTAAGTAGTTGTTAGGTATGTAGCGTAGTGTAGTTCTCATTGTATTTTAGTTTTGTTAAAAAAGGCTCTGCCCACCACAATTATAATAAAAAAGTAATATTATGAAAAAGTTGCTGAAAAATTGTCACTTGGATAATGTGGAACTTTCTACCAGCATCGGTGTTTCCACACTTTTGTAACCTGGGAGCTTCAAAGCGAAGAGTGTGTATGTGAAATGAAAAGATAACTTATGGGCAAGCGCACACAGGGCCGGATTGAGAGATGTGGAGGCCCCGGGGCCGGGGTTTCCTTGGGGACGTTGAAAAACCTGGACTACAAACGAACTAGTAAACGTCTTTTACGTTAACTTTACGTAAAAGATTTACATCTTTTACGTAAAGTCTCTTCAGCATATTTCATCTAAAAAAAACCCGACTAGTAAACTAGTCGGATTTTTTTCCAAAGTCTCTGTTGTGTAGGCCTCCCGTTTGTGGAGGCCCTGGGACATTTGCCCCGGCTGTCCTCTCCTTAATCCGGCCCTGAGCGTACAGCTTATAAAAGCGGTGTCAAACGTAGGACTGATCAGTATAGAGAAAACCCTTCTCAAAATAATTGGAACAAAGTTCCTTACGGTAGGCTTGGAGGAGATATGGATTTTGCGGCCGAACTGAAACAAAAAGTGAGACGAAAATGTGAGAATATATAGGTAACGGAAGTGCGTAAAAACTACCCGTTACCAGTGTTGCCAACTTCATTTTTCAGATGATCGTATCATAAATAATAAAATTAAGCATTATTTTTTTCGCAGATTGTCTTTCTTCTATATTATCCGAAGGTTTTTCATCCTACCTGGTATAACATGACACCACATCATTTTAATTATTTAGGAAGGTATACGAGTTTGCCTATTCATTTATTTTTTTACGATCATCAAAAACATTAGAGGATCTACTTCTGATCTAAGCACACCAGATTAAAACCTTTGTCTTTCTCGCTGTTCATGCCCGTGTCAGTAGGTACGCTTTGCAACGCCCGCTTACATCTTTGTCAGTTTTTCTACCGCCAAGCAGTAATATGCAAACATCACTGTCTTCCGCTTTGATTCGCAATGTTCCCAGAAAAATTACAGGGCTTATAAAGCATATATCTCTGGGTGACGAGCGCAGTGCGGTACTAGGTAATTATTTCGACTCCTGTTCCAATAGTTGTGTGACACTATGCTGTTATGGGCAGGCGTATTACTAACCATCTGACATATGTCCTATTCCTCCTATCATACTATACTGTTAAAATAATTTCGAAAACGTTAGGACTGATATCAACAGAACATGTCGTCGAAGTCACATATCATGTACTTACTATAAGGAAATTTTGACTGAAAATTGAATTTGAGTTTAGGGGATGATTGACCCCTTACATCGGTCTGTCTTTTTAAAAAAAGCTTTAAAATAATTGTCTGAAATACTGTTTCTATATTTTTTTTGCAATTTGACGAGAGGATCCACAAATACACTTCTCTTAAATTTTCACACAATATATAAGATTTTCAACAGGAAACTTAAGATGTAGCACAGACTCTACCTAGTCATATTAGGACCGCTGATGAATGAGCCCACACGGCAGCCAACGCAGCTTGAGGTCAGGGTCGCCGGTGATGCAGCATTTCTATTTACTTCATCATTATATTTGCTTTTGCTTATTGTATGCTAATATTCACAGCCTATTGAATAATTCGTTAGATTAAATTCAAGACAGTAGTATTTTTAGAAATTTTTGTACTGATAGGACTCTATGTAGAGTCGGCCTATGTTGGTAGTCATTTAGACCATTAACGCTCTAAAAGCTTATAGTTATTGTAACTATTTCAAGCATTTGTCGTTCATCCTATTAATATTATAAATGTGAATATTTTGATATATGTTACTTAGTCACGTCGTAAGCACTGAATAAATCATGCTGAAATTTAGAAAGGGGGTACATTATTGCCTACCTACAAACCTACATATAGGTAAGCTTTTATCCTGATTTAAAATTGAGGATGTATTTTTGAAACAGTGCTCTTCTCAATTAATTTAATATGTTGATTGCTTGGCAAAGATCATTTTACTGAAAAGGCCGCCACTTATCTGTATGTAATCTTCACCACATTTTTGCTCTTTATAGACCAGGGTAGAAGCCTTTAAAAATAATAAAAAGTGAAAAAAAATAGTAGTAGGATGAAACCCATTGGAAAAGGAGGGGAATATTATAAAAATTAAAGGAAAAATAAATTACGGGCGATCTGAGGTCGGGAAGGGGATGGGGGTGAGTTTTTAAGGGTAAAAAACGGTTATTCTCGATTTCCGGCAAAACTAAAAGTCCTATTGAAAAAAGTTACATGGCAAAGTTGTAGGTAATAAAAAGATCAAAAACTTTTGTATACACACTTTTTTCACATAACCTCAAAATGTATGTGAAAAATTCAAAAAACCAAGTTTTTGGTTTTTTATTTTTATCTTTTACAAAAATATTTTTTTTTTAACGAAATTTGGTGAAAACTTATCTTTTTATGTTCCAAATACGCTGTAATTTATTTGATCAAAAATATTAATTTTTTCACATTATTTTGAATGAATATCGAAAAAAACACCCTAACATTCAATCGAAAAGTCACCCGTCAAAATATCAGCTTTTTTCAAAAATTTGGTATGTTTTCTGTTCTTTGAAATCTCTACTTTCCGATGGTGAAAAAACATAAAAATGTTACCATAGTAAATCTTCTCAGAAAAAGCAAAAAATCTAAAAAAACTCGAATTTGATTTACTTTTTTCATTATTATAAAAAAAATTGAGCTATTTATTAAAATTAACACTTTAATTACTCGAAAAACGTTAGATTACATGTTACATTGATAAAAAAAGAAAATTGCAAATAAAAATATACTACTATAATTAACAAACAAATAAGTTAATAAAATTAATATTTAATAAGACATCTACAATATTTGGAGAAAGTTGTCGAATCTTCTTTAAATTATATGCGTATATGTCTATTTATTACTATTTTAAGATAAATTAATTATATACCTGAGTGACCTACGAAAAATAGTAGCCCATCAAAAGGTATTTCATGGAGAAGTGGGGAAGGGGCTAGGCGGGTCTGGGTCTTACTACATACATACCTACTATTTCGTAGCAGCTGTTACAACCGTTAGATGATGATGAGAATGATCTCATTGGTTAAAAATTTCATACGTGCTGAACGTGCAGGTAATTTGGATTTTTATTTAAAATGCGTGGAAAGAATGCTTACTTATTTTCATGCAAGTGGGCACTTTCTGTACGCAAACTCTGCTCATCTTTATCTCCAAGATATGCGTATGCTTAAAGACACAATAAATGATGATTATGAATTTACGCGATTCACCGAAGGATTCTTTACAATTAGACGTACTGACAAGTTTTGGTCGGGAGTTTGGTCAGATATGACGATCGAGCAAGTTTTGATGAGATCTATGAAAACTCAGGGTGGACTTCCACATGGTCGTGGTTTGTCTGAAAGTGTTTTAACAAAATTCGTATTAACAATGATCATACTTTAAGCTAACGCTTATCTTGGAGATAAAGATGAGCAGATTTTGCGTATAGAAAGTGCCCACTTGCATGAAAATAAGGAAGCATTCTTTCCACGCATTTTAAACAAAATTCCCAATTACCTGCACGTTCAGCCCGTATGAAATGTTTATCCAATGAGATCATTCTCATCATCATCTAACGGTTGTAACAGCTGCTACGAAATAGTAGGTATGTATGTAGTAAGACCCAGACCCGCCTAGCCCCTTCCCCACTTGAAAATACCTTTTGATGGGCTACTATTTTTCGTAGGTCACTCAGGACGTCTACTCTAATTCAACGAAAATGTAATTTCGTAATAAACTCGCCATTTTCCAACTCCGATTCTACTTCGATCCGTCGTTTTGTCCGTTTGAATGTTCTAAGTCTACTCTAATTAGAGTATGCTTAGAACATTTAAACTTCAAACAATGTTGTATCGGACGAAACGAAGTAGAACGAGAGTAGGAAAGTCGCTAGTTTTTTTTCGAAATTTCGTTTTCGTAGAAACAGAGTAGACGTCCAGGTATATAATTTATCTTAAAATAGTAATAAATAGACATCTACGCATATAATTTAAAGAAAATTCGACAACTTTCTCCAAATATTGTAGATGTCTTATTAAATATTAATTGTATTAACTTATTTGTTTGTTAATTATAGTAGTATATTTTTATTTGCAATTTTCTTTTTTTATCAATGTAACATGTAATCTAACGTTTTTCGAGTAATTAAAGTGTTAATTTTAATAAATAGCTCAAATTTTTTTATAATAATGAAAAAAAAAAATCAAATTCGAGTTTTTTTCGATTTTTTGCTTTTTCTGAGAAGATTTACTATGGTAACATTTTTATTTTTTTTCACCATCGGAAAGTAGAGATTTCAACGAACAGAAAACATACCAAATTTTTGAAAAAAGCTGATATTTTGACGGTTGACTTTTCGATTGAAAGTTAGGGTGTTTTTTTCGATATTCATTCAAAATAATGTGAAAAAATTAATATTTTTGATCAAATAAATTACAGCGTATTTGGAACATAAAAAGATAAGTTTTCACCAAATTTCGTTAAAAAAAAAATATTTTTGTAAAAGATAAAAATAAAAAACTAAAAACTTGGTTATTTTAATTTTTCACATAAATTTTGAGGTTATGTGAAAAAAGTGTGTATACAAAAGTTTTAGATCTTTTTATTACCTACAACTTTGCCATGTAACTTTTTTCAATAGGACTTTTAGTTTTGCCGGAAATCGAGAATAACCGTTTTTTACCCTTAAAAACTCACCCCCATCCCCTTCCCGACCTCAGATCGCCCGTAATTTATTTTTCCTTTAATTTTTATAATATTCCCCTCCTTTTCTAATGGGTTTCATTCTACTACTATTTTTTTTGGTTTTAAAAATTATCGACCCTGGTCTATTATGTCTAATGCATTTTAAAATAATGAAACATTGCATGTACACAATAGTTTCCTTCATTTAGTTGACCACACGCCGACCTCTAATCATATTACAATGTTAACTTTTTACAATAAATACCAATCAAATAAAACTACAACTGTTTATGACGCTCACGATGTGTTCTAAAAACTATATTGACATATACCTACCTAATTATTTATACTCACACGAATTATTTATAAGACTACTTACTACATGTTTGTTCTCTTTGGATGTTTGTGGCATGTCTTAAGGTAGCGGTTCGCGCCGCGACCGCGATGCGAGACCGCGACCGGAGACCGAGACCGGAGACCGCGACAGGCACTTGACACTATAGAATTGTATGGGCGCCAGTTCGCGCCGCGACCGCGACCGCGACCGGTCTCGGTCTCCTGTCGCGGTCGCGGCGCGAACTGGTGTCTATACAATTCCATAGTGTCAAGTGCCTGTCGCGGTCTCCGCGCGAACTTGTACCTTAAAGGACACGAGACCGCGACCGGAGACCGAGACCGGAGACCGCGACAGGCACTTGACACTATGGAATTGTATGGGCGCCAGTTCGCGCTGAGACCGCGACGGGAGACCGAGACAGGTCGCGGTCGCGGTCGCGGCGCGAACTGGCGCCCATACAATTCCATAATGTCAAGTGCCTGTCGCGGTCTCCGGTCTCGGTCTCCTGTCGCGGTCTCGTGTCGCGGTTTCCGCGCGAACTTGTACCTTTAGGTTTGATGTATTTACTTTCCCATCCTACTAATATTATATATGCGAAAGGTTTGGGTATTTGTTGCTCAATCACGTCGGAACGTTTGAGTGGATCCGATCGAAATTTGGAACATAGATTATTGGGATGACGACAGGGTCGAAATATACCATTTTAATTATTTCTTCAGGTAGATTATGAAAAAATATGGGACATGTATTTTTTTGATCAAATTACCAAAAATTGACAAAGATATAGATCATCAAACTTTCTGAGTAGGGAGTTGTGACGTCACACTATAGCAAAAATCGTACCGTATCGTGGCGTGACTCGAAACTTCTAAACACTGTATTTTCGTCGTTTATTGTTCGCTGAAACACAAAATAAATTTTAAAAACTTTAAAAACCTAACTGACGGACTAATTACTTTTTTTTTAGTCGTCTCGCCTATTGTCTCGAATAGCATATAGTACACTTACTCATTTATAATATATATGTATATAGTACACTCACGGTAAAATAACAGGAACGCGCACTATGCGGGTAAAACCGCGGCCACTGCTAATTATCTTATCTTATACATACATTATCATATCTTATATTTAAATTCTCGTGTCACAATGTTAGTTACCTTACTCCTCCTTTGCTGATTTTTACCAAATTTTATGTACATATTCAGAAGGTCTGAGAATCGGCTACTATCTGTTTTTCATACCCCTAAGTGATAAGGGTTGTTAACCCCTAAGTTTTTTTGTGTGTGTGGCATGTAAATGTGGCATTAAAAATACATACAACCCTACATTCGACTGGCAATCTCTCCCTAAGATTGAGTTTGATGGAACCATCATACCTTACAGCAGCTCTGTCAGGAATTTGGGCATTACCATGGATCGCTGCTTAAGCTGGGGACCGCAGCTTCAAGTCACTAGTAAGAAGTTGTATGCCGCGGCTGGAGCGTTGATGAAGTTACGCAACTTTCGGAAGTAGGGACTTCCACCAAAATTTCACTTGTCCAGTCACTTCTACTTCCCATCCTAGATTATGCCGATGTTTGTTACCTTGATCTCACCGAGGAACAACTGAACAAGCTTGAGCGTCTTCAAAATTTCTGCATCCGGTTCATATTTGGCTTGCGCAAGTATGACCACGTTTCTCAATTTCGCGCTAAGCTCAAGTGGCTCCCAATTCGTCTCCGCAGAAATGCACACATCTTATCACTTCTGTATAATGTATTGTTCATCCCTACCTTTCCTTCGTACCTTAAGGAACGTTTCTGTTTTTGCTACGAAACTTCACGCCCACGCTCTTTGCGAGCTGCTGTGGCACTCAACCTTACCACACCATCACACAAGACTTCCTACTATGGGGACTCTTTTACTGTTAAGGCTGTCCGTTTGCAAAGTAAAAGATTTTTATTTATCACAATGCAACACTGTTGACACTAGCAAGTTGTAGCACTATTGTTTTAGACTTGTTGTAATTGTTTCGTGTTTCTGGCGGTTTTTGAATCACTGTTCATAATATCCGCACTCTTATTGTCTTAGTATAGGTAATTATTTGTTGTTATCACTTATTTATGTAAGTTTTAAATATTATGGAAGCATAATATTATTATTTTTTATTGGTTAATATTTATTATTTTATTTTAGGAATATATGTTTAATAGTTTTTTTTTAATTAATGTCACTCGTCCCTGTTTGTATTTGTATGTAGGCTTTTTTCCTTTGTGATGGTTGCCTGGAAGAGATTGCTCTTAGCAATAAGGCCGCCACTTGTGGTACTAGTTCATAAGTATTTCACTGTAATTTTATTACTTTGTCTGTATCACAATAAAGAGTTTCTATCTATCTATCTACATTTTTACCCTTTTATCACCAACCTCTATTTTTAATAGCTATTTTAGTAATTTAATCATCATTCATCGCGCTCGATAAATGGATCAATTATCGTCTTTTTTGTAAATGTTTTTGACTCTATTTCGATTAGAATTTTCCGGAGCCGTATGCAAATCCTCACCCACGGTAGAAATTGAACAAATGAATTCATTAATTGGACTTGTTCACACAATGAGGATTAGAAAATCGTTTTAGATTTCTATATCGATTTACCTACCTATCTACTTCCATGAACAACCAAATAAACTGATCGTACAAAAAGTCTCTGTGCAGTACTTAGTGGTGTAGAATTGTCTAAGTAAGAATTATGAGAATGGAAATTATGAGACTTACTTGCTTTGAAATCGGCTGAGGTAGTAAGTAAGTAAAGGTAGTGTGAATATATGACTTAACAACAACTTATTAGGATCATACTATTCGTAACCCTAAATACGGCAAAACGTTTGAAATAGTAGTGGAAGGACTCTTTGCAGAGTCCGCCTGGGAAAGTACCTTTGCCTGTTATTCTGCCGCCAAGCAGTAATGGGAAAACATCGCTGTGTTCCGGTTTGAAGGGCAATGTTTCCAGTAAAATCCAGTAAAACGAGCGCAGTGCAGCGCTAGGTAGGTAATTATTTGGACTCGTCATATTTCCAATCGCTGCGTGTCACTGTGCTGTTATGGGCAGGCATGTTGCTTACCATCATGCCATGTGCTCCTGCTCTTCTCGTCACTCTTTACTATAAAAAGGTACAAGTACAATGGAATGAAAATGTTTAATGTTTAATTAACTCAACGTATAAGTACCTACTTCCATTCAGCATGGTAGGTAATGTTGCTATCATGCTGGCTGCGCTTCCGATTGGTATATATGATATATTATGTAGTTTCTCGGATTATTCACTACTAGCTACGCACCGCGGGTTAGCTCGCGTAGTGCCCATTCTCCTTATTTGTCCGGTATGAAAAAGATAGCCTATGTGCTATTGGTATTCCAGACTATATTCTAACGGTTTTCTAAACTTCAAGCCAATCCTTCAGACTTTCCGACGTGATCGAGCAACAAACATTTAAACATCGAAACTTTATATTTATAATATTAGTAGATAATTATGATTAGGTAGGTAAGCCGTTTTTAATTATGTTTCTTTGTTGATTCAAGAACCACTAAAAACTGGTATGGATGCTTCTAAGATACGAATAATCGTAAGCCGATATTCTGCCAAGAAGGCACTGCCCCGTAATTTTATAAATGACTTGTTTACAGTACCTATACTAAAAAAACTGATTTATTATACCCACCAAAAGATAAATCCATATTTAGCTGTTTATCTCCAAGCTACTTTATCTAGGATCGTGTCCATATTCAATCACCAAATTTTAAAGAATATATGCGCAATTTTTTTGTGTTAATAAATCCTCGCCTTAAATAATACACGGTGTCATCATAACATTAACGAATCGTGAAATTAATGAGGTAATACCTATTTAGGCAGCGTGCGTAATTAAGCTGTTAATATTACTTTAAAGTACCGTAACTCGCGATCGTCAAGGTTGTCTGTGCATTTCGAATGATGCAAATGAAATTAAACTTACGTGTTGAAAAGTTCTTCATATACTTTTTTCTGTAGCTAGTAAAGTAGCTATTTGATAATTCAATTATATAAGCGGGAACCGAATCCAAGCTGCTTTTTAAAAAAAATCCTAGTAGTAATGTATACCTAAGTTTGGTTTCACCGCAGACTTTAACGGTAGTAAACATCGTGAGGAAACCGTCATAGATAAATTTTTCAAGGATATACCTACGTCATCCCGATCTTGGTCAGAGTGGTGAATTATGGCCTTGATTTTCTCCTTGTAAAACAAGGCTCCGAGACCTGGCTGTGGTAAGGTAAATAATGATGACTAGTTATATATGTACCTACTTGGTTTTGTTACATGTTGTCTAGGACTCTAGGTCATCATCACGCTATCATGATCAGCTATTGAAAAAGTGATTGATGGTTAGCGACTCCATAAGCATTTCACCAATCTGGGAAGATTAATAAGATTTTTTTATCAATCTCATTCAGGTAGGTATTACATAGGAATTGGCTACATAAATTACTTAACAACGGTGAAGGAAAATATCTTGAAGAAACCGACATGTTCCTAGAATCTTTTGAAGGCATGTGTCATCCACCAACCCACACTGGGCCCGCATGGTGGATTATGGCCCTAACTCTCTCCTTGCGAGAGAAGGTCCTGAGTCTCGAGCAGAGGAAACAAGATTTAATGGGCTGCTTATAACTAAATAATATCAACAAAGCAGTAAAAATATCTAAAGTAACATAGGAATAGGAAACCACGCCGACGTCAACAACGTGCAATAAGTTAATTTCCCACTTCATAAATTTCTCTTTACTGTGTCGTGTCGTAAATTTTAAGTGATTATATCGAAGTAATAAAACTGATAATCATCATAGTGAATTATTAGTGATAAAATTGTGTTTTACGGATTCGAAAGTGTATGTGTACGAGGTATTAGATTTGTTCACTCAGAACCAAATTCTTAGTAGCTAGCGGAAGTACAAATGGAAATTCGATGCAAATATTTTTTTTTGCGAATTTAATCACAAAGTATTCTTAAAAGCATCCAACTAATATTATTTATACGAAAGTTTGGATATTTGGATGATTGTTGCTCAACCGCGTCGGAACGGCTGAACGGATCGTGTTGAAATTGGTAATACAGATAGAATACAGTCTGGAATAACATAGTCTACTTTTTATCGCGGGAAAATAACGGGAACGGGAACTACGGGGGTGAAACCGCGGAATACTGCTAGTTAGAATATATACTTAGTTACTTAGTGAACATCCGAGCATCAGTCAAATGCTGCTACATGAGCATTGAGTAAGCTGTGATATGTACGAATACTGCTATGATTCTACGCAACAAGCGTAAGTAGCGCAAAATAATTCGGTAGAATCTGGTCATATATGGCGGCCCTTTGTTGTTAGGTACTACAATTTGAGTAAGCAGCACATTTATTGTTCCCACTTCTGGGACTCCCGAATCTTCTCTGAAGAGAGAGCCGCTAAACTGGCCAAGTGAGGGTTTGCGAATGTTTCCGAAAGATGTCATACTCAATAATAACAATAAACAAATTGATGGACAACTCACACACAACACCATCTGACCCCAAACTAAGCAAAGCTTGTACTATGGCGGCTAGTTAGCTGGTATAATACTTATACAGTTTTAAATACATAACACTTATATACACAGAAACACCCAGACACAGTAAAAATATTTGAGTTCATCACACAAATATTTGCACTGAGTGGAAATCGAACCGAATACCCTCGACTTCACAGGCAGAGTTACTGCCCACTAAGACCCACGAGGCCAGTGAAAAGTCATTTAGAACGTGTTAGTATCCTAACTGTTATTTTAATATGTTCCTTAAAAATAGTTAAGACTACATACAATTCACTTATAAGCCAGTGACGACGGCAAACTTACATATAAAGTTGATACATAGATGAACCAGTTTGTCATTGGAATGTCGAATTGATAATTATCGCTGATAGCTTATGAGAATAAAGTGAATCTTCCCAATTTCCTCTTTCGCCAACAAGCGGCGGCGCTAGAAAGTGATTTCGTAACCACTTTTCTTTTCCTATAAACATGCCTATTAATCATATGCCGTGGCTATAGCCTCGGGTCAAGAGGTCTCCGTCAAAGGTCAAGTTTGCTTGGACAGGTGCTCCGGGCGATTTTGTATCCTAGTGTGGTCATCGATGCTTTTGTTTAGATGTTTAGGTAACGTCACAGACTAGGTAGAGAGATACGGTAACGTAATGAAATTTTTTACAGTATAAGTGACGTTAAACTAAAAAGTCGCAAAACGATGAGGATAAACTAAAAAAAAAAGTGACGAGACGAGCAGGATATGAACCTGACGGTAAACAACTCTCCTGCCCATAACTTTACAGCTCCACATGTCATTGAGATATAAAGAGTTCATATCATTAAATAGCACTGCGCTGCAATCGTCACCCAGTGATGTGATTTATCGCTATGACCTATAAATTCTCTGGAAACATTGCCCTTCAAATAGAATACTGGTACACGATCACGTTAATGCTTGGCGGTAGAATAACTGAAAAATTCATCAGTGGAGTCCTGCCACTACACAACTTCTTCATTGAAGTTGCTTGAAAAAAAGAAACTAACTCAAAATAAAACCTTTAATACTGTGCCTGATTCAACAAGATTACATTAAAAGAAATTGCACTGGAGATAAGAATCTTCTAAATCTGTAGTAACAGTGCGACTCCGGCTAGCGTCTATTTTGCGGGCTTGTTTTTAATCCTGAGGTAGAAGGTAGTACAGATATATTTGGGCTAACACTGCACTAATTCTTCTTTGGTTGATTGAAAAATACAAACTGTCTTAAAATAAAACCTTTAATACTGCGACTGATTCAAGTATACATAAAAATAAATTTCACTGGAGATAAGAATGTTCTAAATCTGTAATAAGAGTGCGACTCCGGCGAGCGTCCATTTAGCGGGCTTGTCTTTAGTCTTGAGGTTGAAGGTCCAGACGTAGGTCGGACCGCGTGTGCGAGTCTTGTACACCGGACACTCGTACATGTTGCGCAGGTCTTGTTTGTCTTGAGTGATAGCCTGCACAAAATAAATAACATAAATAGGCTGTGGAATGCGTTGCCTGAGTAAGTTTTTCCCGATGGTTACAATCTCGGTGTCTGCGAATTGATAGTTAATCAGTTGTATGTAAGTGCGTTCCATCGTAGACCACATCATCGCTTAACATCAGGTGAAATCATGTTCAACTTAAGTATACTTTCATTTCGGTTCTAGATAACCGACATCAAGTAACAAGATCTCGAGGGAGAATCAATGCTAAAAGCGGGTCATATGGGTTACCTAGCGAGCAATCAAACGTTGTTTTCAAGTTTTAAGGAACCTGGCGTAAGAGGACTTTATAGGTTCCTAAAGATAATGACTGAAGTCTTCAGCACTCTATCAGACAACTCTAGTAGTTTCTGTGAAATCTAAAACGAAGCTTTCTTTTCAGCCAGTACGTTCTCGTACGTACGTACGTTGACAACGGGCATAGGCGGGAACAGATCCTCCAAGAGAGTCCATGATGATGCTGGCCTGTACGTCCCAGCTCTCTATCAGAGCATAGAGTCACGAGACAAACAGGATATGTGCCCGATGGTAAGCAACATGCCTGCCCATAACATTGGTGGACAATTCACACACAACACCAACAGTACAGTGACATCCAGCTATTGGAACATGACGAGTCCAAATCATTTCCTAACACTGTACCGCGTTCGTCACCCAGGTACATAAGATGTGTATGTCTATGCCCTGTGATTTCACTGGAAACATTTCCCTACAACACAGTAATGTTTACACATTCCTGCTTGGCGGTAGAATAACTGGTAAAGGTGTGGGGTACTTCCCCATGTAGACTCTGCAAAGAGTAAACCATTCTAGTAGTTTCTATGTAGTTTGAAACGACGCTTTCTGAATTTTAAACTATACTTTCTTTTCAGCCAGTACGTACCCTGACGTTGATAAACGGCATGGGCGAGAACAGATCCTTCAAGCGAGAGTCCATGATGATGCTGGCATGCACGTTCCAACACTATAAGAAAATTCTAATAGTTTATATGGAATTTGAAACGTCTTTTCAGCCAGTACGTACCCTGACGTTGATAACCGGCATGGGCGGGAACAGATCCTTCAAGCGAGAGTCCATGATGATGCCGGCCTGCACGTCCCAGCGGGCGCCTTCCATGAGCAGGCCGTGCACGAAGGCGCCGTCCTTGGGCGCCGACCTGCAATCAGCGATGCTGTCGGACGACGCCCGGTTAGAGGGACCGCAAGCGTGCGATGAGGCGATGTGGTGATCGTACGGCGCTGGACATTCGGCAGACGAGCAATAGAGAACCAGACAAAGAAACTAGACCGTTTATATCCTAGGTCAATAGTTCAATCATAGTAGTACTTAGTAGAAAATAAGTCCTGTTATCAAATAATATAGACTTAGTTAATTACTGCCATGGTTTTAGACACGTGTGATAATCAATTTAAAATCAGTACGTAGTTAGCAGTGGCCATTGAAGGTGGCCGGTAAATGCAATTAAGGTTCGAATGGCATTACTTTGATACTGTGTTAATCACATGACTTGTGTAGGTATGTTTCAGTTATTTTTGTTCGCGCAACAGAGATCTAACTTTTTCGCGGGTGCAATCGCGACTCATTCTCATAACTAAGATAGATTGTTTACATACTAATTTGCGCTAAAGTACATAATAGTCATTTTAAGAGTCATTTCATATCAAATTTTTAATCGCGGAAATTCAAAAATGCGCCTAACTCTGAATGATTATTAGTATGCTATACATTTCCCGGTTTAAACCTTTGTGATGAGAACGTTGAAAGGCAGTTTTTAAAATTAAATAAAATATAAATATTTATTACAACCCGTAAATTATGAGCATTTTGTTAACAATAAAGTAAGTACCTGTTTGTAAGTAATGATCACCGCGACAGTGAAATATATCGCATTAACTTTACAGTTAGAGTGAATGAATCGTCTGCCGAATCTTCCAGCGTGGTACCGAAAATGGCGATTAAGCTAAGCGAAATAGCGAGAACAAAGAGAAGCCCGAAACTTATCTTGTTCCACTCCATCCAGCAGGTAAATACAGTCCATAGATTATCGTTGAACTAACCAATCTATGTTTAAGCCGCCTCAATACAAGCCAATTAATTACGGAGGATGCCTGCAATAATGTCTAAGAAGAAACAGTCAAAATGTTAAATGAGGACACCACATTTAGTAGCACACACATCATGCCGCATTCGTTACTCAGCGACCACCTTATCTACGAAGGATATATGTCGTCACAATCGTATTTCTAAACACCCTATTCTGTAAACTTAGTTTTATCAGTTAACCAAAACAACAGACAAAGTGGTCGCTCAGTACATGCAATTTCGTCATAACTAAGCCAATATGCAGCCTTTTACGTACGCCAATCATACTTTCAACGCTTGAAAATTAGAATGTAGAACACTATAAAATACTAGCCTAAATACCCCTAATTTTATGATCCTAGAATTACCTAAGCAATAAAAAAACTAACTATAATTTTACTGTCTAATTAGTACTCGTTTACTGAAGTAGGTCCCAAGTTAAGAAAGAAAATGATTAGTAGGCTACATTACTTTTAAAATTCAATTTTCTGTCTCAAAATTGAATAACTAATACACAAAACTTACCGGCAGAAATTGTTAGCTAAATAGAACTTAAACGTACACAGTAATAAAAATATTCAGAGTAATGTTCAGCAAGATGAATAAAATCTCAATCGTGTAATATATTGCAATAGTGTAAGTGAATCTTATTGGAAAACTCATATTAAATCTTCCATATCGTGATGATAAAAATACGATTTGTCTGACTCTGGACTCTGATCTGATGTGATCAGAGGCACGTAAGATTCACTCAAGCATTTTCGACAACTGATCAAGATACCTAATAAAATGCACATTTATTGGAATTTTCGTTTTGACCAGGGTCATAATCAACAATACATTTCCATCTGACCTTTATAATTAATATTTAATTCTGGTGAAACTTCGATGCATCTATAAATCTATATTTCAAATGGAGTCACAATTGACATAAAATACATTTTTGTATATCACCACCACCTTGCTGACTACCGACTTTTCGGAAGATCTCAGAATACGGCTCCCTAAAAGCGTACTTACGTGAATTCTTCTTTCATCTTCTTAGTGACATCGCACTGAAGGCACATTTTGTCAAGAGGCAGTTCGTATCTTCTGGCCGTGCTTTGCATGATGGCGGTGAGGAGACTTTGCGGGTTGAAGAACCCGGCGAGCCATACTGATGCTGGTAGCTGACAAATGTTTATAGGTTTAAGAATTATTTCACGAAAGAATCAATAGGTTATTAACCTAAACAAAATCCGTCAGTTAGATTGCAAAAAAATATTGTACACGTATTTTTTTTTTTCGTTTTACAAACAACAAATGACGAAGATAGAGAGCTTAGACGTTTCCAGTCCACATTCCTATTGCAGAAATTACCTAGTAAAGTACGATATGCTTGATACGCTTTGTATTGGGGATAGACGATATAATTTTTAAAAATGTCTACCAACATTTACATAGTACTTTTTATTCACCATCTACTGAACCATCAAGTGTTCATATATAAACATTACTGTTTCAGTTTGAAGTGCAGTGTTTCATACAAATAATGAGGCAGAATGATATAATAAGGTGAGCGCAAGTACAACGTCTGAGCACTGCACTATCATACCAGCGCTTGCCCGTTATTTTCTATCAGGCGTCTAGAGGACAAGTGTAGCTCTCTATTTCATTTCAGAAAACTGCTTGGTAGCATTAGTTGGTAGTAGTTTGATATCATAAACGTAAATTGTCTCTCTTACAACAAAATCAGTGGCCCAAGTCTCAAGCTCGCGCAGTCGAAGCAACAAGTCTGCGTACCACGCCGAGAGACCCAACAGCGACGGATACGCCCTGTTTGCCCATATTGCCGGCACCTGCAAACAACATAATCCTATAATATTATAAAGGTGAATGTAAGTTTGTTTGTTGCTTTAATGCAAAAACTACTTAACCGATCATCATGAAACTTTGTGCACATATTCTTGGAGGTATTAGAAGTAATATAGGCTACTTTTTATCCCGGCAAAACAACGGGACACGACACATAAGACATAAAGACGAGCATATGTTTTCACGTTCCACCTCCATTATTGTTATACATCATTTGCCAACGCTGGCTTGGGCTGGCTGGCTTGGGCTGGCTGGCTTGGGCTGGCTGGCTTGGGCGCTGGTAGGCCGTAATTCTATGGCTTTGTTATCGCATTTATAAATATGTGAACTTTTGTAATTAAAAGGTGTAAATTGCTCCAACATCCTTTCAAAGTTCTCTTTCATCGATAAAAGCTAACGCAACGTCTTACGTAGGCGATTCAAAGCGAACGCGATTGCGAAGCGATTCGATGCGGTGAAACGCGATGCGGTGCGATGCGGCAGCTTTGTCCTACATGCGCGCGAATCGTCCCGCACCGCCGCCGCCATTCTGTCGGCACTGTATGGCACCGCAACGAGTCCGCGCGAAAATATCAAACCGACTGATCGCGTTCGCTTCCTTTCGCGCCGCGCCGCACCGCACTCTACGTGCGTTGGTCACGTAGGCCACTTACTTAGTAATATTGACTGTTTGTTGTTTTCGCACCGTGCCGCGTCGCTTCGCGTTCGCGTCAAGGTCGCTCACGCAAGACGTCGCGTTATAGGTGTTCGGCTAGTAGGTAAGGGGGCGTCCATAAATTACGTGAGGTGTTTTTTTAAATTTTCTGGCCCCCCCTCCCCCGTTGGTGAGATGTCGTGAGATTTTGTTCAACCCCCTCCCCCATCCCCCAATCTCACGTGAGATTTTTCAGAATATGGGTTTCTTACGTAAACGCGTTGGGTTGTTATTGTAGAAAGAAAAAAAACAATTTGCTTCGTGCTATACTAGTTTAGACTAGTAATTTGACAATCTACTATGATAAAAAGAAAAGAATACCTACTCTAATTCAGTCCATCTTATACCTTTAAACGAGCAATTCTTGTACCTATATAAATATGTATATATATATAGAATCTGAATCTCGGAAACGGCTCGAACGATTTTGATGAAATCATGTATGCAGGGGGTTTCGGGGACGATGAATAAATCTAACTAGGTTTCATTTTTTATAAACGCATATTATGCGCGTTTTTAGACAATGAAAAACTGTCACATTAGACATTAGATTGCGAAGGTAAATTTCGCCGCGTGACGCGACAGCGTAATAGCTCAGATGGGAAGTCGGGCGGTCATAGCGGTCACGAATAGCTCCGGATTCGAATCCAGACGGCTTCTCATTTTTTTCATGTTTTCTTTTTTTTAAGAAAATCTATTTCTTGGTTTCTTTTATCTGGACGTATCTAAGTATATTTACTATTTAAACCGAGCAAAGCTCGGTTACCCAGGTACTGGAGAATTATGAGCGGTCTCAAAAGAGACTATTGGCACCAACATGTCCATATGATTTTCTGTAAAATCATCTGCTCCTTCGAAATAGTGAATAATCTTAATTGTATTAATACGATGACGCTCAAGATTAATCTTGAGCATGTACATACAATTTGGATTGAATGGAACAAAATAGTATAATCTTTTTTTGTTTCAATCAGAACAAAAATTACGTGATATTTGTCGAGACCCTCCCTCCCCCTAACGTGAGATTACATGAGATTTGACTCGACCCCCTCCCCCCCTAAATCATCTCACGTAATTTATGGACGCCCCCTAACAGAGGAGAGAGTTAATGACGATCTAAATTATTATTTAATTATCTTGAAGTTTGGCAGCATTTCAACCACCGTGGTCACGAGGTGACTGAAGAGATTCCGGCTCATCTCATTGTGAAATAAGATGTTTGATCACTTTGTTTCACAAACACAAACACCTCAAATTTTCCTTAAAATCTTACTTGATCCAAGAACAGTGCATTTTCCAAATCTTCCATATCCGATGTGATTGTCAGTTCACCCTAGAAGGAAGAAATTGGAATTAGAGCAGCTTCAGTAATGCATACATTTTGTACGTTAAGCAAAGAGTGCCTGGTGGCGAATTGTCTTTGTATAGGTTATTCACTAAGAAATCTATATTTTTTTTTATAAAATACATAAGATAATCACTACCTTTTTAATTATTTTTTAAAATCGTGAACATAAATCAATCGGGCGAACCTAACAATTAAAATAATTCACCTTCAGCCCCAAATCAAGTTCCCTCAGCGACCGTTTCATCTCCCCAGTCAGGTAGTTCATTCGCTCGCACTCCTGAAACGCTACGATCACATAGGGAGTTCTCTCCTCGACTTTCCCCATTATCTCCACCATATTGAACTCCTCGGGAAGTTTCTCCATTATCTCGTCCAGCATTTGTTTCACCTGAAAGGAGGATAAATTTCCAGCTAAATTCTTCGTGATGAGATTTTATAATTTATTAAATAAATGTTCGGTTTATGAATTAGACTAAACTAATATCTGCATGATATCCATTATCAGGTGACATTGTAGAATTGATGAAGTTTCAAGTGTTAAGTATCATTATTATATTTAGAACTATTATTGATTGAAGGTGCTTCTGCCAATTTAAACGTAATTTTATACGAAAGTGACGTTGCTTGTTGCTCAGGGTGCACAATAGGGTACAATCCTCAAAAAAACTAAGTAGCCCGTTAGTTAGATTGCTAATAAATATTGTACACGTATTTTTTCTTTTGTTTCACAAACAAAAAATGACGAAGATACAGCGCTTCGAAGTTTCGTGTGACGTCACTTGTGAGTACGATTTTTGCTCACGAGTGACGTCGCGACCCCCCACTCTCGAAGTTTGATGGTCTATATCTTTGACGATTTATAATATTATGAAAAAACAAAAAATACGTGTCCAATATTTTTCCATGATCTAGCTGACGGACTAATTAGGATGGTGTATTTTTGACCCAGTCCCCTATTGTTACCAAATATTTTGCTGTACTTACTATCCTCGTCATGTTTTTATTATAGCAACATAATTGATAGGTGTGTTAACACAACACGACTTAATACCTTGTCTTCCCTGGTGACCGTCGCAGCACCAGACGCCTGGGCGTCTCTCGGCTGCATCTCGAAAATGGTCCTGAAGAGATTTTCCGAAGTGGTGGTCAGGAAGCCAATCTCTGCGTTGGGATGCAAGCCGTAGAGATATGGCGACTCGGCGGGCATGGCGTCTTCTATGTACTGGTGGTAGCCACCGTAGTCCGTGTTAGGAGGTGCGGGGAAGCCGGGAGCTAGTTGGAGCTCGCCGTCTACCTGTATATTTATATGATACAATTAAGTGTCATATAGTGAGCTGAGATCACAAAAGAAGACATTACACATTCTCAGCTGACTATATTGTAAAAATACCCTTAGGCAATCACATATTTACATCCGACACAACATCTACTACACACATAATGTTGATAATATAAGAAGCGGAAAATACGAGAAGAGGCGGTTAATGATAAAAAAATCATTTGATTACTTTTCTAACTAAACATTAGAATATGTACAAGTTTCATAGATAATACTAGCAGCGTTCCGCGGTTATCCCGTTCCCGTTTTAATTCCCGTTGATTCCCCAGGATAAAAAAGTATCTTATGTGTTCTTCTAGACACTCTAGACTGTAATCTGATTAACACTTGTTTCCGCTTCCTATATAAGACTGATACACATTTACATTTCTATCTCGAGGTTAAATACAAAAGCGCAACATTGAAACAAATCAATCCTTAAAAATCCAAATCAAAACTTACCAGGTCAGGCTGCATCAGCTCCTCAAGATAAGCGTTGCAGAGCCGTCGGTCCCAGTCGTCGGTGATGTGACCGCCGTACATGATCTCTCCGAACAAGTATCGTAGATCCTCCCACGGCACGCGGGAGTTCGCCTCCAGGTAGTTGTAGAGCACGAACACGCTGATTGTGAGATCGCCTTAAAACATCACATACTTGACAATCCAGAAAATCTTTCAAAGTCTTGAACACCGTGGCAAGATCGGTAGCTTATCGGTATTTTATCGGATACATTTCAGAAAATATGAGACTGATCTGCATGATCTAATATTCTAATACCACCTTGCCCCTTTTTCCATCGGAACGCTCGTAGCTCGAAAAAGTGACATCATCTCATTGTTGATATTCCAAAGACTCAAACGAAGATATTTGACTCTAGATTTGTGATAAGAACGTCTAGGATGTGAAATTCGTTGCCTGAGTGGGTTTTTCACTATGGTTACAATGTCGCCAAATCGAGAGAGAATCGTTTTTTTCTAGGTAAGCACTCTCCGTCGTTGACCGCATCGTCGCTTAACATCAGACGAGATGGCGGTCAAGTGTAAACCCATATAGGTAAGGTAAAAAACTGATTTAAATCAATGTCGAGAACGCCAATTGTACTACAGGACAAGAACCGTCTTAATCTGTTCCATTCACTGCTTTTGCAGAAAATGTACACTTGTATGACTTATTTATGCTTATAGAACAAGAGCCCATGAACCCCAGACCTTCGTTATTTTATAAAAGCTGAAAACTTGTCAGCGCATGCTCCCAACACAGGTAAGAACGATGGACCATTATGAAGTTTGGATCATCCTAGCTTTGGCAGATAAACGGTACTAAAGGTGTACCTATGAAAAACCCATCTAAATAAAAAAAATTGGCAGTCATAGGAACTGCCGATAGAAGTGAAAACTTATAACTCAGAGTTTGATAGCTTACCTTGGAAACTACACGGGAGTAACCGGAGGGCGTGGCCTCGTCATCTTGGCATGGCTATCTAGAAATGCGTCAGCATTTCCCATTAGCTGATGCGTTTCTAGATGGCCATGCCATGATGGCCTGTCCACACCCTTTCAGAATTTCCCATTGGCTGACGTATTTCTAGATGGCCAATAGCCATGGTCCCGAGTTTATGCGAAGCTTTCTTATCATACCCGAGCGTGACGAATGAATTCAATTCACAGCCCACGAAAAATTTGTCTAGGCGCGCCTAAAGAAGTTTTCACTTCAAAAACTTATATCTTGCGTTAATAATACTTACCAACATTGAAAGGATAAATTTTATTCCATCCCTGAGGACCAAACTTCCGCCTCTCCGCCACCACCGCGTGGAAGTAGCAAAGAGCAAACAGTATAGCTTTGAACTCCGCTTCTTTCCCACACATCTCGAGAGTCTCTTGGTTGAAATTGTCGAGAGCTTTGTGAATGTTAGCCTGAAAAAGATATCCAATTACACAGATTTTTGTCATTTGATTACGATTATCGAAAATTAATCACAGTCATAAGTCATAACCATAATTTTTGTAGAGGACTCTTGGCAAAGTCCGTCTGGGGAAGTACCACAGTTTTGCCAGTTATTCTGTCGCCAAGCAGTAATGTGCAAACAGTGCTGTGTTCCGGTTTGAAGGGCAATGTTTCCAGATAAATTACAGGGCATAGAGAAAATATCTTATATCTCTGCTGATGAGCGCAGTGCAGTGCTAGGTAATGATTTAGACTCTTCCTATTCCAATAGCTGCTTCTCACTGTGCAGTTATGTGGCAGTCATGTTGCTTACCATCAGGCACATCTCGTCACTCTATACTATAAAAAAAACTTTATAGGTCCGTTTTGGTGATAAGTTTCTCACCTGCATGCCTGTAGGTGGTTCGTTGGTGATCTTGATGCTAGACTCCAGAATGCCCTGCGGGATGATATGCGCGGCCGCTGTGGCCGCCGGCTCGGCCGACATGAACAGCCGGAACTCGTCATGGCAGCCGCCTGCGAAGCTCTCCATCTTCTTCTCCAAGCTTGGGAGCCATTTCTTTACCAAGTGAATGTTCTGGACAAAATATGTCTTGCGTAAATTTTACTTAATCATCCTGAGTCCCATCACAAAGTTAGTGACCCCCAAAATAAAGATAAATGAAGTTTCATTTGAATCCGTTACATGATATATCAGTACTTAAATGCAACAGTAGTACGTAGCTCACTATAAAATTAATTACGTAGACCCAATAAAAAGTGATACCTACATTGGAAACAGGTATCAAAGCATAGGTTGTGAAGCTCAAACTAGGCAAAAATATCACTCATTTTTTTGCATAAGTGCTGCCTAAATTTCAAAAATAGTGAGATAATCCTTGGAGTTCGTATTGTAGTTTGTGATTTTAAAGGAAAAGCTGACAAATGTGGTGATAGTAACGTGGAAGCCACTTACCTGTAAGACAACCCAATGTCCTTTGACCAGCGCTACGTCCATGGCCTGCTCAGCCACTATCTCCTGACCCTGGCCCAACGACACGTTGTGGAAGTTTCCGTTGTCGGCCGTGAAGCCCATCACCTTGCCTAAAGCCTCCACGTCTTTCAGCGGGTTCACTCCGGGAGACAATATGAAGAATATGGGAGTCGTTGGACTGGTCTCTTCAAATGATTTGCTGAATTCCACGGTACGGTTTTCAACGTACTTCGCTCCCATTTTCTCTTCAATGTATGCTCTAAAATTTAACGCAGGTATCGATTAATCAATGTCATTGGGTTTTGGTATTATACGAGTACAAACACTGTATATTATTATGTACTTACGCTACTGCATACGTCATTCTGTCCGGTCTTAGGGCCCGCAACATGCATAACCTTTGAAGAGCGGTTTTGTTTTTCCACTCCTAAAACAACAATTAGGGTATTGTGTAAGCTACTGCATTTACCAAGTAACCAAAATTTAAATCAAGAGCATTTGAGACAGTTTAAATTTTGCAGCATCTTAAGTGTACATACTCAGAATATTAAAAAAAATAACTGGTTATAAAGGCCTTCTTAATACTACTGTAACGAATACGCTCAGACCACGCATTATAACGGTCTTGTCTATGCAAGAGAGGGATAACACAAACTCAAATGAAAAATAACTCTCAAGTCGGAATCCGAAAAATCATTTTTCAAAAAAATGTTTTCTGTTTTGCATTATGATTGTTTGTTTATTAATATTCGTCAAAATAAGCATCACTTGATTTCATTAAATAACTAATATAATATTGGTTACCTGTGGAAACTTTTCCCTTTCTGGACACTCGAGCTCTACAATCTTCTTCCACCTTTTAGGAGACGTCTCTATATCTCTGTCCAAGTTCCTAAACTCATCCTTCCCGGCGAGCGAGCAGATGCCGCCCCAGCTGGAGTTCGAGAGGAAGTCCACCGGGCTCGTCACGTGCGGCTTCACCGGGAACCGCAGGAAGAAGTCCAGCTCCACTGGCGATATCTCTTCACTCATCAACAGGACCTGGAATCGGGATGACGACAGGGTCAAAAATACACCATTCAAATCAGTTCGTCAGGTAGATTATGAAAAAATATGGGACACGTATTTTTCGTTTTACCAAATTATCAAAAATTGTCAGAGATATAGATCATCACACTTCCTGAGTGGGAGGTTGTGACGTCACTCTATAGTAAAAATCATACAATGTCGTGACGTTACTCCAAACTTCTTAGCACTGTATCTTCGGCATTTTTTGGTTGTGAAACATAAGAAAAAATACGTGCACAATATTTTTTAACAATCTAACTGACGTACTAAGTAGGTTTTTTTCAGTCGTCTCGCCTATTAAGAGTGCGCCTAAAGCCAGGAAAAAAACAGATTTCACCCGCGCGACGCGTTTCTTAATGTGATGTACATAAAGTCGAGAATAGCATGACACAGTTTGGAGGAAAAATCAATATTTAATCAGGAGTCCATTTTTGACCAAGTTTTATTTAATTACTCAATAACTAAACGTAAATTTAAAATAGTGTTCGGTTACTTTACTAGAACGTACAAATAGGAATTTTATTACCAAAAAATAATGTGGGGTCATCGCTGATAATTTCGAGTACTCGAATTAAAACGGGTTTTTTCGGTGTCATTTTTATTTTTTTATTGTAAAAAACTCTGATCTATTTTCAAAACTCTATTCGGTTATTGTGCTTCTTCTTGATTGTACCCACACGTCAATATTTTTTTTGTCATAGTTTTTAGTTTCTTAACTTCAGTGAGCGGCGTCGAAAATGTCCTTTTTTCATTATCTGGCTTTAGGCGCCCCCTTAAGAGGCAGCGAGTATAAGATAGAATAGAATAGATAGAAGAAGGATGTTCAGAAAGAGCACCTACATCGCCATCATCTCTGAGATTAATCGGAATCATCAGGACACAAAGTTTATTGTTATCAATAATGGGATTTTCATGTCCAAAGGCTTGCACTGTTTTTTTTTACGGTATGGTATGGTCACACAGCTATTGGAACATGAAAGTCCAAATCAATACATAGCACTGCACTGCGACCTTTACCCAGATATATAAGATAGGTAATTAATCACTATGCTCCGAAATTTCTCTGGAAACATTGCCCTTCAAACCACAACACAGTACCTATGTGTCCACGTTAATGCTTGGCGGTAGAATAACTGAGAAAGGTGATACTTCCCCAGGCGCACTCTGCAAGGAGTTTTTCTGCTATTGCCTTCGGTTCTTTACTAACAATTAATTGGTCTCCGTATATCACCGGAAAAAAGTATCAAGATTTTGTATATTGTGTTAGTAAGTTCCTTGTAAATGAAAGATATTATTGAAAAAAGCTATGACCAACCACGTTCTGGAAAGTATTTTTTTCCGATTGTTTATTCACATTTCATTTACAACGAATGTTAAAAAATATTATTTTTAGAATCGTCGCAATTGGCTAGATAATGTATAGTTTTTGTTTTGCTAAACCGCTAAACCACCTACCTGGAAAGTCATCTGAGAAGCGAATATCAGCTTATCACACTCGAACAAGCCTCTCGAAGTGTACTGAAAGACCGAGTAGCTAATGCAGTCGATAAGGTTCTTTATCCGCTGGCTGACTTCATCCGCTGGTTCCGCCTTGGAAATGGCTTTTTGGAAGACCACGCTGAACGCCTGAAACGTTATGATAACGTTCAAATTATCCAAGAAGACCACTTTATAAGCATTAACTTCTTGAAGGTTCAAAAAGATACAAATTAGGTAATACTTTTTTTAAATATTATAGAGTGATAAGACGAGCAGGACATGTGCCTGATGGTAACATGGCTGCCCATAACAGCACAGTGACCCGCAGCTATTGGAAGATGAAGAGTGCGCCTAGTGCCACGAAAAAAACAGATTTCACCCGCGCGAGGTCCTTCTTAAAATGATATCCACAAAGTCGAGAATAGCATGACACAGTTTGGAGGGGAAATCAATATTAAATCAGGAGTAAATTTTTGACCAGGCTTTATTTAATTACGCAAAAATTAAACATAAATTCAAAAAAGTATTCGGTAACCTTAATAGAACGTAAAATTAGAAACTTTATAACCATTTATAGAAATAAAAAATTTATAACCGAAAAATAATGTGGGGTCATCGCTGATAATTTCGAGTACTCGAGTTAAAATGGGCTTTTTCGGTGTCATTTTTATTTTTTTAATGTAAAAAAATCTGATCTATTTTTAAAATTCTATTCGGTTATTGTGCTTCTTCTTGGTTGTACCCATACGTCAATATTTTTTTATTATAGTTTTTAGTTTCTTAACATCAGTGAGCGGCGTCGAAAATGTCCTTTTTAGGGTTCCGTAAAACGTAAAAACGGAACCCTTATAGATTCGTCATGTCTGTCTGTCTGTCTGTCTGTCTGTCCGTCCGTCTGTCACAGCCACTTTTTGCCGAAACTATGAGAACTACACTGTTGAAACTTGGTAAGTAGATGTATTCTGTGAACCGCATTAAGATTTGAACAAAAAAAATTAAAAAAAAGAAAAATGAGGGTTGCCCCCCATACTGAGAACTGAAACTCAAAAACTTTTTTTTCATCAAACCTACACGTGTGGGGTGTCTATCGATAGGTCTTCAAAAATGATATTAAGGTTTCTAAAATCATTTTCGTTTAAACTGAATAATTTGCGCGAGAGACACTTCCAAAGTAGTAAAATGTGTGTCCCCCCCCCCCCTCTAACTTCTAAAGTTAGAGAATGAAAAATCTAAAAAAAATATATGATGTACATTACCATGTAAACTACCAACGAAAATTAGTTTGAACTCGATCTGATGAGTAGGTTTTTTTTAGTACGTCATAAATATACTATTATTGAAACTTCGATCAAAGTTACAACGAACTACAAGAACTATGTGTAATATGTATATTATGTTACTTGCTGCAACGGAACCCTTCATGGGCGAGTCCAACTCGCACTTGGCCACTTTTTTTATTTCGTTTTCTGGCACTAGGCGCCCCCGGAAGAGTCCAAATCATTACCTACCACCGCACTACGCTCGTCACCCGGAGATATAAGGTGTTTTATCTCTTAGCCCATGTATTTCACTGGAAACATACAGGAACACAGTAATATTTGCACACAACTTCTTGGCGGTAGAATAACTGGCAAAGGTGTGGTACTTCCCCAGGCGGACTCTGCAAAGAGCCCTACCACTACACAATAAACTACTTACTACTTAATGCTTTCGAAGGGTTATTTTAGATGTGATTAATTCAAGATGTAACATCAAAGATTACCTTCAAAGAGAACTGGTAGATAGGGTTGATGGTATTCAAGTCGTTGAGTATAAAATAAAGCAACGAAGCGCGCGCCGCTGCCGGCCGGTAGAACTCACGCGCCAAGTCGATTTGCTGAGAGGTCACTTTGGCTTCTGCCACCTAGAAGAGGAGTAAATAACTATATTGGGTATGTATTTTAATATGAACTGTAGGATTTATGGAATAAATAACAAAATTGCCAGTCAACAGTGACAATATTTAAGTGTCTTATGCTGGCTCTTTGTCAGCTCATAATCTACAATCACCATGAATGTTCCTTTGTTTACTACAGAATTTTCAGTCACCCGACTGGCACAATAATTTGAAGATAATGAGAAATAAACATGCCTGAGAACTAAACATGCCTAAGATGTTTTCTTCCGCAGAATCGGGGGGGATTCTGCGTACGAAAATACCTCAATCATCAATATTTATAGTAAAAGTTTTACTATAAGACTAACGACGAAAACTTTAAAAACTGTTTTTCTGTGCGTTTTCTTGAACCCGTACGTACGGCATTTTCAATAAATTAGCAAGTTTATTTTTCTATATACCAATCATTTGGTCTCTTGTCAAAAGTTGTTCTTTCTGATGAGTGCAGCACGTTTGGTTCGGTATTGTAGGATTGTTGGTAAAAGTTTGATGGTTTATAACGTTTTTACTTACCTTCCTCTCAATATCAGCTGCGGTTTTCTTGGTGGTCTCCAAATTTTCCACGAGCGCCGTATCACCGAGGATGTTCTCCCCCGCGGAGGAAAGGCGAGAGAGCAAGTCGTCTTCTAGCGACTTCAGCTGGATCTTGAACTGGTTCTGCTGTTTGGTCAGTTCCGCTTTCAACTCTTCTAGATCTGGTCTTTCTGCTTTGACCACCTGTTACATGAAAGGAGTTAATTCTAACTGAAAATAAATCGAAATCATGTAGATTTCTTGCGATTTACAAGTGTACAATGTACATTCCTAAGCCTTTGTGTTCCCTTTCTTAGTTAAAATTAGTATGCAAAACGTTGTCTTAGTAAATCTTAACAAGTAAGGCAACAGAATAGAAGTAACTATTTTCATATCAGTTATTATGGGCTTATACAAATACTTGTCATTGCAGTTGCTATAAGATAATGGTAATTAGAATTATCGTGAGGAACATTTTTTGTCACAAAGTTTAGAAGCGAAGGGCTGATAAAACACGTGTTTCATTCAAATTTTCAAGCAAATTTTCCAATTTTACGTGGTGAAATAATATGTAGGCACATTTTTACATTTATACATTTTTACTTACTTCGGCCAATAGCTGGTCTTCCAGGCCGTCCCGAGTGACAGTGAAGTTGACCAGTGTGGTCTGCGCTTGCATCTCTGGCTTGTAATGAGGGTTGGCCAGCTTCGTGTGCAGAATCAGTCGGAAATGAGGACTGTACTCTATTTCCTTATCACCTATCTTGATAGCTCTGAAAATTAACCGTGGCATTAGAAATGTAGAATTAGAATTTCACGCTTGCTTTACGCAATAGCAGATTCCACTTAAAGACAATGGAACACAGACCTAAGGCGGCTGGTTTTAGGGGCGATCAATACAAGTACCGAGTTTAACACTCAATTTTGTATGGATCACTTTAATTGTAGTTGATAAGAATTTTTTTTAATGTATAGAGTGGGAGAACGGGCAAGACATATTCCTGACGGTAAACAACACGCCTACCTAAACCAGCACGTCACGCAGAACATGAAGAGTCCTAATCATCACCTAGCACTGCACTGCGCTGCGCTCATTACCCAGTCATGTAATATGTTTTATCTCTATGACCCGTAATTTCTCTGGAATCATAAATTCAGGGGCTCATCAATATTATAAAGCTGAAGATTTTTTTGTTTCAACGCGCTAAACTCAGGAACTACTGGACCGATTTCAAAAATTCTTTCACCGTTGAATATGTGCATGATTCATGAGTGCTTATAGGCTATATATATATATATTATGTACCACGGGCGAAGCCGCGGCGGACCATTGGTGTTGTAGCTACTAAACTGTGTTGTAACTAACCTGCCTTTTTTAATGAGGGTCCTCCCTAACAGAGGATCGAGCACAGGATCGACTGTTTCTCCAATGTTCTCGAGTAGAACCGTCTGTCCTTTGATGATAGCCTTCTCTATGTTATCTAGATACGCCTTGTGCCCGAGGCGGATGACTTGCAGTTTGTCGCCGTATTTCTGTTTGATCCACTTTACGCCTTGTAGCTAAAACAAAGTCATCAAATTCTTGAAAATATCCATGTTTTATCTGTAAATTATGCTTCCTGGAAAATAGTCAGAAATAATACGTCTTTCTTTTACAAGATTTCAATTGTCATGTAGTTGTATTTTCTTGTATAAAACTTATTTTATAATTATTTTTTTTACTAAAATTTGCTTGTATAAAACTTATAAAAATTATTTAAACAAATAGCGAGTTTTATCGAATGAGATGAATGAAACTTCATTTTCTGAGCTAAATTGTTGTATCAAATTGTATTGTTCAATGTAAAGCAATTCTGTCATTTATTCATTGAACAAATGTAAACGCTCGAGATAATATTTCTCAAAATTTACAGTCTCGGTAAAATAAAATTAAAAATGACTGTATTTTCAGATTATCGCAGTTCATCATCGAATAGTAGGTACCAGACAAGACAGACACAGACAGGTAGTACCTGTCAGTAGTAGTACCTAGTCAGTAGTCTGTAGTCTACACTTACTGTACTATCGCTCAAAGCAGCGAAGAATTGGAAGTTAAATATCATCATTCAGAGCTTTCTTTAACCCACCCCAAGTGGGCATATTGCCTTCTCTTTTACAATGCCATTTTCTTCGGTCTTGTGTTAATCTAGTCCAGCTCCGTTCAGACAATATTATCGATACTTCTTGCAGCTGGACGTCCTAGTTAGTATAGACCCAGGAGTCGATAGAGTGTCAAGTCATTTAGATTCTTTTAAAACTCAGATTACTAGCAGCGCCCCGCTGTTTCATAGTTTTTTAGTTCCCGTTCCCGTTATTTCCCCGGGATAGCCGATGTGTTCTTCCAGACCATGATCTACCTGTATTTGGAATACAGTTAGATTATGCCAATCCCCAATCCGTTCATACGTTACGACGTGATGGAGCAACAAACATTCAGACATTGACATTTATAATATTAGTAGGATCAAGGGCGGATCCAACTATGGCGCCAGAGGGGGGGGGGGGGTCACATAGGCGTAATCAAGCCAAGACCGGGCGAAAATTAGTGGTTTACCTAGGTTCTGGACCCATCATGGATCCGCCATTGAGTAGGATATATGAAGTAGGATTATAATATTAGAAGGACTTCATGAGTATTTATTTCACCTGTGGATCAATCATAAGCGGCCACCTGTCCGAGTTGGAGAGTATAGTAGCGTTTTCCGTACTCATCCTGTCTGAGGGCAGTCCCTCGTTCTGCCACATCGCTATTGTCGTATCGTCGGTCAGCATCGTGAGGGGATCCAGTCCTTCTGTTATTGGCACTGGGGGCTGAAACATATCAACAAAGTATTATATTATGAAAACTAACGTGGTTATACACATTTTAAATAAATACACGGCTAAATGAATGATTGCTAAACGAGCTGCAATCACGCGCGCGCACTCTCCTTGAGAAAGGTCGCCGGTACATTGATATACATATATATTTTTAATGTTATTTCCATATAATTGTTAATATCATGTATTTAGAAAAAAAATCAAATTATATTAATTTAAATACGTTTAAATTTAACAAACAAATTTTTCGGGATAAAAAATAGTAAAGTCAAGTTTTCACGCTCCGTTTCTAGTATCTCTAAAGACCCTGTGTTTAGCCGGTGCCAATGCACTGTTTATAGCATTGACATCAAGGAAAAAAACGTAAATCCAACTAATATACATATAATGACGAAACTTTGGAAATGTATTTGATACAAATTTGGAATATAGTTAAATTATAGTCTGGAATAACAAAGAAGCTCCTTTCCTCCCCGGAAAAATAACTGGAACGGGAACTACGCGTGTAAAACCGTGGAGTAGTGACTAGTAATAGAATAAACTTGGTAAAAGTTCTACCTCTAATGTCTTTAGAAAAACCAGCCAGTTTTTGTGGAGCAAATCGAGCCGGTACTGCTTCGTGAAACAGCCCACGTACGAGATGAACGCGCACACGAGTAGCACGTCGCCCGGTAGTGTTGTACTTTGTTGCATGAAACTGAAAATAACGGGAAATGTGTCTTCTGTACTCAGACAAACTATACAAAAATTGTGAAAATAGAACTATTTTTAGGGTTCCGTAAAACGTAAAAACGGAACCCTTATAGATTCGTCATGTCTGTCTGTCTGTCTGTCTGTCTGTCCGTCCGTATGTCACAGCCACTTTTTGCCGAAACTATGAGAACTACACTGTTGAAACTTGGTAAGTAGATGTATTCTGTGAACCTGTGATTCTTTCATAGTGCATAGTAGTCTACTAGTCAAGCCCTTCCATTTGATACCCATATTAAGGCATTAGTGAAAAAAAATGTAGTTCGCCATTTTGTGATTTGAAATTTGTCATACTGTATAGTACTCTACTAGTGAAGCCCTTTCATTTGATACCCATATTGAGGTAGATTGTGATGAAATATTTGGTCCGCCATTTCGCCAATCGATATTAACCAAAAATAGCTCAAAACATCGACACAGAAATTTATCTTCAAATAAAAAAAAACCGCATCGAAATCGGCCCATCTGTTTGAGCTCTACGGTGGCATAGACAGATACACACACAGACAGATACACAGGGAGACAGACCTGTATGTGTGTCTGTCTGATAGACAGACAGACTTCGACGTCAAACTTATAACACCTCATTTTTTGGTCGGGGGTTAAAAACATTAGTAACTGTGCCATAAAGTGGTCAAGTAGAAGTTAAAATATTGCAAGAAATTGGGAAGTTCGAAAAAAAAAATTAACTTTGAAAGACTTATTCTCAGAAACTATTGAGTGTACAGAGACAATTCTAATATCATATTGTAGCAAATTTAAACTACTTTATAAACGCTATGAGAAAGTTTTTACAAAAACTAGTCGTTTAGGGTTATAATCGCCAAAATTTGAAAAATAAACGATTTTTTCGCGGTTTTTTCGATTTTTGACAAAGATGCGTTCGTCGCTTGAGGTCACAAACTTGGGACAATAATTATGCCAACATCATAAACAAGTCTGCAAAAAATCAGATCTACCAGATTTAACGCATCGTACTCCATACATTCAGGCGACAAAGTTACTGGATTATAAATACACTATTATTGAAACTTCGATCAAAGTTACAACGAACTACAAGAACTATGTGTACTATGTATATAATGTTACTTGCTGCAACGGAACCCTTCATGGGCGAGTCCAACTCGCACTTGGCCACTGTATTTTTCAATATCATAATGAACTAATGTTAGGTGCGCTCAGGTCTCTACAATAGATAAGTAAAATATTTCTTTAGCCATACAGCGTGGAATGCTTCCAATCTGAAGTGCACTTTTGAGCGTAGAGATGTAAAGTTTGTATTATTTATATTTAGAAAAAAATGCTTCGTTTGTATTATTTTTGTTCTTGTTATTAAAAAACGCGAATCCTAGAGTCCGTGGAGTGTATACCCAGAATAAAAAAGGTCGGACTAGAAAAGCATCGAAGTGTACCACCTTCAATCGCACGCAGTTGATAGTAGATGCGTATTATTGTGCGATAAAAAAATAATAAGACAAAATAAGCTATAGAATAGTCTTGGGCATAATAGGTCGCAACTGAGATCGGTCAGTTTAGTTCGCCGCTCCTAAACGAACTAGGTCGTTCTTCTAGTTCGCAGTTCGGATAAGACCGATCAGCCGACCCCATCGTTCGCTCGTTATATACTACTGCGCGGCGCAGTAGTATATAACGAGCGAACGATAGCATAGTTGCGCCTGTTGCATAGGTCGTTTATGTAGTTATTTTGTAATATGCTCCTGGTGCATGAAACAATATATATGTATGTAATTATGAAATGCTGTGTTTTTAACTTCTAAACACAAAAAAAAGTTTCACGTAATACACAATATTTATTGTAAATACCCAACGTTATTTGCACAATAAAAGTATACATATATGTATACTTATAATGTACAAATATTTTTTAATTGTTTATATTAAGTTAAGAAAATAATCAACCACAACTTATACATTTTGAAGTGAAAACTTCTTTAGGCGTGCCTAGACAGATTTTTCGTGGGCTGTGAATTGAATTCATTCGTCACGCTCGGGTATAACAAGAAAGCTTCGGGTAAACTCGGGACCATGACCATTGGCCATCTAGAAATACGTCAGCTAATGGGAAATGTTGAAAAGGCGTGGACAGGCCATCTAGAAACGCATCAGCCAATGGGAAATGCTGACGCATTTCTAGATGGTCATGCCAAGTTGGCGAGGCCACGCCCTCCGGTTACACCCGTGTAGTTTCGAAGATAAGCTATCAAATTCTGAGTTATAAGTTTTCACTTCTACCGGCAGTTCCTATGACTGCCAATTTTTTTTATAGTATAGAGTGACGAGACAAACAAGACATGTGACTGATGGTAAGCAACATGTCTGCCATATAACAGCATAGTGACACGCAGCCATTGGAACATGAAAATCCAAATCACTACCTAGCTCTACCCTGCGCTCATCACCTAGAGATCTTAGATATATTATATTTATATTAGATATTATATCTCTAAGCACTGTAATTTCTCTGGAAACATTGTCCTTCAAACCGGAACACAGTGATGTTTACACATTACTGCTTGGCGGTAGAATAACTGGCAAAGGTGTGGTACTTCCTCAGGCGGACTCTGCCAAGTGTCCTACTACTACAAAATACATACACAGATTCTGTTTCTTGACAGAATTACACCTGACATAAAGCAAACAAAAGTAATCAAATGCTAATAAATAACATTGGTGAGCGAACTATACATGCTAAAAAGTTCCATTCTAACACGTACACGCTTCACATCGGCTCTACAAACAAAAAATCAAAACCAGTGGATTTTTTCGAGCTGCGCGCGTATCAAAAGTGTCAGTGTAACCAGAAACAGTCAGGCTACCCCGGAGCGGTGCAGACATCCCTCAGGACAACAGGAATAAAGAGAAATCTTCAAAAAAATATCGGCCAACAACTGGAAACAAAGGTTAGTTCGGTAGAAACATCAGAAAACCGCATAGCTGTAATCGGACAAACATCACGTCCGACCGCATACCGAACTCGTCGATATAGATAACTCCGCTGTCACGTTCGTTTCGCTGTACAATCGAAGCACGTCATCGCCAGGCACCTACGACACCTCCCAAGTGACGTCACAACACTCTCTGCACCTTAATTCGAACTCAAAGGTGGACTTGGGAGACAGCAACAGCATCGTCGGCCCCTGTGGAAGAACTGACTGCGGGTGACTGGACATCTGTCGAGCGGCCCGAAGAACATCCATCCCAAGCGTGTACGTTACAATATCAACCAATTCAAGTTTGGAAGGAAGAAGAAGAGGAAACCCCGTGAGTAGGATAAGTGGTTGCAGGTTAGACCTGGTCTAGTTAAGCTGTTAAATAATACCTAAATAAGTACTTTTTTTTCTTATACTAAACATGTCCGATACAACCAAAAAATCCGCCCCCTCCACCTCTGCTTGCCCCACATCTGCCCCTGCCATGGCACCCAGACGAACAAAGGTGCTTTCAGTAAGGTCAGTGGCATCGACCTTGCATAAACGCATTTTAAAAAAAAATCTTAAGACCAGCAAGTCGGAGGTGGTGTTGTCGACGCAGCACCAAGGACAATGCCCTGGGGTGCCCACAGAGTTCCCCGAAGTGGGGTCCCGCTGCGCTCAGACACTCGGTCATGTCTCATCGCCACCGCATTCAAAAACAGCTAGTGAAATCTCGGCTCCGGTGTCCTCGGTGCCGGAAACAAGCCCAGAACATGTGGCCGCGATGGACAGGATCGGGGACTGGGAACAGTGCGGGATCTCACCGCCAAAAGAGTTGAGGACGGATGACGAGATGGATAGTGTGTCGGAAACGTCTTTCCCGAACTCCGCCCGCTGCAAAAGAGCCAGCATGCTGATCGCACATAGCTCAAAGCGGACGGGGGTTGAGATGGACAGCGCCACTAAAGTGGCAAATGACGCACTACTCCGGGGGAAGGACGCTCTCGAAGAATCCCAGAATTTAAGGAAGGATTTAAAACAAACCGCTATCGAGAGCCTCCAGGCGCTCTACGAGATCGTCCTCTCCCTGGCAGAGTCCAGGCACCGTCACATAGTCTCACTACAACAAGAACGAACTCGACACGCAGTGGAGCTGCTCTCGGTGGAAAGAGCCCACTCAAAGTCTTTACAGACAATTGATCACGACATAACAAAAGAGGTAGCTCTGGCGCGCGAAACACTTAGCGAACTCCAAATAGAAACTAAAGCTATTAGAGACTGGCAGAGCTTCGAGTCGATAGAGCCCTATCAACAGATCAAAGCAACGGCGGAGGCAGTGAGGAGCATCAACGGTTACCTCAAATCACCAGCGCCCAGCCAAAACCCCACCGTCGATCTGACACCGCTGCGGAATGACAGTCTCAGCCTTAAAACTGGGATAGAAATTCTTCAAAGACAGGTAGACGAGATGCGGAGAGACTCAAACGTAGAAAGAGAGAAAACTGTTGAGGCCCTTCGCCAAAACGCTGAAATGCTAAAAGAGCTCGCCTCGATTCCTCCACCTCCAACCCCTTTAAATTATTCGGACAGGTTTTGCAAAATCGAAAAAATGTTGACTGAACAAACACTCCCTCCACCCCCCGCCCCAATTAAAATTAACATCGACGAGCACGTGCTACCAATCACGGAACGGCTCGAGGCTGTATCTTCGGAACTCCGGACTATGCGGCAAGATAAATTAACTCCTCCTGCATCAGTTCTAAGCATCGAGGCCGAAATCTCACAAGCCGAAACCGGCAAGCCACCAAAGCCCGCATACTATACATGCTCTCGAATGTAAAGTGCTGTCCCGTGCACGTGACGATCTTCGTTCAGTTGACGTATACCTCGTCAGTTCCACAAGAACTAACGAACTGCGGAGCGGCGAATGAAGGAACTAGGTCGCGTAGTTCGTCTGTGGGAGCGCGCTTTCGACCTAGGTCGTTCGCGAACTGTACAAGGCTACTATAGAACGACTCTTTAGAATCTGTATGACATCATCCACTCCCTGCGCAAACGGGCGAATGTGTCCGATCAGCCTAACTACGGTTCCCTGTGATGATGTTGTCATTATTGTCTAAATTTGTTTACATTTACGCAGCACTTAATATTATCAAAGAAGAATCTGCAAGATTAAACCCTTGGAGAAAAAAAAAGGCAGTCGTAGGAAATGCCGATAGAATAGTACATTATGATATAAGTGCGGTAAGTTGATAATTACAGCCGAGGCTTTATTGCTAGCTCGAGCCGAAGGCGAGAGCTATAATTAGCAGAGGCTGTAATTATCAAAGCGCACGTATGTCATACGACGTTTTATAACATATTTGCGAGGAAATAAACAAAACTCTGACGACATTTTCAAATAAAAACAATACAGCGAAAAAAAACTTGTGGAATAATATTTACTTGATCACAGATCACAGCACAGTAGCCTTGTACAGTTCGCGAACGACCTAGGTCGAAAGCGCGCTCCCACAGACGAACTACGCGACCTAGTTCCTTCATTCGCCGCTCCGCAGTTCGTTAGTTCTTGTGGAACTGACGAGGTATACGTCAACTGAACGAAGATCGTCACGTGCACGGGACAGCACTTTACATTCGAGAGCATGTATAGTTCGCTCACCAATGTTATTTATTAACATTTGATTACTTTTGTTTGCTTTATGTCAGGTGTAATTCTGTCAAGAAACAGAATCTGTGTATGTATTTTGTAGTAGTAGGACACTTGGCAGAGTCCGCCTGAGGAAGTACCACACCTTTGCCAGTTATTCTACCGCCAAGCAGTAATGTGTAAACATCACTGTGTTCCGGTTTGAAGGACAATGTTTCCAGAGAAATTACAGTGCTTAGAGATATAATATCTAATATAAATATAATATATCTAAGATCTCTAGGTGATGAGCGCAGGGTAGAGCTAGGTAGTGATTTGGATTTTCATGTTCCAATGGCTGCGTGTCACTATGCTGTTATATGGCAGACATGTTGCTTACCATCAGTCACATGTCTTGTTTGTCTCGTCACTCTATACTATAAAAAAAATTGGCAGTCATAGGAACTGCCGGTAGAAGTGAAAACTTATAACTCAGAATTTGATAGCTTATCTTCGAAACTACACGGGTGTAACCGGAGGGCGTGGCCTCGCCAACTTGGCATGACCATCTAGAAATGCGTCAGCATTTCCCATTGGCTGATGCGTTTCTAGATGGCCTGTCCACGCCTTTTCAACATTTCCCATTAGCTGACGTATTTCTAGATGGCCAATGGTCATGGTCCCGAGTTTACCCGAAGCTTTCTTGTTATACCCGAGCGTGACGAATGAATTCAATTCACAGCCCACGAAAAATCTGTCTAGGCACGCCTAAAGAAGTTTTCACTTCAAAATGTATAAGTTGTGGTTGATTATTTTCTTAACTTAATATAAACAATTAAAAAATATTTGTACATTATAAGTATACATATATGTATACTTTTATTGTGCAAATAACGTTGGGTATTTACAATAAATATTGTGTATTACGTGAAACTTTTTTTTGTGTTTAGAAGTTAAAAACACAGCATTTCATAATTACATACATATATATTGTTTCATGCACCAGGAGCATATTACAAAATAACTACATAAACGACCTATGCAACAGGCGCAACTATGCTATCGTTCGCTCGTTATATACTACTGCGCCGCGCAGTAGTATATAACGAGCGAACGATGGGGTCGGCTGATCGGTCTTATCCGAACTGCGAACTAGAAGAACGACCTAGTTCGTTTAGGAGCGGCGAACTAAACTGACCGATCTCAGTTGCGACCTATTATGCCCAAGACTACAGCACAGAGTAAGTAATCACTATGAATCACAGATTAGCAATGCGCGCGCATCGGCGCCTTTTTTTTTAAGCAGCGGCACATAACCAGCCGGTATACCATTATTAATAATAAAGTAAATTAATATTTTTGTGTTTTGTTACAGAAAAATTAAAGTAATTTATGGTCTAAATTAATTAAATTAACGAATTTAATAATTATTTGTTATATTTTACCTCTCAAAGTCAATTTTATTCATAAAATGTTGACCACACTTTTCTGACATAAAAACTCTTTACTAAGATTTAAAAAGGTACCGTTCGTTTTATATGGAGCATATCTCTCTACCTAGTCTGTGGACGGAGCATTTTGAAACCGTGCGTTTTACATTACACATTACAGCACTAGTGCGTAATAAGATACATTACGATACAGAAATTGGTCCAATAAGAGACCCTTTACGAGCAAATATGTTATAAATGAAAATTTACAACTCAGAATTAGATAGCTTACTTTGGAAACTACTCGGGTGAAACCGGGAAATACCGACGCATTTCTAGATTATGCCAATTGCCATGGTCCCGAATTTACCTGAAGATTTATTTTCATTCTCGAGCGTGCCGCTAGAATTCAATTCACAGCCCACGAAAAATCCGTCTGTGGCAAAAGAAGTTTTCACTTCAAAAAGCCGTAGAAAAATTAATTAAAGTTATTGACCAAAATTTAAAGTATTCTCACTTCGAGACGGCTTCAGCCCATCTGACGTTTTCACTGGCCAGCCCGTTGACGAGTCTGTTGGCTAGTTGAATGGTTCTGTTCGTCGCGTCAGCTTCTTGTTGGCATTTCATCTTCTCACCGACGGCCTTCTCGAAGTCGGCCGTCAGACCCGCTAGCTTTTCCTCAAGAGACTGTAATTACAAAGAAATTATGTAATTAAAATAATTATGTCCAAACACCGCTGTGTTCCGGTTTGAAAGAATATGTTTTGGATAAATTATAGGGTATAGAAATAACTCAAAATCAACGTATGCTATATACAGGATTATTGGTAATCAGCCTGCATCCTTTAAAGGAGATGTTAGGTACATTCAATACGTCAACTTCTGTTCTACAGTTTTGAAAAAAAATGTTTTTTTTTTCTTTTACAAAATAAATAAAAAGTGCATTTGCACGGTCTAAAAGTATCGAACTCTTCGTAACAATTCGTAACGAGAGCGCGTACGCTCTTTAACGCGCAAAAAATGATGTACCGAAGTGAATAAACACTAAAAAGTCGCTAAACAGTACAAAAAAGGGCAACAAATACAATTTTTTTTTGGATTATCTATTAAGTTTTAACGAAAGTTGTAGAACAAAAGTTGTTTGTTTAAATATACAGAACATGCCCATAAACGGATGCAGGCTGATTACCAGTAACCCTGTATATTGGCAATCATAGAACTGGCGATAGAAATGAAAACTTACAACTCATAATTTGATAGCTTACTTTGAAAACTACCGTGAAACCGGGAAATACCGTCGCATTTCTAGATTATGCCCATTGCCATGGTCCCGAGTTTACCCGAAGATTTCTTATCATTCCTGAGCGTGATGCTAAAATTCAATTCAAAGTCCACGAAAAATCTGTCTGTAGCGCACCAAAAGATGTTTTCACTTCAAAAACTGTCAACCTATAGAGCCGTTTAAGTTTTATCAATTTATTTATTTACTTACGCTGACTTTAGCCTTGATAGACCTGAGTTTCTCGGTAGCGGCGGCGAGCTCGGCGTTGGCAGCAGCTAGCGCCTTCCTCTTGGGCTCCACGTCACAGAACACCTCGTAGAACTTGATGATGTTGATGACCCACGCGCAGAGACCCGCCGCGGCGCCGGACTTCGAACGCACGAACTCTGGTGTATGGAGAGTTTAAACGACTTCAAAAACGGAAGATCTTAGTTAGGTGAATCGCTGTAAGCTGAACGGCCGCCATTTATGGCACTATTTATAAGTTATTTTATAAGTTACGGTGGTCTAGTCGGGAGAACGGCTGCTGATCCGGAGACCCCGGGTTCAAACCCCACACGCACCACTGTCTTTTCGAAGTCATGTGCGTAATGCCGCTAACTTAAAACGGTGAAGGAAAACATCGTGAGGAAACCGACATGTACCTAGAATCTTTCGAAGTGTCATGTGTCATCCGCCAACCCGCACTGGGCCAGCGTGGTGGATTATGGCCTTAACTCTCTCCTTGCGAGAAAAGGCCCCGAGTCCCAGCAGTGGGAACGTTTAGTGGGCTGATGATGTATTTTTTCCCTGTATATGTGTCTGTTGACTATAATAAGTATTCAATATGTAATCGTTAAGTATATAAGCGTTTCTGTCTGTTCGGTTCGGTTTCTTTTAAACTTTCCTTGTACGATAGGTAAGCGATAGCTCCGCTGATTTGGATTCCGTTTTGACGTTGTTTTTTTTTGTTTGCTAGATCATACTGCACAGGGACCACCCATACAAATTTTATATTTTTATTTAAACCACAAAAATATAAATAACATTTTTCAAAATACAACTCTGCCAAACTGTACAGCAGTTTGTAGGCAGTAATGCTCTCAGATCATTTGTTTAAAGTAATATCTATCTTTGCATACTAATATTTTAATTTCAGGATTTTATAAGACACATTATTATATTGTGGGGCTGTGGTATGTTAAAACTACTGTGAATCAGAATTAAGCAATGCCCTCAGCTCATTCTTCCCAACATAACCTTTTTAAAGCTATTTTGAAACATACTTTATTTTTAAATTGGTCCTCGAACCCCGCTGGCAACTAGAAATCATGCTTTGATATTTTCGTTTACTCCGAAACTTCGGTGCCATATTGCAACAGTGTGTTTAGTTGTTTTCGCATTATGAAATTTAATCCAGTGCTTGAGGTGCCGTCCAAGTATTACGTAACGCAATTTGGGGGGGAGGGGGTGTCTTGTGAAACGTTACGGTGCGTCATGGAGGTATTATTTTAAAAAACAGTAAATTAAAATCGTCCCAGATGGCAATTTGTGTGGTGACTTTTAAGCAAAAATAATCGCTTTTATGTTTCGTAATGTTTACGGAGAGTGAGAGGAACGGTGTTAAAAATGTTTAGGTGCGTTACATAATACTTGAACGCCCCCTGAGTTAAATTGGAAATTTAAGCCGATGTTGGTTTTTTTTTCAGATGTAATGATATTATTTGAATATGGATAAGAGATCGACAATGAGAAAGTTTAGTTTTCATTCAAACTGGCATACTAATAACAGGAAAACATACAAATGTGGTTATAGACGAAACGACCAAATATCGATATATGGGAATGGTCATACTCACCATGAATAAGTTTTAAAAAACCTACACTGGTAATCACTAGCCTACTTTGTGTTACTTTACGTAGTCGTAGTTGTCTCACAGCCTAGCAAATATTTCCCCCAAATCTCTCCTCTTTGTCAAATTCTGAGCTTGCATTGTTATAAATGTCAATTCTTTTGTCTTCTCCCCCGCTTTTGTATTACTTAACGAATCCGTAAAAAATAAATAACAGCAACATGAACATACCTGGCTCAAACTCCGGATCTTTTAAATAAGGCTGGATAGCTTTGATGACATCGGGATGAATGTTTTCTTTGTCGTAGTTGATGAGACATTCCAAAAACACATCCACTTTCGCCATAACCACCTACAATAGACAAGAAAAAAAAAGTTTTACTAAATACCTAACATGAATAGCAAAAATATACTGGAATACATAACAATAACAAATGGGCTGGGAATAGCACATACGGTACACTTTATCCCGGGAAATAACGGAAACGAAAAATACGCAGGTAAACCGAGGGACATTGCTAGTACCTAATAAATATAATAAATAATAAAAGCCGTAGTGGTTTAGTGGCTAGAACTTGCGATTCACAATCGTGAGGTCTAAGGTTCGAATCCCGCCTTACATCTATAATAATTATTTTTCGAAGCGCTGATGTACAAGATTGTCATCACCAATGGCGCGTGCGGTAACCAGCATGTTCCAATAATCTTTCAAGGTCTTGCGTCCATCGGCAACCTGCACTGGGTCAGCGTGGTGAATTATGGCCTCGACTCTGTCTTTGTGAGAAAAGGCATCTTTGAAACAGTAGATGAGGCTTTATAATTCGTCTTGCAGACTCAAAGGACATAAAATAGCATGTCTTACTCTCAATTTCGTGAGCTGCTATTATTCTGAAAGGCTACAAGCTTTGAAGCAACTTTGGTAGTCGTTTGATTTGGATGTTTCTTCCAGTAGTCATGTGGATATTTGTTAACGGCTTGTGGGAAGATACCTAAGGACGGAATTCCATCAGGCATGTCATTTCCTTGAAGAGGTGTCTCGTTAACAGCTAGTCTGTTGTATAAGTATTATGTGGAAAATGCACCTCCCATCGCCTAACCTTGTAGGTAGGCGAATTTATTTTAACCCGGTTGCCAGTAATACGGCCGCCATTTGTGGTTTTAGTTCATAATTGTTTTACTGTAATACTTCTGTTCGTTTGTGTGACATTAAAGAGTTTTCTATTTATCTTATGTTATTAAGAAATCAGGGGGTTCTAGCAAGACACATATTTATTTTCTTTTATAACTGGATTAGTGTACTTTTTACGTTATGCAATATCTGAGAAAACTATGATACAGATAAATTATTGATTACAGAAAGGACAAAATCTTCAAACGTGTGCCAACATCATCAACTATGGAGTGTTTAGTGTAAGTGTTCTCATGGCTCTTGTTTTGTTTTGAATCTCTCAATATCAAGTGAAACGAGACAATTTAAAATTAACAGATAATTTATGTATCGAGTATTAAACTAGAACTAGAATTAAACCAGATAAATTATAGGACATTGAGATAAAAATATACTAATATTATAAAGCTGAAGAGATTTTTATTTGAACGCTCTAATTTCGGGAATTAAGTACTGGACTGATTTCAAAAATGATTTGGATATATACGTGATCCCTGATTGCTATAGGCTATAATATATATTATGTACCACGGGCAAAGCCGGGGCGGACCGATAGTCATCTTATATCTCTGGGACGAGTGCAGTGCAGTGCTAGGTAATTATTTCGACTCTTCATGTCCGAATAGCTGGTTGATATTGTGCTATTATGGGCAGGCGTAAGCCAGGTTAGGTACCTAGGTACCTAGCACGTAAGCCAGGTTAGGTACCTTCGGGTACATTTTCTGCACGTCCAATCATTCCAAAATACCTATAAATATTATTTATTTAACTCTAACTCTTTCTTAAGCATTAAGATTTTAGTATTAAAATTAACATTGTTACACATATCGATTAGGTGAAAAAGGCCGCCGGACGCGGCCGAAACTCGAGTCGGATTGACCGACCTCATTACACGTGAGTTACCCGTTTACCTAATCAATATCATAGCAGATATTTACTTTTAAATAGGTGCGTTTTACATTTGATACATCAAGCGGAAATAAAATTGAAAGATCTCTTACTTTAGCCGCCTTCCAACTCCTATCTTTAGGTATTTTACCGCCAGGTGCCAGCAGCACCATGACCGCTGCCGTCACGTTGGTCACAGCGCCAGGGGGGGAGCCGAACGACTTCAGCTCTGTCAAGTTCGCCTTGTTGAGGGTGTTCAGGGCCTCTTGAGCCGCGACTAAAGCCGGCTCGGCCTTGATCAGGTCTTCTTCGCAGTCTTTCTGTTTTTTAGACACCTCTTCGGCAATAACTGCTACCTTTTCTTCTTCCTCGTCGGCTAAATTGGAAAGAGAATTAATTGTGCATTTATGTGCAAGCGATTTAGTGCACAAAACTATATCGTGTTTTTAAATATATGTATTTAGATATTTTAGATCTGGGCAGATCTTTATTTTTGGTTTGAAATGGTTTATGGTCTGTTTAAAATTATAAAAAAAATTGAGTAGGGATCAATGGTGACGTAGCGAAATAGTAGGACGCGATCACAAAAATCTAAATAATACTTATTATTTAGATTTCTGTGGACGCGATCCATCCACGCAATCCATGCGATTGAAAAGTACCTACTGATAAAAAAAAACCGGTGGCAAATGCGGCATTTTATACTTTAAAGCTCAACATTTTATCAAAGTATATCCACGAGATGATTAGAGGAAACGCATATAAAATATGGTAAATAGGTACTACAAATTCGACGAAGATCGACGTTCAGTTCACCATTACAATCTTTAAAATTTGACCTCCCCAAAAGATCCGCGCCGCCTTTGCTTTCAATATCACTATGTTAGCACGTCATAAACGAAAAGGAGATATGATCTCCCCCCACTCCGGCCCATTCTTGGCCAAATAATATTATATTATAGTAATGTAATGACTATTCATGAGTGTATTTTGTGATACATAATTGAAATAAAGAAATTTTGGTTTTGATACGTACATCTCCCCCCTGCCGTGAGAATGCCGCAAGCCTGATGGGCACTTTTGGACGGAGGTTTAATGATCGCGCGACTACATTTTAGGTATTTGTCTATTGACGTTTTATACAACAATACAATAGAAATACAATTAAAACCTACAACTACAATATAGTCATGTTTGAAACATAATTATTTCCATAAATAATTTAATTAATCATTAATCTATTAAGTTTTACAGCAGAATACAGCATTTTAGTAGTTAATGAGTAACAGACCTAATGCTTTCTCGCTCTGCACTTTAGCAGTTTCCACACCAACCATCTCGATGAGTTTGTCTGCTGCTTCGTTCTTCTGCTGTAATTCCACTTCTTGTATTGCCAGTTTAGCTTTTAGTTCGTCCACTTGGCATGCCGTGCTCCGAAGCTTTTCTAGACCATTTTCTAATCTGGAGACAAATCACATTTTAAATAAAGTGGCCAAGTGCGAGTTGAACTCGCCCATGAAGGGTTCCGTTGCAGCAAGTAACATAATATACATAGTTCTTGTAGTTCGTTGTAACTATGATCGAAGTTTTAATAATAGTGTATTTATGACGTACTGAAAAAAACTACTCGTCAGATCGAGTTCAAACTAATTTTCGTTGGTAGTTTGCATCATAAATGTAATGTAAATGTAAAATAAAAAAACAATGTAATGTACATCATATATTTTTTTTAGTTTTTTCATTCTCTTACTTTAGAAGTTAGAGGGGGGTCACATTTTACCACTTTGGAAGTGTCTCTCGCTCAAACTATTCAGTGTAGACAAAAACTATATGAGAAACCTCAACATCATTTTTGAAGACCTATCGATAAATATCCTACACGTGTAGGATTGATGAAAAAAAAATTTTTGAGTTTCAGTTCTCAGTATGGGGGGGACACCCTAATTTTTCTTTTTTTTAAATATTTTTTGTACAAACCTTAATGCGGTTCACAGAATACATCTACTTACCAAGTTTCAACAGTGTAGTTCTCATAGTTTCGGCAAAAAGTGGCTGTGACATACGGACGGACGGACAGACAGACAGACAGACAGACATGACGAATCTATAAGGGTTCCGTTTTTACGTTTTACGGAACCCTAAAACTGCCGATAGAAGTGAAGACTTATAACTCATAATTTGATAGCTTACCTTGGAAACTACACGGGTGTAACCGAAGGGCGTGGCCTCGCCATCTTGGCATGGCCATCTAGAAATGCGTCAGCATTTCCCGTTGGCTAATGCGTTTCTAGATGGCCATGCCATGATGGCCTGTCCAGGGCCTTTCAGCATTTCCCATTGGGTGACGTATTGCTAGATGGCCAATAACCATGGTCCCGAGTTTACCCGCAGCTTTCTTGTCATACCCGAGCGTGACGAATGAATTCAATTCACAGCTCACGAAAAAACTGTTTAGACGCGCCTAAAGAAGTTTTCACTTCAAAATGCCATCATCGTCATCATCATCATCAGCCTGTTAGCGTCCACTACTGGATATAGGCATCATAGTACGCCACTCAGCCCGATCCACAGTCTTACGTCTCCAACCGCCACCAGCCGTCTTTCGTATATCGTCACTTCATCTAGTCTGAAGGCGTCCTACACTACGTTTACCGATTCACGTTCTCCCCTCTAGAAACTGTCTATCCCAATGAATATCGGGTCTGCGGCAGATGTGATCGGCCTATGTGACCCATTGCTACTTCAGTTTGCTAATACGCTAAGTTATGTCGATGACTTTAGTTCTCTGACGAATTATTTTATTGCGAATGGAATATCTCCGAGAAATCCCAAGCACCACTCCAATAAACTAAATAAATGAATATAAGTCGACAGTTTTCCTGCAAAACGCAAGCTTGGAGCAAAATATTTCATTTAGTAAGATAGCCCTTTAGAATTTAGACAGTATAAAATATCACTACAGTTGTCAAGAAATTTAAAGTCAGTTTAGACATTTGAAAAGACCCCATAATATTACTTGGAACGAAAATGAAAGAAAGGCCAATTGTCCACGTAGCTGCACGTTATCCGCACGATTTGGACAATTGTCGGATGCAAGACGAATGCTTGCATCTTCCGTAGAAATAATGAATCTGTGTCCACGAAGCGACAACGACACGACAGCCGCACGTCTTGCGTTCGTCAAGCGGGATGCGTGCGTGCTGCAAAAAGTCACTGCTCGATTGACTCGTCAGACGCACGCAATGTTGCCATTTTACGACTACATTTTACTAGTTGCTGTGACTTTGTCGCTAGATCTAGTGAGTTTTTTGTAATTTTTAGGGTTGTGTACCCAAAACTCTCTCTTATAGATTCGTCATGTCTGTCTGTCCATCCGTATGTCACAGCCACATTTTTCCAAAACTATAAGAACGTTGAAACTGTTGAAACTTCGTAAGTGGATGTATTTTGTGAACCGCATTAAGATTTTCACACAAAAAATGAAAAAAATAGAAGTATCCACTTCTATTTTTTTTCAAGTGCGCAGTTAGCAGCAAGTAACAATATAAAAGTTCTTGTAGGTCGTTGTTACTTTAATCAGTGTTTTAATAATATTGAATGTATGACGTAATGAAATAAAACTGCTCACTAGATATCATTCAAACCAATTTTCGTTGAAAATTTGATGAGATGAGAGAATAACAAAACTAAAAAAATGTATGATGTACGCAAATGATGGATGCAAACTTCTACCGAAAGTTGGTATTATTGGTTAGTAGTTTTATTGTAATCTACTTATTACACTGTTATTAAAACGTCGATCAAAGTTCAAACTAAATACAAGAATTTCTATATTATGTTACTTGCTGCTATGGAACGCTCTCAGGTAGTGGATGCTGGCGATGGCGATAATAAATCAGATCCGCTGCCTAGGTCTATGGGAGTACCGCAGGGTTCGTCGGTGTCAAATATAATGTTCTCTCTCCTACTAAACTATCTCCCCGATGCCGTAAAGGGTGCAGGCATATTCATGTATGCAGATGACGTGGCTGCCGTAGTAACAGCTCTTTCAATAGAGGAATTGGAAGAGAAATAAATTTTGTAATTAACGGCTTAAATTCATGGTTTAGAGCTAATGGTTTTATGTTAAATTAAAAAAAGACTCAGTTCGTTCACTGTTGTCTCTCGAGCCATCATACAAAACCACTTAAAGTTTCGCTAAACGGTGTCAGGATTGAGCAAGAACAGAACACCACATTTTTGGGATTCGAAATTGATCGTAGCATGACGTGGGAACACCACATCGACAAGATGTGTGCTAAAGTCAGCAGTGCGTGCTTTGCGCTAAGACGAGTATCCCGAGTGGTGTCTGCGGATGTGTCGCGTGCGTGTTACTTCGCCACAGTGCATTCTCGGTTACAATACGGCGCCGAGCTATATGCGCGCGCTGCTGAATGGGAGCGTGCGTTCCGCGCCCAAAAACGTGCCGTACGTGCTATCGTTGGCGTATCGCAATGCACATCCGTCAGACCATATTTCAAAGAGCTTGACATACTTACGTTACCTGCTATATTGATCTACCAGGTGGCTGTGTATGTCAGAAATAATCTAGAATCATACAATACGCGAGGAGAAAGACATTCTCGCAACATACGTAACGCGGATAAGCTGGATGTTATACCACACTCTCTCACGAGGTCACGGAAGTTAACTCACATTATAGGACCTGAAGTTTATAACACGCTTCCCAAAATAATTATATCTGCCCCAAGTTTCGGCAGCTTCAAAAATAGATTTAAAGTGCTGGCTTATCGATCAAACTTTTTATAGTTACACCGAATTTTTAGAGAGTGATGGCAAAGTCCTATAAAAATGTATACAAACATTTGACATGGAACATATTATACTTGTATAATGCTTGACAGTTTTCTGTACAATGATTATTATATTACAGTAAAGTAGTAAGTTTCAATTTTGAAAATGTATACAATTTGTATGCTCTTTCTTTTGTTTTTATGTTTTTATTAATTGACGTGTAAATTGTACATGTATGAATAAAGTACTTTGAATTTGACTTTCCAAAAATCGCCTGTCGTCATTTGTAGGATGCATGCATTCGACAAAAGACGTGTGCGTGGACAGTAGGCCAAACAGTACATAGTAGCAATAAACTAAGTTACTGTATTTTTAAAATACGTACATTTTTATGCGATATCTTAGATCATACAATACATTGCAAGTACACATTTCTCAAACATCAAAACAGACCTTTTATATTTTTAAAGACTACATACAAATTTTAATAGTCTTCCGCATTTGAAAAAACTCACCTCTCGATCTTAGCTCTCAACTCGTCAGTCTTCATGTTGACAAGTTTGGCGTACAAACTGATCTGCTCCAGGTAGCTCTTAGGCGTGGTGTAGTTATACCGGCGCTCGTTCGCAAGGTACGCCTTAGAAATCGTATTAACGGACGTGTGGACGTAGGCCATGAATCTCGATATCGAATCGCGGAGTGGAACCTACAAATTAAAGTCATTTTTATGATGCAGGTACGAAAGTTTCCAGAAATGTTTACCTGATAAGTGATAATAGATAGATAGATAACGCTTTATTGCCCACAATACAAAACTTACAAAACAAAGAGACTTAGCCTAGAACAAGTGAAACAAGTGGCGACCTTATCGCTAAAAGCGATCTCTTCCAGGCAACCGAAGGATGGAGAGAAACATGAAATGGAAATAGACATTAATGAATGATTATTGATTATAGATAATGTATAGGACTTAATACATCCGACAACACATTTCGAATCTCAAGGAAGCAAACCAGTTTGATTTGCTTCCCGAGAGACTTGGAATTATTAATTAGAAGGGGACAGCGCGTACGCAGTCCCCACTACCAAAAATTGCGCGTCCGAGTTATCCACATTAGGGATAATCGCAGAGGTCAACCCGACCGCAGTGCAATGGAAGGGCCTCGCTCTGGGGGAACCGCCTTCATGATCACGGTGTCCCCTACGCCAGGTAAGTATGATAACGCTACCGCGTCTTAACATGCCCATGGAATGCCCGTAAACCTCTCTACCGCGATTCAGAAAATCATGTAAACATTATGACGCGCCATCTAGTGGTATCGTAACGAACTAACGTTGTAGATTAGACTCCACAGCCACGCCACCCAAGCATGGGTATTGCTAATAACGTAATAACAATAAGGAAGGGGACGGCATTGTAATGGGTGTTGACTTAGTTTCCGTATGTAGTATAGCTAGTTTTGACTCAATGTGGTATTAATTCATAGTTAAAAACAATTAATGATGTCAAAGTGTCATTTGAATTAATGTAATTAACAACTCGAATAAATTCCTTACGGGCAAATTATGCAGTTCCTCCATAAACCTCATAGCAACAGAAATGAGGGCTTCTTGAGGCCATTCGTGGAACCAATTGATAGAAGTACAGTTAATGAGGGCGGGAAACTTTCTGGACCTCACTCGAAGTGTGGATCCGACGGGAGAGAAGCAGAGGACGACCTTTAATTGTTTCCTGACGCGGTCGATGAAAAACTTCCAACAGACCTCACGGGTGTCTGGCAGACCGGCGCCTTTCACCTATTAAAACAAAGAACAAGAAATGTGCCATTTAATTTCAATTAAGGACGCTCCTGAAATTTTAATAAAACTTTAGGTTATGCGTTATTTAAATCTGATTATCTTTGATAAATTTGATTGTCTGTAAGGCACCAAAAGCCAACACACAAAAACAATAAAATCTCAAACCCATTGTTGTCTAGCGGAACAAACATAAACGGATTAATTTTATTAGAGTGTGTGATGTAATAACACATTTCAGATAAATTAAGGCATAGGTAAAAAGATTTTAAAGTCAAATGACGATAATCGATCATAGTCTTATAAGCATAGATTGCTAACTAATGATTATATATTTCAATATCGACTAAAGATTATTAACAATGATTTCTTGAACTTGATGTCATACGTTTACGTGTCCGTTTCTTAATTTATAAAGTTACTAACCTCATTCCTGACTCCAGCCAGGATGTTTTCAATTTCATCATCGGGGAACAAGTCAGCTACTTCCCCAGAAGCCAAGAGATCATTTATCAGCACCAGGAACTGTTCATTGGCTATTTGGGCGTCCGTCATTAAAAACATTATGCCGACGTTCTTTAGACCCGTTTTTATGTACAGACCAGAAAGTTCTTTCTGAAATCATAATTTCATAATATTTTTTTCAGACTAGATTTGTTGATTTGTTTAATTTGAATAAACTCAGAAACTATGAGATGTTACAATTACTAATACCTTGAAAAATTACTTTGGCTTATACATTTACCCGCGAGAAGGACATAAAACTAGCAAAATTATGATTAGGAAAATATTTGTCGAAAGAGAAGAGACAGTTTTTGAAATTCACATTGTCACAGAGCCCAATTTGAAAGCACTAATAAATAGAAATACTCATAAATGACTTATCTGTTATCCCGTACTGAATGGAATGGAAGCTGTTTTTTGCAACAGTCTTTGGAATTCAAGTAAAAGACAAGGAATCTTCAATAGTGTAATTGCCTATTTGATTATGAAATACCTACATTATCTTATGTTACCTTCAAATCTGTAACTCCATATCCCTTTTTCAATTGGATTTGCAAAACTTCCAAGCTTGATATAAATGCTGCTAGTCGCGACAGGGACTGCTTGCCGGAACCACCCACACCCACTAACATGGCACTTCCTCTAGGGCTTTCCAGAATTCGGCTTATTCTAAAATCATTCCAGTCTAGTCAGTGGTAGATATCCAATTTGAACTTATCATATTCCTAATAGTACGCGAAGCTGTTGACATAGATAGATAGATAGATATTTATAGACTTGCTATAAGGCACTTCTCTGCAGCTTTCTTAAATTATGGAATTGTCTTAAGATTGAAAATTAGACTAGACAGCTAGATATGTACCTATGCGATAAGTAATTAGCAATAGTTCGTACTGCGTGTTCAAGTGTATAAGTGTATAAGTATCTAAAACAACCACAACATTTGCCAAGATCTAATGAATAAAAAGGTTCCTGGGTCAATATCACCATTTTATGAGTTTCAATAAGTAATTTTGTAATAAGTAAAAAGTGAAATTACCGCAATACGTAATTCTTTTTAAAGATGAGGTTAAAAAATATTCGGCTGCTTGTATGGCCGTGGACACTTTCGTCAATTGTGCCCAAGATTTATCGTTTTGTTGGAAATGGTCTAAATTAAAGTCAGCCATTTCCCATTTCTATTTAAGGAAATATTATTAAACTCCTAAAGGTAAAACTATAAAAGATGATGGTCGCATGGTGGCATACCGTTCATTCCCCGTCCGTAGATAAAGAGTGTTAATTGTATAAGCACAATAATTTTACTAATACTATGAACCTATAGTACCTAGTATTGTAAGACATTCGACACACCATTAAAATTTATTACATGTCCATACCATCTCACCCTAGGTACTCTCTTGCATCTTGTCGGCAATGTCGCAACGCACAGGATTTTTGCGCCTTTTGTCGAGTATTATACGTACCTACTAACTACGTGGCCCCATATCATTGGAACAAAAACTATCTCACAAAAAATTGGATTCAAATTGTAAAATGAATCCGACGGTGATGATGGTGTCAGATCAGTCACAGGGCTGATCTGACCACCTCTGTGGCTGATCAGATCATCAGCAGCAACAACTTTCAACCTTGGGATTACATTGTCTTAGAAATATCAGTCTTCACGCAGACAAGTGCCGAATGTGATAACTTTAAATAAATTAATTCAAGGAACACACCTACAAATATGCATCATAGCGTCTTCAAAAAGCACCAAATTCATAGCAGCAATGAGGTCGTTGAAGCTGGCCATTGCTTCTGTGAGCAACTTATTCAGTTGCTCCCATGTTTCGATGGGCATATACTTAGGCTCACCGATTCCACCGGCAAAGTGGCAGTAGATATTGGGACGCTCAAACACGACCCCTTCGTCTATTTCCTGATTAAAACAACATTAACTTGTTGAACTTACAATTTTATAAACTTTTTTTATACAAAAAATTAAACCGACTTCAAAACCACAAATACACTCAAAAGCGAAAAATCTATATATATAAAAGCGAAAGGTCACTCATCAAGGAATCTCAGAAACTACAAATGCTAGGAATCTGAAATTTTGCATGGAGGTCCCTTTTAGCACGTAGGCGCTCGCTAAGACGGGGTTTTGCAAAATTCAACCCCTAAGAGGGTGAAACAAGGGATGAACGGTTGTATGAAAATTTTGTATGAAACGTGATTTTCAAAGTTATCAAATTTTGTATCTAGATACTTGACACGAAGCAATTAAATGCATGTTCTATCAATTTTGTAATTTCGAACTGTACGGGGGTGAAATTAGGGTTGAAATGAGGGATGAATGTCAATATGGAAATTCCCAACCGTTGGAGATAAAACCATGAAACTCTGTATATAGACACTTGACACGAAGCAAACGAATGTTTGTTCCATCAGTTTCGTAATTTCGAACTGTACGGGGGTGAAATTAGGGTTGAAATGAGGGATGAATATCCATATAGAAATTACCAACCGTTGGAGATAAAACCATGAAACTCTGTATATAGACACTTGATACGAAGCAAACGAATGTTTGTTCCATCAATTTCGTAATTTCGAACTGTACGGGGGTAAAATTGGGGTTGAAATGAGGGATGAATGTCAATATGGAAATTCCCAACCGTTGAAGATAAAACCATGAAACTCTGTATATAGACACTTGACATGAAGCAAACGAATGTTTGTTCAATCAATTTCATAATTTCGAACTGTACGGGGGTGAAATCGGGGTTGAAATGAGGGATAAATGTCAATATGGAAGTTCCCAACCGATGAAGATAAAACCATGAAACTCTATTTATAGACACTTGACATGAAGCAAACGAATGTTTGTTTCATCAATTTTGTAATTTAGAACTGTACGGGGGTGAAATTGGGGTTGAAATGAGGGATGAATGTCAATATGGAAATTCCCAACCGCTGAAGATAAAACCATGAAACTCTGTATATAGATACTTGATAGACACTTGACACGAAGCAAACGAATGTTTGTTCTATCAATTTTGTAATTTTGAACTGTACGGGGATGAAATTGAGGTTGAAATGAGGGATGAATGTCAATATGGAAATTCCCAACTGTTGAAGATAAAACCATGAAACTCTGTATATAGACACTTGACACGAAGCAAACGAATGTTTGTGCCATCAATTTCGTAATTTCGAACTGTACGGGGGTGAAATTGGGGTTGAAATGAGGGATAAATGTCAATTTTGACATTCCCAACCGTTGAAGATAAAACCATGAAACTCTGTAAATAGACACTTGACACGAATGTTTGTTCTAGCAATTTTGTAATTTCGAACAGTACGGGGGTGAAATGGGGGTTGAAATGGGGGATGAATGTCAACATGGAAGATCCCAACTGTTGAAGATAAAACCATGAAACTCTGAATATAGACACTTGACACAAAGCAAACGAATATTTTTTCTAGCAATTTTGTGATTTCGAACTATATAGGGATGAAATTGGGATTGACATGGGGGATCAATGTCAACATGGAAGTTCCCAATCGTTGAAACTAAAACAATGAAAGCCTTTATATAGATAGGCACTTGGCACGAAGCCAATAAATGTTTGTTTTAGCAATTTTGTAATTTCGTACTGTATGGGGATGAAGTTGGAGTTGAAATGGGGGACGAATGTCTCTTACGCTTTCACACCTAAACAACTGCACCGATTTTGATGAAATTGTTTTATTAAAAGCTGGTTTTAGTAATTATGTGTCTGGGTGTGTTATTGCCTGAGTTACCTCAGTATTTATTTCACGCGGACGAAGTCGCGGGTAACAGCTAGTAAGGTAATATAATTACTATAAAAGCACTACTCACTTATCTATTTGAAGGCGGTGCCAGTCAAGTAAGAAAGCTCGTAGATAGATACTATGTGCGCAGTAAGGAGGCATATGTAAGTAGTATCAGTCTGTATACTACTTGTAAGACTTTGCTGGCACCGACTTCAAATAGATGAGTGAGTAGCACTTATATAGTAATTATATTAACTTATTATTCGCTTTTGATGGTCTATTTGTGGTTTTGAAGTCGTTTTAATTTTTTATAATTAAAATATGTTTATTTCAGGTAAAGTACTAATTAACAACATCACAACCCATAGATTAAATAAAATAAAGTGAACGGTAAAAATGCTATTAAAAACATATTATTATAGTCGTACAACTTCGTCATATATCGTATACATTTTTTTGTTGTTTTTTTCTATTTTAGTGGGCTACCGTAGAAGTCCACTAAACACTGTAAAATGCCGTTTTGCGATCTTCTCAACCCATCCCAAAAAGAAGCGATTCGGGACCTGATGACGGCGGTTTTTTGTATGAAAAAAGTTTATTTTACCCTTTTTAGTGCAAAACAAGTTTTCAACGATGCATTTACACAATTTCGTGTTGACAGAATCGAGTTTCATAACTTTTGTGAAATCGACAACCATGTCATCTAGACAAAATTGTAGGCAAATTTTAGTTTTTTGTTCATATTTCACAAACCACACCGCCGATTACGATAAAATTTATATGGGAGCATAACCATCCCAACACAAAAATAAATTTTGAAATTGGTTCGGGCGTTCTCGAGAAATCAGGAAACCTACATTTAATTATTTTTTTTTAAATATGTTGGTCGAATTGATAGCCTCCTCCTTTTTGGAAGTCGGTTAAAAACTAGCAGTGCCCCGCGGTTTGACCCGCGTAGTCTTCAATCTCCTTATTTTCCCCGATAAAAAATAGCCTGGGTGTTATTTCAGACTATTAATTAACTACCAAATTGCATGTAACCTTCAACGGTTTTTGTGTTAACAACTAACAAACATCCAAAGCATACATACCCACAAAGTTTCACATTTATGATATTAGTAAGAAGTAGGATTATAATTTGCGTCAAAAGTCTCTGTTTTGTCATCGACATCATAACCAGTATAACGCAATTGAAGGTGTAAGCACCTCTTTTGTTTTCGACTACATAGCCCTGTCTCATGTTAATCTCGTTTAGAGACCTAAATTCACTTCTAAATAACTTTGACTATATTTGAATGATAAATCTTCTCAAAGCAACTGGCCATTACTTCTATTCGCCTCTCTTGTTTAGATCATATGCAATTCATCAATAAAAACATTATAAACAATTTATTTAATGCTCACTTACTTCAAATGTTTTTTTGCAGATGTCGACTTGCATTTTCAGAAAAGCATCAATATCTTTTTCTTCAGTTAGCTTATCACCGTAAACTCTATGAGTTTCGTGGAGCCACAAACGTAGAAGATCAGATGGATTCACCAAACATTCATTGGTACTGAATAAGAGGCCCTATAATGTAAGAAACATGTAATCATTCATGGAAATAATACTTAATTTGACGTTTCAACATACACTGAGAGGTGGAGACTCCACTTCCGTAATAGAAACGTGGAATTTGTTAACTGAGTGGGTTTTTCTCGTTGGATGCAATCCCGATGTCTCGAATTCGAGAGGGAACCGGTTTCATCTAAGTAAGTGTACGTCGCACATCGTCGCTTGACATCAAGCGAGATAGCGATCAGGTACAAGCATTTTATCGATAATCAATAAACAAAATTGGTCCTTCGAGCAGCCCTAGTAAACTAAAACTTTATCGATATTTACCTGAAAAACGTTAGACAAATCTCTCAGATTAAAGATGTAATGGAATTTTATAGCTGTTGGCAAGAATACTTGAGAGATTTTATTATGTAGAGTTACTGTAGCTGTCACCACGTTAACTGTAAAGAACACACATATTTATCATTGATCCTGTGTAATACAATCAGTTTCACATAAGGGACTGTGGTATTGCAAATCACAATATAGCACTTGCCTGATAGCTTAGCTATTTGCGGATTTATTCTCAACTCTGGATTCGTCAAATGTTGGCTTAGAATGTTATGGTAAATGTTGTTCAAAGCTTCATTATTAGGGAAGCTGATCGCAAATACGCAAAAGTGTCTCTGCAACCTTGGATTTATGGTGAAACTGCCTGAAGTAGGATTCATACAGGACACGTACTGGGTATTATGAATGTCTTTTAGACTTAACTTTGCCCGATCGTACCAATGATTATAGTCCAAATGTTGTCTTATAATGGTATGAGGTTGAACAGTTCCATAAGCGTCTACTTCAGGCATATTCATGTCATCTATGAAGTAGATGAGAGTTTTGCTGCCAGGCGGGCCGTAATTTCTACCGGCTTTCTTTTCAAGTGGTTTTTCAAGCACCTTCTGCAGCATTTCAGAAGACGTATAAAAATTGAATGGAACTGATTGAATTGCATAATTTTCTGGCAATCTGCAAAAAAATAAATTTAAGTATAGACATAAATAACTACAATACTAATTCACAATCGAAATTTAAAATTATAATATTTTCTTACGTCTGTAACTTTTCGTTCACGAGGACAGTTTTTCCACACCCGGCACCTCCAACTAACATTACTGGAGTTTTTTTCTTAATGAGAAGATCAAGAAAGAATCGAATCCTTATTGTTTCTGCTGTTGGTACCAAAACTGCCTGCAAGGGTATGTCAGTATCTAATTCAAACTTAGGAATTTTCTCCGTCCATGGTGTGAACTGTTTGGTTTCTGAGTCTATATAATAGTCAAACACCGTGCCACCAGGAGGAAACTTTATATTTTTAAACTCATTTGTCCACCATTTTGTGAATTCTGGGAACAAAATGCATATGTTAAAACAAATATTTTTATCCAAACGGGCAAACAAACGATATTAAAAAAAAGTGAAACCAAATAATTTGGATATACCAAAGAAACGCTCTGCTCCAATGAGCTGTTCTGGAACTATATGGCTAGGTTTCAGAATAGACGAAAATATTACCTACAAAGTTATAATACTAACCTATTTTTGGATTATTGTAAAACCCCGCGATCGATTACGATATAGTTGAAATGGGATATACGAGTATACCTGGGACGTATTATAGTATATGTATCCTTTCATTTAAAAAAAATTAGCAGTCATAGGAAATGGCGATAGAAGAGAATACTTATAACTTAGAATTTGATAGCTTAATTAGGAAACTACGCGGGTGAAACCGATTACTTCTAGATATATTTCTAGATGGCCAATGAGAAATGCTGATACATTACTAGATGGCTAATAGCCATGGTCCCGAGTTCACCCGAAGATTTCTTATCATTCCCGAGCGTGACGCTAGAATTCAATTCGCAGCCCACGAAAAATCCGTCTGTGGTGAGACAAAAGAAGTTCTCACTTCAAAAAATTCAAATTGGTTATGGTCTTCTAGTACGATTACTACCGTAGAAATACGCGTACATAAAAAAAGATCCGACGAATTTAACTGAAAACGACGACCTATTCATTTTGAAGTCAATTAAATAAACAAATATTTTTAAAGAAAAAATCTTACCAACTCTATAATCTATGCTAGTATCCTGAAACATGGCAGACCCAAAGGCCCAAACGCATGCAAATACAAAAAATATATCATGCCATTCTTTTGGACAGTCTGCTGGTGTGTTTTCTTGCACAAACAAAACATCGAGCAAGTAGCACAACATTTGCACATGCGCCATGTCCGCTATAGGAGTGATTTTCTTAAATCTGTTTCGTACAGTTTCTAAGCAAGACGGGATATATTTGTCGAATAGGATCACAAGATTCGACTTTTCCGCGGGTAATTTTCTTGTTTCGACCCAGCTTGTCACATACCTGCAGAATACAAATACAAATATTGGAATGTGTAAATTGAAAATATGAATAAACCATGGAATACAGAGAAGCTTAGAAGCATACGATATTTAGGTTTAATACGATACTGAGAATACAATTTCAAGTTTTTCTTTACAGATAAGCTATTTGTATATGAATCCCAAACTAGGCAAAGTCTGTATCTTGGGGCTCAAGTGCGAGTTTGCTAATTGAGTTGCAAATATCCCAATTCACATAAATTTACACAATTGACATTCAATTATAGTGTAGGTACTGTTACAAGTACTTCTTTAAAGACTTGCAGATTACCTATTTTTGTTCAGATTTCACTAAAAAATATAATTGTACCACACTTACGGATTCCATCCTAAATCTTGAGGATTAATGTACAAGATACCAGCTCTAGAAACTGTAGCTGGGGTAGCAGTTCTCAAATTGGAAATTTCGAACATCAGTCTCATAGTAGGTGTCAGAGCTATTCTCTCGTTACTGGCTAATGTCAAAATTTTATTATCATCCATCACAGTGTTGAGAGATTCGATCCACATAGGATCTATATCACCATCTAAGAGTATCCATTTCGGATTCTCTCCCACCAAATTTGCTTGGTCTCTCATAATAACTGAAAAGAGCCCGTCCTTCCATTCTCTTGTAGCTGGATTGATTATTCCAAACAGCTCATCGTTCGTAACAGCTTTTGGGTTTAAGTCTGTATATATTGGCTTATTCCTTAAATTCTGATAAGTTTTGAATAATGATTTCCACACTTGGGTCTTCCCAGTACCAGCGTTGCCAACAATGAATACTGAATGCCGTACTTCTAGTAATTCTTCGAGCTGGACTACTTTCAAAATAAAATTATCCTCCGGTTGAAGTGATAAGTCCATAGCAGCTTGTTTAACAGTTCTCTCGAAGTCTAAATCACGTTTGCGTGGTACTTCAAGAGCAGGAAATAAGTCACCTATGAGACCCATGAACACTGGCATATCATCAGTGACTATCTTGGGTATATTAAAATCACGAAGAGTTCGCATAAGAACTTCCTCTTCCGGTCTGCCTGGGTCACCTCTCTATATTTCGAATAATAAAGGTATACTTAAAGTTATAAATACCTACAATTACGACAGCAAAAAAAAAAGTACAACGATGAAAGAAAATATTATATTTTACATCGGCGAATTTCTAAATAGCTTACCTTTAAAGACCCTGCTACAACGAGGACGGACTTAATCGCTCTCAAACCCCAATCATAATGATCTTGCTTCGAGAGTAATTCTTTACACAAAGTGTAAAGTGTGATAAACTTTCTTGCTAAGATCTTTGCCTCTTGGAAACCTTCAGCGACCAACATAATTTCACAAATCAGCTCAAAGTCAGGTACAACCATAGCACAAGGCCTAAAAAGTGCTTTTAAATTTTCGGGCAACTCTGTTCTGCCAGCGTAACCTGGATTCATAGTGATAAATATCCCAACTGACGGTACAAGAACTATTATTTCACCCATGAAATTAAACTTTTCTTTCTTATCTCTGAAATTAGAAATAAAACAGTATAGACAGAAAAGTGGTTTAATTTTTCCAAACCTAAATAATATTTATTAGATACCTGATAGCATCCTGAACAGATTTCACTTGGACAGCGACGACAGACAACACTTCAACGGATATACGATTGAACTCATCAAAACACCCCCAAGCGCCTGTTTGTGCTAATCCCTTGTAAATATTTCCACAGGACTAAAAATACACACATTTTAATACTATAATAGTACAAAATCATCGGACACAAACATGATTTCTTTTCTAATATTTTTACCTGATAATCCATCTGTTCAGAACAATTGAAGACATACACCATTATACCCAAAGCTCTCCCTAAATCTTTTGTGGTTTCTGTTTTGCCAGTTCCAGCAGGACCAGCTGGACCTCCACCCATGATCAAATGAAGAGACTAAAATCAGTTAAAGATAATCAGCACAAAATTAACAGTGAAACTGTCTTTTTTTCGCTATCGGTAAATTTACCTGAGTGAGTGTAATGTAGCATCGATCAGTCAATGGTGTAATCACCAAACGTGGAGTGTTTCCTAAATATTCGTAGCTGTAGATGAACTGAGCATCACAAATATTTGCAAAACAGTGACCCTCACCTTCATCCCACCTGAAATTACAATCTCTTAATTTATGATGCTAAAAATTCAGGTTTGAAAATCATATGAACAAAATTGCGCTAAGTGAAACGTGATTGTGAATGACCAACAAAAGTAGTGAACATGAAAATGACGATAACCTCATCTTAAAAAGCAATGATGAAAGTTTTACTCGGGCTTCAAAACCTGTGTCTGAGTTGAGACTGCCACTGAAATGCAGAACCTGCTTCAACTTTTCCTTGGATCATTTTACCCACAACATCTCTTGAATGGACATCAATAGTACAGATTGTCATGATTTTCTGGCGGTCTTGCTTACTCAACTCTCCGATCAACAATGAAATCAATGTACTAAGTTGTGATAGCTGCTTTTTGTAGTAATCTTTAAGTGCATTATCGTATCCCTCTTCTAGCCTCGCAAATGCCATATTCACTTCTGTTGTCCACCATACTTGTGTTCCACAAAGAGACACTTGAGCCATGAAATCGAACAACCACTGTTCCCGAGGTTTCTCTTCATACAAAACAACTGCTTCCCCAAAGTAATGTCTAATAGTAGATCTCATGATGTCTTGTAAGCGATTGAGCCATATTTCCACCTGAATCAAATCGGAATTTTACAGCGAGCAACACGGAAGGGAGTAGGCATACACAGCGTTTCCCCTCTGTCAAAGTACAAGTCCGCGTGGACAATGGAGTTTGATAATATACTGTGGCGTGAGGGCGGGGCTAGATTTGTGAATGGTGCTTTATTTTTTATGTGTTAGTGATTTGGTTGTGTGAGTATGATCGGCAATGGATCGGTACAGGTATGTTTTGTTTGTAATAGTGCGGCTTTGCGCTAGTGTGCAACTTTCCCTCCCGCAAGAAATGACAGAAAGATTTGAACAATATTTTTTAGCTAAGGCTACTCCCTTCCGTGTTGCTCGCTGGAATTTTAATACAATAAACAAATTTAACATTTTAAGTCAAATAAAGAAATAAATATTTTACGATTTACGTACAGGCCCAGTACAATCAAAGGAACCATGAAATGGTACGTATTCACCATCTTTGGCTATCATTCCTGAAGAAACTTTTTCGTTAGGCTTCTCACTTTCAATAAATCTCAATTTAGCTATTGAATCAAACAGTTTTGTAAGATGTCTGAAAAGAAACAACATTTTTTCATAAAAGAGCACAATGCACTTTTTCTGCGGTAATAAACCCTATTTCCTACTTATATTATAAATGTCAATGTTTGGATGTTTGTTGCTCAATCACGTCGTAACGTATGAACAGATCGGGCCAAAATTTGGAACACAGTTAGATTATAGTCTGGAAGAACACATAGGTTACTTTTTATCCCGGGGAAATAAGGGGAACGGGAATTACGCGGATAAAACCGCGGGGCGTTGCTAGTAATAGTATAAAATTTAAAATTCAAAGGTACCAAGTCAATAATACAACGAACAAATAAAATAAATAAATTAAATTAAACGAATAAGTAATAAAAAATACTCACTACAATTTAACTTTAACCAGCTCAAATTTCTAACAATGCGCATGAGCCGAACTTGTTTATGCATATTGTGTTGATTTACGTTAAATTTTAATAAATTTAAAGTTTGGTCGCACTACGTTTTAACTAGTTCGGAGACGGTGGATTCACATTGTGATACACAAATTAAGCAATAAAGGAATTTGAGTTGAGTTTCACGAAGCTTCAAATTTGTGCTTATTATTGACGTGATAACGTCTTATAATTCGATGAAGCCGGCTGCACGCCCGCAAGACATGACGTCTTTTAACGTTACCGCCATAGATTAGATAATATTTACCGCCGTCACCTCGCCTTCTTACTTACAGCTTCAGAATGTTTTACCTAGATGGCGCTTAACACAAATACTAGACGTTGTCATGTTCAACTATCGTCAGTAAACCGACTTTACAGACAACCATTTTTTTTTGTTCTTGGAATGGATGGATTTACATTCTTCAAGAGAAGTCATACGTTGTATAGGGGAAGCTCCCTTAAAGTTACGTTCGAAATATACAGCCTAAAAATAAATCACACCTGACAAACGAAGAGACATGCAAATATAGAAGTCTTAGCAATATGATAAATACTGTTTTTACCTTATAACCAGTTCTGCTTGATTACCATTAGACAAAATATCTAACAAATCAGCAGATGACACAAAGTAGAATCTCGGAAAAGCAAGCCGCTTTGTTTCTAGATATTCAGCTAAGGCCTTTTCACAAATTACCAAATCGTTTTGAAGACCATCTAATTTTTCTACTAGCCCTTCCTTATTAGTACCTTTCACTACATTTGGTGTCAGTGACATATCTTTCGATAAAATCTAAAAAAAAAATAAAGATATTTAAACATCATCAAACTGTGTGACATCGTGTTTTTTTACTAAATATAATTACATACTTTGAATTCTGCATCAATCCTGTCAAATCTCGCAGAGTCTTCAGGAAGCTGCTTCCTAATATCTTCTGAGCTCATAAAAATACTCTCCAAGTGAGTCCAAGTTCTTTGCACTTCAAACCACACGGTGATCACTTGATCTGCTATTGAAAGTTTATTTTGCCAACCAGACACCTCTTCCAAAAAATGAGCTATGAATTTCGATGTCATCAAATTCTGCAGTTGTACCTGTAAGATTCAAATTTAGTATTTAAATAAGGTTTTTTAAAACTTCGTGATCAACTTAATGATTCCATGAATTTCTTTTAATCACCTGATTTTCTTCTAAGGTTTCAATAAGTTCTTCGCTAGCTCTTAGCAATATGCATCCCGTCCTCGTATGAACCTCTTGTTCGAATTCCATGCCTTTCCAAGTAGTATTTAAATCTTTCAATGTTTTCTCCATCGACATCTCTTTTACAGCTTTATCTACTATGTTTTTGACCTCTTCCTCGCATTCATGCAGATTTAACGCTAACAAATCCGCTAGTGTAGTATTTGTATCCATCACGATTCTTACCTGAATTTATAAGTATCTTATTAAACCCATTTCTACTTAAATTCAAGGAATAAAAATTAGACAACACATCTTTTACTATTATTTTAATCTGCGTTTTATGTATTTATATTTAATAACACAAGTTTTTTACTATTTACGATATGATGTTTGATGGTGACGATAACTGTTTAATATGATAATTAATAAAATAATGAATAACTATTTAAGTGGTAGTACCTAATGTATTACTATAGAAAGGCATTTCAGGAACCACATTGACAACAAAGAAAAAGTGCATAAAGTTACAAATTAAACCATTACAAGTGTGATAAATGTATGTACTGAAGAAGTGAAGTGAATGTACTAATGTTAATTTCAGAATTATTTACGAATGATGATGATAAAGCATTGATGGTGAGTAAATCTAATTTAGAAAATGTTGATGTTTTGAAACAGGCATCAAATTGACATGATAGACATGAGTTACAGTAGAAAGTAAAATAATATACAATAAATACAGGTGCAAAGAGCGTAACATTTTTAAACAAGTTGTTAGCACCTTGACAATATACATGTAGTAATGTCACTTATATCATCATTATACTTACAGTGAGTTCACGTGGTAATGCTGCTAAGCTCTGTGGATCATAAACATATTTACATTCGCATAACACCGACACAAAATAAAAAAAATCATCGGTCATCAAAAATGTATAATACATTCCCCACTCAAAAGTGAACCATTCTTCAAAAGCAGCAATGCATGCCAAATGAAAACATGCAATGTAATATTAAACGTTCAAACCCGTTTTATCCATTTTGTTTGTGCGTAACACAACATCAATTCATTATTTACATTTTTATTTACAATTTGCTCAATTTACATTAGTTTATAACCCTATTCTATGTCACCTTTGTTGTACTCATAAGTTGATCCCAGTGCCTTTCCCTGATTGCTGGATTTTGCAGCTCACCTACAGCTCTCAAGGATGTAAGCATGTTCTTCACAGTAGCTTCTAGGTTAACGTAAGTATCCCAACTAGAAAATAATGAGTTGTTGGTTTTGTAGGTAGTTCAAAAAGTTTAATTCCATGCAATAAAATGTATAAGTTTCACATTACCTTCTCATTTCTTTGTCCAGGAGCCGTATTTCCTTCGCAAATTTCTTACATTCGATATCCATATTCTCAACATCTATTTTCCTCCATGGTGTAGTTTTCCAATCTTCGATACTTGTTCTCACAATATAGACGTAATCCCAGAGTTGCTAAAGTTGCAAAAATTCAATTGAAGAAATAGGTACTAATTCGATAAAAATATTAAAAGACAAATTAGTCGTTTCCCTAAACGTACCTTTAGCATTCTCAATTCTTTTCGACATTGTTTAAGAAGTTTAAATTCTGGAACATTTACTTCAAATAACGAACCCGATTCTTGTATTCCTCTCATTTCTTCTTCCAAATATAACATTTCATAATCAACTCTAGACATTACTTCATATGGATCTTCACATTCATATTTAAAGAACTACAAGTTAAACAGATAAACAATGATAATTATAGCCGAGACAGGTGAAAATTATCGAAATATGAAGAGTTAATAAACCTACTTCGTATCTTTTGAAAACTTCTCTGTAATAAGTGATATGAGAATCAAATGTAGCAATTTTCTTTCTTATACCCGATACTTCGGCTGCTTGTAAAGGAGCTACTTGTTGTTTCACTGTAATTGCAAGTTTCTTTGTGGTCTGCCACTGTTCTGGTAGTTCCTATAAATTTAATTTTCAAGGCAAAATTATATACTTGTTCATTCAGAAAATATTGTATTTAACATGTTTCGATAGTCACCTGTAGTAATACATTTACTTCTTCGGGAATATCCATATCATAAAATTTCAGTAGCTCAATTGTTTCTGTTAAAGGTTGAAACATTTCATCAGTTGCAGCTCCTCTATCTTTGACATTCATCAAGTATCCCATAATTTGTACTAAAGCCTCATAATCCCCTTCGGGTACAGGTTGAAGCAAACCTAGCAAATTTTACTTTTGTTATAAATTCATAACAAGTTGTAGGGTATATGTAGTATATACCCCACAACTTTTATATAACCACGGTGTAAACATGAAGTACCTTCGTCCGCTTCACGTATAAAGTTGGCTAAATCACTTAAACTAGAGGTAACATTATTCACAAGGTGTTCTTTATACATATTACCCCATTTCCTTACAGTATTAAGAAGAGCTTGACGGAAAGGTCTTATATCAACCTGAAAATCAAAAAGAAAATTACAAAACATCTAGTTATGACATATTTTATAGATTGTGCACATACTTGGAACCAATTGCTGAAAACTTTGTAAGGCTCCATCTCTTCAATCTCCATAAATAAATTCTCGAAATGGTCAATTTGCTCTCTAAAAGCTTCCATTTTTGGAGCACATGGAACAGGTCCTAAATTATCTTTATCTTCTGAACCAATTCTGTCAGCTTCTTCTGGAGTTAATATTCTACCATAGGTAAGAAATATGTCCATAATGGCATCTCTTTCTTCCAGCCATAAATAAGAATAATTTTCAAACGTCTTACAAAAGTCATTTGCATCATCGATGACCTAAAAAATATTTCAGCAAATCATTTGCTATAATTAAGCAATTACATTAAAATTAGTATTTGTAGATTTCATTTACCTTTTCTATTCCATTAAGAATTTCTTCTCTCATCTCTATCATTTCTTCACTGCCTACAATAAATTGTTCATAGGTTTCTTGTTTCGTTTTATCGATTCTTTCGATTAACAACGACATTTTCAAAACGTCGTCAATAATGCTTTTTATTAGAGCCGTAAATCCTTTCTCGTCGTTCGGATCCAGTGTTGGAGCAAATACCATATCAGGATCTAAGAGTTCTAATTGAGCTTCAAATAAAGGAGCCAGTTTGTTTTTAGGATTCATATGTTCCGTTATATATGCCATGCTAGAATGTATAATAACATAAAATCAATTTTACCATTATTAAAACTAAATTGTCATTGTAATTCAAATCAAAAAATGTAAATTCAAAAGTTTTTGTTTCAAATAAAAAATATTTATTTATTTATTGTCTATTTTCATTTTATATTCAGTTTCACACACTTAGCTTTATAAAACAAACATAGGAGTAATAAATAACCCTTAAGTTTGTCTGAACACAATTGTGTCCCTAAAAACGTCAACACAGGCGCTGATACGATAATGGAAAATAATTTTATACTCGTATATACTTTAGAATGTTTTTACCTGCACGCAATGGTTTTGAACAATGTTTCTTCCATTAATGAGTCAACAAAAGTTACATAGTTTAGCCATATTTCACTATCTTGGCTATCTTGCATATTAAATAGACGCATATTTTCATCAAGCAGTTCATTTACACGATTAGCAGTGGCTGTAATTTCATTATATCGTTTGGTTCTTTTATCGGGCCGATCTTCCAAGTTCATTAGTGTATCCTGGAATAAGGTAAGTCATTTCAGTAATTATTCTCAAACACAAAAGATCTCTATAAGTATCTAATCATTTACTACCATGAAACCTTTACTTACCTTTCTTCCTTCTTTCCTCTCAAATAGTGGCTGTGAAGCCCATTCTTTCATAACATTTTTCATTTCTTTTAGGTTTTCTTGTATTTTGGACATTCGTTCGTATAAATTCCCCACTAATGTGTGTAGCTCTTGCAAATAATTCCACAAATCTGGAAAAGCTCATAGTATACATACATGTACCTATTTACATAACATAGGTCGCGAATTTCTACTTAATTTTAAGATTTTTCTGTAGTTTTTTTAATTTAAGTACAATACTTAACGAGTAGATGTACAACAACAATACAACTCGCACTGGACCAGTGTGTTTCATTATGGCCTTGACTGTCTCTTTGCGAGAGAAGGCCCCGAGTCCCAGCAGTGGGAATATTTAGTGAGCTGCTTATGCTAACGAGTTTATCCATCTAGGAAATTACTCATTTTAAGGAATTAATTTGAAATATTTTAAGCTTTTACCTTGCGAATTCCAATTGAGTTCATTTTGTGCCATTTCTATTCTTAAATCAATTGCTTTAATTTCATCTTCCACTAAGTCAAACTCAACTTTTTGACTATTTTTAACTATTTGATTGTACCAGTCTATTGTTATTCCCAGGTTGATTCTATACTGCCTGTAGGTTTCTTGCTTATCATATAATTCGAAACTCTCTTTTGGAAGGTACTCCGCAAAAATTGGGTTATTACGAAGATGATGAACTTCTTTCATAATATCTTGCAGCTAAATAAGAAGAGATATTTATTTGTCTTCAAATGTTACGGTTACTTTTAGAAAGCAATGGAAATTAAAGAACTCGTCTCTTACCGCTGGGCTAAAATTTAGAATTAGATCAGATCCTTGTCGCGCCAGTATCATGTGTTTAGACTTTTCTTTAATGATTTTGGGAATTGTCAGCGTCCAATCATGAAAATATTTCTTTTTGAATTCTTCTATCTTTTTAATTAGTTCTTCATGCCTAATAAAGATTTTCTTCGCTTCATCCGAACCCTTTATCCTATTTGAAAAAAAATCAGTTTTACTTTTACACGCTTATAATAACTGAAATGCATGCATTTGCAACTACTTTACGCAAAAAGCAATATTACAGTCACAATACGGAAATTACTAAGTTAATATTTAAAAACAATGATAAAGTTATTAAAAATGCAGTCTCACAGTACATTAGCAGACAAAGCGCAACAGATAGAAGAAACGGAGCCAGATAATCAGCTTTCGCAATTTGCCCCACCCAGTCTACTTACGGGTGCGGCAAATTGCGAAAGCTAGCTATAGGCTTTGTGATCCTTGTAGCTAGCATCGTCATGTAGAGCAAGCCGCCTGCCACGGGCGGGAAGAACGTGTCAACCTCCATGAAGCCATACTTGTAGAAACGGTTACTCTGTTCGTTGAAGAGATCCTGCAAGGGAAAGTGTCAAGTGATCCCCTTTTGGCGAAAGAGCCAAAAGATTTTTTGGGTTTCTCGCGTTATTAATAATCAACTTACTTCACATATTACGATTTCCTTTTCGAGTTCAACGATGATTTCGACGTATTTGGCAGTAAACTCATTTCTGATAAGAGGACGATCCAAAACCGAACCTACGATATCGATCAGCTAAAATGATATAATTTATTAATCTCTTTTAGTTATGCTATGTTATTTCCAAGATTGCTTCAAGTTAAAGATAGGAAACTAAAATTGTTACCTTGAAAATTGATTCTAATGTAGAACAGTTATCAAACGATTCCACTAAGACTGTAGATAGTTTTAGATCTAAATCTACTATATTTTCTTGAAACTCCTTGAAATCAACATTGAAAGTGTCATCATCTGGATCTAACACGTCATAAGATTTGGAAGCAAATCCGTGAAAATAAGCTTCAAATTCAGCTGATATTTCTCTTATTTGTCCTCCTAACACCCGACCTTTCATTCCACCAATTTCGATCTTCTCCAATTTCTGAAACTCTAGCACAGTTTTGAAAAACCACTGAATAGTATTCAATCTATCGAGGAACTTATTCAGTCTTTCGAAAACGACATTTGGATGGAAGGTCCACGGAATAACTCTTCGATCGACGAAATATTTCAGGAGATTATCTTTGAAATAGTCAAAAGTGCTTCGAAATTTCTTCAGAATATTTATGGTGACTTGGATCCGTTGAGTTGCTTCATCTATGTCGCTGTGAAACAGCGTCGAAGGGTCGAGGCATTTCTTAGCCTAAAATATATTAAAATATTATAAATTTAACGATAAATATTTCTAAAGATTAAGGTAGTTTATTACGCGGTGATTTTGTTTTGTATTTTTATCGAGTCTATTATTAGTATTGTTTCTACCTTTCATCAATAAAAATAACTCAGAACTGACCTGATAAATTAGCAAATTACTTATTTGCTTCAGTAAGACCATAAGTTTGGAAGAGCTGCAGTAATATTTAGAGTCTCTCCAAATCATACAAATGACGTGGAAGAGAGGGCGAAACAGTGGTTGCACCTCTGTAAAGTCGATGTCTTCCAAGGCTTGAAAATGCTTCTCCAGAGTTCGGAGGTACAAATCTATCTCACGAGCCTCTGCTAACGCTATAAAAATAACCAAATTTACATCAGTAGCCATTTAATAACAATATTGTTGTAATTTCATTCCTAATACAACACTAACAAGCTTCAAACTAATCAAAGCTTGTTTAGCTTGTATTATAGGAGCCAGATAGCTAATAAGATAAGATAATTTGATGTTTATATGTTCTTAAATACCTATCAACACAGAAACATTCAGACACGTAACAGATATTCGTGTTCATCACACAAAATCTTTATGTAGGTAGTTACTAAATCATAAATGGCTCTACCTGACACAATGTTTTTGAACAGCCGGCTAAAGCACGGATAGTAAGCCGAAGTAGTTTTTTCCAGGATAACTGCCATGCATCTAACTCTTTCCGTTCGAAGTTGGTCGTAGATATAGTTCAAGTTGCTGAGTCTCGACTTCCAAAAAGCCAATTCTGAAAGTATATTTTATAGCGTAAGTATTATGCTACTAAATTGGAATGTATTATTAATATATAGTGTAGAAAAAGGACTCTTCGAGTCCGCATGGGAAAGTACCACAACTTTTCCCGTTGTTCTTCCGCCAAGTACTAATATGAAAACTGTACTGTGGTCCCGTGTGAAGGGTAATCTACAAAAATTACAGGACATAGAAATTGATCAGTTTTTACTGTGATAGACCATCTATTCCGTGTCATTGGCGTCCCGTCAATCGATACTATAAAAAAAATAAACAGTACTCCGATAAGTAATGCGTAAATTTCGATTTTGCTGATGTTTTACATCACATCCCAAATGGAATACCTCTTAAAAAGTTGCTACTTGGAAACATCAAATGGGTAGTTTTAGAGGGGTAAAAGTACATTAGTTCATTTTATCTTTACTCTATGGAAAAAAAGAGAACTAGGAAACTAACCGACAGTTGGTAATGGATTGTTCCCATTCTCAAAAGCCTGTCCTGAATCCTCCATCATCACATCGTTGATCTGCTGCGCCCATTTGATCACGACGCCTTCAATGGCACTTTTTAAGTAAAGGTCTACTTCAGCACCTTTTAGTAATTCTTTTTCAGCCTCGTGGACCAGTTCTACTCCAACTGGCATGGGCAAGACTGTTTGGCCATTAACTTTACCTTTTACCTGAGGTTGCAAAGTAAAATTTTAATGAAATGTGACTTTTTAAAATTGGGTAGTCTTAACTGATCAGATTTAGAATTGAGACTCATAAGATGTAATCATTTTGTAAATTTTACCCCTATGTGTTCAAAATGCAGTTGTATACTTATTATTTTATAACTGTTTATGGTAGAGAAACCCAAGCATCCTCAAACAATTGATAGAAGCCATAGTAACAGAACATAATGGCAATAAAGGTGCATCGATTGAGAATGCGAACACGTTACGTAACATTAACTTTTCTTACCTCATATACCGTACTCTTCAGGTTATGTATCTGTTTCAGAATGTCTTGTGAAACTACCAGTGGCCATCCTTCATGATTTAGCGGATTCGACAGCAACGGCACAAATACCTCGTCCACTAGAGCTGCTAGTTCGTCTATTAGCCTGGGTGCCAGGTCACCTAAACCACAAATAAAACTCAGAACACTTCTTACAGAACAAAGTCAGTAGTGTTCAACCAGTTCTAGAAGGAATAAATCTTCGCTGGTTAAGTACCTCGACGCGAAACCCAGCCATATGGCTGCAAGGAATGTTTAGGTATTCTTCAAAAGACAAAACATTTCGAGTCCAATGATAAATTGGCTGCCACAAAACTGTAGACTCGACTTTTATCATAAGAGCGTCCAGGCTTTGTGGAATTCGTTGCCAGAGCGGATTTTTCTCGATATTGGTGCCTTCAAATCAATAGTGAGTCGGTTTCTTCCAGGTAAACACGCTCCATCGCCGCTGAATATCAGGCAAGATGGCGGTCAAGTGTAAACCTTTAAAAGTAAAAAAAACCAAAGGGACTTACCAAATATGACCATTTCGGCACAATTCTCCTTAGGTATGACATCTGGCTTTTTCTTGACAAAATAAACTGCTTTATTCTTTAAATAGCATGGAAACGATATTACCGGAACGAGCTGTGCTGCGTGGGTTAATACCACGACCAGCAACAGTGGCAACGGCCGATTGACGAAGTCGTTCAAAGTCATCCTGTGCTCCTCTAAACCAAGGACCCTCATCCATTTCTCGGGCTTTAGCTTCAGACTCTTTACAGCGTATGACCCAATGAAATCGAAACGAGGGTCCTGGTTAGACGATGACGGACCCGCTTGATCCATTATAGACCTCTTTGACTCTTAAGTCATGGCTGCGATGGTTGGAGACTTGTTACCTCTTTGCCGGTTGAAACTCCTTTGACTCTCTTTGTAAAAGGCAAAACCTGGCAAATGGCAAGTCACGCAAGTTCCCATGGCATGCCATTATGGAACGATGTCGCCTTTGTAACGAGCATCGGCTTTGCTATATGAAAATAGATTAAGGTAGAGTTCACAAAAAAAACAGGTATTTAACTGCAAAATTAGATATTGTTCATTGGAAAATTAAAGAATTAGAAAAAATTATATATAGCTAAAATCGCTTGTAGAGTTAATTTAGATAAAGATAAACAATTATGTAAATGTTTATCCCTTTCGATGAGGATGAAGAATTATGGCGTATTTATGTGTACGTGAATGTAAACGTGTAAGTATGTGAATATAAGTGAAAACACATCATGTAATTTGTGTCATACATTATGTTTTTCATAATTGAAACTTTATTTTAATTTGTGTCAATGGCAACTTGGATACTGAGCGGTATTTGAATGAAAATGACCCCACTGCTAGGGCACAGGTCTCACTCCTACCAATTACAAATAAAAATGTTTTATTTAGATACAAAAACAAGCTAAGAAATATAAAAGATAAGAATAACAAAGAAATAGTACACTGTGATATACTGCTAACAAAAAATAAAAATTAATTACGCAAAATTACAACAGCCTTACCTTGCTGATGAGCCACAAACTAAGCTTAAGCTTGCATCTTTAGGCACGTGAGTTAGGTCTATACTAAACACTAAAATAACACAAAATATGGCTAACCAAAATTTCAAAGAAAAGATACAAAAGCGTACAAGTGAAAAACAGGGGCCAGCAGAGAAATAGATCAGCCAAACTATCAGATCCACCAAAACAATAGTCGAACGATCGCACCGGGTTGAGTACAACACATTTCTCTCTATACCATATAATAGATTCTATTAATCAAGATTTCAATTACATCCCGACAGAGACCAAGAAGCCACCACTTCAACTTCTTTCTGAGTGCGACCCAACTGACGTCCGTAAAGGCGCCCTTTCTGTTGACGGTGGGAACCAAGTTTAAGCCATAGTCCACCAGGCTGGTCATGTTGGAGGTTGGCTGATTTAATTTGTCTTTGAAGAGTAACATCTCCGACAAGCAGGTTACCTCACGATTTAAAAACGTCAAAGGAAATACTTCGCCATTTTTAAATTAGCGACATGACTTCGAAGAAAACCAGTGATGCGCTAATGAAAATATAGATAGTATCCCTGTTATTTTTGCGAACGGTACGCCAGCAGTAAGTGGGCAAGGCGAGTGCCAGGAACGCACCGCGCCGCCCCGCGCCCGCTGGCAAGATGACACTCGCGACGTCGCACAGAAATAAGGTCAACTGTCTCCCTTTCCTTTTGCCTTAGACGTAAGGGATAAGAAATCAGCGAGTAATGAGACCAGAGTGGGTTCAAAAGTTACAAAAATTGGCAGTCATAAGAACTCCCGACAGAAGTAAAAACTTATAAATCAGAATTTGATAGCTTTCTTTGGAAATTATCGGAGGGCGTGGCCATGAGCATGGCCAGCTGGATGGCCAATGGCCATGGTCCCGAATTTATTTCATTCCCGAGCGTGACGCTAGAATTCAATTCTAGCACGAAAAATCTGTCTGTAGCGCGCCAAAGGATGTTTTCACTTTAAAAATCTAGAATGTATCTGGCCGCTTTCTCTCACCTTCTAACTTTAATCTCATCAGTTGTTCTACTTGCCATACTCCGCTCTATTAACATATCTCCAACAGCAGTTGACTGGTTTCACAGTTATCTGCATGGGCGCCGGCAACGCGTACGCATGGGTGAATCGTTCTCTACCTGGTGAGATACTAGTGCTGGTTTTCCTAAAGGTGGCGTTCTTTCTCCTCTCCTCTTCGCAATTTTTATTAACTACATTACATCCCATGTTACTTCTTCTTCAAATTTATTCCCAGGCGTCACTAGACCGTCTGAGTGTAGCTGTGGGGCTTATCAATGATGACTTGCGTCGTATCGAAGCCTGGAGTCGATCGTTCGGACTTGCAGTCAGTCCCTCGAAGACGCAAGCCATTATTATTGGAAGTAGCAAGTTAATCTCGAGGATAGACTGGACTGTTCTACCTCGGCTTGTGTGCGGAGGTGTTATAACTCCTTACAGTACCCAAATTAAAAATCTAGGAATTATTTTTGATAGTTGCATGACGTGGGAACCTCAATTGCAATCTGTCAAGCGCAAGTTGTTTGCCTCTGCCGCGTCATTGAGAAGAATTAGAAACTTTCTACCAACGGCTACTAAAGTTGCGTTAGCACATTCTCTCTTACTACCTATTTTGGACTAGCGGATGCCTGTTATCTAGACTTAACCCAGGAGCAATTTGAGAGACTCGAGCGTCTTCAGAATTTCTGTATACGTTTTATTTTCGGTCTTCGTAAGTACGACCATGTTTCGCAGTTCCGTAAAAAACTCGAAAACCCTATCAAGCTTCGCAGGGATACACATATACTCTGTCTTTTTTATAATATACTATTTTAATCCTATGTATCCCACCTATCTCAGTTTTCGATTCATATTTCTTTGTGGTACTCACTCTTGCAATTTTAGGTCATCTAATAATCTTCTTCTGTCCACTCCATCTCACACTAGTTCCTTCTGTGGGTCTTCGTTCTGCGAGAGAGCGGTTGCTCTCTGGAATGCACTTCCGGTGAGTATTAGGCGTGCGCAGAGCTTAGACTCTTTCTGGGCTCAGATTAGGAAACAATCTCTCTGAATTGGTCTGTTGATTGTCCTTGTTTGGTCACTATTATTGATTATGCGTAATTATGTATGTTTATGTAAATTATTGTTGTATTTATTTATTGTGCCTATTTTAATATCAAAATTATATGTGTATAATATTGTTACGTAGTCTATTTTTAACTATCATAAGACGACATCTTAGTTTACTTCTCTATGCTTCTTTCACACTCTATCCTCGCTGCATTTTTATTCACATGTTGTTCCTGCTGTTAATGGGTGCCTGGAAGAGATCGCTATTAGCGATAAGGCCGCCATTTATGGCACTAGAATTAAGTAACTTTGTATTTTGTTTGATTGTATGTATTTTTCTGGTGTGCATAATAAAGTGTTTCTGTCTGTCTGTCTGTTGTTCGCAGTAGAGTTCAGAATCGATGGTCCTGCCTGGTGGTAACAGCTCATAATGAATAATGCCCTTCCAACTTCCAATCCCACCACACACACAGCATCACCTTGTTGCGAGCTAACCCGGGTTTCACCACAGTCTGTGAAGCCTGACCGGCCTTTGACCACGACCATTTTCGCACGTTCTTGTCGTACCTGATCCACTTTTCATCACCAGTTATCAGCTTCTTCAGAAATGGTTCGGTTTCATTATGTCGTAATATAGAATCACAAATGAGTACACGGTTCATTAGGTTACTTTCAGTGAGCTCGTGAGGCGGTTATTTCCTTTGACACTACCGCTTGGCACTACTGGTAGTGCCACGGGTAAAATCACATTTCCCGTGACACTACAATGTCGCTAGTAGTGTCAAGGGACATAATATTTCCCGTGACACTACTAGCGAAATGATGTTTCCCGTGGCACGTGTGGCTATTTTTCAATGACATTTAATGGAAAACCATTTAAACCCTATTTAATTTAATTTATAATATTATACAGTGATTTGTACAAAAAATTGCTAAATTACGTTATTGCTGTTTTTTCTACATTGCTACATCGTAACTACTGATATGCCGATCTTACTCTACTTTCTCTAAAATGGCATCCATTTTATCCGTAATAGGGCGACTCAGAGCAACGTGCATCCTTGACATCAAAATTTTCGGGATTGAAAACGCACCAAATTTGTGCTAATCTCACAGACACTGCACTAGGTCCGTAAACATCGGATTTTTTTTTCGCGGCTTACGTTGCGTTTTAACCTTTTTGTAGTAAAATAAAATGTATCGAATTTCTTCATTAGACAGTATTTAGTAGATTCATCTTGATAGTACGAAAAACAAATAAAAATTACACATTTTCCTAATTTGAATTTGGAATTATGTTCTTTAAAATTGTAACTTTGAATGCCAAAACCAGATACAAATAGTATGGCCAAAGAGATTTTATTGTTCATAATATTTATAAACTATGACGCGAAAACACTTTTAGCCAACCTAATAATATATTAAACTAAGGATGCTAATTGTTAGTCTCTTCACGCCGCGGTTAGCCCGCATAGATTCCGTTCTCTTCAGTTTTCTACGATTATAAACGACTACGAATATTAGTGGACAATTCACACACAACACCATCTGACCAAAGTAAGTAAGCAAAGCTTGTATGATGGCGGCCAGATAGCTGATATAATACTTACGTATATACTTTTAAATACATACTTATTAAACATAGAAAAGAGATTAAAAGTAGGCTGTGTTATTCCAGACTATAATTTAACGAAAAGTTCAATATTTGAAATATTGATCTGTTCAGCCGTTCCGACGTGATTGAGCAACAAACATCCAAACTTTCGCATTTCCAATATTAGTAGAATAGCAGGATTAATTAGACCAGGTACGGATTAAATGAGTATAACCTAACCTACCTGTAAACAGCTCTTTCGTCCACGTTCGAGTTTGTACCTTTGTAACGGGAACTGCGCGGGTAAAACCACAGTGCGCTGCTAGTACAGTACATGTATATTTATTTTGAACAAATCGCTTCATCCTACAGCTTGACGACATCACGAGTACCTTTTTTCTTCAGTTACATAACTCGCCTGACTCCCCGCTATTCGTCATAAAACGGCATGTCGCTGATACGGATCTAATTTTCATTGTTTTGGGTTAATGCTAACTGTTTAATTTTATTAGCTCGAATATCATTATGGCAGTTATGTCATAAAATCAATTTAATAACGTTTTTATGTCCTCCACAGAAAAGAAAAAGCGTAGTAATAGAGGTAATCTTAGAGCTTTTAGCAGTAGATGGAGGCAAGGGGGAATGGTAAAAAGCTTTTCTGCCCTCCCTAGAAAATAGTTGAGATTGTTTTTCTTCTAAATGCCGATTTACATCAGATGAGCGAATGCTCATTCTATCCCCATTGTATCAAATTCATTTGGTGTAAACAAACGTAGAGCATTATTTCGTTGTTTTGTTTGCGTTCGTAAAGATTCTATGGAATACCTATATAATATGGAAAACGCTAAGAACGATCTTTCGTTTACACTAAAAGATCAAGAAAGAATGCTCTTGTTCCAGCTCTAGCTCTATGTTCGTTCAGTTTAAATCGGCCTTTTAAGGTGGCTAGTTAAAAAACGTTAGGTGGTAGTTTAGTTCGTCCGCTGCTCCCATTAAACATATTAGACAGATAAATAATATATCAAGTCTTTGCTGCTCACCACTTTCTTCCAAGATGTTTGTCCATCCCAACGTGACTTGGGAGAAATCGCTTTCACTTTTTTTTTATGTTTACACTTGACCGGCATCTCACCTGTTGTTTAGCGACGATGCCGTCTACGATGGAGCGTGTTTACCTAGAAGAAACCGATTCACTCTCGATTTGAAGACACCAAGATTATAGCTATCAGGGAAAACCCACTCAGGCAACTCATTCCACAGCCTAGACGTTCTTATCACAAAAGTAGGGTCAAACCTCTTCGTCCGTATCTTTGGAACATCAGCCATAAAACGGTTCCGCGAGTTACGAGAAGTCCGATTGAAAAAAGGGCAAGGTGGTATTAGATCATGCAGTCAGTTGCACACTCTCCGAAGTATATCCGATAAAAACCCGATAAGCTAGCAATTTTGCGGCGATGTTCAAGACTTTGAAGTCTTTTTCGCACTAGAGTGTCTTTGCCTATGAGCCTTTTGGCACGCCTAGCCTAGCCTTAACCGATCCATCCCAAAGGTGCGAACAGTACTCCATACAAGACCGAATCTGTGCTTTGTATAACAGAAGTAATTGTTCAGATTTGAAGTACTAGTGATAAGGCACTGTTTCACTACGCTTCATGTTTTCCTAAATATTATTTATCGCTTAAATTGTGTAAGCAATAAAGAATTTTCCTTCATTAAAGTCCTTAGTGCTCAACGAAAACATACCTACGTAGTAAGAAGCACTGTCGTTTCAAATGTTTTTCGGCCGTTTCGACCGAACCGTAATAGACTACAGGCCCGTGAACTAAATTTACGGGTCAAATGAACCACCAGGAGACCTATGTAGGATGATACGAGGGTCAAACTGAAAGTTCTTAGAACTGGCCACTTATAAACAATATAATAAAAAAATAATTCTATAATTTGAAAATAGAACTCTTTGCCAATATTACTGAGCATATATGATATACTTCATTCATTTGTCATTTGTTTTACGATTTGGCGGCAAATTGAAAATTGTCTGTGTCACGTCAACATGAATTTAACACGAGAAAATTTTTGTGCAATGATTTTTTATGACTTTCGATGTCATTTAAGTCAACAAGAAAGTTATGATAGACTACGATTGGCCTTTCACGATGAAGCCCCATCTCGTGCGTCTGTTTACAACTGGTTTAATGAGTTTAAACGTGGTCGCACTAATCTCACTGATGATTTACGTGAGGGACGGCCTTCTACGGCGACGACTGAAGATAACATCTGTGTTGTGCGGCATATGATAGAGACTGACAAAAGAGTGACCTATCAGCAGATTCGGACAAGCTTAGGCATCGGTATGAGTCAAGTGCACAAAATCCTACACGAACATTTAGCGGTCAGGAAGCTTTGCGCCCGGTGGATACCTCATAATTTGACTGAGGCTCAAAAACTCCATCGTGTGATGAAGCCCCATCTCGTGCGTCTGTTTACAACTGGTTTAATGAGTTTAAACGTGGTCGCACTAATCTCACTGATGATTTACGTGAGGGACGGCCTTCTACGGCGACGACTGAAGATAACATCTGTGTTGTGCGGCATATGATAGAGACTGACAAAAGAGTGACCTATCAGCAGATTCGGACAAGCTTAGGCATCGGTATGAGTCAAGTGCACAAAATCCTACACGAACATTTAGCGGTCAGGAAGCTTTGCGCCCGGTGGATACCTCATAATTTGACTGAGGCTCAAAAACTCCATCGTGTGGATTGGTGCCGTAAAATGATTGAAAGATTTAACGGAGGTGACTCAAATGCTGTGTTCGACATACTAACAGGTGACGAAAGCTGGATTTACTGTTATGATCCTGAAACCAAAAGACAATCTGCTCAGTGGGTGTTTCCTTTCGAGGAGTTGCCAACTAAAGTGAAGAGAGATCGAAGTGCGGGGAAAAAAATGGTGGCCTCGTTCTTTGGAAGGATAGGTCATTTCGCAACAATTGTGTTAGAGGATCAAAAAACAGTTTCTGCAGAATGGTACACTACCAATTGTTTGCCACTTGTCTTGGAAAAAGTTCGAGAGAAACGACCTCGCAGTAGGATCCTCCTTCACCACGACAACGCCTCATCGCACACCGCCAAGCGAACGATCGACTATTTGGCGACATCAAACGTTGAATTACTGGGTCACCCGCCGTATAGCCCCGACCTCGCGCCTTGTGATTTTTATTTATTTTCAAAAATTAAAGAAAAACTTAAAGGAAAGCGGTTTATGAATGCTGAAGAAGCGGTGGCTGCGTATCGCGATGCCATTGAAGAGACCCCTAAGGACGAGTGGGCAAAGTGCTTTTCCCAGTGGTTCCATCGCATGCAGCGGTGTATTGACGTGAATGGACAATATTTTGAAAAGATATAATAAAACTAATAACTGGCTAATGTAATCAGTTTTTGATTTTCTAAGAACTTTCAGTTTGACTCTCGTAGAAGGGTGTAAAGTAATAAGATTCAGCACTATGCCGTCACTTGTAAGCTGTCCAACTGATTGCAATTGAAGAGGGGGGTTGCAATCCTCGATCATTTCTCCTTGTCGCATTATTTTTGTACGGCGTTGCGGAATAATAGATTAAAAGAGGTATTGAAAATAAAAATTATAAATTTTAACTTTTTAATTATTAGTTTGCCGGAAAAATTTACAGAGTACGAGTAATTTACAGAGCAAATTTGGTCATTTGATTAAAAGTACGGCATTGGTTCCATACCGTTTCAATACCTCTTCTAATCCATTATTTCGCAATGCCGTACAAAAATCATGCGACAAGGAGAAATGGTAGAGGGTTGCTTCAATCATACCCCCCCCCCCCCCCCCCCCTCTTCAATCATACTCAGTTGGACAGCTTACAAGTGACGGCATAGTGCTGATTCTTAATCCTTTATACCCTTCTATCATCCTACATAGGTCTCCTGGTGGTTCATTTGACCCGTAAATTTTGTTCACGGGCCTGTAGTGTATAACTACTAAGAACACCTCGAACCCTACGAAATTACTGAATGAATCCGTTGTGAGAAAATATTTTGGTCGTGGACGTAGTAATGCCATTAAAAAAAACACGACTTCCTTAGACACGAAATGACGAAATTATTTTCTAGCAGGTGTCACACGGCAAATACTTGCTCACTACGTAGTTACTAGGTTCACTAAATCTAACAACAAATAAAGAGGAACTAGGGAACCACAATATCTAAGTATAACTACATATTTATATCAGGGTACTACACTACATAGACAGGACAGATTAAGAGAAACTATATAATGTTTTATAATACATTTATTTACTGATAATGACAGCGATGGTTGACTCGAATTTGCTACTTGGCAAAAATATTTCCACTAGAAGTGAACTATTTTATATGTTTTAATAAATTTTAAATATTAAAATCTCTTCATTTAATTACGCAAAGGGTACAGTTATGGAGATGTAACCGTTCTACGCTACCAAGTAGCTGCCTATTCGCTTATCACATAAAATAATTAGAAATACATTTCGATTCGTGATCTATTTTTATACATTACATCTGGCAAATAAACTTATCTCATTATCTACGCTAAAATGAAACATGCGTCGTGATCTCGTAAAATAATAACATTAATATTATAAAAGCTCGTATTTGTAGAATTGACTGCAATAAATACAAAATGTGTACTACGTTGAAAAATTAATAAAAATAATACAATAACAAATAAATTGATTTACCTATAAACTATTTGTTTAAAACAAAAGCACAGCACATGATCGCTTAATTTCTACAAATTAAAATTAGGACCTGCGAGACACTGCTTTTTAGGTCACTATTTAGCCTATTCCTAGGAGCCCTAGTGCATACTCCGTCACTTCACGCCGAGCCTGGTGTATCCTCGAATCGATAGAGGCTTGGCCATACATTTAGCGGACGCGAACATTGGCAAACTTTGAACTAAACTTTATTTTATCGCTTTTCGAGATCACAATGGTATAAACCCGCTCGCTTTATGCCCAAACCTTTACCAGCTTGCCTTCTACCGGACAGGTTCATGTCCTTGCCCTACCAATCTACTGGACAAAAGCACATCGAGAGTTTCAAAGACACATCCTACTATATTTTTGAAAATACTTTATCGCTTAGATATTATTTATGTCGACTACACATTGAGCTGTCCTAGTTAGGGCCTCGTTTATTCAGTATTCATTTATTGGTCTATTAATTTTAAAATTCGAAAAGATAAAAATGCAATAAAGGACGCCGCGTTAGAGACACGCTTGATGTTAAAATTCTAACTAATAAATCCGAAACTACGGAACATTTCACTAGAAAGATAAAATGTATTACAAAAAATGGAATGTTTATTAAGTACAACAGTCTAATAAGCATTGGATTATCGTAAAACGTGATAATAAGTAAATGTGACAAATATGATGTCAGTCAACGCTTACAAGGTAATTAGGTTGTGGTCACACTGCTAGAGAATCGCTGCTAATTACAGACGTGTGTCCCTATCGATTGGTTTGAATATACTTATACCTACAATACAATCCAACTACATTGCGCCATGCGGGTTAAAATACCAAATGGTTTAACGCTTCCAACTCCACAAAACAATACAATATAATTGAATGAATTTTAATGGTATTTAAAATAGGTTAAAACATAATTAGAATGACACAGACGGAGTATAAACCCCGAATCAAAAGGTTTGAATTGAAAACATATTTAAGTGCACGCCGATACAATTATGTCGATCGCTTCGCTTGCAATGAGACCACACCACACTAAAACTGGCATTTAATTCTCGAGTGCATATCGAAATAGCTGCTTTAATATAGTATATTCGATAACATTTTTTTTATAATTACTTAGTGTTTAATGTTAATATACATATGTTTACAGGAATGGAGGCAAGTGACGGACTACAATGAAATGCTGTGTACCTTACACACACTAGTAAACAACGAGGCGATTTACTCTATCATGTACTTCTGAATGTACTTAAACGATTACTTGACTAAAAAGGATGGAATATACATTAGGTGAGCTATAGACTATCGCTCCGACACCTCGGAGCTCTGTGGACATTCCCTATTAAGATTACACGCGTTCTATGCCGCTAATATTACTCTGATATATTTCAAATTAGGCTCACGTATTAACTACCACACTTCATTATATTTCAGAATAAGAATTTACTAGAGATATTTTTGTCGTCGTTTTTATTGTTCGAACGTGGATGGAGATATTGAAGAGGACATTTTAATGACAATTTATTATATTACAGCGAGATGAAACACGCCTTCAAACATTTAAACAACATTTGATTATATCTACACAACCTAATCGATATAATTTCGTCGGCGAAAGTGATACGCGGGCATCGTGCTACGACAAAATGACCTCATTCAGTTTGCTGTAAACTGAGTGAGCAGACACACTTTTCTCTTACAGCTTATTTGATAGAACCATACGAAAACGTTCGGGAATTTGTTGATTCAGTCAAAACGCGGTTTTTAGCGATTCGCGTATCACCAGCACAGATTAACAAAACGTCAGTGGGCAATGTTGATCCGTCGCGAATTGATTGCCGGTGTACTAAGTACAAGTCTTTTAAAAGGACGAAGATGTAACTTTGGACGATTTCGTAAAAAACTCTACTCCATAGCAAAAGGGCAAAAGCGGGCGTCGAAATAAAAAATACTCTTTTTTCCTTTAATTTATCTCTATTATCGCGTGGCAAGACATTATCACAATGCGGTGGCAAATGTGTCTGAAACACAAAGTGCGCGTGAGCGGGTCATTTTCAAAACGCCATAAAGTGATTTAAGTATAAATCTCAAGTAGCAAATTGTAGAAGTAAAAGGTCGCAAGTCAGAATTCACATTCAAAGTGTCGATTATAAAACTGTGTCAAAGATATTAGTATAGAAAAGCATAGTCAATGGGCTAAAATACATAAATAATAATTTATTACAACAACTACACGACTATACAGTAAAAAAATTACAAACAATTGATTTACCAAATATTATCACCGATCACAAAAATTTCATTGAATCTTAAAATAATTAAATTAAATAATACAATGAATTCACATATTTACATATAACTCAACAGTAAAATTAAATCACATAACTCTTTTTACAATTACTCCATAGTTAAGTCATTGAATAATGAAAATAGTAACTCCTACAAAGTGTCAATATTTTTTTTCGATTGTTTTTGGGAAACTCGACCGATCGATCTACGCGTTCCATTGAGCTGTGTCAACGAAAGCTAGAAAATCTATGTTTCTCTGGAAATATTTTCTAATACAACAGATTAATGGCGTAATATTGCGTTACCGATAGGTAATAATATAAACGAAACACCTAAAATACAAGCACCATACGCAAAACGCGACCGCGCAACGAAATCTAAGACGGGGTGAAAATGTAATAGGACGTTTTTATTAATTCGGGCTAATACATTGCTTGCTGAGGCCGTGTGTGCGGGCCGGGGCAGTGGGCCGTCGGAGCCGAGCGAGCGATGTACGCGGAGGAAGCGGGTACGTACACTCTCGTTGGCGGGCGGTGGTTTATTTGCTCCTAGTTTTGCCGACGGCGTTTATGCTGTCGCCGCGACTCCTCGATCTGTGTAAGTTTTGTAGGCCTTCACCTGGAAATAACAAATAGCTTTACTATTTTTGTAGATAAATGAAGTACAAATGGTTTGCATTTTAAGTTATAACAATTTTAATTGAATTCGAATAAATTTACTAAATAAAAATTATTACATTTAAATTGAATATACCTAGTTAACACAGCGATACGACAGCGACAGATGCGGTTGACCGACTAGTATCCAAGATTAAGAAAAAAAACAGTGACAACAGACAGACAGCAGCATCTTTCTTGTTCGGGCTTCGGACTCTCAGCGGCCTCGAGTTCACCCAAACAAATCTTTCACTTTCGACCATGATCGTCATGGTCGAAAGTGAAATTCACAGCCTTCATTCACAGCCTACAAAAAAGTGTGCGTATTGCGCAAAAAGAAAAATTCACTTCAACAAGAACAAGAGACGTACTTCTTAGCATTCCATGGATTCACCGTGCGGGTGCCGGGTCCATCGTGTGGCAGAGAGAGAAATATCGAATAGACCCCAAGACTTGTGACTCGGGTAGTAGGTTTAAAAGGGGCCCCTTATATTGACGTACGTCAACACTCACCTTCACTACTCGTATTTCTCTCCCTGCCCAGCCAAATCCGATATGATCCTACTAGTGCAGCTTTAGATACTCGTTCTAGTATAGAACTTACTGCACTTCTGGACAATCCAAGGTCTTTAAGCAGGTTATAGAGAGATTTTGCTGGTATACCTCTCGCTCCTACTTCTACAGCGTATAAATTAACTACATAGCCATTTTTTGTTAATTCATTTTGTAGGTCGTAATACTTATTTTGTTTCATCGCGTGGTCTTTAGGTATATTAGTTTCCCACGGTACGGTAAGTTCTACCAGGACTATGCGTTTCGTAGCCCTAGAAAAAAGGAAAATGTCCGGTCTGGATGACGAAACACCCACATCCTCTGGGATTTTGTAGTGCTTTTCATACGTGTCCATTAAAATAGTCCAATCAGGAGCTGAACCCAGGATTGAGTAAGGCTTGTTCTTGGAGTTTGAAGTTGAGCCCTCTTTTACAAAGTTAATTTGTCTTTTGTTTATCGTCAATCCCTTTTGGGCACTAGCTACCGAAAGGCTTACGGCTTCACGTATGATTTCAAGTACTCTGTCATGGCGCTGTGAGTAATGACCCCTATTAAGGAGCACCTTGCATCCCACCAATATGTGCCTTGCTGTACATATCGCCTCACCACAAGTATAGCAACATTTTTCAGAGGCTTTTCCCCACCTTACCAAGTTACTCTGGTCAGGGAGGGTCATTTGGAAAGCGTTCAGATAAAATTTTAATAAGGCAGGAGACCAGTCATATAGCAAGGTGCGCCACTTCAGAGCTAATGGGATACAAAACTCACCTATGGTTAACCACTCACTTTGCATTTCTAAATTCATAGCGTGCACTTTGTAACTATCATTTTCGTCTTGTTGTAGAAAGGTTTTTACCATGTCTCGGTCTTCCCTTTTCTTACTCGCACCCAACCCAGCTGTATTTACTTGCGCACCTGCCATAAATTGTTTGTGGAATTGAAGTCTAGATTCAAGGTCCGAAGCACTTTTGTCTTTTGGGAGAGATGCAATTAATTCGTCTTTCGACTTTCCCAAAACATGCGTTTTTGTAACTCTTAGGTGTTTGTAGAGTTGTAGAGTTAAAAATTTTGATTTACCCCGACTACCTTGGATTTTAAATTTGTACAATATTCTATTAGTCAAGCCCTTTCATTTATCCATATTGAGACGTAGTGCCAAAAAAAATGTAATTCACCATTTTGTGGTGCCGGCCATCTTGGATTTGAAATTAGTTATAGTGTATAGTATTATCTTCTACTAGTCAAGCCCTTTCATTTGGTACCTATATTGAGGGAGGTTGTGAAAAAATATTTTATCCGCCATTTTGTGGAGGCGGCCATCTTGAATCGATATTAACTAAACATAGGTAAAAACTACCGCGATAAAACTGGCTTTCAAATCAAAACCAGCCCACGCGTTTGAGAGCTACGGTGCCACACACACACAGACAGACATCGACGTCAAACGTATATCACCCGTCTTTTTGGTCGGGGGTTATATAAATAAATAAATAATAGTGGACAAAAGGGTACCGGACTGGGTGAAAAATACACCATCCTAGTTAGTCCGTCAGTTAGATCATGGAAAAATATTGGACACGTATTTTTTGTTTTTTCATAATATTAAAAATCATCAAGGATATAGACCATCAAACTTCGAGAGTGGGGGGTCGCGACGTCACTCGTGAGTAAAAATCGTACTCACAAGTGACGTCACACGAAACTTCGAAGCGCTGTATCTTCGTCATTTTTTGTTTGTGAAACAAAAGAAAAAATATGTGTACAATGTTTTTTGGCAATCTAACTAACGGGTTACTTAGTTTTTTTTTTAGGATTGTACCCTATTCACACACACACCATCTGACCCCAAACCAAACAAAGCTTGTACTATGGCGGCCAGAGCCATAGAGCCTTGCCATAGCTGATATGATATTTATATCCTTTATTATATTTACTAAGCCTTTCCGAGGGCAGGGACGACGCGACACATGACCAAACTGCTGGCGTTTATTTAGCCCAACGCATAAGCATTCAGCGTGGTAATTCCTCCAGCATGCTGGGTATACTTCCGATTGGTAGCGGGCTTGAACATCTTGATTATCTGTAGACCTTCATTGGTTTATGTATAATTCACGTGTCCTTGGTGTAAGTAGTTAGGTATGTAGCGTAGTGTAGTTCTCATTGTATTTTAGTTTTGTTACTAAAGGCTCTGCCCAACAACAAAAAAAAATTTGGCAGTCATACGAACTGCCGATAGAAGTGAAAACTTATACTCAGAATTTGATAGCTTACCTTGGAAACTACACTGGTGTAACCGGAGGGCGTGGCCTGGCCATCATGGCATGGCCATCTACAAATGCGTCAGCATTTCCCATTGGCTGATGCATTTCTAGATGGCCATGCCATGATGGCCAGGCCACGCCCTTTCAGCATTTCCCATTGGCTGACGCATTTCTAGATGGCCAATGGCCCCGAGTTTACCCGAAGATTTCTTATCACACCCGACCGTGACGCTAGAATTCAATTCACAGCCCACGAATTTGTGTAGACGCGCCTAAAGAAGTTTTCACTTCAAATATATATATATGTATTTATGTATGTAGTAACCTTTGCTGGTGGCGCGCTTGAGCTCGGTCTCGCGGTAGGCGCGCGCGGAGCGGCCGCGCCGGTCCTGCGCCAGCTTGTCCGGCCGCACGAAGATGCCGTGCCGCGGCCGGCACTCGAAGTACCGCGTGCCGCCCACCGAGCCGTCGTTCTTGCCTGACAGACACACAATAAACATGTCATTCAGGGTACTATATCATAAGTAACAAACTAGCCCGTTTTCCGGCGCCGTACCCATATCGGTTCGGGCCACGTTACGACTCATTATATGAAAATATTAATCTACCCTCAAAATTTTTAAGAGTAGTTTTGACAAAACAAACCTTAAGTGAACATTTATTTATCAACAAAAATTTTCGCAGCAGAAGAAAAAATAAATAATAATAATAAGCATACTATAGCCACTTTTAACAAATGATCAACATAAAATATGATCCGTGCATGGTGACTAAAAAATATTTTGTCCGGAAGCCTGGGTCCGGTTGTCTTGTTGCAGAAAGTCGCAAAATAACAACGCAGCTTCGATACAAACATGCGAAATCTGTGAAACGCGCGATTTTGATACTGTGATTTTTTTACGGTATTGAGTGATGGGAGGATCAGGACATATCCCTGATGGTAAGCAACACGACTGTCTACAACAGTACAATATCAGACAGCTATTGGCACATGAAGAGTCCAAATCATTATCTAGCACTGCGCTGCGCTCGTTACCCAGAAATATAAGACGTTTCATCTCTATGGCCTGCAACTTGTCTGGAAACATCGTCCTTCAAACCAGAACACAGTGATCTTTGCACATTACTGCACAACTGGCAAAGGTGTAGTACTTCCCCGATCCCCAGGCGGCGGCTAAGAGTCCTTCCACTACTAAACGAAACGTGATGGAACGGAGGTAGTCGGTAAAATGCGATGCAGCATCGATGCATTCGCAAAATCGTCGATGCTAAAAGTAGAATGTCAAAATGAAAGAGTGAGCTGAATCTTTCCGTTTTAGTCATTGTAGGAAGCGATGAACGCCGGACATTTATAGCTATCGCTATTCGTTGTCAACAACCAAAATAAGTAATACCGCAACATACCTCGCCGCTAGCGATTCTAGTTGTCAAGTAGATTGGTAATTGTAAACCACTCACGCTACACAGAGTCGCAGTTTGTTAACAATTTCAGGGCCTCTACTCTAATTCAACGAAAACGTAATTTAGAAATAAACTCGCGATTTTCCAACTCCGATTCTGCTTCGATCCCTCGTTTTGTCCGTTTAAATGTTTTAAGCCTACTCTAATTAGAGTATGCTTAGAACATTTAAACGTCAAACAATGTTGTATCGGACGAAACGAAGTAGAACGAGAGTAGGAAAGTCGCGACTTTATTTTCGAAATTTCGTTTTCGTAGAAACAGAGTAGACGTCCTGGTGGTCAGTGCACATCTTGTGATTCATATTGATGCTAGCATCTTTGTTCCCGCTATATGTAACGTCAACGCCGACGTGACGTCATCGAGCGAGGTCCACAGATAGCGTAATTGCGGCGCAGCGTGTCACCGACCCACAGACTGAACACATCAGGACCGTCAGTGCGTACGGGTGGCACCGGGCAGCCTAACTTTATTCTGCCGTTAGGCATTTTTTTTTTTATAGCACAGAGTGACGAGACGAGCAGGTCATGTGCCTGATGATAAGCAATATGCCTGCCACATAACAGCACAGTAACACGCAGCTATTGGAACATGATAATCCAAATCATTACCTAGCACTGCACTGCGCTCGTCACCCAGAGATCTAAGATATTATGTCTCTAAGCCCTGTAATTTCTCTGGAATCATTGCCCTTCAAACCGGAACACAGTAATGTTTGCACATTACTGCTTGGCGGTAGAATATTTGGCAAAGGTGTGGTACTTCCCCAGGCGGACTCTGCTAAGAGTCCTACCACTACTAAAACATCATATAACATAAGCATCGAGGACTGGCGCAAGGATGGAATTACAGGCTAGCAATGTGGAGCGCGACGTAAGATCGGTGAAACCACGTGAAACCCGATCAGAAGTCGCTGACAAACCGGGATTTAGAATGGCTTCCCGGTCCATTGAAATACTTTAGTGCGTAGAAACGGGCTCCTCAGATATTGTGACCGTGTTATAACGTCCAGTCCCGCCTCACCGGTGGGCGCGTCCAGCTCGACGCCGACCCAGAGGCCGGGCGCGAAGTGCGCGGGCCCGGCGTACGCGACCACGCCCGTGCTCGAGCTCAGCCGCAGCTGCACGCTCTCGCCGACCGCCAGCCACGCCGGCACCGCGCCCGCCCACTCCTCTGCAACACACAACACGACACACACCGATGTACTTACTATCAAATAAAAAAATACATTGGCAGTCATAGAAACTGCCGATACAAGTGAAAACTTATAGAGGAGGGCGTGGCCTGGCCATCATGGCATGACCATCTAGAAATGCGTCAGCGTTTCCCATTGGCTGACGCACTTCTAGATGGCCATGCCTGGCCAAGCCACACCCTTTCAGCATTTCCCATTGGCTGACGCATTTCTAGACGGCCATTGGGCTATGGTCCCGAGTTTACCCGAAGATTTCTTATCATACCCGAGCGTGACGCTGGAATTCAATTCACAGCCCACGAAAAATCTGTCTAGGCGCCCCAAAAGAAGTTTTCACTTCAAAAACAAAACAAATCATCTACAAATGTTTTTGCTGTAATTATGTTCTCCATAAATTTTGTCGAGAGGTTGAAAATGAAAAAGTCCTGCTTTCTTCACTCTCGGAGCATAATTGAATTATAAAAGGTCCATCCAAATACCTATCTTTTTTTCCAGTCCGTCCAGTTGTTTGACTTGAATTTGTGGGAAAAACCGCATTGATTTTTCTTAAAATTTTGGGGGATGTGGAAATAGGGTAGTAGCAATCCTTTGTGGCTTGGCGGCGGCGTTAGTTTCCATTTTGTCCATGAGCCAAACACCTTGGTAGCACAATACAATTAATGATTTTTGAATGAGAAATTCTAGACATTTTATACCTACATTAAACTAGTTTTATCTTAGGATCAATAACAACAATCAACTTGAGTAATCAGTCCATTATTAATACATAATTTATTTTATAACACATGTGCTCGTAAAAGGTCTCCTATTGCACCAATTTCTGTATCGTAATATATCTCATTACGTACTTGTGCGGTAATGTAATGTAAAACGCACGGTTTATCAAAATGTTCCGTCTAAAACGAACGAAACCTTTTTAAAGTTTTGTTTTTATGTCAGAAAAGCGGTTATGTCAAAATTTTATGAATAAAATTAACTTTGACAGATAAAATATAATAAATAATTATTTAATTTAATTAATTTTGAGCATAAATTACAACAATTTATCTGCCACAAAACACAAAAATATTAATTTACTTAATTACCAATGCCATACGGGCTGGTTCTGTGCCTTTGCTTTAAAAAAAAGCGCTGAAGCGCTGAAGCGCGCGCATTTTCAATCTATGAACAAGTAAAAAATATACCGCGCTTTTTTTTTCGCTGTTTTTATTTGAAAATGTCGTCAGAGTTTTATGTATTTCCTCGCAAATATGTTATTAAACGTCGTATGACATACGTGTGCTTTGATAATTACCGCAATTAAATCATAATGTAGTAATAAGCTATCAGTTACCGTCGCCGATCCGCTCGGTGGAGGAGGCGGGCGTGTGCCGCAGGTCGTGTGTGCCCGAGCCCGGCTCGTGCGCGGACCGCGGCCGCGCCGCCGGGTAAGACTGTCTCGCCGCCGCGCGCGCGCTCGCGCCGCCGCCCGCGCGACGACGCACCACCTGCAACATTCACAAAACAACATTCTAAACAAGCACATTTTAAGAACATCTGAACTTTGATAAACTTTGCCTGATTGGGTCAGTTAATCCCGAATAGTCCCGAATTTACCCGATGATTTTTTATCATTCCCGAGCGTGACATTAGAATTCAATTCACAGCCCTCGAAAAATCGGTCTGTGGCGGGTCAAAAGAAGTTTCCACTTCAAAAAATGGATTGTCTGTAAAGTCGGACGATAGTTTAACAACCCAACGTCGTAACAAAACATTGATGTAATGGTTGCATACAATATACAATGCAACCGACAATGAAATTTTGAATTGAAGTAACTGGTCACTTTTTCGTGCGTGCGTGAATCTAAATCTAACAACTCGATATTTCGGCTTCTAACGGCTTTCGGATTATAACGGCTATCAATTTTTCGGCGATGTTCAAGACTTTGCAATCTTTTCTTTTGAAGTTTTTTTTTTAGATGATCGAACAAGTTCGTTAGTTGTTTTACCTTGCCGGCGGGCAGCGCCGTCTTGACGACGTTGTGTTCGGGCCCGGGCGACGTCGAGTCGCTCTCGCCGACCGACGACGCCTCGCGGCTGCGCTCGTGGCTCGACTGCTCCGACCCGTGGCTCGACTGCTCCGAGCTCACAGACTCTAGGTCCGCCTCCACTGGAACATTAGAACGTAATATTGAATATTCTACAAATAGAAGATACTACAACTGTTATCTAAATCTATTAACATGATTAATGGACAAATCCAGTCTTCAGGCTGAGAATACACAGTTTAAATTCTATGAAACTACCATTTTACAGACTTATCGTTTATTACGAGTATCAAACGTGACATAACAACCATTATTTTCGTTATGGTTAATTACAATATCTTATACTCTTTTCACTTTTACAACTATGTAGTATCCGAAAACGTAAACGGCGTGTACCCGTCGTCGTTCGTCAAGAGTTTATATTTTATCGGCCATAGTCTTTGACATTCAAACATGTCATTCGACAGTGAATTGAAAAAGCAAGATCCGGTTTCGTTTCACAAACCAACAATAATTTACTGCCGCGGTCTCTAATGACAATGCTGGTTGCGCCGATGATGACTGAATGCTCAGCGATAGTAGCTCGAAGTATTCACAGCGCGATTAGCTAAGAAGCCTATCATAAACTACTCGTTCTGTTTTAGTAAAGCGCTATACGAGTCTTGATCATCGTTGCATCCCTTAATGGTTACGAACGTGAATTGAAATATTCAACGAAACATAAAAAATACAAAACCAGTGCTGTGGAAGGAAACTTTTTTTTGCATTTATATATTAAAAAAACTGTGAAATTACGAATTTTTAAAAGCTTAACTGCTAGCGCCTTAATAATAGACACCTAAACAGTAATGAGATTTCATATGTACTGTTGAAGCAGCGCGGTTTTTTTTCCGACATTACTCAAAGAGGTTTTCAAAGCCATATTTCATTACGAGGATTTTTAAGTAACAATATTACGATGAGATACATAATTGACCCATCAAAAAAGTTCGTTTACTTACAGACTGAATTATCGTGCGAATCTCCGTTGAGTTGCGCGGGGCAATCAACGCTCTTCTGACTAGATAGCTTAGCAGGTTCCACCGGCAGCGCTCCGAGCGGGTCCACCGGCAGCGACCCCAACGGATCCACCATAGTTTCCTTCGCCTCCTCAGCTTCCTCGCAATCCCTCAAGAACGGATTGATACGTTTCCCTCCCGGAGTGATCGGCGTTTTCGTTTTCTCGTACGTCGGATCTTCGAGTTCGATCTTAGATTCGACGATATCGTTCTTCAGTTCGTGGATGTCGCTCCGCAGCTCGGATATTTCGTTCCTGAGGCCGGCCATGGAGTGTTTGGTTCGAGAGATGTGCGTGTACTCCGTTGCTTTGTCGAAGTCCGGTGTGTCGTCGGCCGACATGCTTCGGATCGATAGCGTATCGTCGTTCGTTAGGTTCGTTGACGAGACCGCTTGTGAGCCTGAACATGGAAAGGATACTCTAATACGTTCACAAGAATAAACCATACAAAGTTATTGTAGTGTAAAAGATATGTTCAAAAACAGTAAAAGCCATGGTAAGGAGTTTTAACTAACATTATTTCTTCCTATATTTTATTATCATGTGTATTAATTCATTATTATGCGTTATGAATTTGGAAATTGCGTGTTGTGATTGTGATATTATAGTGTGATCTAGTTACCGTATCCGCTGGAGGATATGGAGGGAGAGTTCTTGTTGGGCAGACGTTCGCACGCCAGCTCGTGCAGAGAGTCCAGCGTCTTCGACGTCGGTAGGAAGCCGCGAGACGACACTCGCGAACGGGTGCGCTGTACACAATATGTTACATCAATATTTTGCTTCATCGACGAAAAACACAATAATTTTCAAATATCATAAGTAAATATTAGATACAGCGCAATCAATTTCATATATGTTTTTGCTTCTTTCACGGAAAACACGATGATTTTTTAAATATCAAGAGTAAATATTAGCTACAAATTTCATTAATATTTTTGCGTTATCGACGAAAAACGCAATATTTTTATATATCATGAGTAAAATATTAGATACAGTGTTAAATCAACTTACATTAAAACAGTGAAATAATAAGCAGAGCATATGTTATGATATTTAAATAAAATATCTTTCCTGTCCAAATTTTAGTTCCAATTGACCGGAGGTCAATGCTCAATCATTTATTGTTTCATTCTAACGGATAGAAAATATTAATGATACCAAATTAAGTCGTAACACAACCGAACGCAATCAGTTATTGCAATTTAATGATCGTCTTGGAGCGAAGTGTTTTTATTTCACAGTCAAATACAAAGTTTTTCTTTGTCCACATTTACGTTTGTCTTCGATTTTTTAATTGTCATTATAGATTTTATAGCCATCACGGTCACGGCGGACCGGAACTATGTAATGTAGTCATCTATAGTATGGTCGTCATACTAAAGATATTATTATTGTTACAAAAAGTATACTATGATATCTTTAATCTCTGAAAAAAAAACACGTATTCAGTACACAAACACGTACACAGTCTTAAACGTTCTTATTATAAAAGTGGACCAAATACCAATTCTTTGTATTAGCGTCTCTCTCTCACTAGTGAAAACGTTCGTTGCGATCAGTGATCGCACACAAATAAACAAACAGTAAACTGTCGAGCACGCACCTGCGACCGCGGCGTGTTCATATCATCGTTGGGCGCGGACTCGGGCTCGGAATGCGAGTCATCGTCGTTCCTCCGCCCCGGCTCTTCGTGCAGAGTCGTCATGCGTAGCCCGAGCTTGGCGCTCGCTGGCGAGGCTGCAATCACAACCACTCTTAGCATACACACCGTCACAGACATCAGAGTGCGAGAGAAATCGTTGCTAGATAATAAAACCTGTGACAAAGCTACTACTTTAACATAAGTGATTTGATGGTAATGATCGAACTTTTATTCAGTTTCTCTATCACTATAAAGAGTGACGTAAAATCTACGATTTATTTACCCTACAATAAAGTGATGTTGTTAATCTCAATGTTTGAACAAATTTGGATAAAACTGTTGCTTTGAAATGCCAATTCATGCATTTAATAATATTTCTTATAGTCATGCCAATCGGGTTGCATTAAGGTGGAATAGTAATAAATTACTTCACATCACAATAAGATAACGCTCCACCAAAGGTGACAAAGTGATCCCTATTCAAGAAAAAGGCATAAAAGATCGCCAACTTCGAAATTTGATAACGTAATATATTTACTTCAGTGGAACGTAACACTATTTCCAACCCAAACGATAGCTTACGATTACGAGCAAAGAAAAAAATAAATAAACGTCAAAAATATTACACCACACAAAATGACTACGCTTAAAACGCCTTACTTCGAACAATCGATCCGACAGGACCCGCACAAGAAACAAACTCAACCAAATGTTTTTTATACAATGAGCGACTATAAACCAAAACGTATGAATTGTAAACAAAACGTAGAAACAAGCCAAACTAGTGATTTCTACAATGTCGCAACGTTAACGTACACTTGTTGGGCGTCTGGAGCCGCAGTGAATTCAGGTTCAAATTCAAGTTTAGGAACGTAGGTCGGGCTGCAACGAAACGGTAGAACAACGTTTAGTATGCTACTATAGGTAACACATGAACACACACTCATAATCCAAAGTTTAACAGTTCACACCACACAAAATCAAACGTAGGATCAATCTACTCTATAGTTCATTTTTGCTATAAATTAACATACTTCTTCATTAAGTTAATAAAATTCATTAGGGGACTGGATGCTAACCCCAATCCTAAAGTGACACTATAGCTGTAAAAATAATGTAGTCAAATGAATTTAATTTCGTCAGCAAGTTTAATTCGCTTAGATTAATTGAAAGAAATTGTTTATGATTCAGAATGTTATACGGAAAGGTCCTGGATATGTTTGGACTGAATTAAGCTTTGTCTCTTTTGCACAATTAAGATTTTACGCCAGTACGTAAATAAGATTGAACATAATTTCATCGGTATTTTATATTATTAGCGAATAAAAATAATATTTTTAGAAAAAGGTAGTAGTTGTTTTTATCCAATAATGTTCTTCTTCTCCTGCTTTGGAAACACCAAATTTAATCTTACAATTTTTTCTAGTACATGCTCACCAAATACGTCTATAACTTACATTTTACACACTTTATTAGTCTTCATATCTACTTACATGCATTGTATACTTATAACCTAACACAGACACACAAACCTACTTCCATATTGATTGTCTAAGCTACTTTTACATTTCAATTAAATACTACTGTTACAGTACAGAGATAGGTATTCCGTTGAAAATACGTTTCATACATTCAATACATGTTTGACATTTTACCGAGTCTATATTTCCGTCTACTTACTCAAGCGATACGTTGTCACTTCCAAGTAATACAAGCGTGTTTTACTCCTTTACATCCGTAGCAATTGTACCAACTATATTATAGAAGAGGAAGGAAGAAAGAAATAATCAACAAGTCATGCTTGGTCCATGCAAATGAAAGAGACACGCAAACAAACAGATAGTCAAAACAACGACAGAAGCTGCTTGACGCTCGAAGCTTGCGTTTCGACTTTGCTCTATCAGCCAATACATTAGGGTCTAATTTTGATAAAAATACACGCAGCAGATGGTCTCATCATCGTGACGAGTGTTTCTTATAATGCCAATTTCGTTCTGATGAGTCGACGTTTTACAGCCAATCAACGGGTTACATATACAAAACAGTATCCATGGTAACAATGATCACAACACATCTATTCGTCCAATTAATTTGGTTGCATTCGACTAATAATTTCGCCATACAGTTGCCATTCCGAGTCAAGACCATATTTCTTTGTTTACCTGATAGGAACGAGCCTGAAGGTAGCGGGGGATCAAGATACAAAAAAATATAACGTTAGTTCAAGCGTGGGATACAATTCGTGTTGTCAGAGTTTTTGTTCTTGAGATATTTCCCATTGGAGTTAAATCTTTTGATTATTTCCGAAGTCTATATAATACGTATGTGTGGTTTAATCAAAACAATTGACTCCATACAGTGACAAATATCCCAGAAAATTAGGTGTTTACTTGAAATAGTAAAATAAGTCACATACGAGAATATGAAAGAGATAGTAGATAATAGATAGAGGGGTTGTAGAAGGATAGAGAGAGACATCAGATTGAGCCATAGCATTGCCACAAAGCAAGTTGAAAATAAAATGTACTAGTGACATGAACCAGTGAATGTTGAGTATTTTCGTGACTGAATTCGAGTTGATATCGACCTCGTGAATATGATCTGATTACAAATAAATTATACAATTTTGATTCATCTCGTAGCTATGATTTTAACTAATCAATAAAAACGAATCACTACGCCTATTTGTTCGTGCATATTCTTCTTTCGTTTACAAAATCAAATTCTAATTTAATGTATACATATTCTACTAAATGCACTAAGATAATGTATTCTAAGTTACTTGTATTTAAAGCACATTATGCTATGTTATGCACGTGTGCAAGTTACACTCGTCTTATTAATGTAGCCATGACAATGTGTTAATGAGTGAAAGATAAATAGTAATGGTATTATGGGGACAGGAGAGTTATTAGTAGCAAATGTTCGTGTTACTATTAATATATTACATTCTATAAATTTAGCATCTGTACTCGTAAGCCCTGCGAAGATGCAACGGTGATTTAATCGACATTATTTCTATGTCCTTTATCCAATATTTAGCAAATATTTCGAACATTCTCATCAGGCCTTATCATTCATAATGGTATTTTACAATTGTTGCACAAAAAAAATACTGGACCAATCACCACAGAAGATACGAGTTAACTTACAAATTTACTGAGCTCGATGTTATCTTATATACACTAGCGGCCCGCCCCGGTATTACCCGTGGTACATACATAGCCTATCTCATTCAGGAATCACGAACAGAACCAACGTTGAAAGATTTTATTATGATATCGGTACAGTAGTTCCTGCGATTAGCGCGTCTCAAACAAATAAACTATTCAGCTTTATAATATTAGTTTAGATGTGAGTTAATCGATTATTTACGCCGTGATAAGATTTCGACTGAAATAATCTCGATGGTCATAGAAACGATTCCTATATTTAGCCAAGTTGATAGATAAAATAAAGTTACATTTTATATTGGCGCGACATTTTAGTAACGTTCGTTACGTTAAACGCATTAACAAAAATCAAAATAACTCAAAATTTTATAGCTCACTTTGGAAACTACGCGGGTGAAACCAGAGGGCGTGGCTATGAGCATGGCCATCTAGATCATCCGAGTTTACTCGAAGATTTCTTTCACTTACGAGCGTGACGTTAGAACTCAATTCGCAGCCCACGAAAAATCTGTCTGTCATGCGCCAAAAGAAGTTTTCACTTCAATTATTTTTACATTTTTTGATTTTATTTTGATTACCACTTCCAAGTGGCACGTTGTACAAGCTTACCGAGTCCGAACGGTTTGGTGGGCGTCGGTATCTCGGGGTCGTTGTGCGCGGGCGCCGCGTACGAGTGACGGTGCACGGAGCGGCGCGGCGTCTCGTCCGCTAGGTCGGCCATGCTGCCGGCGCGGACCGTGGCCAGTCCGGTCAGCGACTCGAACGACGAGTCCAGACGCATTATCTGTCGAGAGCGTTACGTGGGTATACTGGTACACAAAACACTATTAGGATTACTTTTGTTAATAAAATGTTTATGAATCATTATTGCGAATTTTGAAAGGACTCTGAAATCACGATAAAATATTACTTATTTCGTATTTACGTTCATTTCTTAAATCACAGTTAAATGTTAACATAACGTTGTTAACAACAAAATTATTTTGTATAATCTACCCGAAACGTAATTAAATTAAAACTAAATTAATAATTACAACTAGATACAGCTATTGTGATTACAGTGACAGTGAATAAGAAGCGTTTACTTAAAATAGCGCAAAAATAAAGACACATGTACAGGCTGAAAGTAAAATACAAATAACTAACCCTGTTTATATATAAAACTTTCAAGAGCTTGTTATCGAAACGAGTATATTTATTGATTTATCACAAACAATTTTGTTGTCATTTGAGGTATTTAACCGTGTGGCTCGAAGGACGAAAAAATGTAAATCATACCAGTCTTTCGGAGTAAAATTAGATTTGACTAAAAATAATTTAATTTACGACATTATAGAAACAAATGGAGGAAACGTACATGTTGTATACCGACCCCATATAAAGTGGGATAAGGGTAGGCGAATGATGATGAAAAATACACAATGTTTCCTTCTGTCTGCTTTTTCTGATTTCTATATCATGACCAATTTTCTGTATAAACCTTAAACTCATCGTTTTAGATGCTACTTTTACACTGTTCTCGAACTAAATATTTAATATAAACAGGGTCACAACGACGAACAAAAAACGATCAGATGTCGTGTGGTGGTGTGGCCATGCGTCGGACTCACGTTGGTTCCATTCTTGGCCGCGTTCTCGAGCGCTTGCGAGAGCTGCAGCCGCGTGCGTAGCGACAATACACATGTTAGCAAGCGTACAGTTAGCGAACCACTCTTTTTATCTCGAAACTGCTTGACTTTATTTCCTACTAGCGGCTCACCCCGGCTTCATATACATACATAATATACATAACATAATATAGCCTTTGACACTCGGGGATCACGTACACGTTCAACGGTGAAAGAGTGTTAGATACCTATCGGTCCAGTAGTTCCGGAGATAAGCGCGTTCAAACAAAAAATCTCTTCAGCTTCAATATTTCAATTTTAGTATAGATACAATATAAATACTAGGCGTTCCGATGTGATTACTAGGCGAACGGCTCAAACTTTGACATTTATAATATTAGTAAGATTTATATTTGCAATTTTTCTAGTGATTTTCATAATGCAAATTTAAGGCTTGTTACACTGGTAAAAACATTACAGTACACCTACGTCAAATTGTTATTGAACAATATTCATATGACGTTTTACGACATCATAATGAAAAAATATATACTTTTGTATTTTCATTGATACCTTGTGCATAAAATAACTGTCAATATGGAACTTTTATCTGGAACTCTCTAGGGTAACCCCAAATCACCCGTCCATGCAAGACTTATTTTGTTATTGACACAGCGCAGTATGCTCGTAACTCTTCTAAAATAGAGATGCTTCGCAGGTTTAACAAGTAAAAAGAGTGGTTCAAATATGTGTCTTAACAGTTACAAAATAACAACATTGCTGGTTGCAAAAACAGTAATCAAACCTATTATTAAAAAAGTACAATTTTGGTATTGGGAGATTATTGTTTCTTATAATGCAATTGACACAAATATCACAATATATATCACTGACCCACAATTTGTGCTATTTGCAATAAAAGCTATACAATAGTGACAATTCTAGTGTACCATTATCTAAACTAAATTGACCTGATATCCCTTTCAAGCAAATTGAAAAAGATACCTCTGCCTAAATTTAATTTAAATTATGGTGATAAAAGAATCGACATCGATAATAATATAACCGACACACGTTGCCCAACACTAGCTAGTTGAAAAGCGCGTGAGCTTTATATACAGTCACAAATATAGCTGTAACATTGACCATGTACTGTGGAAAGAAGACAAGGTAGAGATAGAAAAGCCGCTTCATAGCCTTGGACGAAAAAACCACATGAATTTCGCCAGAAAAATAATGAAATCGTTGTTTTTTCGAACCGCATTGTTAAGCCTTATTTTCGCCTACGTTTTTTCTGTATCTTGAACATACATTCACAAATTTTACAAAAAAAATTACATACGTTATTTTTAGAAAAGTTGTGGATGTGGCAAAAAATTTTAAAGCGTTATCTTAATATCTAGGGGCACGGCAGTGACCCGCCAAGTCGATTACTATTATTTTTCGACCGTACCCATAAAGACTCGAAAACTTAACAAATTAATGCCCACAAAATTTCAGGACAAAAAAAGATGTTTAAAAAATACACATTGCTTGCTTTATCTTTTTTAAGAGCCAGCACTTACACAGCGTCATTTGCCATAAATTTAAGCTAAAACAATTTCAATTTTAGTATCGCTGCCGCTACGAACATCGATTACCACAGAACTGCGGCAGCGCCGCAGAGCCAAAGCAGAAATTTTTCGTGAATAAATCACGGAAGCAAAAACTGTCGTTTACACCCCATCACCCCAGAGCTTGTAATCGTGTCCGGAAAATTCTAATGCTTACGTTCCATCACCCCAGAGATCAAAATCGTGTCCGGATAGATTCTAATACGTACGTCCCATCACCCCAGAGTTCAAAATCGTGTCCCGAAAATTCTAGTAATACAAGCGAGTTATTCGCACGTCTCAGTGGTGTGTTCATCCAAGTTCACAACTTACGTTAGCCCAGCGGCTGACAGCGCGCTTCTGCGGAACCGTCCTGTTACAGATCGTATCCGATTTGCTCGCTTCGAGCGTGGGGCGCCTACGGTACGGCACCTACGTGGTAGAGAATCATATGAGTTTACTCCGTGGCGTCTCGCGACGGACGGAGCGACCTATCTCTACCTTCTATTTACACGTCTGCTATTTAATTGGCTTACAAATTAGCTTGGCACATAAAGCTCGCGCGCTTTTACGCTAAACGATTTCAATGTTTTTGAGGTTAGTCATTGTTTTGGTTTTGGAATGAAGTCCGCCACACGCTCTATTGAAATCCAAATGAAATATAAACGTTGATTAAATAAGTCATTAAAATATTAGTTTATTGGGGCAATATCGAACTTCATTCCAAAAGAAATGTTTAAATTTCGTCAGTATTGTTATTTTATTTTATGTTTTGTAGTGTTAGATAGATATTTACAAGTAACGTGAGTTATATATGTTAGTATTTTCCTAACGTAATAATATTATTATAGTTATATTATAGTTAGTAAGCTGAGCTGGCTTAACGTGAAGCTTCACAACATCGACAAATCAAATATGAACGTGAGAATAATGTTATGTGTTAGTGTGACAGTTAATATGTTAGTGTGTTGCTTATGTCTAAGTTTAAAAGATTAGAATTATGTTTGTTTATGTAATTTTGAGTTAGTTTCTGTAGTTAGATGTAAGTTTTACGTGAGTTGTAAGTTATTCTGTTGTTGTTAACACTTTTGAAACCCAACAAGTACTAACAAACTTAGACAATGAATCAAAGTTTTTTAAAACTATGCCTTGTCCTACTAAGAATAAGATGCTTAGCCGTCGAATTCATTTACTATATATAATTCGACGCAATCAGTCATCGTCCTCTGTACAAAATACTTTAGTAGAAAGCCTTCTAGGGTGTCTTGTGCTGTTACTACTGTGATCTATCTAACCGTGTACCTACTGTTTAGAATATTCATTATTATATATCCGTTCAATTCACATAGAATTTATAAATCTGTAGAATTCAGACTCACTCCTTTTACGAATTTGCGAAAACAAATCTTGATGAAATAAAACACATTTGCACTAAACTCCAATAGAACAGTGAAAAATAAATAAATTTTCATGGATTGAACAGAATATACAACAAATACTCTCTTGGAATTCTTTCATATAAACAAGTTCTATCATATTAATTGATGATCGAGACAGATCCCAGAGAGGCTGAAAGAAAGGATTATCTCGATCACTTCAACAATAGGAGCGTATGATACGGATCCATTTAAATTTCCTGAGATATTTGGCGAAGTGCGTGCATGTACGTGGGTGCAAGTGTGTGAGTATAGTTTACCTGTGAGAAGTTGGGCACGGACGCGGTTTTACGCATGGTGACCGGTTGCCCGCGCGCCTGTTCTAGCTCCTTGACCGCGACACTTTGCCGCAAGCGATCGAGAGACAGTATACTCTCCACTGCGCTCACGCCGCGCGTATATTTTTCTGGAATTCGTTGAGTTTATTATGAAATATATGCATATAAAGATCAATAATTCCTAAAAAAAACATAGATTTCGAGAGTACAGAACAGTTACTATACTAGATATTTTCGCTTACTTCTAAACGTTATCACTACCTAGAGCTTACCTATTTAAAACTATCGACATAAAATAGGCGAAATTTTAGGATTTAAATATTTACAGTAACTAGCAGCGATCCTCGGTTTTATCATAACTTAATTCCCGTTCTCGTCACTTTCCTGAGATAAAAAGTAGATAAGTAGTAGATAAATAGTATGTGCTATTTCTGACAATCACCTAACCATATTCCAAATTTCAGCTCGATCCGTTCAGAACAAACATTAAAACTTTGACAGCCATACAGTTACTACATTAGTAGGATTCAAACAACATGTTAACAAATCACAAATAATCTATCGTAGTCTAATTAAGCAGTATACCCACCGATATAAGTTTCTCCGTCGGCAGCGCTCGCCTCCTCCCCCGTGGCGGCGATCTGCGCGAGACTCTCGCGTTCTTCCAGCTCCTCGCTCGCTTTCGGAATGTTCGATACAACCTCATACGTCACCGCCGTATGTGTTAACTGGTCACTCCTGAAAGAGGAATTTCATTTATTTAATTTAATATGTTCCCGAATAATTATGATGTTTATAATTTAGCCGCATCGCACATAAAGTCTCTACACTAAAAAAACTATGTGACATGCAAAAGCACACATAAATTCATAAACACATAATTCCAATTGATAATCTTTTTTTACTGGTATGATCAAACACACATATATTTGAAAATTATTTTTTATAATAAAAATAATTACGGTGCATCAGACCTTTTTTTGACCGATCATCAAATTGGTCAGGAAGCAGGTTTTATTTCTTGCCACTTATAGTAGGTAGATTAATTACGTCGTGTTCTACAGTTTATTAAAATTCGTATTTTTTCCATACAAAATTAAATAGTTAAAAAGAGCGGGCGCGCTCTTTAACGCTCGATAAATTAATGTGCCGAAGTGAATAAACACTAAACAGGCGCTAAACAATGCTAGAGGTCAACAAACACCTATTTTTAGGGTTCCGTAAAACGTAAAAACGGAACCCTTATAGATTCGTCATGTCTGTCTGTCTGTCTGTCCGTCCGTCCGTATTTCACAGACACTTTTTGCCGAAACTATGAGAACTACACTATTGAAACTTGGTAAGTAGATGTATTCTGTGAATTTTTACAAAAAAAAAAATTAGGGTTGCCCCCCATACTTAGAACTGAAACTCAAATATATTTTTTTCATCAAACCTACACGTGTGGGATGTCTATCGATAGGTCTTCGAAAATGATGTTGAGGTTTATAATATAGTTTTTGTCTACACTGAATAATTTGCGCGAGAGACACTTCCAAAGTGGTAAAATGTGTCCCCCCCCCCTCTAACTTCTAAAATAAGAGAAAGAAAAACCTAAAAAAAATATATGATGTACATTACTATGCAAACTACCAACGAAAATTGGTTTGAACTCGATCTGATGAGTAGTTTTTTTTTGTACGTCATAAATACATTATTATTAAAACTTCGATCAAAGTTACAACGAACTAAAAAAACTATGTGTACTATGTATATTATGTTACTTGCTGCAACGGAACCTTTCATGGGCGACTCCAACTCGCACTTGGCCACTTTATTTTTTTTAGAATTGAGTTTTATCAAAAGTTGTCTGTTTAAATATACAGAACATGCCCTAAAGGGATGCAGGCTGATTACCACTAGCCCTGTATGATCATACCTGACGATTTTCTTTCGTATCCTGTCGGTGAAGCTCTGCCGCTTGTAGATGTTGAGGCCGAGCCGCTTGCGCAGGATGAGGTCCATGGGCGCGGGGTGCGACAGGCGGACCGTCGTCTTCAGGATCAGGTACACGCGCTCGTTTGCTGGGAAATTACATGAAATAACTTAATTTATAAAAATCCAGTGTCATCATGTTTGTTCCTAGTAAGCTCTTCCTATAGTAGATCCAACCGTTTATTTTCTTTTTGACAGCACCAATAGAACGTAACTGCGCCCCATGTTACGCAAAAGTTCACTTTTACGAGGTTTTAAAAATACTTTTGCGAGGTTTTAAAAATACAACTGCTTAAATTTGCTCCTTGATCCCGTATAATAATCATCTTTGACAAATTGAGTCTATAGGTGCAGTAGTTTTTTTATAAATTACATAAAACAACAAACGTTTTTAAAAATTTACGGCTATCAACATCACCCATAGAACGTAAATTTTTAAAAACGTTTGTTATATTATGTAATTTATAAAAAAAAACTACTGCACTTATGGACTCAATTTGTCAACGATGATTATTATACGGGATCAAGGAGCAAATTTAAGCAGTTGTCATATTTTTAAAACTTCGCGTTTAAAAGTGAACTTTTGCGTAACATGACGCAGTTGCCGCACAGTCTGCCGCATGTCGGATGCTCACTGGGCCAAAATCACTACTCAGTGGAAGCCCGATCGCAAACGACGATGCGGCAGGCCAAAGAAACGCTGGCGGGATGACTTTGATAGCTATTCAAAAGACTGGGAAACATTAACTCAAGACAGAACCAAATGGTGGGAGGGTAGGGAGGCCTTTGCCCAGCATTGGGACAGTATAGGCTCCAAATAATAATAAATATGACGCAGTTACGTTCTATTGGTGCTGTCAAAAAGAAAATAAACGATTGGATCTACTATAGTAACCAAGCCAACCAATATTCACAAAATTTGGCATTTATGTAGCGGACCGCCCCGGCTTCACCCGTAGCACATATATATAGCACATGCTATAGTTTCAGGGATGACGTACATATCAAACTGTGAAAGAATTTTTGAAATCGGTCCAATAGTTCCTGAGATTAGCACTTTCAGACAATTAAACTCTTCAGCGTTATAATATTAAGAATGGTAATACAAATAATTATATGACATTATCGGAACAAAGCCGGAACAGGGCGTTAGTTAAGGGTAAAATAAATATGGTCGTATGTACAAATGTCCACGCTACGGTCACACGGTATGCTACGGTTAGTACCTTCAGTGATCCGGTTGAGGTAGCGAGTCGTGTATGGAGCCATAAAGGTGTTTATGCTATGGCTACAGTCAGTACCTTCAGTGATCCGGTTGAGGTAGTGAGAGTCGTGTATGGAGGAGTCCCAGGAAGCCACCGCGGACACGTCCTTGTCGTGGTGATGCAGGATCTGGAGCTCGTAGAACTTGTTCCCGTGCTCCTTGGGCAGGATCGAGTTGAGGCCGGCCATGGTCACCTCCTCCCCGCTCGGGTGCGTCGTCAGGTCGTCCGCTGGAATTAACATCGACTTTTTTTGAAGTGAAAACTTATTTTGGTTCTTCACACAGATTTTTTGTGGGTTGTGAATGAAGCTCACGTTAGTAAGTGAAAGAATCTTATGGGTGAACTCAGGACCGCGGAGTGTGAGAGCGACTGTCCCGTTGTGATGTCTTCGTCGAACAACTGTACGATATTCGGGTACTGTACGGTTATAGTAAGAGAGAGAGAGTTTAGAGTAGTGTACTGACGGTTGAAATCGCGAAGCGACTGCTCGCGTTCAATGTGGCGCTCGTTCTATACGTAGAGAGTATGACGGTTGAGGTCTAGGAACAGAGCGGTCCTCGTGAGAGAGTATACTGACGGTTGAGGTCTAGGAACAGAGCGGTCCTCGTGAGAGAGTATACTGACGGTTGAGGTCCAGGAACAGAGCGGTCCTCGTGAGAGAGTATACTGACGGTTGAGGTCTAGGAACAGAGCGGTCCTCGTGAGAGAGTATACTGACGGTTGAGGTCTAGGAACAGAGCGGTCCTCGTGAGAGAGTATACTGACGGTTGAGGTCCAGGAACAGAGCGGTTCTCGTGAGAGAGTATACAGACGGTTGAGGTCCAGGAACAGAGCGGTCCTCGTGAGAGAGTATACTGACGGTTGAGGTCTAGGAACAGAGCGGTCCTCGTGAGAGAGTATACTGACGGTTGAGGTCTAGGAACAGAGCGGTCCTCGCGAGAGAGTATACTGACGGTTGAGGTCTAGGAACAGAGAGGTCCTCGTGAGAGAGTATACTGACGGTTGAGGTCTAGGAACAGAGCGGTCCTCGTGAGAGAGTATACTGACGGTTGAGATCCAGGAACAGAGCGGTCCTCGTGAGAGAGTATACTGACGGTTGAGGTCTAGGAACAGAGCGGTCCTCGTGAGAGAGTATACTGACGGTTGAGGTCCAGGAACAGCACCGGGATGTGGTGCTCCATGCCGGGCGGCGGGCTCCAGGCGGCGGGCGCGCCGGGGATGGGGCTCCCGGGGCTGGGCACGAGCACCGCGTTCCGCTCCTCCGTCAGCGACACCCACTGCTCCACCAGCGACTGCTCGCGCTCGATGTCGCGCTCGTTCTTCATCGACGGCGACATGTTCACCAGTTTCTGTAATCATACATATATTATTCTTATGATATAATTATTGGACTTCACCGCAAAATTGCTAGTTTATCGCGTACATTTCCGAGAGTGTGGTTGAGATTGTATTAGATGACGCAGATCAACCGCACACTCTGCAAAATCCATCTGACAAAAAAACTGATAAGCCAGCAACGTTGCGACAATGTTCAAGACTGATTTGAAGTGTCGTTGCCTATGAGCCTTTTGGCCCTTGCTGTAACTTGAAGGTATGCTCCAAGAAATACATATTTCGAGGAAATGTGTCATCCGTCAACTCGCACTTGAACAATGTGGTGAATTACGGTTTAAGAGAGAGAGAGTTACAACCAAAATACACTCGTCGTCGAAATTACGAGTCCCAGCAGCGGGAACATAAAATAGGCGTTTTTTTTTTCTTTTTAACTATTATTGGTTCGCACTTGACCACCCATCCCGCCTGACTGTTAAGCGACGACGGAGCGTGCTTACCTAGAAGAAACCGATTCACTCTCGATTTGAAAACACCAAGATTGTAACTATAGGTGAAGACCCACTCCGGCATCGCCTTCCATAACCTAGACGTTCTTATCACAAACGTGGAGTCAAATCTCTTCGTTCGTGTTTTTGGAACATCAAATTGCTTATGCTAAACTTATAGTCCTTACTTGTAACTGAGCGTGCAGATGTTGCCTGCGTCGCGTGAGTGCTTCGCTCCACCGCTCGCGCAGTACGGACAAGTCTTCGTCCTGGTACGAGTCTAGCGGCTGTTGGAGACGCGACCTGGAACCAATACACATATATTTATTACTAGCGGCCCGCTCCGGCTTCGCTCGAATAATAACCTAGATATCAACTCCAGCGCCATCTGCCGGGCTGATTTGTAAATCTAAACCTTCAAGGGCCCTACCCAAACGTATACAAAAAAAAATCATTCAGATCGGTCCAGCCGTTTAGGAGGAGTTCAATGACAACGAAAAGTGGCTTTGATTTTTATATATATAGACTATAGATTGTTTTTCAAGTAGATATTACTTTTGGCGCGCCACAGATAAGATTTTTCGTGGTCTGTGAATGGAATTCTAGCGTCACGCTTGGGAGTGATAAGAAATCTTCGGGTAAACTCGGGACTATGGCCATTGGTCTTCTAGAAATGCTTCAGCATTTCCCATTGGCCATCTATCGTTCATCATGGCCACGCCCTCCGTTTCACCCGCGTAGTTTCCAAAGTAACTACTTTTCAAATTCTCCGTTTTCACTCTATTGCCAGTTCCTAAGACTGCCAATATTCTTTTATAGTTTTGACTACGTTGCTATTGGTCCACGTAATCAACGCAAAGACCTTTCCACATATACTCGTAGATTAAAATGATCATCATGTTTGTGATAACCAAAATCGAAACAAAAACGTACGGAGTCGAAAATCATCCAGCGTCTAAACCTAGAACGTCTGCTCGGTAAGCCAGCGTTTGAGCCTAAATTTCAAGCACAGGCTTAGATACCCTGTTGATCGGCGATGATACGGATCTCGCCTACATTCACAACTCACCAGCGCAGCGTGGGCGCAGGACGAGGAACAATACCGCGCTCGTCCGCTCTTGTAATTAGCTGAATATCCGTGTGACGTGCACTACTTTACCCACGAATGTTCGGACAAAACGAGATAGAGTTATACAAACTTCAAAGGTCAGAGCATGATGCAAAGAAAAACATCAACGGGGTCTCCATTGTGCTGGGCTGTGCAATCGTGCTACTAAACGGCGGAAGTCGTAAGATCAGTCAACTGGGTTATTGTCTTTGCTACCAAGAGAGGGCGTAAGTGTCTATCGACTTCTAGTAGGTTGGTAGGTAGGTAGGTATAGTGGTAGGTATTACATTACCTGACGGTGACGGAGCCGACCTCGACGCTGACGATGTGCTGGCAGATGATCGGCAGCGTGCCGGAGTTGTGCGCCGGCTTCACTCGCACGGCGATGCGTCGCTGCTGACCCTGACGTAGTTGATACACGCCACCCGTTAGCATGTCCGCTCGCTGCGCCACCTGAACGAACAACAACTCGATTTAATACATTAACGTGAACGAAATAACTCTTTTTAATAATCATCATCATCATCATATCAGCCGAATGACATCAACTGCTGGACGAAAACCTCCCCCAAACATTTACTCAAAGACCGGTCTTACGTTACCCGCATCCAACTATTTCCGGCGACCTTCACCAGATCGAAACCATCTTATTAATTTAAAACATAAAATAACTAAGTATGCCTTCCTTATAATTTATGATGTAATAGTTCCTAGACCCCTTAAACTCTCAATAACACTGAAGCTCAAGTGTTAAACCGGCTAGTTTACATTTGAGTTTACCTCGACGGGCGCGTAGTCGCCCTGGTCGTTGAGCTCGTGTATCTCGACGGCGAGCTGTATCTTGCGCGTGAGCTCGGCCCAGCGGTCCTGCAGCGAGCGCGCCTTGGTATAGGTTGTAATAGAGGCGAGTTTACCTCGACTGGCGCGTAGTCGCCCTGGTCGTTGAGCTCGTGTATCTCGACGGCGAGCTGTATCTTGCGCGTGAGCTCGGCCCAGCGGTCCTGCAGCGAGCGCGCCTTGGTATAGGTTGTAATAGAGGCGAGTTTACCTCGACTGGCGCGTAGTCGCCCTGGTCGTTGAGCTCGTGTATCTCGACGGCGAACTGTATCTTGCGCGTGAGCTCGGCCCAGCGGTCCTGCAGCGAGCGCGCCTTGATATAGGTTGTAATAGAGGCGAGTTTACCTCGACTGGCGCGTAGTCGCCCTGGTCGTTGAGCTCGTGTATCTCGACGGCGAGCTGTATCTTGCGCGTGAGCTCGGCCCAGCGGTCCTGCAGCGAGCGCGCCTTGGTATAGGTTGTAATAGAGGCGAGTTTACCTCGACGGGCGCGTAGTCGCCCTGGTCGTTGAGCTCGTGTATCTCGACGGCGAGCTGTATCTTGCGCGTGAGCTCGGCCCAGCGGTCCTGCAGCGAGCGCGCCTTGATATAGGTTGTAATAGAGGCGAGTTTACCTCGACTGGCGCGTAGTCGCCCTGGTCGTTGAGCTCGTGTACCTCGACGGCGAGCTGTATCTTGCGCGTGAGCTCGGCCCAGCGGTCCTGCAGCGAGCGCGCCTTGGAATAGGTTGTAATAGAGGCGAGTTTACCTCGACGGGCGCGTAGTCGCCCTGGTCGTTGAGCTCGTGTATCTCGACGGCGAGCTGTATCTTGCGCGTGAGCTCGGCCCAGCGGTCCTGCAGCGAGCGCGCCTTGATATAGGTTGTAATAGAGGCGAGTTTACCTCGACGGGAGCGTAGTCGCCCTGGTCGTTGAGCTCGTGTATCTCGACGGCGAGCTGTATCTTGCGCGTGAGCTCGGCCCAGCGGTCCTGCAGCGAGCGCGCCTTGGTATAGGTTGTAATAGAGGCGAGTTTACCTCGACTGGCGCGTAGTCGCCCTGGTCGTTGAGCTCGTGTATCTCGACGGCGAGCTGTATCTTGCGCGTGAGCTCGGCCCAGCGGTCCTGCAGCGAGCGCGCCTTGGTATAGGTTGTAATAGAGGCGAGTTTACCTCGACTGGCGCGTAGTCGCCCTGGTCGTTGAGCTCGTGTATCTCGACGGCGAGCTGTATCTTGCGCGTGAGCTCGGCCCAGCGGTCCTGCAGCGAGCGCGCCTTGATATAGGTTGTAATAGAGGCGAGTTTACCTCGACTGGCGCGTAGTCGCCCTGGTCGTTGAGCTCGTGTATCTCGACGGCGAGCTGTATCTTGCGCGTGAGCTCGGCCCAGCGGTCCTGCAGCGAGCGCGCCTTGGTATAGGTTGTAATAGAGGCGAGTTTACCTCGACGGGCGCGTAGTCGCCCTGGTCGTTGAGCTCGTGTATCTCGACGGCGAGCTGTATCTTGCGCGTGAGCTCGGCCCAGCGGTCCTGCAGCGAGCGCGCCTTGATATAGGTTGTAATAGAGGCGAGTTTACCTCGACGGGAGCGTAGTCGCCCTGGTCGTTGAGCTCGTGTATCTCGACGGCGAGCTGTATCTTGCGCGTGAGCTCGGCCCAGCGGTCCTGCAGCGAGCGCGCCTTGGTATAGGTTGTAATAGAGGCGAGTTTACCTCGACTGGCGCGTAGTCGCCCTGGTCGTTGAGCTCGTGTATCTCGACGGCGAGCTGTATCTTGCGCGTGAGCTCGGCCCAGCGGTCCTGCAGCGAGCGCGCCTTGGTATAGGTTGTAATAGAGGCGAGTTTACCTCGACGGGCGCGTAGTCGCCCTGGTCGTTGAGCTCGTGTATCTCGACGGCGAGCTGTATCTTGCGCGTGAGCTCGGCCCAGCGGTCCTGCAGCGAGCGCGCCTTGATATAGGTTGTAATAGAGGCGAGTTTACCTCGACGGGAGCGTAGTCGCCCTGGTCGTTGAGCTCGTGTATCTCGACGGCGAGCTGTATCTTGCGCGTGAGCTCGGCCCAGCGGTCCTGCAGCGAGCGCGCCTTGATATAGGTTGTAATAGAGGCGAGTTTACCTCGACGGGAGCGTAGTCGCCCTGGTCGTTGAGCTCGTGTATCTCGACGGCGAGCTGTATCTTGCGCGTGAGCTCGGCCCAGCGGTCCTGCAGCGAGCGCGCCTTGGTATAGGTTGTAATAGAGGCGAGTTTACCTCGACTGGCGCGTAGTCGCCCTGGTCGTTGAGCTCGTGTATCTCGACGGCGAGCTGTATCTTGCGCGTGAGCTCGGCCCAGCGGTCCTGCAGCGAGCGCGCCTTGATATAGGTTGTAATAGAGGCGAGTTTACCTCGACTGGCGCGTAGTCGCCCTGGTCGTTGAGCTCGTGTATCTCGACGGCGAGCTGTATCTTGCGCGTGAGCTCGGCCCAGCGGTCCTGCAGCGAGCGCGCCTTGGTATAGGTTGTAATAGAGGCGAGTTTACCTCGACGGGCGCGTAGTCGCCCTGGTCGTTGAGCTCGTGTATCTCGACGGCGAGCTGTATCTTGCGCGTGAGCTCGGCCCAGCGGTCCTGCAGCGAGCGCGCCTTGATATAGGTTGTAATAGAGGCGAGTTTACCTCGACGGGAGCGTAGTCGCCCTGGTCGTTGAGCTCGTGTATCTCGACGGCGAGCTGTATCTTGCGCGTGAGCTCGGCCCAGCGGTCCTGCAGCGAGCGCGCCTTGGTATAGGTTGTAATAGAGGCGAGTTTACCTCGACGGGCGCGTAGTCGCCCTGGTCGTTGAGCTCGTGTATCTCGACGGCGAGCTGTATCTTGCGCGTGAGCTCGGCCCAGCGGTCCTGCAGCGAGCGCGCCTTGATATAGGTTGTAATAGAGGCGAGTTTACCTCGACGGGAGCGTAGTCGCCCTGGTCGTTGAGCTCGTGTATCTCGACGGCGAGCTGTATCTTGCGCGTGAGCTCGGCCCAGCGGTCCTGCAGCGAGCGCGCCTTGGTATAGGTTGTAATAGAGGCGAGTTTACCTCGACTGGCGCGTAGTCGCCCTGGTCGTTGAGCTCGTGTATCTCGACGGCGAGCTGTATCTTGCGCGTGAGCTCGGCCCAGCGGTCCTGCAGCGAGCGCGCCTTGGTATAGGTTGTAATAGAGGCGAGTTTACCTCGACGGGCGCGTAGTCGCCCTGGTCGTTGAGCTCGTGTATCTCGACGGCGAGCTGTATCTTGCGCGTGAGCTCGGCCCAGCGGTCCTGCAGCGAGCGCGCCTTGATATAGGTTGTAATAGAGGCGAGTTTACCTCGACGGGAGCGTAGTCGCCCTGGTCGTTGAGCTCGTGTATCTCGACGGCGAGCTGTATCTTGCGCGTGAGCTCGGCCCAGCGGTCCTGCAGCGTGCGCGCCTTGATATAGGTTGTAATAGAGGCGAGTTTACCTCGACGGGAGCGTAGTCGCCCTGGTCGTTGAGCTCGTGTATCTCGACGGCGAGCTGTATCTTGCGCGTGAGCTCGGCCCAGCGGTCCTGCAGCGAGCGCGCCTTGGTATAGGTTGTAATAGAGGCGAGTTTACCTCGACTGGCGCGTAGTCCCCTGGTCGTTGAGCTCGTGTATCTCGACGGCGAGCTGTATCTTGCGCGTGAGCTCGGCCCAGCGGTCCTGCAGCGAGCGCGCCTTGGTATAGGTTGTAATAGAGGCGAGTTTACCTCGACGGGCGCGTAGTCGCCCTGGTCGTTGAGCTCGTGTATCTCGACGGCGAGCTGTATCTTGCGCGTGAGCTCGGCCCAGCGGTCCTGCAGCGAGCGCGCCTTGGTATAGGTTGTAATAGAGGCGAGTTTACCTCGACTGGCGCGTAGTCGCCCTGGTCGTTGAGCTCGTGTATCTCGACGGCGAGCTGTATCTTGCGCGTGAGCTCGGCCCAGCGGTCCTGCAGCGAGCGCGCCTTGGTATAGGTTGTAATAGAGGCGAGTTTACCTCGACTGGCGCGTAGTCGCCCTGGTCGTTGAGCTCGTGTATCTCGACGGCGAGCTGTATCTTGCGCGTGAGCTCGGCCCAGCGGTCCTGCAGCGAGCGCGCCTTGGTATAGGTTGTAATAGAGGCGAGTTTACCTCGACGGGCGCGTAGTCGCCCTGGTCGTTGAGCTCGTGTATCTCGACGGCGAGCTGTATCTTGCGCGTGAGCTCGGCCCAGCGGTCCTGCAGCGAGCGCGCCTTGGTATAGGTTGTAATAGAGGCGAGTTTACCTCGACTGGCGCGTAGTCGCCCTGGTCGTTGAGCTCGTGTATCTCGACGGCGAGCTGTATCTTGCGCGTGAGCTCGGCCCAGCGGTCCTGCAGCGAGCGCGCCTTGGTATAGGTTGTAATAGAGGCGAGTTTACCTCGACTGGCGCGTAGTCGCCCTGGTCGTTGAGCTCGTGTATCTCGACGGCGAGCTGTATCTTGCGCGTGAGCTCGGCCCAGCGGTCCTGCAGCGAGCGCGCCTTGGTATAGGTTGTAATAGAGGCGAGTTTACCTCGACGGGCGCGTAGTCGCCCTGGTCGTTGAGCTCGTGTATCTCGACGGCGAGCTGTATCTTGCGCGTGAGCTCGGCCCAGCGGTCCTGCAGCGAGCGCGCCTTGGCCGCCTGCGCCTGCTCCACCTCCCAGCCGCGCGCGCGGCTGAACCCGGCCGAGCGGTGGCCCCACACCTCGATCGACAGAGCACCCTCTGAAACACACAGATAGATAGATAAATACTTTTTCATCCCACCAGCTCGGAAAGAGTACTTTTGCTCCTCGATATCAGGGCGCAAAAGTCGTTTTTACCCTCTAGAGGTTAAAGTAAATTTGAATTTAGAACATCGTGTGTACTGAAGTTTTGAATTCAAAACATAATTTAACCTATTTATTTCTACCTCCTTGGTGCCGAATTCATCATACATTTATTTTTTATTTGTTAAAAACTCATACTCGGAACCTCTTTGGTGTACTTTTTTTTAAATGCTTTGCGCGCAATTTTCTTTTCACGTATGGAGGATAGAGGTAAAGAATGTTATTTCAAATGGCAAAACATTTTGAAATGCTATGAATGAATCAATTGTAATCGAATTGAAGTATGCCGAGTTGCCGAGTTAAATAATTAAATATTATTGACTACTAAAATAGTAACTAATAGATCATTTCAACTACTTGTGCAGTACAAAATAATGTAGGTAGTAAATATAACATCAAATATATAATTACTATTTTGAGAAAACATGTAGGTACAATATATTTTGAAGTCAAAACTTCTTTTGGCCCGCCAAAGACAGATTTTTCGTGGGCTGTCAATTTAATTCTAGCGTCACGCTCGGGAATCATAAGAAATCATCGGGTAAACTCGGGACCATAGCCAATGGCCATCTAGAAATGCCTCAGCCTTTCCCATTGGCCATTTAAAAATGTGTCAGCATTTCTAGATGGCCATGCTCATAGCCACGCCCTCCGGTTTCACACGCGTAGTTTCCAAAGTAAAAATCAAATTCTGAGTTATAAGTTACCACTTCTATCGGCAGTGCCTATGACTGCCAATATTTTTCTTTCATGAATTCTGAATAGTACGTTTATTAATTTCCTTTAAAATGTACCCTGATGCAAATTTAGCGCTACTATAATTTAATGCATTTGGGCGGACACTTTTTCATGTACACATGAAACTCCTTACCTCAATCGGTCAACTCTCCATATTTTCACGTCATATTATTATTGTTAAAACCATGGCTAAATAAACTTAAGTTTAAAACTTATAAAATTGAATACAAGTGAAAAACCGAAATACCAAAATAATAAGTGATTCTAGCGACCAAGAAGTTTATTTAACGCCAACAGAATCGACTGAAACTGAAAATGCGCAAAGCGTTTAGTAATTTCCTCGCTAGGGGGGGATGAAAAATTACGTGTTACACTCGAGTGCAAAGATTTTTCACCTTGTGCCCTTTTGATTCCCTTGCTACGCTCAGGATTCTAATTTTTGAATCCCTCGCTACGCTCGCGATTCAACTTTAGGATCCTTCGCTTGCTCGGTCATCAAAATTGAGCACGCGGTTAAAAAGCCACTTTGCACTCTTGTACAACAAATAACTATTTATTGGCACACCAAATAAAAGGGAACAGAAAAAAAATGGCAGTCATAGGAACTGTCGATAGAAGTGAAAACTTAACTTATAACTCATAATTTGATAGCTTACTTTGGAAACTACACGGGTGTAACCGGAGGGCGTGGCCTCGCCATCATGGCATGGCTATCTAGAAATGCGTCAGCATTTCCCATTGGCTAACGTATTTCTAGACGGCCAATGGCCATGGTCCCGAGTTAACCCGAAGTTATCTTATCATACCCGAGCGTGACGAATGATTTCAATTCACAGCTACACTTCGGAGAGTGTGCAACTGATACAATATAATAAAACACTTTATTATACAACAATACAGATATACAGTGGTTTTACTTAAAATTAAAACATTTTGACAGGGCTGCATGGGAGGTATCTGGGGAGGCATCGATGTATACCATGAGCCTCACCAGTACAATGTTCGATAAACTCTTCAGATAGCAAATTCTCGCTCGTGGTCGACAGGTCGCTCGCATCCTACTAGTATACAGGTACTACGTGACTCACCCGCACAGTGCTCGATAAACTCCTCAGTCAGCGACACGGTGAAGTCTCGCTCGTGGTCGAAGTGGAAGGCGGCGGTGGCTATGGAATGCTCTCCTGCGAAATTACTTCACTATTTTGGAGATACAGCAACTTACGTAGGAGGCATCTATGTATAAAGTGACTCCCCAACACAAAAACTCTTCTGTTAGCTATATGGTAAAGTCTCGCTCGTGATCGACAGGTCGCTCGCTTCCTACATGTATATACCACGTGACTTACCCGCACAGTGCTCGATAAACCCATCGGTAAGGTATACAGTATTATGGTGAAGTTTCACTCGTGATGGAAGCGCCAGGCGACCGCGACAGAGTCAGGCCGCTCGCTTGCTGTATAGAAGTGTCCTACTAGTACACAGGTACCACGTGACTCACCCGCACAGTGCTCGATAAACTCCTCGGTGAGCGCAACGGTGAAGTCGCGCTCGTGGTCGAAGCGGAAGGCGACGGCGGGCTGGTGGCGCGGGGAGGCGGGCGCGGGCGCGGGCGGCGGCGGCGTGTCGGCGGACACGTGCGGCGGGACCACGACCGGCTCGCCGCCGCCCCACACCGAGTACTGGCAGAACACGAAGTGCGACAGCGACGGGGGCAGGCCGCTCGCTTGCTTTATCAGCACGCGTAATGTTACCTGCGGAGGACGGGAAAATAGATAGATATACTCTTTATTGGCACACCAAATGAAGTAAAAAACAAAAAAATACATTTTAAAGTAGTGCGACAGTGGGCGGCCTTAAAATATTGTAAATTAGGCAATGATTCGACGGACAAACATGGAAAATCTCATCATAAAGACGGTATGATAAACAATAAATAGCCGTGATCACGAGAAGACTCCTCTAACAACCGCCGTGGTCATTAGAAGACTCTTTTAACAAGCACCGTAATCAAAACACTCTTAAAACAAGCGCCGTGGTCACGAGAAGACTCCTCTAACAACAGCCGTGGTCACGAGAGGACTCTTCTAACGACCGCCGTGATCATGAGAAGACTCCTCTAACAATCGTCGTGGTCACGAAAACACTTCTCTAACAACCGCAGTGGTCACGAAAACACTCTTTTAAGAAACGCCGTGGTCACGAGAACACTTTTCTAACAACCGCGGTGTTCACGAAAACACTTCTCTAATAACCGCAGTGGTCACAAGAACACTCTTCTAACAAGCGCCGTGGTCACGAGAACACTTCTCTAGCAACCGCAGTGGTCACGAAAACACTTCTCTAACAACCGAAGTGGTTACGAAAACACTTCTCTAACAACTGCAGTGGTCACGAGGACACTTCTCTAACAACCGCCGTGGTCACGAGAACACTTTTCTAACAACCGCAGTGGTCACGAACACACTTCTCTAAGAACCGCATTGGTCACAAGAACACTTCTCTAACAACCGCAGTGGTCACGAAAACACTATTTTAGCAAGCGCCGTGGTCACGAGAACACTTCTCTAACAACCGCAGTGGTCACGAAAACACTATTTTAGCAAGCGCCGTGGTCACGAGAACACTTCTCTAACAACCGCAGTGGTCACGAAAACACTTCTCTAACAACCGCAGTGGTAACGAGAACACTTCTCTAACAACCGCAGTTATCACAAAAACACTCTTCTAGCAAGCGCCGTGGTCACGAGAACACTTCTCTAACAACCGCAGTGGTCACGAAAACACTTCTCTAACAACCGCAGTGGTCACGAGAACACTTCTCTAACAACCGCAGTGGTCACGAAAACACTTCTCTAACAACCGCAGTGGTCACGAGAACACTTCTCTAACAACCGCAGTGGTCACGAAAACACTTCTCTAACAACCGCAGTGGTCACGAGAACACTTCTTTAACAACCGCCGAGGTCACCAGAACACTCTTCTAACAAGCGCCGTGGTCACGAGAAGACTCTTCTTACAACCGCCGCGGTCACCAGAACACTCTTCTAACGACCGCCGTGGTCACGAGAACACTCCTCTTCACGCTGCGGAAACGTAGAAAACTCTTCTAGAGGAGTCTTCTCGTGACCACGACGGTTGTAACGAATCCGATCAAATCGTCAAGGTAGTTAAATTATATAGATAGTGATTAAGTCCTGTATAATATAATATTTTAAATATGTGTTCAAATCGCGAAAGTTTAAAAACAATAACAGAAAAAGTAAACCATAATATTTATTAAGATAACAAGAACACAAATTTCCTCAAGTGTCTTAATTTGTTGCTTAATAGAGCAAATTCACAAACACGTATATCGACGTGTTACGGTACATACCTGCTGTGGAGCAGTCTCGGAAATTTCGTCATCGTCCCGCATGTCGCCCGAGCTGTCGGACGCGGCTTCGCAGATGCGGTCTTGAGGGAACTGACCCGACACGCGGCTTATCTCCACCTAGAACACATACGAGTTTATTTGAACAGTTTATACTTGAATTATACAACAGTTTATACTAGAACTATACAACAGTTTTACACTTGAAATGACAACACGAACGGGATATATGTGCTTAATAGTAAGTAAACACGCTTTTCCAAAACAGTACAGAGTCACACAGTATTGGATCATGAAGAGCCCAAATCATTACCTAGCACTGCATTGTGCTCGTCGCCCAAAGATACAAAATGGTCTCTATGCCCAATAATGTCTTCTGTGTATACAACACGTACGCACACGTAATTTAGCGGCTAGGTCTCATACTAAAATGGGTCTAAACGCAAACTCTGGTATATTCCGAGAACTGGCACTAAATTTTGGGTAGGTTGTAAACTTGTCATATACCCCTCCCATTATACCCCAACACGGAGGGGCAGACCTGGCTGGTGAGTAGCGGGGCAAAACAATGCCAAGTTTTCAGCTTACGTCAAATCCCTACCCAAAGATTGGTGTCAGCTCTCCTACCAGTTCAACCATTCTACCTCCTAACTAAATAGGCTCTGGCCTTGCTATTGCTGTCTCTATAATTTCAAGCGAAAAGAAAAGAGAGAGCTATATCAAAGCAGTTTTTGTCAGACGGTAGACGCTCTGGAGTTTTCTTCTGGGTTTTATAAATTCACATTGTCAGCCTATCGCTCACAATTTCTCAAACCCCTAAATACTTACTTACTTCACTTTAAAATTACTGTTATGTTCATGGTAAAAGAGAATAAAGCAATTCATATAAGTCTCAGAGAATGCAGTGGTGTGGCAGATCAACTAGCTGAAATCCTCCAATCACAAACATCTGTCCAGGAGGCCTTTTGCAACCTGAAAAGGACGCTGGTTTTCTGGGTCAGTCTGGGCTGGTTGGAGTGAGAATGAGAGAATTATTAAGAGTGCGCCTAAAGCCAGGAAAAAATCAGATTTCACCCGCGCGACGCGTTTCTTAATGTGATGTACATAAAGTCGAGAATAGCATGACACAGTTTGGAGGAAAAATCAATATTTAATCAGGAGTCCATTTTTGACCAAGTTTTATTTAATTACTCAATAACTAAACATAAATTTAAAAAACTAGAACGTACAAATAGGAATTTTATTACCAAAAAATAATGTGGGGTCATCGCTGATAATTTCGAGTACTCGAATTAAAACGGGTTTTTTCGGTGTCATTTTTATTTTTTTATTGTAAAAAACTCTGATCTATTTTTCAAATTCTATTCGGTTATTATGCTTCTTCTTGATTGTACCCACACGTCAATATTTTTTTTGTCATAGTTTTTAGTTTCTTAACTTCAGTGAGCGGCGTCGAAAATGTCCTTTTTTCGTTTTCTGGCTTTAGGCGCCCCCTTAACCATGCACAATGGCCCAATTAAGAGGCTAAGTGGCGAAAATGCCCCGACAAACAAACTAACTATATGTCTCGAAATACTTTGCAAAAAACAAAGTCTAATATTTCATAATAATTTCACCTGCAGTCTCCCCGCGACCTCTCCCTGCTGACTGATGATAGGCGTGTGGTAATCCAGGGTCACGTCGTGGAACAAAGCTTCGAGAAACACGTTCGCAACACCGATGAGGTTGTGGTTCTCCTGCGACTCGTAGAATGGATCCACCGTTTTTGGGTTTGGTTCCTGTAAAACAAGATTTATTCGTTTTAATTCAATGTGAGTTTTCTAACGTAGAAACTAAGTCCTACTTAGTGCTAAAGATACTTTATATTTTTTCGTGTTACTATTTCGAAAAGCTGGAACTGGCTCCAGATGAACTAACAAAAACAAAAAATTGCAGTCATAGAAACTGCCGATTTAAGTGCAAACTTATTATTTAGGATTTTGGTACTAAACAGCACAATACGTTATCTGTATAGCTCCAAATATATTATTGTTATTGCTATTTCACCCATCCAAATAGCGTTAAAAGGTCCCGTTTCGCTGCTCCTCCGCTGCCCCGACATTACACCCCTACTCCGTTACATAAGCATCTCGGTGAAGACCCAAGATTTTCCCAATAATTTTCCTTATAGCTACTTTCCCCTAATCACACCTAGTCCAATATGTTCGCTCCTTGAGACATATTCACGAAGATACGCGTATAATCTATCAAATTTTCAGATTATATCTGTTCCCGTAACCATACCTCCTCTATAAACTCCTCGCCCCGCTGCTGCCGGCGGCGCCACTCGTCGTACATGTCTCGCATGTCGACCAGCTTGTTGTCCAGCTTCTCCATCGACCACACCTGGCCGCCGCGGCTCGGACGCTTCACCATTATCGCCGGCTCGGACACGAACGCGCCGCGCTGGAATATATCGACATTATATTACTATGACTATTCATTATTACATCTTAAGAGACTGAAAAACCTGGCTCTGCACAAAAGTTATCAAAGAATAATGCGCTTTATTGTACTGCAATATAGTTAGACACTAGGACACTACCCAATTTAAAAAATCCTGGCATTCCACGAAAGTAATCAACGATAAATCCGATTTATTATACTGCAACATGGTGTTATGGGTATTTCATCTTTAAGACCTTTATTGTAGTGCAACATGTATATTATATTATGGGTATTCCATCTTTAGAGTCTACACAATTAAAAAAAAACCTGGCCATTCACAGTTATCAATGAAAAATATGCATTTTGTACTCCAAATATTGAAGAGTCAACTATCTATACATAAGAGTATTCCAAGGAGCACAGACGTTGTAGGACCCTAAAACTAATACATAAGTGATATTTTTTAATTATGGTCCTCGACTAAGGTGGAACCCCACTCTAACATAATATGTAACGAGTTCAGTACATTGGTTTGGTCGCTCCATGTTCAAATAGTCTTGTAATACTCATCTCTATCATAAAAATATATACATACATTTGATATTTATTAAATCGTTATGAACGTCTCTTTTGTCCAATTAATTTATCGTCATTGATTATTATCAGATTTACAGTCTCAAATCAAAAAATATTTTTTGTTAGTAGAAAGTGCTCAATAGCTTAATACTAAAACTTACGTACGATTTCACATGTTCGTAAAATATTTCCAACATCACAAACTTTGCAAACATCCCGTGTAGTGTAAACTCCTGAATCTCGTTTACTTCAAAAGTTTGCTTCGTCAAGTTCCATTGTTTCTTTTTGTGTGTAAAATTACCTCAATTATAGTGGCCGGCATACAAGTTGACCCAAAATTGACGTGGAAGTGGAAAGCTCGCGCATGTACACTTCCACCAAAGAGACCTTAAAAACGTTTCTGCGCAGCCATTGCGCAGCTAACTTCATTGGGTCAACTTGTTTGCCGGCGCCTATACCTTACAGTAACATGTAAAACTCTAAAATTACCTTGGTGCAAGTTAGTATTGTTAGTAGATAAAAGGGTAGCACTAACCAGTACCTTTCTGTTCGGGCTGAGATTCTGCGGGGGAATCTGCAGCGTTACACTGAACCTCGTGTTCCGTCTCATCTCCTCGGCGAGGAAGTTGGCCTCCTGCACCAGAGCGTTGGCTCGCAGTATGTCCGCCTTGAGACGTCCCAGCGAACGTTTGAACGTGTCGTCTCGCTCTGCCGCCCAGCGCTCGACACGAGCCGCTGTCGTGGGCGTGCACGCTGTCATTTTACCTGGAGTTTACGGATGAAGTTTCTTTTTTATATAAAATCCAATACGGTAGAGTGGGTTACGGTAGAGCAATAATATGTACGAAATCAAAAATTGAATTGCATTGAGATTATTATCAACTTGCTTAAGTTTGAACGGACGTCTTAGAAGTTTAAAATTAAATGAAAAGAAATAATTTTGTAAGACCAATTTTGTAACTCCATTTAGTCCCAAACTAAGAAAAGCTCGTAAGTACTATGGGAGAAAGAAAAATTATATCGTCGAACCCTTGTTGGACCTGGACGCCCGTAATAATAGTACTTACTTAATAAAATTGTAAATAACATACTTTTTATGCGTAAGTATATTACAACTCACCTAATTTGAGAGGATCATACGAGTAGGGTGGGTACGGTGTGGACGGAGACAGAATATTCCGCAACTGCTGGAACTGCCTCTCATACTCTTGCCGCTGCTTCTCCAGCGCCACTGAAGCAAAATTAAGAAATTTGTAGTGAATAGTTATCAAATGTAAATAAATTTACAAACTTTATAAAATTATCTAAATTCATCTAATCATCATCGGTATCTAATAATTTAATAATCATCTTTATCCCACAAGCTTAGCTTGGCCACAAGATATTCTGCACTATAGCAGTCATTAAAATCACGATTTCTACTCCTAAACTTGTTTAGTTGAACCACTATAAGTGAAACGCTTTCAGCAATAAGGTCGTATACTAAGTGTATTGTCGTTACTTTTCGTAAATAGTCTTTTGTGGCGTGCCAAGAAAGTATCTATATACCTATCGTCTATCGAAATGGCCCCCATGGTATTTCAGCTTCCTATTCTAGCAAGTAGTTGAAATCCGGACTCAATAGTGATAGCAATTGGGTCGAACCTTGTTTGTCTTCCTCGTGTTGCTTCTCGAGGCGGTAGATGGCGGTCTGTATGGGATCGTTGCTGAGTTCGTTCAGCATGATCTCGTCACGAGCGAAGTTGTAGTCAATGGGCTGTGCGGGTGTCTGCGGCTCCGACGCCGCCGCTACAATTACAAATTAAAAATAACAAAACATTAGTCAAAGATGTGGATACTCGTATTTTGACATTGATATTGGTCACATTATTTGTAGGAAATTCTTGGTGAAACACATTGATATCAGCACAAACTAAATTAAAATTACAATACTGAATCCCAACGGCAGGGGCAGTTAATGTAGATGAAGTGATTGTTGCCCGACAGGATGCGGTCGCGTGGCCCAGGCACACGCTGGAAACGAAGGGCGGGGCGTTGACGAAGCTACTACTAAGAAAAAACGTCACCAACATAAATATACTCACACAGCCCACAAACTTCAGGAGAGTCGAACTTTAGGCAGTTGACGCAGAAGTGATGGTTGCACAGTACATGGTCAGATCGTGGATAAGACGGGCGCCTTGGCCACGATCACACCGTCAAAGAAGCCATCACGAACAAAAGACATCACAAAAAGACACTCACACAGCCTACCCATGGAGACTTTGGGGCAGTTGACGCGGAAGAAGTGATGGTTGCCCCACAGGATGCGGTCGGCGTGGCCGAGGCGCACGCTGGACACGACGGGCGTGCCGTTGACGAAGCTACTCGTATCACCAACAAAAGACGTCACAAACACATACTCACACAGCCCACAAACTTCAGGAGACTTTAGGCAGTTGACGCAGAAATGATGGTTGCACAGTACATGGTCAGATCGTGGCTAAGACGGGCCGTTTTGGCCACGATCACACCGTCAAAGAAGCCATCACGAACAAAAGACATCACAAAAAGACACTCACACAGCCTACCCATGGAGACTTTGGGGCAGTTGACGCGGAAGAAGTGATGATTGCCCCACAGGATGCGGTCGGCGTGGCCGAGGCGCACGCTAGACACGACGGGCGTGCCGTTGACGAAGCACCGGGCGGAGCCCACGGGCTCCATGTTGAGGCTGCCTCCCTCCACCACCAGCCAGCAGTGCTGCGGCTGGATGCCCAGACCCGACAGCTGGATATCGGCAGAACTATCTGCACCCACCAGAGTTCGATCCTGGAAAAATGTTTGTTCCAATTAGTATTCATTCATTAATCAGTATAAAAGTTAAGGCTGGTCTAGCCGGGAGAACGGCAACTGCTGATACGGAGACCATGCACTACTTTATTTTCCAAGTCATGCGCGTAATGTCACTAACTTAAAATCAGTGAAGGAGAACATAGTGAGGAAACTGACATGTTCCAAGAAGCCTCGCACTGGGCCTTTTTGACCTTGACTTGACTTTTCTTGCGAGAGAAGGCTCCGAGCTCCAGGAGTAGAAACGGCGGGCATTTAGCGGGCTGTCTATGCTCACAAATTTATTATTATTACTAGCGGCCCGTTCCGGCTTCGCTCGGATTTCGTCATATAAGGACTATTAATCGAAAAAAAAAAAACTATCCTATCTCTCAAGTTGGACCAGACTGCTCACGGTGTGCCAATTTAATTTAAAATCGGTTAAGTAGTTTAGGAATCCATCGCGGACAAACATCGTGACAGGAGATTTATATATATTAGATAGATTATCAGAAGACCTTATATCGCTTTGTTTTTCATCAGTGTGTACAGTTCGGCCGTTCTTGTTCTAAACTCTTTGCAATGGGTTTACGGAACAGCGGGGCATTTATAATCGGTACTTTGTTATATTTATCACTCTAAAGTTCTTCCCTGAACGGCCGTACCGAACTGCAAGTAGTAAACGTGTGACAGATTACCTTCAAATAATAAACTAGTAATTCGTTGAGCGACGGATCGGCGTTCAAGTTGACCAAATAATACTTGTTCTTCTCGACTTTGATGCCGCTTGCCTGTACGCTGATGCCCATCTTTTCTAGAGCTTGCTGTCTCTCGCCTTGTATCCGACCTGTGAAGATATTGAAGCGCTGATAGATACATTTTAATGATAGTTCAATGCTTGGTTTCTATATTGAACTCGGGGTTCATTGAGTGAGCAAACCATCGTATTAAAATGAAGACGCTTTTTCAGGACATCTGATGGCTATATCTGAGTGACATCGTGCTTCGTCAGTCTGGGTGATTATGAACTTGTATTAGTTTTGTAAAAGAGAAATCTTAAGTCCCGCAATGGGGACATAAAATGGATTCTTTGTTGTTTTTGTTGTAGGATCAAATGGTTCCAGAATCAGAAATCATACTTACGTTTATTTACTATTATTTTACTAAAACTTATTTCAACGACAAAATCGCTACCAATATAATTCATTAATCCAGTAGCTACACAACTTAATTATTTTATCAAACAGATCAATAACAAATAGATACCAAACAAGACATTTAGCAAAATTCGTCTTAAGAGCTTTAATAAATACCTATTTGTTGTTTAATTACTAGGCAAAATCTGGTTTTTCGATCCGAGTCATTCTGGTTTATATGAGCTATCTATCCAAACAAAACCCACTTTTTAATCCTAATAAAGTCTTCATCAAACTATTTCATTTTATTTATTTTATAGGTTGCCACTACTTTTATATGTTACGATAAATTATAGTAAACTAGCTGTGCCCCGCGGTTTCACCCGCGTCTATTTGAGGAAAATCCATACTAAAATATCCATTGCTGGCCACTTTATTACGTTTTACGGAACCCTAAAAATACGTAAATAAGCAGCAATGCATTGTTGTGATTGTAGTAGAACAAATTTGATTACTTCAAATGACACAAACTTCAAATGTAGACACGCGCCGTCACAGACTTCAACGACCAAAGAGAATTTAAATTCACGGAACTAAAGCTCTCGAAGAGAAATATTTTTTCCCGTTTTCTTTACATTCTTCACTCATACTCCGTACCTATTGATAGTAGCGTAATGTTATATACCCTATAGCCTTCCTCGATAAATGGAGTATCCAACAAAAAAAGAATCTTTCCTATCGGTCCAGTAGTTTCCGAGATCCTAGCGTTCAAACAAACAAACTCTTCAGCTTTATAATATTAGTATAGATAAATAAGTAATAAATTATTGGCCGCACGGTTTTTAGTCGAAGCTAGATTTGAATGTGACGGGTCATACCAGTTTCGACGAGTTTTTCCTCCCACGTTCGCGACATTTCTTTCATGAGATGTTCGCTCTGCGCCAGTTGTTCGTGCACATCCTCTCCCACCGGGGAACCCTGTCGAATTAAATAAACACAAATCACTAAGGGTTTGTCAAAATTATAAAGCAGTAAAGTACAAACATTACTGTGTTCCGGTTGAAAGGGCAATGTTTCCACAGAAATTACAGGGCTTAGAGATATAATATCTTCGATATTTGGGTGACGAGCGCGGTGCCGTGCTAGGTAATGATTTGGACTCTTCATGTTCCAATAGGTGCGTGTCACTGTGCTGTTATGTGGCAGGTATGTTGCTTAATATCAGGCACATGTCTTACTCGTCTCGTCACTCTATACTATATAAAATAAAGTGGCCAAGTGCGAGTTGAACTCGCCCATGAAGGGTTCCGTTGCAGCAAGTAACATAATATACATAGTTCTTGTAGTTCGTTGTAACTTTGATCGAAGTTTCAATAATAGTGTATTTATGACGTACAAAAAAAAAACTACTCATCAGATCGAGTTCAACCTAATTTTCGTTGGTAGTTTACATGGTAATGTACATCATATATTTTTTTTAGATTTTTCATTCTCTTACTTTAGAAGTTAGAGGGGGGGGACACACATTTTACCACTTTGGAAGTGTGTCTTGCGCAAACTATGCAGTGTATACGAAAATGATTTAAGAAACCTCAACATCATTTTTGAAGACCTGTCGATAGACACCCCACACGTGTAGGTTAGATGAAAAAAAAATTTTTGAGTTTCAGTTCTCAGTATGGGGGGCAACCCTAATTTTTCTTTTTTTTTAATTTTATTGTTCAAATCTTAATGCGGTTTACAGAATACATCTACTTACCAAGTTTCAATAGTGTAGTTCTCATAGTTTCGGCAAAAAGTGGCTGTGACATACGGACGGACAGACAGACAGACAGACAGACAGACAGACAGACAGACAGACAGACAGACAGACAGACAGACAGACATGACGAATCTATAAGGGTTCCGTTTTTACGTTTTACGGAACCCTAAAAAACAGTAAATGAATTAGTTGTGTGTGATATGTTCAACTAAGTTCGATATAAGTTTCAACCGGATTACAAACCGCTTAACAATGGGTTTTAACAGTTTTTTCTAGTTCATTAAATGCTTGTGGAAAATAAGTCAGTCCACACTATTAGTAATTTCTGTACACAAATTTAAATTATTTGTAGTATGTAGTAGGAATTTTCGTAGAGTCATCCTGGGGAAGTACCATACCTTTGCCAGTTATAATAGTGTGGACTATTAGTAATTTCTGTACACAAATTTAAATTATTTGTAGTATGTAGTAGGAATTTTCGTAGAGTCATCCTGGGGAAGTACCATACCTTTGCCAGTTATTAAATAGACAAGTAGTAGCATGTAAACACTGTTGTATTCCGGTTTGAAGGTCAACGATTATAGAGATTTTCTAAAGAGGTTTTCAACATCATTTTTAAAGACCTATACATAAACAACACACACGTATGGGTTTGATGAAAAAAAAAAACTTTGAGTTTCAGTTCTAAGTTTCACCCCTAAATTTTTTTTTACTTTTAACGCGGTTCAAAGAATTCATCTACCTACCAAGTTTCAACAGCATAATTGTCATAGTTTCAGCAAAAAGTGGCTGTGACATACGGAAAGACATGACACACGAATCTATAAGGGCTTCCGTTTTTACGTTTTACGGAACCCGAAAAACCAGTGTTAAGTAATGACACGGCTTAAGAACTTGCGTCCTAACATACAAGGAACTTATTCACTCTATGTTATAAATACACCCATGTGGGTCCTATAGATCTGATAGTTATTATACGATAAATGCAGAACTGAAGAACCTATCAAATAAATCACACACAAGAATGTCAATATATCCCTGACTGTTTAAGCCTAGTTTTTGCCTAGAGGCAGAAAGAATTACTAGCGTATTTCTCTAGAGAATACTTCAAAAGTTAAAAACTAACTTGGAGAAAATGAAAATGCTCTACCGTTAAAACTTTTGAACATGTTAGAGTAAGAATTTTATAGGCGATAAGCAAACATGAGCTGAGCAGTAAGTGGGACAAGAACTCTGTAACCCAAGCGGATTAAAGTTTCGTGAAGCATAACTTCTGGTCATAGATTTGAAAACTATGTGAGTTAGAGCACTCTGCAGGTCTTTCTCAAACTATTTTGTTATAAATACATAGATCAAGTCTGTCATTAATGCTTTGCAGCAAAACAATCGGATCCTCTGCAGATATCTTTTCCAAATTTTATACAAATCCGCTGTGTGGTATTAAGCTTTAGCCAGACGGGGACGGGGGCGTGGTTCTTCTAGGTTCGTAATGCGGTCCGCTAGTAAGGCATCAAATACGTATATTTATAATACAATATTTCTGAAAACTGTTTCGGTGACATGATGCATGAGCATTTTTTTAGCCCTACGACCACCTGCTTGACTTCGCCTATGATGCGCGCATTCAGATACATATCGTCGATAACATAACATGATCTTAGGTTGGTCCGTTTGTCAGAGCGCTTTTCGGGCTTGACTCCACTTTTGTGACAAAACGTTTATGCTGTGGAATGAGTTGCCTGAGTGGGTTTTGCTGATGATTACAATCTTGATGTCTTCATAACGAGAGTGAACCAGTTTCATCTAGGTAATCACGCTCCATCGTAGACAACGAGCATCTTCGCTGAACATCGAGCGAAATGGCGGTCAAGTGTAAACCTATATGTAGTTTGACTGGCCTCGTGGCTTAGTGGGTAGTAGCTCTGCCTGCGAAGCCGAGGGTCGTGGGTTCGATTCCCATCCAATGAAAATATTTGTGTGATGAATTCTAATGTTTGCACTGTGTCTGGGTGTTTCTATGTATAATAAGTATGTATTTAAAACTATATAAGTATTATATCAGCTATTTGGCCGCCATATCACAAGCTTTGCTTAGTTTGGGGTCAGATGGTGTTGTGTGTGAATTGTCCACCAATATTTATTTATAGTAGTTAGATACACATATCTCTCTAGTACGAGTAAGGTCCTGACCACACATGCTACTTTTTGAAGCGTGACGCAGCGTCTGTCGCCTGTCGCCGCTGGTAAAAATAGCTAGTGTAGTTTGCTGTAAATCTTACCGTGGCATGTTTGAGCATTTCCTTGAGCGCCTCGACCTCCTGCCTGAGCTCGCGGATGATGCGCGCGTTGGGGTCCTCGTTCACGACCGCGTGGTTCACGATGCGCTTCGCTCGGTCCGCGTACCGCAGCGTCGACAGCGTCTCCTCGTAGTTGTCCGCGGCGGGCGATACCGTCGCCACCTGGAAACGACAGAGATGGAATTATAAAATACATGTGTATGTACTAAAAAAGAAGTCGACACACATCTACCTAAAACCATGGGCCTATAAAAAAACTCGAAATGTCCTTAAAACAAATACTGTAGACACAGTATTTGTCATTCGTACAGTTCAGTACGGAGAGTCGGTTAGGTACTGGTACTAGGTTCTAGGTTACTGGGTTGCACAATCAACAATCTTAAATCGAGAAAACAGTTGAATTAAGCTATTACACTAAAACAAACACAGAAACCATAAACAAAGCCATATTCAAGAAGGCCAATAAGTGAGAAACAAACAACCGACGGTCCTTCATAAGTTACAAGGACGCTGATTTGCAAGTTATAGCAGCACACACGTGTTGAAATTATTTGATGTTTGAATACAACTAACATTATAAATGCGAAAGTTTGAGCTGTGTTCTAAATTGCAACCCTATAGGCCTGATTATATTATTGGTGGTGGAAAACGTTGTGTTTTGTGCTGTGGTATGGTTACGGGAGGATATATATTCTGAAAATTAAATTAAATATAAATAAATATTGGTGGACAATGCACACACAACACCATCTGACCTCAAATTAAGCAAAGCTTGTACGATGGCGGCCAGATAGCTGATATAATACTTAAATAGGTATAGTTTTAAACACATACTTATTATAAATTGAGCAACATACATCAAAACTTTCGCATTTTATAACATTAGTAGGATAGATAATCTTGAATCTTGCATGTCTTCTCGTGACCAAGGCGGTTGTAAAGCTGCCGATACGTCGAGGTAATCAAATTATAATTTATGTCGTGATTAGGTAAGTCCTGTGTTATGTTCTTATGTTTACAATATGAGTACAAATTACGAAAGTTTAAACACTATACCTTGAACCGGGCCGTAAGTTAAAATAAACATTTCACCAGTGGGATTGAATTCGCATCTCATTCACAACTCCGCGCACATGTTGCAGTAGGGCAATAAAGGGAATCTTTATGCGCGCCCTGTACCGTCCAAAGCCGATCTGAGTCACCGAAGGATGCACAACATCCGCGCCGTCGGTGGCATGTTAACTACCGTCACTCGATGGATATAAATCATACTTAGAAAGGCCGTTTCCTATCACTGGTCTACTTAATAAAAGCGTGAATCACTTTATTATTAATTAATAAGATCCATTTCCTATCGGTAAAAACAATGACGACACTATAGGACTTTTATAGGTTCGGTGTGCGTTGTGCGTGTTAGTATGTACGAGACAGGTTTTATTGTATTGTGTTCAGGTTCGTTGTACATGTTCCCGGAAAAGAATTTTAAGAGAGAATCGAATTTTCTACAAATGCGTACTACATTTTAGGCCACGACGTCGTTACAGCAGCCTGAGACGAAGGTTAAAGCAAACCTATTCTTGATAAAAATGAAAATTGAAAACTTCGGGTGAAAAACGCAATGCATTGAGGTGCGATGTTAACTAGTAATGTGAAATTGTGTTTAAGCAGTTGCGAAATAGCTTGTAGCTGACTATCAGGCTAGCGTCCTTCTCGTATCATCACTTTAAATTAGAAAGACAAATCTGTTTTCCGTTTTACTTCACACTTTCCACAAAAACCTACGTACGTATGTTTTATTTATATTAATTGGATAATATCCTTTCCACTTAGTGCATTAAAATTTAAAGGATATTTGGATGATAACTTTAACAAAATAAACTGCAAATTTGCGTTAATTTACATCCCAAATCAATTAAGTACCTACTACATAACCTCTATACCTACTCGTACATTTTAAGAAAATTCTTAGAATTGAATGAACTCAATTACTACATAAGTCTATTTATTTATAGGCATTACCTAGAAGCAATCCACGTAAAATAAATTGAATGGCCGGTGGTACAGGGAAAACGAACACAAAACAACTTCGCGGTGATAACACTTTCCGGTAACGTTTATTTTAGATTTATATGATTCATTGTATTATGAGTGCATGCTAATTGAAGCAATTAACTCTTAAATGTAAGCTTTATTTTGATGTATTAGTATTGTGGTATTTTAAGTAGTGGTTTAGGAAGTTACGGCTGTTCTGGTCCCCGACTAGCCTAGACTAGAACGACGAAAGCCTATCAGGAGCCCGGTCCTTCTACCAGTGCATCGTCACTCGCTCAAGGTCGCGCGGTTTTAGCCTACAGCTAGACCGTCCCCGTCCCTCCCAGGGAACAAGTGCCAGTCGGTTGTCGGACGCACGGCTGAGCGCTCGCGCAACACGTTTCCCGCGCATATTGTTATTAGATATGTCGACAACCCTCCGCGCTAGACAGGGACAGGGTTACGCGTTAGAAAGAGCGCAAATGTTTATTTGAAAATCGCGACAGGTATTGCGAGCTGAATTGAACTTTGTTGTGTCCCAGCAAGAGTCGCTATTTATATAATTGTTTTCGGTAAGTGAGGCTTCTGTACTAATATTTATTCTGTGCTTCTACCACCTAACTAAATCGGCTTTCGCTTTGGTATTGCGGTCTCTATCATCTCAAGCGGAAAGAAACGAGAGAGCAGTGTCAAAGCTAAGACAGTTTTAGTTAGGCGGTAGACCCTCGGGATCTAATCCCACGCGCACCAGCGCACCACTGACTATCCGAAGTCATATGCGTAACGCCACACTAAACTTTTTTTCGTGAATAAAATCGGTACGGAAGTTTAAACTTTATTTTGAAGTGGATAAACAATAGAGCAGCAACTTACCATCACAGTTTTACTGTTCCCTCCGAGGTTGTCCTTCAGAAGCCACGTCAGGACTGAGTCTCTGTACGGCACAAACTTGTCTTTGTTCGGCTTAGGTGAGGATTGATCGGCCAGTTTTGATATCACCAACCCTAGGGTTGTTAGAGATCTGTGGAAAGAAAAGCTCAGGTAAGATGTGAAATATTATTAACAATATTATGAACATACCAATTACGAAAGATAGTCTGGTTTCAGACTTTCAGTTGAGTATAGAATTCCCAACTATTTGCTACTCCTCAGTTCGAACAAACAATTTTAGAAAATGCATCCCTACAAAATTTGACATTTGATCTTTCAATGGCGGAATATGATTTAAAAGTTAATAACATTTAAACAGGACTAATGTGTTTGCGTCGTTACAAAAACATAATCTGTTCGCAACCAAAAATAAACTTTTCGTTCAACGTCGCCTCTTTTGTTTACTCTAGATCTTTTTCTAGTGGTATACCAGAGGGCGTATGTTTTAACGCTCTGACAATTGTGAGACCAAAAACGTGGGAGGTGATGATACACGGGACTTTCTCCCCCAATCATCCGGCATCGATATGTATGTCAGCAGTATGGAGCTGGTGACTTATTCTGATGATATCTGAATTGACAAATAGCTTCCGCCATGTGGTTTCTGGTAGGGCTCTTTGCAGAGACCGCCTGGGGAAGTACCACACTTTTGCTAGTTATTCTACCGCCAAGCAGTAATGTTACAAACATAATTATGTTCCAGTTTGAAGGGCAATGTTTCTTAGAAAAAATAAGGGACAAGATCAATAATCTTATACGTCCGGGTTACGAACGCAGTGCGTTGTTAGGTAATGATTTGGATTCATCATATTTCAATAGCTGCACGACACAGTGTTGTTATTATGGGCAGGCGTGTTGCGATCACTCTTTACAATAAAAAAAATCAAGTCATCAGCATCCAGTGTCTGCAGCGCACGATACGGAATAGTGACACGCTGTTGATTTTTATAGTGCCACTTACTTATTAATATTGGATCCTTCCTTGAGCCTGTCGCCGACCGCGCCCGTTTTGACGGCGCGCTCCGACCCGGCCAGGTCGACCAGCGAGAGCCGCGCGACTTTCTCGCCCGACACCCCGGTCGCGGCGTCCGTCAACGTCTGCGTCAGTACGACGCTGAAGACGGCGTGCGACCGGGACGACTCGCTGTTCATGTTTGTGGCGGCCACCGTTCGCGATTTGTTGCCTTCTGTCATTAAGTTGTCTATATCCTGGAACAAATATTATTTGATTGTAACAACTGGTCGTTACAGCGAAAAAGCGACATCGTTTCATAGTTAGCGTTACAAAGACTCTAAGGAGATTTGACTCTATTTTTGTAACAAGAACGTTTAGGCTGTGGAATGCATGGGTTTTTCCCGATTGATACAATCTTGGTGTCTTCAAATCGAGAGTGAATCAGTTTCTTTTGAGGTAAGCAAGCTCGTTCCATCGTAAACCGCATTGTAGCTTAATATCACGCAAAATGGCGGTCAAGTATACCTATAATAGTTTAAAAAAAAATAAAGTGGCCAAGTGCAAGTAGGACTCTCCCATGTTGCAGCAAGTAACATAATATACATACATAGTACACATAGTTCTTGTAGTTCGTTGTAACTTTGATCGAAGTTTTAAAAATAGTGTATTTATGACGTACTAAAAAAAAACTACTCATCAGATCAAGTTCAAACCAATTTTCGTTGGTAGTTTTTATGATAATGTACATCATATATTTTTTTTAGATTTTTCATTCTCTTACTTTAGAAGTTAGAGGGGGGGACACACATTTTACCACTTTGGAAGTGTCTCTCGCGAAAATTATTCGGTGTAGACAAAAACTATGTTAGAAACCTCAATATCATTTTTGAAGACCTATCGATAGACACCCCATACGTGTAGGTTTGATGAAAAAAATGGGGGACAACCCAAATTTTTTTTTTTTTAATTTTTTTGTAAAAATCTTAATGCGATTCACAGAATACATATACTTACCAAGTTTCAACAGTGTAGTTCTCATAGTTTCGGCAAAAAGTGGTTGTGACATACGGACGGACAGACAGACAGACATGACGAATCTATAAGGGTTCCGTTTTTACGTTTTACGGAACCCTAAAAAGGATGTTCGTGACTTCTCAACTATTCGATTAAATAGTAGAGAACGATATCAAAGCATCAAAGTTACGGTATAGATGGAGGATCTATACCGTAATTAAAATGAAAAGCGCGGGGAAGCGGGAAACACCGCGATTTTTGATCTCATTCCACAGAAAGTGATCCACTGCACTATACATATATTGTCGTCATAGTAATTGTCCATGACATGGTTTCCAAGAAACATTTTAAACAAGTCCTTAATTTTCCAAAACGCCACAGCAGACAGACCGCTTAAAATTAAATTTTCAAATATAAATACAACTTCCTCGAAGCAACTTTCCTCTCTCAACTTTTGGTTATACGCTTCGCAACTCCAGTACACTTTTAGCCGAGGTAAATAACAAGGAGCTCTATAATAATACTGCGATGGTTTGAATTTCAAACTCACCGTAAAGTTATTTTGAATGTCTACAGCCACCGTTAATACAAACAAACGTTCCTCCACCCCAATATCATTAACGTTGGAACTTGGAACTTGAGACTGTTGTTTTGTTACGCTTACCTAATCCCGCCGACTCCCGAGAAACAAAGTTCTCGGGGCCAAAATTAAATTAAATTCATTTATTGGCCTGTTAGTGAAATAAAGATCGCCACCAAATTTCTAAAATGAACGATACAATTTTTCGTACTAGGTATGAACCTTCCTCCATAATAGCTCAATCTTAATTTAGTATGAAAATTTGATTTAGGCCCCAATTAAAATAAAGACTGGTTTTAAAACAACAAATCTTATTGCTCCAATCATTAACGTACAACGACTATTTTTCACACAACACCATTTACAGACTAAGCAAAGCCTAGATGATATGAAACGTATTTTTTTATTTTTAAATACATATGTATTTATGATACACCCAGACACAGAGTAAACATCCATTTTCATTCACAAGTATATTGGGGGAATCAAACCCACGACCTACGGTTCAGTGAACAGACTTTTCCAAATTTATTTCAAAAACAGAATGAAATAAAATAGGTTACAATACTAAGGTAAAGTTCAAATAAAGCCCTTATTTATCCGGGATAAGGTACTATGTGTTCCTTTTTCGAGCAAGAAAACGACGTAGTCTATATTGGCTTTATTGTTTCAATCCCAATTTGATTAGTAGAATGATTTCGTGGAATGGTTTTTTTATCGGCTTCGTCTGCTTTCACTTACCCTAAAATATATTTTTACTGTGAATAATCTTATTTAGGAGAAATCCTTTTTCAAATTTTAGTAAGCTAATTTTGGGGGAGAATTTATAAATCTGGGACCTCTCTCGCGCCTCAAAATGGTAAACAGTGTCGACAGCTGACGAAGGTAAGGACGTAACTAGTTCGGCCACTGGGCTTTTAAAAGCTGAATACTTTGGGAAATTACATTAAAGATTTCACTCATAGCTGCCGATCCGACTGTACCCTGTCACATTTTTGACGTGACAACGTCTTATAATTCGATGAAGCCGGCTGCACGCCCGCAAAACATGACGTCATGTGCCGTTAACGCCGTTACCTCGCCGCCGGCGTTACCTCGCTCTAAGGTGTAGTTGAAGTTGTCACGTTCAACTAACATCAGTAGCCCGACTTTACAGACAACCATTTTTTTTGTAAGATTTGCAGTAAATTAACAGCTATAGATATTTTGTGTATAGGTACATATAAATATGTATTTAGAAGCGAATTTTATGTTCTTCCGAGAAAAAAACCTGCGGTAAAGATGTGGTTTACGATCGGGCTCGTTTACCAAAAAGACGCAGTGTACCCCACGGGAACTACTATTTTTAACGAGATAAAATAGTAACCTACATAGGTATGTGATAATCCAGATAATGTACTTAATACGATTTAATTTAATTCCAACCCATTCAGTCGTTAACGATAGTATTAGTGTGATGGCCATCACTTTCTGATTAATATACATAATATAATCCATGATCTAATCAGATCTGACGCTGTGAGTGAAAGCTTTTACAGGGATCCATCGTCAGTCCCCAAGGGTTCAAGGTCGTAGAGTTTGGACACCTTTAGGCAGTCCGGATTGAGTGACGGGTAACAAACGGCAAAACAAAGAAACTTCGGGAAAAGCATTAAACCCTTTCATTGTACCAAAGTGAGGGTAAAATAAAGCTTCAAGAATCAAAGTTGAAAGATTTTTTTGCTGAATTTGCTTTCAAGTACTTAGTGACCGAAACGATGTACGCTTTGGTGTGTTTTCGTTTTTAGGACGATAAAAATATAGTTTACGGTTATTGGAGAAATGAGAAAGTATTTTCGTAAACCGAGCGAGTAAATAAAAAAACATTACATTTCTATAGAGGAAATTCAATAAATCAACGGACTAAATATATTAGCAGCGATAAACAGGGAAAACCATCCGTCGTTCGAGATCTAATGTGATCGGTGGGACGATGAGAGGGCAAAAAAAGATAAGGAAAATTATTGCGGAGTAAGTACTTCACTATAAATAAATGAATCTATGGTTTTAGAACCAATTCAATTTATATTTTTGCAATAAATTATTTCTAGCGAACCACATTCATTAAGCAGTTGTCTCACCGGCAACGATGAACGAGTAGCGAGTAACGAGTAACGAGTAGCGAGTATCGCTGAGCGAGTGTTCTTTCACAGCTCTTGTCGCTCAAGGCTTGTTCGTATTAAGCTAGTGTATTAGTCTAGTAGAGAGTAATTTAGTGGCTAAAATACTCGCTACTATTCAAAAATCGTTCGCACAGTGCTTTAGTACAGTTCACAAGTGAGTAAGTAGCGTTTTGCAACATGAAGCGTCTACAACGCAATAAAATAAATAAGCTGATTACGCTTGTTTTATTTGCTTGTTTTTATAGAGCGGGGACTTAACATTCCACAAACATTCATGTTCCACATAATATAATGCGAACAAGCCTTCAGCGACAAACTAGTGAAGCGAGTGCTCGCCGGCAGTGTGAACATTCAGCGATGAACTATTTGTATTTGCATATCTTTTATTCACACGGAATTTGTATCCATTGTACGTTTCTTGAGCGAGAAAATAATCGATAGTTAATCGTTTTCTCGGCGGCGGTGGGACAACTGCCTTATAGATAGGTACTACTAGCATCTAGCCATGAGCATTTATTCCCGTAGAATTTAGAATAAGACTATACAATAATATTAAAACAATGGAATAAATCTGCGAGTTCTGCGTTCATTACATTTAGTATATAAAAATACGTATTCCTCCTTTTCCACAAGGTTGAATGAAAGTCACGGGTCCGTAATTTTTCGGTACTTGGAACCTTTTTGCAATTCATGAACACCGGGCCCTGTTATACTTTACACCTAAATAAAGTAAACAAAAACCTTTCAGGCGCAACCGGTCCGCGATCCATCACGTTTACGGTTTTATTAATATATAAACACGTAGATAGATCACTGCAGTAGGCGAGAGAGGAATAATTGGGATACGATAGTAAATATTGTAATAAAACTACGTACGTAGTTTTGTTTGCTCGATTGAATATTGTTTATCGTATTGTATTTTTTGTTTGTTTGTTTGATGACAGAGCGTTGTGAAACTGATGATAAAAAAATAAAATAAATACACTTTTTTACTGTCTATTGAAACTTGAAACATCAAATCTTAAACTATTCCATCGTTGTTTTTAAAAGTTTTGTTTTAATTAAGCTGTTTGTTTTAGGTGAGATTCAAACCCAGGACCCCCAACTGCGGGCAGACTTACTACCAACTAAGCCACGAGCTCAGTCGTCGAGAGTTCAAGTCGAGCATGTACAGCTAAGTGTAATTTACTCTACCAGTCTATCTGGATAGACTAGAGTCCCAAGACATGCGGCCTGAGAATGTTCCGCTAGCCCATAACAACCCAATTAAAGTACATTAACTTGATAGACATTGATTACTTACGAAGAGATACAATCGCTTGTACTAAAACTTCAAAACTATTGTTTTATTCAATATTTTACTTATACTAGAGGTAAATTGAGGTAAGAAACACATAGCTGTACCGGCGGAAAATACGCCGGGATTGTTATGCCATTTCCAAATTTCAGTACATAACACAAACAGCATTCGCAATGAAGTCGAACGACAACAATAAGCGGTGCTGAATGGGCCATTACGCGAATTTCAACGACAATACGGAATAAATGAGTTGGGAACTTTACCGCTATTCAGGATTGAAACTGTTTTGATAAATAGCCTTTGTTTTATTTCTCTTAGACGATGATTACGTGACCTGGTTACATTAGCATCGGCTAGTTGATTGTCGGGAAACGTACTACAAAAATTTTAAAGGTTAAAGTTTGGATGTTTGTTGTTCAATAACATTGTAAGAATTGAACAGATTCGGTCAAAAATTGATACTCAAATTCATGTTCTTAGAATTAATTGAAGCTCGCTGTATGTTTAACCGCTAATAAACTTTTTTTGTATGTAATAGTCTGGAATAGTTATTCCACCAGGACGCCTACCGCCTAACTAAATCGACTATGGCTTTGCTATTGCTGTCTCTATCATTTCAAGCAAAAAGAAGAGAGAGAGAAATATCAAAGCCAAGACAGTTTTAGTTAAGCGGTAGAACCTCTGATTGTACTAATTACTAATACAGACGGAAGAAACCTAAGGAAGAAGTGAAAATTGTGTACGGTTGTAAAAATTACTTAAATTATATTTGTATGAAAATAGCATATCGAAGGAGTCGTTCAACCGTCACTAAGTAGATTAAAGATTAATGCCGACGCTCCTAGCCGCTGACCGTGCCGTAGTAATTAACTGCATGACTGAGAATATATGACCACAAAATAATAGACACCGCTGACAAACACAGACAACAATCACGGACACGATTGGGAACAGTGTGATCGCGAATCCGCTTCTTGATTGCTTCTTCTTCTTCGCGTTTTGTGCAAAGAAGGAGCAACAAAAAATAGTTTCTGATTGCACTTACGCATTGATTCAAGATTACATTTTTAATCGACTTCAAAACAAGAGACGGTTTTGAGAATCGATTTTGATGATTCTTTTTTTGTTTGGTATATCGTAGTTCAGAGGTGGGTACAGTCCGCGAGGTATAAGCTGAGCTTTGCATTAGTGTGAGCATACGCATCTATTACCAAAAGTACAGTCAGACAACAAACTCTTAAACAACAAGCTGACATTAACTATCCAGGATCAATATGGTCATTGCGAAAAGAAGTATCTCTTTTAGGATTCAAATGGTCAAGGACAGAGACTAACAGAAAATTTTTAATGGAAAAGCATGAGATCCGTCACCTACGTATAACTTATTTACTTAAAATTTCCGAATACCGTATTCAGGGCAGGCCTATCGTTTATACCAATATACAATTGATACTGCATAATAAACAACGATTTATTGAATATAAAATTGACACCTTATTAAGAGAACATGGTCACAGCGTCCTGCGTCTGACTGTACTTTTGGTGATCACTCACACTAATGCAAAGCTCAGCTTATACCTCGCGGACTGTACCATATAATTTTTATCGAAATCAAGTGATTTTTTAAAAATCAACAAGAAACTAAAATTTGCTTACGTTTATCCCGATGACGTTACCGTTGATTTCATAGATATGATGAAATTTAGTCAAGTGCCAGAATTTAATTTGAAACATTGGCCGGTTTTTTTTTTTCGAAAAAATATATATATGTATGTTATCCGTTCGAAATTCAATGCAAACTTGTAATTTAAAATCATGTTTTTGTTAACAAACACAGAAACTGTAATACCCGGTTTACATTATTCCAGTCCAGCGATTGAATCCAGCGCTGAATTGCTTACTGGAAAAATGGAAACCTGCACTGGAAAGCATAAATCCAGTGCCAATGCTTTCCAGTACTAGTTTACATTATTCCAGTAAGCAATGCAGCGCTGGACTGGAATAATGTAAGCCGGGTATTATTCTACGTCAAACGAAAGCATGCGTCGACCAGCATGTCAGAATCAAAACAGTTATTCAATAAAACCGAAGCATTATTATAAAACGTCGAACGATCAATAAATCCAACGTCCCAGCCGTCGTAAAGGCGTCTAGATTTATAGGCTTCAAACGTTGACGTTATTGATACTAAGTGATTTCGGTTCGGCGACTTTGACGCTTTAATAAAAGTCAGAAATTTTCCGAGTATTTCGACAGAAGTGAATTGGAATGATTTTAAAACAATGCTTGTTTATGTAGAGCTGCGTTGATTGGGAAGGCAGCGCCGCGGAATATTGACGAGCGATGGTAGTTCAAAGCCCCTGAGCGGCACTAAGCCCAAGTAAAGAACCCTTCCGAAACGGCCAATCTGTTGTCGGAAGGGACGGGAGGTTCCATCCGACAACAGTTAAACTCAAATTGCTTTATGATTCACGACTTATTTAAAGGAATGGGGCATTTGCGTCATTTGGAAAATTAAAACGGAATTGATTATGAGATTAGAGGGATGGAGCCAGATTTAGGGAGTTTCTATGTTAAGAAAGCAGTTACTAATCTATGAAACAGATAAGAAGACAATACGTTTAAAAACCTCAAGTTTCTATGTTTCTATGCTCCCGTGGTGAATAAATAAATTATAGTCGTTAATTATGGTTTTCAAGATTTTGCATCTTTAAACTTACGCTTTACTTTCGCTGGATGTTAGGCAGTGTTCCGGTCTTATGGGTAACGCTGCAAATTTATAATTAATTTATGATTTACAAGGCTTACTTGGTATCGGATATTTACCGCCACAATCGACGATCTAATTAATTCTAAATGATGGTATATAAAATTGTATTTTTACTATAGAAGCTATACATATGGCTTCCTTATTACAAAGCTTTAGTTAGTTTGCGACTAGATGGTGTTGTGTGAAAATTATCTCGATAAATGGAAAAAAATCGGAAAATAAATATTATAAGTGTATATAATAAGCGTTTCCACGTGTTCTAGAAGTGTTTGTGGCATAACAAAAGCGTAAAAAAATTATAAACATCGGACGTATTGGTCGATATTATTATTTCCGATACCAAACACAAACATGTATTATTTATACGCTATTGTACGCACAGTGGTGAAGAAAGCTGTATTAAAATTTTAATAGGGAAGACAACGACGCCGTACTGTAAAATTTTCAAGAGTTGGAAACTTTTGTATTATATTATTCGTAAATGAAAATTTAAACGATGGTAGGGGCGTGATGAGGGACACAGGACTACAATTAAGTTTAAGCTGTTTCGTGGAGTTTTGAATTTCTTATGTTATGGCCGGTATTTTTTTGTACTGGTTAAAATTATACTGATCTTTTCTGATTATTTTTTTAAAGAGCTTCAAACAGTTTTACGTACCTACGACGCTCCTACGGCGCTACCCAGAAAGGGGATTTTTTAAATGGCGAAATAATATCAGGTTAAGTCGTTCGAAACAATTAATGGAATAGCCTAGTAATAAGTAGAGTAAGTAGAGTTAACCCTCTTCGTCCGAGTCTTTGGCACGTCAATCATGAATAATGTCGCTTTTGCGAGCTACCATTATGACATGCCTTTACAAAATAACTATTAAGTGTAAGTGTAAAAAAATCTTACAACGATGAAACTATAACAAGAGCTCAAAGCACTAAAATCAAAGACACTATAAGATATAATTCATAATGAACGCACCCCATTCTCTTGCGAAGCTTAGGGTCGTAAGTCCTGATGGCCAATAAATAAGGGGCTTAGAGTAGGTGAGCTCTGAATGGGAATAATTTCGCTGTTTTAGTCCATGCAATTTATAAAACACGATTTTATGGACGTAACGTTATGATCGTTACGCTCTGTCAAGCAATCAGTGAATAATCACTTATCATGCACCTACAATACCTACATCCTACATACATAAGACCACGCCCATTTTCAGGAATTACATAGGTATGAATCTCGACATACTAAAATGTTTATACCTAATATACCTGTACAATACTATTGAACTACAGCATCTAATCACAAAAAGCTATTGTTGATCAAATACATACTGGATACATACACTCTTTATTGACAAACCAAAAAGGAATACATGGCAAGAATATTAAACAAAATATCGTAAAGTAAATTATCATAGACTAATAAATACGATTAAAATAAATATATATTGGTAGATGGTTGCATTAAATTCCATGTTTTTACTAATGATATAATGTTCGGTTTAAATAACATATTGTGCATCATAGCATCATGTATAAATTCTTTATATGTATATAAACTGGTAATTCATTTCTCCTCTACTATTTTAATAGTTCAATGACTTAAACCCGTCCGAAGGGGCTTGTCTTCGCTGCAAAGCTTTAATAAGGAGTGGGCTCCTCGAGAGTTATATTTATGGTTCTTTTCGAATTAGGGCTATAGACCGATGGGCCGCGGTAGTCGTTCGGCTGGGAAGCGGTGATTGGATGGCTTAAAGAGAGTTAGCGCCCTTTTTGGGAGATTTAATAGTGTACTTACTGCTACGATTTTGCACGCGGAAACCTTATAACAGTATCTTAGATAAAGAATTAATACTGATTGATGAATATATAGAAGGGGATAATTTTTATAAAATACGAAGGCAGTGGATAGTGACGTGAAGCTGATAGGGCTTGAGGAGCGAGCAATGCATGAGGAGGTCATGTTCAGCACTGGACTAAGATAGGCTGATGACGATGGCACAAAACCTGGGCTATCTCTATGGGCAGAAACTAGGGTTGAACTTACGGTTCAACCCTAGCTCAGGGGCGGATCCAGCATTGGCTACAGGGGGGAATCACATAACTCCAGGGCGGTTACGGGGGTCACATGGTCGTGGTCATGTCACAAAACCGTGCGATAACTACATGGGCCCCCCCCATAAGCCCCCATCCAGGGGTGGTCATGACACCCATGACCCCCCCCCCCCCCCATGATTACTTATATGACATTACCATGGCAGGAACGGGCCGCTAATAGTTACATATTGTGTTGCAGAATACAATTATGACGAGACGAGACGACGATAATAGAAATTGTTATTTGGGTCAATAAATTTTTCGACCCACACTTTGGTGTCCTCAGCTATTTCTGACCAAAACTCCATAAATATACTTAAATTGGAATTAAACTACAAACTATAGTATTTACAGATTATAAAGCATCGTAACTTCCACGTTTGTGTGCGAAATTATTCCTCAAATATATCTAAATTTGTCGTAACTCCAGTGACATTTTTTCCTTCCATACATAATATTGCTGTCCAAAACGCGCGATGACAACTTCCCATGCCGATAGATTAAAAAATAACTGCGTAAACTGTGGTTAATTTATGAATCATCGATACATTAAAACACAAACTTTAATATTTTCGAATTGTAAAAGTGATCGGTTGATAATTGATTTCCGGAAAAAATCTAGACGTTATGTCCAAAGGAATTCTTGTGTACATTGGTATACTGAGTTACCTTTAGAAAGCGAATTTAAAAAAACTTCACGTGCGTAATTCGGAGACTATCTACTAAAATATTGGCGGTCTCTCTGTCGGCGCGGCGGCGAAGACCATTGACGATGCTGACTGACCACCCGTCAGCGACGAGCTCTCAGTGGTGGTGCGTGGCTTTAATCGCTGTCGGCTGAGTTACCGCGATTTTATCGGTAAATACTGATATTCATTTTTTACGAATCATGTTGTTTTGCAAGGACATAGAATTAAAGTTTTGATTGGTGCATATAAGTATTTCAATTACTAAGTGGATTTCATTTAATTTGCAAAATACTGGCAAATGTATCCTGAGTTACCTGTATACTGAGTTACGTTTCTGGTAACTCCAAAGACATAGTTGGTAACTCCAGAGACATAGACAGTTTCCACTAGCCCGTTATTCAGCCCATCTACTGTTTCTCATTCAGCCATACCAAACAATTTTGGAGTTCCACCAGAAAGCTCTTTTGGTTTTTAATTTGGGCCAAATTTGGACGAAGAGTAGACTTCATCATAATTTGTAAACAAATAGTTCCTATTTTCACATTCCTTAGATGAATTTCACCAGAAATTCAATTAAACTAACACACTAACATATTCTACTAACACCAAAACGTGGGTCTTGATGTTATATAGTAGAATATGTCCGGTGTCAAGTCATTTAGAGAAGAATTTGTCTAAGGTGTTACCTAATTGTCTCTGGTGTTACCTTTATGTCCTCTTTTCTTTGAATAGTTATCACTATTATTTTACGGTTGTTTTTCGAAGTATCACTTATTATTTTCTTGTTTTAGTTGTGTTAAAGGTTGGTTTTCGTTTTATAAAGATTTTGAAACGTTTGTCACTCTCAACAGAGAATTATACAAAATAAATATAAATTTTGGATCTCGGTGGTAACGCTAAATACAAATTGTTGATATTATGTTCTCAGGTATGTAACTTAAATTAAGATTGAATATACCATACTATTTGATTATGCATCCGAAAGTAAAAAATATATAAGAGTAAGTTAAAACTGAGTTTTATTTTCGGTTACTGAGGTAATACTCTCTGGTAACGCAAGAGACTCTTTTGTGGGGGTTGTTTAAGTTTTTTATGAATATAGTAAAAATCATACAACAGACGTCGTGCCCATTTACACATGTCATGCTTCAATGTTCAAGCTATTTGAAAATATACTTCGATGTATAATATTTACGAAAAAAAATTTGAAAAAAAAAATTTGTATCCTCTCAAAAGTGTGGGTCGAAAAGTTGATTGACCCATTTAAGTTATTTTTATCATGTAAGCGACAGAAATGTCTTAAGTGTTCGGTTGCCTGGAAGAGATCGCTTTTAGCGATAAGGTCGCCTGTTGATTCACTTATTCTAGGTTATGTCTAGTTTTTTATAAAAGTTTTTTTTTGTGGAAAATAATAAGTTTATTTCTATCTAAACAAATTAAAAAAATTGGCAGTCATAGGAACTTATAACTCAGAATTGATATTGATAGCTTACTTTGGAAACTAAACGACAGTAACCGGAGGGTGTGGCCTGGTCATCATGGCATGACCATCTATAAATGGACCAGCATTTCCCATTGGCTGACGCATTTCTAGATGGCCATGTCATGATGGGCAGGTTATGCTCTTTTAGCATAGATAGCCAATGGCTATGGTCCCGAGTTTACCCGAAGATTTCTTATCATATCCGAGCGTGACGCTAGAATTCATTTCACAGGCCACTAAAAATCTGTCTAGGCGCGACAAAAGAAGTTTTCACTTCAAAAAAAATCTTTAAACATAATTCATCATCGGTATGGATACGGTACGTGGAAGGAGGTGACTGCGAGCTGCGACAGGCCGTCGACGTAGGGCCCGAGCACGGCGTGCTCGCGCACGCGCAGCGAGCGGCGCGACGTCTCCGGGTCGAGCAGGTCGTGCACGCGCTCGTTGTATATCTCCATGTACGACACCTCCACCTGGAAACGTACGTTCATGTTACAAACAGACTAGAACATACCATCACATACAAATAGACAGACATACAGACACACTTTATGACGCCACCAGTAATTATATATAGCACTTATTATTATTATATATAAAGTCACGGCTGGTCTAGTCGGGAGAACGGTGCCTGCCGATACGGAGACCCCGGGTTCAAACCCCACACGCACCACTGTCTTTTCGAAGTCATGTGCGTAATGCCGCTAACTTAAAACGGTGAAGGAAAACATCGTGAGGAAACCGACATGTACCTAGAATCTTTCGAAGTCATGTGTCATCCACCAACCCGCACTGGGCTAGCGTGGTGGATTATGGCCTTAACTCTCTCCTTGCGAGAGAAGGCCCCGAGTCCCAGCAGTGGGAACGTTTAGTGGGCTGTTGATGATGAATTATATATAGTATAAAACCGACCAAGTCCGAGTGGGACTCCCGCATGAAGGGTTCCGTACCATTAGCAAATAAACGGCGAAAACTTTTTTGGCTTTATCCGGAATTCCTTATACATCGCAATTTCCACAGACAGACAAAAAATTCCTTAAAATTTTGATTTTTGACTCATGATTCTGACGATGAATTCGATATCGCGTTTTATATTTACTAGTGACGCCATCTAGTTTGCTTATGACGGACTAATCGAGCAACATACGGTAAAAAAACAAGTTTGTTGTATGGAGGCCCCCTTAAATATTATTTTTATTTTATTTTTAGTATTTGTTGTTAATATCGGCAATAGAAATACATCATCTGAAAATTTCAACTGTCTAGCTATCACTGTTCTTGAGATACAGCCTGGTGACAGACGGACGGACGAACGGACGGACGGACAGCCAAGTCTAAGTAATAGGGTTCCGTTTTTACCATTTGGGTACGGAACCCTAAAAATAATTACTGTCCAGTAAGTCCCATAAATGTGAGTAGTTATTAGTAAATTTTAAATAGCAAACTCCATAACTTAAAAAGTTAAAAGTCAATACGAATCATTGCAGATTCATGAGCTTACATATTTATAGTTATTATAAAATCAACCCATTCAGTTGTGATGACCTATTTTTAACCATTTTACTAAATTTGATAGCAAATCCGAAATCGAAATGTATGGAGGATTATGTTAGAAACATTTCATATGTAATGTGTATGACAAAGTATATTAGGAAAAAAATGCGTTTTAAATGGTACCCACGTTGTTGCTATACAGGGTTATTGGTAATCAGCCTGCATCCTTTTAAGGGCATGTTCTGTATATTTAAATAAACAACTTTTGTTCTACAACTTTCGTTAAAACTTAATAGATAACCCAAAAAAAAATTGTATTTGTTGCCCTTTTTTGTACTGTTTAGCTACTTTTTAGTGTTTATTCACTTCGGTACATCATTTTTTGCGCGTTAAAGAGCGTACGCGCTCTCGTTACTAATTGTTACGAAGAGTTCGATACTTTTAGACCGTGCAAATGCACTTTTCATTTATTTTGTAAAACAAAAAAAAAACATTTTTTAAAAAAACCACAGAAATCTAAATAATAAGGTAATAGAAATGGCATAACTCTCAAATTACTTGCAAAACGCTTGTCGCCACATTTCCCCTACCCCCGCGATCACTACTACATGCGCGTAGTATTCAAATAGAGCTCCACTCACACACCAATAGCTGCACATTATCAACCTGGGTCTGTGATTGCACCACACACATCCATAAACGCTTATCAGTGAACCTACTAATACATTGAAAAATTTAAAAATTTTCACATATACGCTAGTGCTTGACAAAAATTAAAACATATCGATATTTCAAAGTACGATCCAATTTTAACATTCGATAAAGGTTATTATTGATTTCATTAATTAGGTGTATTACACTACAACAAAGTCAATATGCCTACCTATAAAATAAGTGAGTCACATGGGGTATACTATTGTTTCGAAAACTGAACTATGTAATTCTGACACCACATGGGCTTAGGTATTATAGTTGAAGAACTAACGTTGTTGTATATTTTGTACATCGAGCAACTCGATCTTCCGCGCAAGCACGGAAGGGAAGTAGCCTTTGCTAAAAAATATTGTTCAAATCTTTCTGTCATTTCTTGCGGGAGGGGAAAGTTGCACACTAGCGTAAAGCCGCACTATTACATACAAAACATACCTGTACCGATGCATTGCCGACCATACTCACACAGCCAAATCACTAACACATAAAAAATAAAGCACCATTCACAAATCTAGCCCCGACCTCAGTGTATTCCACGCCACAGTATATTATCAAACTCCATGGTCCACGCGGACTTGTACTTTGACAGAGGGGAAACGCTGTGTATGCCTACTCCCTTCCGTGTTGCTCGCTGATTTTGTATGAAAACTAATAAAGTCTTAAAAATAAAAGCTTACAATAGATAAATACTGCCTCAGTTATCTTAATATTTATTTTGCACGGACGAACAATCGAGCGTTATAGCCAGTATGTATATACTTTTGTTAATAATTAATGAATTATGAAGTAATGTTTACCGCGAATTTAAAAGATTGTACGTACGGGTGTAATGTTAATTGCGTACAATTTTTTTTATCGATTTATTATGTTACTTTATCGATAAAACTATGTAAAATTTAAAATAAAATTTTCATCGTTTATTTTTGGGAAAGTAAAATTGGACTGTCACAGCACTAACTCACAATCGCTACCTGCGGTTGTACCATGGAAGATTAGAGGTTATGACGATATCTTTAATTTTACATTACATTGCTGTTTATGCTTGTACCACTTTAGATGTTAATTAATGTATGCAGCAATGGTATGCAAAATGACGATCACACCAAAAATTTAAAACTATCATAGTGAATCATTGGGCTCCGTTTATTTTATTAAAAAATACAATTAAAATAGAATAAAATACCTATCGGTGAAATGTAATCTCATTATTGGTATAATTGCAAGTTGTGGAAGAACTTCCACAGTTGTTTATGCTGCATAACACAAGTTTTCAAATATGATTCACGCCTGCCGGTTCGAACAAGACTAAACTACAATTCGAGCACTGGTGGCCTACAAGTCACCTGTGCGGCGACAATGTCACGCGGTCATGCGACTTCTAGTACCTTATTATTTAGATTTCTGTGTAAAAAACTGTAGTACAAAAGTTGACGTATTGAATGTACCTAACATCCCCTTAAAAGGATGCAGGCTGATTACCAATAAATTGTTAAAAGTCAGAGTAACGTCGTATTTTCTTTGCAGAATATTACATCTTATGCACGCCTTTCATCAACGTATTTCCGAAGCGAGCACTTTCCTCGATAAAAAGATTTGCGAGCTATAAAACAAGCTTTCTGCGCCGATAAAGGAAGAGGGATTTTCGTCCTCGTATTTAGGTCGAGCCTAACCAGGTCTTATATCAGACCTGTACAAAGCCCACATCGAATGTTGGTCTAATTGAGGTAACCGTCGAGGCCGCAACTGTAGGATTTAGGGATTAGTTTAGGATAATAGGACGTTACCTAGCGTTGTCCGAAACGTGATCTCAGCAAATATTGTTATTGTCTCGAGAGAAACTATCTTCTCAAAAGGGATGACTTACGTTTTGCTATAATGTGCCCATGCGGCGAACGGGGTTCGATTCTTGGAACCGTGGGCTGTATTGTTGAGCACGAACGTAATTTAACATGGCTTTCCACATGTAAGGCTGGGTCTACGAGGTCAACTAAAGTTCTTAAAGAGTTGAATGGATCCGCGCTCGGTCCTTAGTTTTCAAAACTTTTCTATGTGATATAGTGATTCAACAAGCAAGACATGCTCCCTATAGTAAGCAACACGCCTACACAAAACGGCACGCAGCCACGCAGCTATTGGGGCATGGAAAGTTCAAATCGCAGCCTAATGCCGGAGCTACACGAGGCTAGTTTTTCAAGCAAGCTAGTGTTAGTAAGTTAGCAAGCTAGTAATTCTAGCTTTGTATATACAAAAAAAAAACTGGCGTTGCGTAGCGTTGTCTACATAAAGCTAGAAGTACTAGCTTGCTAACACTACCTTGCTATCCTAGCATGAAAAACTAGCCTCGTGTAGCTCGGTCATAACCTCATAACACCACAAGGCTACTAAATATTCCTACCGCTGGAACTCATGGCCTTCTGTCGCAAAGAAAGAGTCATAATGTGCCACGTGGCCGGCCTAGTGCGGGTTCGTGAATGATGTATGATCTTGAAATATTCTAGAAACATGTCGGTTTTCACACGATGTTATCCTTCACCCGTTTTAAGTTTAAAGCATCATCAACTATCTCTGGATGACGAGTGCATTGTTAGGCTGCGAACATCAATAAAATAAATTTATTAATATTACCTTATAGGTGAGGGCAGGAGGATTTTGCTGCTTAGCTATTCTGTCGAAGAGTGCGTCGCACAACCGGGGAATGATACCGCCCTCATCAGTCCCCGACGCACCCATCATCGTGTATGATTTGCCGGAACCTGCGAACAACGAAACATTTTATTAGATGGATTTCTATTAACACTTTTGAAAGAAAAAAGGCTGTATCATGACAGTTTCCTCTTAAAATTCTGATGCCGTCTAATTCTTCTTAAGTCTTTAAACTTAAGTAATAAACCGGCAATATCACACGTGAGTTACGCGTGCATTTATTCAATACTAGCAGCGCTTCTCGATTTTACCCGCGTAGTTCCCGTTCCAGACTAATCTGTGTTCCAAATTTCAGCCCAATCCGTTCGTACTCTACGTGATGGAGCAACAAACATCCAAATTTCCACACATCCAAACATTGACATTTATAATATTAGTAGAATGTATAGTAACCAAGTTAGTTTTCATACTATAATTGACCTATAGCAAATTGGAAACAAAAATCGATGACAAGAAAATGGCTTTTCTCCTTCGCCTGTGTCGTTTGTGCTGCGGTGCAACTAATTGTATTTGTCAACGGACCCGATCAACATTGCGGCAGCTAACAACAAGACGCCGTGATCCCCAGATTGCAATTTAGATTCGGAGCGGATTCTACTTCGGCCTGCAAGTATAGAATGCGATAGAATCTGCTGTCGCAATATCCTGAACAGAATTTGCAAGCTTCTAGTGCCAATGCGATTTCGTAACTATATAATATATATATGTCTTTAAAAGTAGATTAACATTGATACTAAAGAAAAAATGTGTAGAGTGACGGGAGTAGCATGAAAAGTGCTAGATGGTAAACAACACGCTTGCCCGTAACAGCACAATGTATTACAGCTATTTGAACATAAAGTTCAAAATACTGCCTAGTACTTTCTTTGAACTGCGCTGCTCTGATCATCCAGAGAAATAAGAACATTTTCTCGCATCGCTTTTTTTTGTTGGAAATTTTCTTTGGAAACATTGGACAATGTCGATTCAAAACGGAAAACAGTAATGTTGTCACATTACTGTTTGGCGGTAGAATAACTGGCAACTACTAGTTAAGTAGATGAATATTGATAGGTACTATAAAAAGACACAGTTTACTACTAGGACCATATTAGGAAGCAAACTTTCTTGTAATTTATGTTCAAAAGTTCAGTGTTCAGCGATATATCTCACTTAAGTAACGGTGATATTATTTTGTAACGTCTTGTTTTGAAACATAGTCGATATCTTCTATTTTCATCGCAGATCATAAATAAATCGAGACACTTTATACCGAAAAACGTCAAGATATCAAGACCGAAGTTTCCAAGTTCCTCGTAACTTCGGATATCGCTAATCGACTCCGAAAACTCTGTCACTGTCGCGAACCTCGCAAGGTACACGGACAGTTTTTAGTTTTATTTCAACGTAGTAAAGTTGAAAGTAGAACGTTTCTGCTTAAAGGAGGGTATATTGTACATGTCTCGTGGAAGTACGTCACATGGGCGTGGGAATTACATAGCATGTCGAGCGCAGAGTCCCGCAAGTTGGGTATTAGAGCCTTTATTAGACCGTGTACGGCGCGAGGTGCCGCTAAACCTCCTGTTTACCTCAGGTCTTGTGTACCAGCTAAGTACATGGTAAAGCGGCATTCGAGGCTTATGTTACTGTGTGCAAGAGGGAATGACGTCGTTAATAAATTTTATAGATTATGCAGCAACGTAGGTGGAAACAATGTATTTTCTCGAGAATGGGAAACTTGTAATAGTTGAGAGCTTGTTAAGGCCGATTTAAACTGAACGAACATAGAGCTAGAGCTAGAACAAGAGCATTCTTTCTCCATCTTTTAGTGTAAACGAAAGATCGTTCTCAGCGTTTTCCATATTAAATATTCCATAGAATCTTTGCGAACGCAAACAAAACAACGAAATAATATTCTACGTTTGTTTACACCAAATGAATTTGATACAGTGGAGATAGAATGAGCATTCGCTCGTCTGATGTAAATCGGCCTTTATGGTATTTTCTTCGTAGGTAATAATCGTAGTCGGTGAGAAATAAAATGGCATTATGTACATATTTCACATTATCATTTACTTCTAGTTTCAATAGTAGCATAGAAGATGAAACTTGACTGAATTTTTCGTAAATTAACCATTGTTGTGGTGAAAATATATTGTTATACGAGGGTCAAACTGAAAGTTCTTAGAAAATCAAAAACTGATTACATTAGCCAGTTATTAGTTTTATTATATCTTTTCAAAATATTGTCCATTCACGTCAATACACCGCTGCATGCGATGGAACCACTGGGAAAAGCACTTTGCCCACTCGTCCTTAGGGGTCTCTTCAATGGCATCGCGATACGCAGCCACCGCTTCTTCAGCATTCATAAACCGCTTTCCTTTAAGTTTTTCTTTAATTTTTGAAAATAAATAAAAATCACAAGGCGCGAGGTGGGGTTATACGGCGGGTGACCCAGTAATTCAACGTTTGATGTCGCCAAATAGTCGATCGTTCGCTTGGCGGTGTGCGATGAGGCGTTGTCGTGGTGAAGGAGGATCCTACTGCGAGGTCGTTTCTCTCGAACTTTTTCCAAGACAAGTGGCAAACAATTGGTAGTGTACCATTCTGCAGAAACTGATTTTTGATCCTCTAACACAATTGTTGCGAAATGACCTATCCTTCCAAAGAACGAGGCCACCATTTTTTTCCCCGCACTTCGATCTCTCTTCACTTTAGTTGGCAACTCCTCGAAAGGAAACACCCACTGAGCAGATTGTCTTTTGGTTTCAGGATCATAACAGTAAATCCAGCTTTCGTCACCTGTTAGTATGTTGAACACAGCATTTGAGTCACCTCCGTTAAATCTTTCAATCATTTTACGGCACCAATCCACACGATGGAGTTTTTGAGCCTCAGTCAAATTATGAGGTATCCACCGGGCGCAAAGCTTCCTGACCGCTAAATGTTCGTGTAGGATTTTGTGCACTTGACTCATACCGATGCCTAAGCTTGTCCGAATCTGCTGATAGGTCACTCTTTTGTCAGTCTCTATCATACGCCGCACAACACAGATGTTATCTTCAGTCGTCGCCGTAGAAGGCCGTCCCTCATGTAAATCATCAGTGAGATTAGTGCGACCACGTTTAAACTCATTAAACCAGTTGTAAACAGTCGCACGAGATGGGACTTCATCGTGAAAGGCCAATCGTAGTCTATCATAACTTTCTTGTTGACTTAAATGACATCGAAAGTCATAAAAAATCATTGCACGAAAATTTTCTCGTGTTAAATTCATGTTGACGTGACACAGACAATTTTCAATTTGCCGCCAAATCGTAAAACAAATGACAAATGAATGAAGTATATACTCAGTAATATTGGCAAAGAGTTCTATTTTCAAATTATAGAATTATTTTTTTATTATATTGTTTATAAGTGGCCAGTTCTAAGAACTTTCAGTTTGACCCTCGTAATTTCAGTTTTAAATAATAAACAACTAAGGAATAAACTACAAACACGGATGAATTCATCACAACTGAAATGTAAATTTGACGTATTTATCCGTTTTATTTTCAAAGCGTTTAATAAAATCCAAAAATATTGTACTTTGTGTAGAAAAGTGTACATCATTTCAATATCACGATATATATTTCCAACCACAACAGCAGCCGACATCTCAATTTGCCATCGTTCAAATCACCGAGCGCTCAGCATGTGTTCCAAATGGGAAAATTCAATACCCCATCTCGGAACAATGGGCGGTTTGCGTTCGATGGGGGATTCATGGTGACATTACTCGACAGGCGCCACCTGAGGACGCCGGAGCATAACACGATGTCTTCTGTATTCCGTTTGCCACCTCACGCTGAGTCTGTATTGCGTAATCACCATGCTGGAAACGCAAACCCGCAACTTGATTCAGAACTCTCTACAACTGTCCACGAACGTTATTTAGGGGGGCGTCCATTACTTACATGAGGTGTTCAAGAGGGGGATGGGGTCGAGTCAATCCCACGTAATTTTTTTTTTTCGCAAAAATAATATTAATTATCTGAGAAAACTGGGAGAAATTGAGTCTAAAATGGTCAATATTCACACGCCTCGGGGTGAACAAAATCTCACCAAGAGATTTTATCGAAAAATGGTCAAAATTACCATATCACGTAATTTATGGAATATCGTGTGAAATTTTGTATTAGTATTTGGTATAAGAGTATTATACGAAAATAAGTTGTGAAGAATTTTCGCTGATAATTTAACCGTCGCGTCGTTCATGAAACATACTAACCATTCAAACCCCTTACGGCTCTGACTCCGGCCAAATCGTAAGGCCTTCTGTATAGTTATGTTGGAACAAGTTTACGTTTTCAATTACAGAATATAGGCCCTAGTTGACGGGACATAAAACTTGTCGTGTGTGTACAGATTGTCACGTCACACTGCTGGTTGACGGGACATAAAACGGAAATGTGTTTGTTTGTCGCTTTTACGAATTCGAATAGAAAATCTGACGCGATATCCTTTTCTGACGAATCTCACTCGAGAAGAACTGATTGCAACACTTTTCAAGTTCTCGACGACTGCTTTAGATAGGCTTGGGCGTAGATCGCGTTGTGTGAGGAATATACTAATACGTTTATTTATACCTTAATACGCTTTTAGTATGAACTGGCGTATAGTACTTGTTTATTGACACAACATAATCCCAAAACAGACATTTAAACTAATGTGATTATGATAATGTGATCATGATTTGCTTTTAGCGGCGCAATACCAATATCGTTCGCATAAGCTCCAATAATATTCAAAATTTAATTTTACGCACCATACTGCTAAAATGGGTAAACCTTTCACAAAGTTATGTAAGTGTTTCAAATTCTATCTCAGGCAAGTTATTCATTACACGCCCACGCAAATAGAATGAGATACGATATACATGTAAAACAAACTAAATTGTGTACATACGTCTTCCAACGGTAGGACCAAATATTAAGCCTGTCCAAGCGAAACAAAAATCCTATAAAGAGCGGGGGCGACCCACCAAATAACGTTACCAAATGTTACAATTCCGAGAAAAGGAATAAAATAAACAAAAATAAAGGTCTGAAACGTGGGAACATTTATGAAATAGTATGGGAAACCGTCCCATGAAAAATGTGAGCGCCATTACTCTTCCCGTGCAATGTATGGGAGAAACAGATTTTATTGAAGAACGTACTCGTTTTGCTCTCAAAGTATTCCGCCTGTAAGATGAATTGCTGAACGCCTTGACACGCACGTTTAGACACTTAGAATTTTTAATAGTCAGTGCTAAAATCAGAATTCGATTACTTCCGTTAGAAGTCCGTTATATTTAATAGTTAGTATAAACTGGACAACCTATGGAGGACATACCTATATTATACCTATCGATTTAAAATCGAATTGCAGTTTGATGCAAAAGTATTTAAAAACACATTTCTTTATTTTTAAATGTACAAGGACACAATTTAATACCACTAATTGCGAAAGTTTGTATTTGTGGATGGATGGAGTTATGGATGTTTTCACTCGTTCATGTCTAGATAGGATATAGTATAGTTTGATACATAAGGTTTACATAATATTTGGATTTGGGATAATGCAAAAATGACTTTTATCACGAGAAAATGATGGGAACGGCGACTACGCGGGTAAAACCACGGGATGCTACTAATTAATTAATCACCCATTGAAACTATAAGTAAGTAAAGCCTATGTGGATCTCTTTCTTGCTTTCAAACAAAACAAAACGCATCAAAATGTATTTAACTGTTTGGAGTTTAGAAGCTACAACGTAACAGATGGACATAAAATTCAGATAGATATTTGTCAAGCCTATAACACCCCATTTCACGTCGGGGCTAAAAATAAATTAACTATCTAAGCTTAGAGGCAAGCCAAAGGTAAAGTGAATGTTTATTGTCACAGTGACGGTATGTAATGAAGGGTTTCAACAGGTTAAATTTGAAAATATTGACGTATGTTTATTAGATCTTTCTAACACAATCAAACACTAACGCCACTTGTGGCGCAATTGTAAACAATTTTAACAGGTTTTTGAATTCATCTCACAAACTGAATATATAAATATAAAATAAATATTGGTGGACAATTCACACACAACACCATCTGATCCCAAACTAAGCAAAGCTTGTGTGATGGCGGCCAGATAGCTGATATAATACTTATATAGTTTTAAATACATACTTATTATACATAGAAACACCCAGACACAGTGTAAACATTTGAATTCATCACACAAATATTTGCACTGGGTGGGGATCGAACCCACGGACCTCGGCTTCGCAGGCAGAGCAACTAACCACTTAGCCACAAGGCCAGTCAAAACCACCTCATTACTGATTTTTCCAATATTCATTGGGGCATATGGTAATTAACAACTGGACCAATAAATCAATCAGAATGTTTGTGAATTTCTGCTAAAGTCAATAAATACCTTACAAAATAAATATGTATGTCAGTTCAGAGATATTGAGTAAACATTTCATCGTCTGTTTCAATACGATACACATTGATAACCTTAATTGGAATCGAGTACTCAAAACATATTATAACAATAATAATTTTAGACGTAGGGAAAGTTCTAGTTCTAAGCAAATCACTAACATAGAATACACATTATTGATACATGAAAGCAGATAACATAAAATAAGAATTAACAACAACAACTTGGAAACTAGTGTGATAGTTGACGACCTTTTGCTGCAACTTCCACCATAAGTAATAAATAAATAAATATTGGTGGACAATTCACACACAACACCATCTGACCCCAAACTAAGCAAAGCTTGTGTGATGGCGGCCAGATAGCTGATATAATACTTATATAGTTTTAAATACATACTTATTATACATAGAAACACCCAAACACAGTGCCAACATTTGAATTCATCACACAAATATTTGTACAGGGTGGGAATCGAACCCACGACCCTCGGATTCGCAGGCAGAGCTACTACCCACTAAGCCACGAGGCCATAAAATGGAGATAAAATCTTCACAAAGATAAAACAATTTTGCTAGATAGATAATAATGGCTTTAATTAATTGTCAATAAATTATAAACAATTTGACTTAAGGTTTAGATTCTATACAAAACATTAACAAAAGGAAACTTATCGAGGTTATAATATATCACCATATAGTATATAACCAGCCCTACTAAATGTTCCTGCTGGAACTCGGGGGCTGCTCTCGCAACGACAGAGTCAAGGCCATATTACTCCACTTATAGTATAGTAGTCTTTTATATATCACCACGATAACCCCGCAAAATATCCCGTATAAAATGATAACATGCACTGAACAACTGAGACAGCTTCAAACAATGTTTTTACTATTATGTCAATTTGTACGGAAAACATGAATATTGAATTAAGAGAAGCTGAGCTTTTATTTTATTTTTTATGACCAACTTTTAAAATATAAACATTAATTGCTGGTGTTTATTTTTCGTAAAAAAAATTAATTTAAAAACTCAAAAACCCGACTGCGTAAAAAGTGAGCCAAACTACGTTCTCGCATACTAAAAAAAACTGAAAAGAATAAAACAAGCATTTAGATTTCTGGTGGTCTAGAATTCTATAACATGTTATTGTATTAATACTATTGAAATATATACAATATTTTCTAATAAAAGAACATTACAACTGAAGAGTCGGGATCCATTATTATTCGACATACAATGTAATTGTTCAATGGATCCCGACTGTTCAGTTGTAATGTTCTTTTATTAGAAAATATTGTATATATTTCAATAGTATTAATACAATAACATGTTATAGAATTCTAGACCACCAGAAATCTAAATGCTTGTTTTATTCTTTTCAGTTTTTTTTAGTATGCGAGAACGTAGTTTGGCTCACTTTTTACGCAGTCGGGTTTTTGAGTTTTTAAATTAATTTTTTTTTTTTATACTTTTTAGTTATGTACAATGTTGTGAATGTTAATACGCTCAACATAATAATATGCATCTTTTGGTTGTTGACCTTGTTGTTGAATGTCTTCGTTTCTACTGATATAATATGTAGGATTTTCTACTGCATGTAATTCATATTTATAGTTTTATGTTAGTATAGGTTTTCGATTGACGTTGAGTACCTACTAAATCGTTTGAAGTTGGAGATGGGCGACCGAGGCGGAGCAATACGAGAGCGGTTCCGTGGTCCCACTATCAGCGGCAGAGTTGAAACCCCATAGAGGTTTATTAGTAGATACCACCATATCCGAGAGCGGTTCCGTGGTCCCACTATCAGCGGCAGAGTTGAAACCCCATAGAGGTTTATTAGTAGATACCACCATATCCGAGAGCGGTTCCGTGGTCCCACTATCAGCGGCAGAGTTGAAACCCCATAGAGGTTTATTAGTAGATACACCATATCCATACATGATATAGAGTCTAACATAACCTGGCTGTGTCTCCCGGGCGGGGCAGTAGGGTTTGCGTAAATACATTTCCTGCATGTACGAAAAAAAGGTAGTCCAATATACCTACTAGCATAGATCGTAGAACGCAAGATGGGCCCCATCCCAAACTTCACGGCGGACGCAATCATGTCAACGTTGGGAAGAGTGGGCTCACTCTTTCCGTTCTAGTCGGTTGCAGGACGCGGTGGACGCCAGACGTTTTTACCTATCATTATTCGGTGTCAACAACCAAAATAAGTAGAACCACAGCAAATCTCGCCGCTAGCGATTATAGGGGTCAAGTAGATTGGTTGTTTGTAAACCACTTACGATACATACAGAGACGCAGTTTATTACCAATTTCAAGGTGCTCAGGGCACATCTATTGATTTACATCGATGCCTACTAGATACATTAGTATATAATGTCCATCCACATTCACACGTACAGTTAGTTATACGAAGTTTTCTGCTACCTAAAAACCTATAAATGTGAGAATGGTTGTTACTCAACTTTAAATCGATATACATCCTAAACGGTCAGTCGAATCGAAAAACAATGAGAGAAAGCTAAACATTATTTTGAAATACCTATTCAACGATACCCCTCTTGACATATTTTGGTGATTTTCATTTTTTTTATTTGGACAATATGGCGTCCTGAAGCCGCCATATTGGACTTACACTAATGTCATGTCTTTAGTGTCACTCGCCAGATTAAGAGGAATCGATTGACGTGTGAATCATAAAAATCGGCCCAGGCGTTTGGTCTGTATAGTGCCTCAAAGGAACATACAAACATACATACATACATACATACATACATAGACTGTTAAACACATTACCACTCCTTTGCGTCGCGCAGTCGGGTAAAAAACGGCTCAGAAATAATTTTGTAAATCAGAATAATGTGATGTAATGTCTATAAATCTTTGGCACAGCTTATTGTATATAAGATGAATATAAGCTTCGAGTATCTATTCGTCTGTATTTGGTGTGTGGAATTTTTTGTTCAACAATAAATAACTGTCACTTCGATTTATTTGCCAAACAACACATTTTGGTAATTATGGGTGAGCTACGGCTATAAGCGCGTACATTACTTACGAAACCTCTCATGTCTAACCAGACTTTCTTTCATCTTTTCAGGTTTGTTCCCGCAAGTATTATTTAAAATATTGTATTGATTACGCTATATGAAGTGCCTATTTAAGATAAAACAATAAGTGAAGTAAACATGTGAAATGCAATTCACATGTTGTGATAAGAAATCCCATCAGGCCTAATATGTTCGCGCAGCAATCAGCGAATTGCCGGTGATTACTCTCCCAATCTTCGCTGGCTCGCTTCCAGCGATCCCAATGTTTAGATCGGTGTCATTTGTACGCTCAACACTTCTATAATATATGTAAGAGGTGTCGAGCGTACAAACTACGTACAACAATAAACAATTAGTTAAAAGTTCTGTTAATAACTCTGGTTTTACTTTTAGAAAACGGTGTTTTTTACGTGAATTCGAGCAATGAAAAACCGAGCAAACCTCGGAAGCAAGGTACTGTATATATTATTATAGTTGGTAGTGTTGCCATTTACAGAGTATATTTATTATAGATCTAGGATAATAACCTTCGGTAGATCTGCTTGCGCCCTGCCTCGCTGCCAGTGATAGTTTTTAAGTTTTATAAAAAAAAATGTATTTATTCTTAAAATACAAAGTTAGAAAATAAGGTGAAAAATAAAATATTTCACACAACACCTAGTCTCAAACAAAACAAAGCTTGCACTATGGACGCCAGATAGACGATATGGTACATAAATAATTTTAAATATTTTAAATGGTACATAGAACCACCAGGCATAGTAACTTCAGTAACAAACAGCAGTAATATTATAGTCACATAAATACTTGTTCTGGGTAGTAGTCGTACCTCGTACCGACGACCTACAGATCTCTAGGTAACCCCACTATCAACTGAGTCACAAGCCCAACTTAACTAGATGTTATTTAAAGTATTAATAATCTTAGAATTACAGTAGAAGATGTCGAACATTAATAACTAATTAGTTTGCTTGTTAGTGAAATCAATTAAGCTAAACGAAACTCGGCACACTTTAGAAGCGCTTCAAGTTCTACATAGGTATTAAGTTGCCGTTAAGCTGGGATAATTAAATCACATGTCGAGATCTATCGTCTGAGTCGGGGAACACTTGAGACATTTCCATCCATATCGTAGGTGCTTAAGTGACTGGCATGATGGTTACGGTCTTTTATATGCATCTACAGTTAGTAGGTATGTATTTACAACTATATAAGTATTATATCAGCTATTTGGGCGCCATATTACAAGCTTTGCTTAGTTTGGGGTCAGATGGTGTTGTGTGTGAATTGTCCACCAATATTTATTTATTTCATATTATAAATGTCCCTATTTATAAAATTATGATTTTTCAATATGTTGAACAAATATAGATAGGTAACTATTTATTGCACTTCTTATAGTATAACATGAAAAATAAAGCAACAATTATTATTGGCGATCTCGTCACTGACAACGATCTATTCAATTTCTATTCCACGCAACCAACCGTAGATTGAAAACAAAATGGAGGGTCTCGTTTAAAAAGTATAATAAAGCATCCTACTAATATTACAAAAGTCAATTATTGGATGTTTGTTGCTCAAACACGTAACGTAACGTATAAACGGATGATCAGGCTGAAATTTGGAATACTGGTAGATTATAGTCTAGAAGAACACATACGCTACATTTATCTCGGGAAAATAACTGGAAAAAATAATTAGAATAAGCAGCTCACTAAATGTCCCCACTGCTGGGACTATGGCCTTATCTCGCGATATTTTTAAACTTTTTAGTTATTTTTCTATGTGTAAAAAGTTGTAAAAAAAAGTTATCTGACAGACAGAAATAATATAACAATAAAATAGGTGAACATTACACAAACAACACCAGCTAATCCCAACCAAAGCAAAACTTGTAAGCAGCGAGATATAGCTGGTATTATACTTATATAGTTGTAAATACATACTTAGAAACAGACAACACACGGGCAGCCATTGTACTCGTAGACAATGGCCAAGTAATTGTTAATTTCATGTCCACGTTATAGTCCATAATCCAATTCTACTGGAGAAATAACACTAGTTACTTATCGAAACTTATATAACGGAAGTTGGTCAATCACAAAATTAATTACCATTGAAAATGACTCAAGATTATTTTTCTGTTGAATAGCCCATTTATCGAGGAAGGCTACATAACATTAGGCTACTGTCAATAGGATCGGAGTATGAATAAATAATGCAACAAAAAACGGCCAAAATAGTCCTTTTTGAGAGCTTTCGTTGCGTGCGTTAACGTGTGCTGAAGTCCGTGACAGCATGTGTCTATTTTTTAAGGTTGCGTCATTTTAACCTTTTTAATGGTATTCAAATGGCGGATAAATAACGTGTCGAGTAATTTATATATATATATACTAGCTGACCCCGCAAACGTTGTTTTGCCTTAGTGAACAACCCTTGTCACTTAGGGGTATGAAAAATAGCTAGTAGCCGATTCTCATACCTACAGAATATGCATATAAAATTTGGTTAAAATCAGTAAAGCCGTTTCGGAGGAGTAAGGAAACAAACACTGTGACACGAGAATTTTATATATAAGATATTAGGATATCCAAGCGAAGCCGGAACATGCCGCTAGTTTTAATAATAAAAGAGAATTAGGTCGGATCCAGGTCGTCGGACTGAAACGGTGCAGGTTCCGCCCAACAGTCGCACCTAGCACAATTAGAGAGCACAAACATCAGATAGTTAAAACTTTGACGTGACCAAAGTTATGTGAATACAGCGTTCTGTTGATAATAATGGTTCTAGAGGAAGTTCTACTAATGAACAGTGGTATATCTTTGATTTGCATGTGAAGTTTAGAGATGAGTTACACATTTCGTAGTTTTAATCCGAATTGAACTGAAAAATAGATGTGCTCAAAATGTTTTTATTTTTATAAGTACTTTTCCAAAGACTCGAAAGGAGTAGGTTTGACTCCATATTGTTTTTTTTTTTATAGGATTACACTAGATCGCACTCTGGTCTAATATTAAGCCACGATGATCCTTACCTCGAAGAAACCAATTCACACTCGATTTGAAGATACCAAGATTGTAACCACCGGCAGGTCTACCGCCCAACTCTCCTGCTTTTTGCCATGCTTTGATTTGTGACGTCATTTGCCAATTTGATAACGCCGATGAAAGCAGACAACTGCATCTGCTTTCCGTATGCAGCGGAACTGAAAGCAGATGTAGTTGTCTGCTTTCATCGGCGAAAGCCGAAAGCAGAAAGTAGGAGAGTTAGGCGGTAGACCTACTGCTTCCAGTTCCGCTGCATACTGTACTTAGTTGGACAGCTTACAAGTGACGGTATAGTGCTGAATCATATTAACTTCACTTGCTTAGTGGCTTAGTTGGTAGTAGCTCTGCCTGCAAAGCCGAGGGTCGTGGGTTCGATTCCCACCCAGTGCAAATATTTGTGTGATGAATTCAAATGTTTGCACTGTGTCTGGGTGTTTCTATGTATAACAAGTATGTATTTAAAACTATATAAGTATTGTATCAGCTATCTGGCCGCCATCACACAAGCTTTGCTTAGTTTGGGGTCAGATGGTGTTGTGTGTGAATTGTCCACCAATATTTATTTTTTATTTTATATTATTTTAGATCCTTCTATCATCCTACATAGGTCTCCTGGTGGTTCCTTTGACCCATACATTTTGTTCACGGGCCTGTAGGGTATCACACATAGGCATCTCCTATGTGTCACAATAAGCCGGACGCTTAGGCCGATCGTGTCGATTTATAAGAAGTTTTCACGTCAAAATATATGAATCGTCGTTTATTTCTTATATCCCATACCACACGTAAAGCGCTGTGAGGCAGGCATCGCACCTGCAGCGGGTTTTAGGTCACGCGGACGCGAGCACTCTTTGTTCTAGTTCCTGGCGCGCTCTGCAGGTAGCCGCCCGCTTCCCGAGCTCAATAATTAAATGAACTACTTTACGAAACTGATTTAAGAAATTCAATTAGCTTTTGCACCTAGTTCGCGAGAGTTACTTTATGTTGTAGATTAGTATTAGTAGCAACTTGCTTATTAAGTTTTGATTATTACTGTTTTACGTTAGTTTGGCACAAATCTGTCCATCCTTTGTCTTCCTCGCTTAATAGTATGTAGTTACATGATGATGACAGTATCTAGTGTCATCATTAAACTACAGACTCATTAAAGGACTGTACTTATCTAGTAGCAACACATTCACTTTCTATTTGTAGTATTCATTCGGTACATAAATTGTCACATTCCTAGTTTGATAAAGATTAACTTAGTTATGCTACATCATACTATGCTTCGCTGATATAGCGATCCTCATGTTTTTACAAGATCAGGCCTTAATTAATGTAACTCAATTACAATGAAAACTACGCGACACTACATGCCTAATTGCTTACAACTAAGAGCATCTGAATTATCCATAGACCAATGAAGGTCTAGATAAAATGAAGATGAGCAAGCTCACAACCACCTGAAACCGTGTTTAGCATACTGGCGGTCACGCTGAATGGCAATGCTATTATTAAAGCCAACCCAAAGTCGCGTCGACCAAGCACTCCGATAGGTTTAAAAAAATTACCTATCTTAATTTCCACAGAATAGCAAAATATACAAGGTATTTGTTTTAGACGTACCTACCTGATATTACAGAAACAGACTCGACTCGAATGCATTATAATGTACACACTTAATACCTAGAAGAAAGTTCAATCTCGACTTACATTCTTACTAAGTGAAGTTAAAGCGTAAATTACTCGATCCAACAATTTTGAATTACGTATGAGAAACCGTTCGTTCTACGCCGCATCGTAGTCATACCGTAGCAAATTCGTAGCGCCCGCGCTACAGATTGTTTGAAATTTCAGCATTCTCGGCTCTATCGAAAGCTACTGTTACCATTTGTAAATTTACTGGGACTGTGTGAAAATTGCGAATGAATATTTATGGAGCGAGTTTAGTAATAAGCCGCCGTGGAAACATAGGCGGGCAACTTTCAGTTTGATACCTAGCTCTAGGTACTTTACAACACAAGCTCGGTGCTTGTTCACCCTACATTCCTTTGCATACGTCAGTTTTATACTGAAGGATACACACTATAGAGTTTTGCATTTTAAAGTGTTGTAACATAAACCTTATATCTTTAGCGAGTAAGGTTAAATTAAACTGCTTGGGCTTGGAAACAAAATCCCTGAAGGCATTATTTAGCCGCTCCGTTCAATCAAATGAGCTTAAGAACAATATTAATACGTGATACGTTTTCATCGTGGTCGGCTCAGAAGCCTCATAAATACTAGTTATATCTAACCAGTGTTTATAGCTACGTGACTTACATTAAGGGTGGAGAGCCCGTGCATAATGGTCCATAAATTGGTTAACTAAACCTTTCTACTCGAATGAATAGTTTTAGCGACTTTCGTTAATACTTACCATTGTAATTTTTAGTTTTATGCAAAGGTCCTTTGTACTATACTTAGTACTCATCAGTCTGACCAAGTCTGTGCACCGTAGGTTATAGGATGGGCACGGTACATGTGTCGAGCAGTTAAACTTCATGGAAATCGGAAGTTTTCCCAACATTAGCTCTTTCATGGACCAGCTGCTCTTCCAGGCGTTGTCTATTCGACGAGTGTGATCTGCTTGTCTCGTTTTTTATCGAAAGAGACTATCTGGGCCAAGTGAGTGTACTCATTGACATAAAGTATTATTTGTAAGTACTCGACCCTCAATTTATAAGTTAAATGAAAAAAAATAAGTAACACGTTCTAATGTCCATTCACGTCTATTAGATAGACAGACACAAACTTAATTTGATATTCATACATTTTTCGTAACTTCCAAGAGTTTAAATGGAATCTTTCCAAGTTATTCAAACTCTACAGATAGTCCATGAAGCAACTTCGAAACATTCAGAACTTTCCAATGGGCCACAGAAAACGAGGTTTATTTTTCTGTTTCAATCTCCCACGGGGAGGCTTACGGTATTGCTTTACCTGGCTCTGCAAAAAGGCTCACCGCTCCCTTGACAATAGCGGCATTTGCGAATATTACTACTCTGTATGATGAGCTTCATCGCTATATTCTTAGATTTAATATCAAGATTATGTACGTCTAAGCAATCCTAACATAGACCTGCCATTAAAATATATCTTTAAATTTTTTGGCTACCCTGGATATTTCAGTAGATTTATTTGTTTTCGAGGGCACTGATTAATAAATATATCCATGATTAAGAATTATATATATGTATATATTCAGCACGCAGAGGCCAAGTTTTTTTCACTATTTAGTTTTTGTCTGTTGTTATATTAATCTTTTAAAAGCATTTAAAAAAACATAACATAGTTTAACACAAAAAAGTGCTTCCATTCCCTTATAGCGCGACAGGGAACTTCGTTATACTTATTACACTGTATACAGACGTACTTATACAGACGTAGTCTTGTTAAACTAAATAGGTTATTAAACTTGTTAGAAAGGATATGAAATCTTACTAAAACATAGTACATATGAAATATCATTAGGAAAGCTCAAAGTCATAACATAACCTTTACCACATTATACAGAGCGGTATGGGTGGGAGTTGTGTTACCAGGGCGTAGGAAATACGTAATTAATTGCTAGAGTTAACTGGAAAACTGAAATGGGTAATAAAGTGTCGTCTGAACGAAAATCATTAAAGTGCTTCATTCCCTTTCTTTCATCGTTAGCAATTAAAGAGTCCCCGAGGTCGCGGAGTTAAACAAGAGCGATTGCTAGTCGTTAGTTTTATTATAGTCAAACTAAATTTTTCAAGCACTTTGTTTTATCTATATAAGTTTGATGAGTTTCGGTTTAAAAGTACACTTATTTACATTAACGTTATTAAGAGAGAAAATTTGTGTTTTGGTATTTGACGAATTTTCCTTTAGTGGGTTGTAATGTTTTTTTTTTTTTTTTGCAACTGTTTCTAAAAAGTTCGAATTAAGTTAAGGATATTAAAGTTTGAAATAAGTAAATGTGTCAAGTGTGAATAAATAACCTATAAAATTCCATTGGACGGTCGTCTTGCCAAGACTAATGATGATAGAACAACGTTATGTACAACAGCTTTATTATCGCGACACTATTTGTGGAATGAGTTATGTCACAACATATTTTCTTATTTCAAAAAATGCTTCTTTATATTTGCACGCTACAATAAACTTTATTTATTCATCTCTTATATCTCTTCTCTTAAATATTTGTGCGAGCTGCTAGTTAGACGACATAAAGATTTCAAAAACCACGAAACTACTTAAAAAGCCATCTATGGTATGTTTTCTACAAACTTGATAATTGTTCACTGTTACTAAATAAATAAACTATTTTAGAAATGAACGTAATTTTTTTCCCGCTTATGCTCGTATGTCGAGGATATTTCTTTATGCTGGTTGCCTAAAAGAGATTGGTCTCAGCCTCTCAGCAATAAGGTTGTCAGGCACAAATGTTTTACAGTAATATTCATTTCTGTTTGTTTGTGACACAATAAAATCTTCCAGACTATCTGTAATATCAACTACAAGTACATTATCTGCATTAGCATCAACATGAACGACAGAATTAACGTCTCATTCCCAAACATAACATTCCGTTGTCACATTATGTGGTTTTAAAACTTGGATTAGCTCCAACAAGTCATCACAAGCAGTATTCCGTCCAAAATTCAGTGAAGCCTGAAGAGAGTACCCAGGAAGTAATATCTGGGAGTTTTCTGCATTTTACATGGCAACACGCCAAGTGTGCGTAGTAACGTATCACGTCGTGTTCAGGCTATAAGACCAAGTAATAAAGTTAGCATAAAATGTACACATATTACTGTAATATTCTCTGGCACAGGCGTGGATTTAACGACAGCATTATTGTATCTTCGTTAGATGTTCAAACTCAAAATAATTTCAATGTACTCGTAAATTAAAAGTACAATTTAATTTGCCGATATTATAGACAAGACCGACCAGCAATCGTGTTTACAACTTACTACCACTAACCTGTCAATACCGAACAGACCATGCTATAAAATAGTGCTATTATAAATGGTGAAAAAAGTAATATCCCCCTCTGAATACAATAAAGCCGCGTTTTCTCAAGGCAAGAAAACTAGCTCCTATTAAAACTAACACGGGTATTCTTAGTTCTCACAGTACAATTTTCCAATAACGACTCGTTCACAGCATGTTGCAGAGCCGTTCAGTGAGATTCTATCGCTTGTTGCGCCATTAAATTTACAGCTGGCTGGTTCGTTCTGTCGATACTAAACTAGTCAATTGAAACTCACGCTCTGTTAATAATAACATGCATATAATAGAAACTATGTAGCACTTAAATTAGTATATTTGATTTGTTTTCGGATTTGTAGTGTATCTGTGACGCTTTCATCAAGGCTTTTTGATACGAAAGATAGGAGTCTGTAAACCGTTTCTTTATGCAAAGGTTAACAAAGTCCGAAGGATAAGCCTACTGTGGTAGTGCACGTGAGATTGACTAGGCGTATCACAAAGAGCATCTGCAAACAAATGTGAGTGGTCTCAAAGGCTTATCGTCACAAATGACACTGGTCTACCATACACAATCCTTCATAACCTTCCTGCAGACTGATGTTATGAGCACAATAATTCACCAAGGTATTCTCAAAACAAAGGAAACTAAGAGTTCAATTTGTGCGATAAAATCTAGAGGAAAACTTACCAGGAACCCTGTCACTTTAGTTTTTAAACAAAAATATTCATATTTTTATTATTTTTATCTACTAGGTTTAAGTGGAGATTACTGGAGATATTAGTGGAGATATTAGTGGAGTAAGCAGAGTATGCAGAGCGACGGCCACAGTTTCTATACAGAGTCAGTTTCCCATTTACACTAAAATATACGCTGTGAACACTAACTTTCAGTTAACGTTGACATATTTTCAGTGACAAAGGGAGTGTGACCCGGCACAGCTATCGAACGCTTTGTTCAACGGCGCACAAAGTAAGCACAGTTCCACAAACCGCGCGGCTCGAATCGCTAATTGCTGGATAATAAGCAAAACCGCCGAGAGAATAAAACGGGGAGTTGAACCCAATGTGGAGTGACAACAAACTGTTGGTCCGCAGCGTGCTCAGAATTAACTAAGAGATTAAACCAACACGGGGAGCCACGGAATTTCATTAAAGTCAAGATTATTCTACGCGATTTATGATACTGAAGTCTCTTAGAGGAGAACCTCTTCGACACGCTCGGTAAAATGATTCGCCTTTATGATGTCAGAAAGTAAATTACACGTGCATCATGAGATGTTATAATTCGTCACTCCTCGACTGAAAGAGATTCTTTTCCGTGGCCGTTTTAAAATTCAATCCTGAATAAAAATTACAATTAAAGACGTAGAATTCCGCATCAAAGGTCAAGTCAGTTACGTGGAAAACTCGAGGGACAGATCAGAAAAAGGAATTCTTCGTCCTCTCAAAGGCTACTCCTGTTATGAGAAAAGTTTCATGTCTACAATCTATTGAAAGGTTTTCCGCTCTTTAGAACATGCATAACCTTGGAAGAAATATAATTTGCGTCGATTTACGTGTTCTTTTCTGGGTCCATGTTTCAAAAAGTGGCGTCAAATGTATTTGGAATGTTATGTACATGGTCAGAAAAAAGCGTCCAAAACAGTTTTACATGAATATAAAGTGATTTGGATGTGCGCGGACTCGTCGGTAGTCGGTAGCGCAGGGAACAGTTATAGCGTATGAATATTCAGGCTGTTTTGGCAAGAGCCGCCCGGACCGGCGAATTTCGACACGTAATGGATTTCACTGAATGAGAATTATTAATATTGGATTCTGCGGTAGATTAATTTGATGTGCTAAATAGAGACCTGTTGTGGCTGTAGTGAATAGAAGTCGGTAACATTTATTTACTTTTCAAACATTTTATCAATACCAATTTTAATATTTAGGTAAATAAGGATACACTTTTAGAAAGGATTACTTACGAGTTTATTGGGTATACAACTAAGAATAAAATGATTTCGACTTGCACCAAGAAGCTTTAACTAGATACGTTTTTGGTTGTTACATATCTCAACTATTCAGTTGAAATATGTATTACAAATAATTCACAAAAAAGATGTTTTGATAGTCTTTGGATACGTAAATACGTTTATGTTTAATCACCCAGGATATCCGTTAGGGTATATTTCAGCTGCTTCAGCCCAGAACACGCCCGTCGTTCCGTCCGTTTCAACAGATTGTTATTAAGTGGACTTACCCTGTTAGAGAGAAAACACGAGAATGCACTTGCGAAAACCGGCGATTTTCGCTAAGTCGACAGTATACCATACGAAGCACTAAAACCAGTACTCAAATCCCGTGACAAAAAGTTTCAACTATCTTGCTCTTAAATAGTAACTGCAGAATATTTCGATAGGAGCGCCACTTGTCCTCGGTTATGAGAAGGGGTATGGTTCCTGAATGTTCAGCCGCGTTTGAATAGTCTCTGACAAAATTGTTGCAAATTGTTTTTTCATCATGTAAGTAATTAAATAGCGTAGTCATGACTACGCTATTACGCTATAACACAATAAAGTTTGACAACATAATTGGCTCGCGTCCATCACGTTTTCTAATAAAACTGAAGTTCTACAAAGGGAATATGTTATTTTATTATGGAAACTTCTCAACTGAATAAATACAGACGAAAACTTACTTTATTATCTAGATTAGGAGTGATGGGAATAATAGATTTACATAGGATTGTTGTAATTTTAATCCATTTGCGTTGAATATAAATGAGTACAGTCTAGTTATTTCAGTAAAATAGCACAGAAATTTACGATTTAAAAAGAGAGGTTGAATTTTCACAATTGCAACCAAAAGCATAATACACTCACAGGCACAATTAACCACCCACCGCGTATTTTTTGTTTGTTTGCACAAAACTTTAATTTTAAAGCAAATTTGATGGGAACTTCGTTGAACGTTCATTAAGCAAAGAAAATGAACAAAGACAATGAAAAAAAATACGGATTACAAAAATAAACCCCATGAAAGTGATTTTGTTAAAAAAAACATCAGGGTGACGATAAATATGTGGGCGGTTAATTTTGCCTGTGAGTATAATAACACTGCCATTTTATTCCATACAAAAATAGCCTTTGGATTCAACAACAAACAGACAGAACAGCTGAAATTCTTCGCGGTTTCAAGGTAGTAAAACTAGGTCATAACAAAAAACACAAACCATCTTTAATAATATACTAATAATGTAAATATTGTTTTCCGACGAATTCTACGATACATTTAACGGTAATACTTTTAAAACGACATTTAAATTAAGACTATAAAATTGAATTAAACTTACCCTACACTAAATGACAATATGTCATTACAATAAAATGAAATAGAAACACTGAGATTAGTGATAATATATGAATAGTGGTGATGATATTGTAGTGGTAGGACACTGGACAGAGTCAGCCTGTGGAAGTACCACACCTTTGCCAGTTATTCTACCGCCAAGCAGCAATGTGCAAACATTACTGTGTTCCGGTTTGAAGAGTAATGTTTCTAGAGAAATTACAGGTCTTAGATATTTAACAACTAAGACCTCTGGGTGACGAGCGCAGTGCAGTGCTAGGTAATTATTTGGACTCTTCATGTTCCAATAGCTGCGTGTCACTGTACTGTTATGTGGCCAGCATGTTGCTTACCATCAGGCACATGCCCTACTCGTCTCGTCACTCTTTATTTAAAAAAAAAAGTTTTAGTTTCTAGAATTCAAATGATAGTTTACTCAGCTCCAAAAAGGAATCAAATCAAATACCAATGAAGCCTTTGGCGCAAGGCAATTGGCGCAAATCAAACACAGTTTAATTGCAAGCGTTCGCATTGGCGTAACATTGCTCGTTGGATAAAGTTACTGAATGCAATTTACGGGGCACATGATTCATGTCTGTTTTATGAACGACTCGGATGGTGAACAAATGTTTGTAATTAGTTCAGCAAATTAATTAAATAGAGCTACCGTATCGGAGTTAGCTAACGGTTATAATATTTTACATACAGTAATACTACTTACGCACTACTACGTAGACTTAAGTAGTACATTTAACCAATCATGATAAGACTTTTCAATGTTTGTAAATATCAAACCACAAATCAAAGTTACGGATGCATCCGTAGCGAATTTTCAAACTTAATCAAGGCATAAGTTTTGTCTGTTTCTATGGTTGTTCCCTAGTATCTATTGTAAGGCTACAAAAAATATTTACTAAACTAGTACAATAAAATTAAATACGTAGTAAAAACTGTTAAGCCGCGAGTTACACCGCGGGACGCAGCTAGACACATATCCCACCATAAATAAAATTGTCATAAGCGCCGGTTTGTGAAATAAAGAATGAGATTATATATTAATAATTTAACAACGGTATATTAAAAATTTGACAAATTCACAATTTTATTGGCAAGGTGGTATTAGATCATGCAGATCAGTCGCACACTCTCCGAAGTGTATCCGATAAAATACCGCTAAGCTTGCGGCAATGTTCAAGACTTTGAAGTGTTTTTCGCACTTGAGTGTCTTTGCCTATGAGCCTTTTGGCACGCCTCTCGATCGATTCCAGAGCCTCAAGCGTGACATGGTGACATGCCATAGAATAAATACTACAGATAATAATGATGCAATTATATGATACTTTCTTTTTACTGTAGTATAATCTTCATAATATTTATAAATTCTCAATAACTTATAATGAGACTGCATAACATACCTATATTTCAATAGCTATAGGGCAGATTTCTACAGAGTTTTTAATAAGCCAGGAAAGTTGCAGCGCTCTTTTATAGACCACTGCACAAACTATGCTTTCAATAGGGAAGCTTTTCAGACAGCTGTCTGTTTTCCGATAATTTCAGCGCGTCCGATCGACTGGAAACGGGGACCGAAAGGAAATTGGTTCTAAAACATAAATGCATTTCACAAGCTTGCTCATTGATCTGATTGCCAACTGTTGAAATCAAAACGACAAATATACTTCCAGATATATATTATGTCAGATAGATATTGAGTGTATTTTCTTGTGTATTTATAAATTTTCAAACATCAAATGTTATAACATGGGCATGCTTTAACCTTAAATAAAAATGAGTGTTAGTACACCGACACAATTGTCAACAGTCACTGGCGTGTGTCTTAATAACTCAATGCAATTACGGAAATAAATAAACATTAAATTATGTAGTTTGGGGACTATAAAGGATCGATAGGGGGGTGCATTCTGAGCATATATTCCAATTTGAGGGATTCTGGCATGGTCAGCTCAAGGTCATTTCGATGAAAACGCGTTTAATTCGATATCTCGAGAACTGTTAGTGCTAGGCAAAAAATTGCGGAGACATTTTCTCTTCTAAATTATATTTACTAACTTTTACATTAACAATTTTTCTTTTTAGGGTTCCGTAAAACGTAAAAACGGAACCCTTATAGATTCATCATGTCTGTCTGTCTGTCTGTCCGTCCGTATGTCACAGCCACTTTTTGCCGAAACTATGAGAACTACACTGTTGAAACTTGGTAAGTAGATGAATTCTGTGAACAGCATTAAGATTTGAACAATAAAATTTAAAAAAAAATTAGGGTTGCCCCCCGTACTGAGAACTGAAACTCAACATTTTTTTTTTTCATCAAACCTACTCGTGTGGGGTGTCTATCGATAGGCCTCCCAAAATGATGTTGAGGTTTCTAAAATCATTTTCGTATACACTGAATAATTTGCGCGAGACACACTTCCAAAGTGGTAAAATGTGTGTCCCCGCCCTCTAACTTCTAAAGTAAGGGAATGAAAAATCTAAAAAATATATATGATGTACATTACCATGTAAACTACCAACGAAAATTAGTTTGAACTCGATCTGATGGGTAGTTTTTTTTGTACGTCATAAATACACTATTATTGAAACTTCACTTCGATCAAAGTTACAACGAACTACAAGAACTATGTGTACTATGTATATTATGTTACTTGCTGCAACGGAACCCTTCAAGGGCGAGTCCAACTCGCACTTGGCCACTTTATTTTCATCAATGTTTTTCAAGGCAAAAATTTAACTTTTTTTCCTCCCTTTCGCCATTTTCTCCCCAAGCGTTCAATTTTATGAAACTTTACCGATAATCAAAAGTGTAGATCTTTTAATATTAAACAACTTTTTCCTTGAACTTTTTTCTGTAATGACAATACCTTCAGAGTTATGTTACTTTACCGAGCGAAATCCGCGCCACTGCGACACCTCCGCGACCCGCGACACTGCGATAAATCCGCGACACCTCCGGACTTAGGGCTGAACCCAAAATTCATTGTTTGATTGTGTCGGTGGGTTTCTTCTACATAGGCGTATGTGGGACAACAACGTTACCTGCTCCGATATATGCCAGAAATACACTCTGATACACTCAATCAGACATAGAGATGGAGCGAGCCGTAGAGGATGCGGATGGTCTTATTATCAGTACGGCTAAGAGAATTTTGCCGGACTCTACGGCTTGCTCTCCACCTCTATGTCTGATTTGATGAGAAAAGTTTTCAGTAGTGAGATGAATCTGGTCTTATTGCTCTCGTTGCCTAAAAACTTATCTTGAGTTGTGGTGACGGTAATTTTGTAGATGAAAATGATATCCGCACATGGCTTCAGCTGGGGTCGGCGCAGCCGTTTGGCAGAATTGGTGCCAAAGTTGGAAATACCTTTGGGATAGCCATCGAATACAATTACCACGTCTGTACCGTAGTGTTTTTTATGTATGTTACGTATTTCTGGCATATGTCGAAGTAGGTAACGTTGTTGTCCCACATAACCCTGTGTAGAAGAAACCCACCGACACAATCCAACAATGAATTTTGGGTTCAGCCCTAAGACCGGAGGTGTCGCGGATTTTTTGCAGTGTCGCGGAGGTGTCGCAGTGGCGCGGATTTCGCTCGGTAAAGTAACATAACTCTGAATGTATTGTTATTACAGAAAAAAAATCAAGGAAAAAGTTGTTCATTATTAAAAGATCTACACTTTTGATTATCGGTAAAGTTTCATAAAATTGAACGGTTGGGGAGAAAATGGCGAAAGGGAGGAAAAAAAGTTAAAGTTTTGCCTTTCGGAAGCAATAACTTGAAAAATATTGATGAAAAAAAGAAAAGTTGTTAATGTAAAAGTTAGTAAATATAATTTAGAAGAGAAAAGGTCTCTGCAATTTTTTGCCTAACACTAACAGTTCTCAAAATATCGAATTAAACGCGTTTTCATCGAAATGACCTTGAGCTGACCATGCCAGAATCCCTCAAATTGGAATATATGCTCAGAATGCACCCTTCTATCGATCCTTTATAGTCCCCAAACTACATAATTTAATGTTTTTTTATTCCATTTTTTTGCTTAAATGCATTGGGCTATAAGGGCTGTTTGCATTTTGATTAGTGCGAGTGCGAGTGAAAAATAGAACACGCTTCTAATCACTTCAGTACGTAAGTAGTGAAGTGATTAGTTCACACACTCGCACTAATCGGTGTCCACATGTGTTTGCTACTAATCACTAAACAACCTGCACTAATCACTCGCACTCGCACTAATCAAAACCCAAACAGGCTTTTAAGCTCTATTTATGTCGACAAATAGACAAGTTAAACTTTTTTAACTTGTCTATTTGCCAAGTTTTGTAGTGGTAGGACTCTTAGCAGAGTCCGCCTGGGGAAGTACCACACCTTTGCCAGTTATTCTACCGCCAAGCAGTAATGTGCAAACATTACTGTGTTCCGGTTTGAAGGGCAATATTTCCAGAGAAATTACAGGGCTTAGAGATAAAACATCTTAGATCTCGGGGTGACGAGCGCAGTGCAGAGCTAGGTAATGATTTGGACTCATGTTCTAATAGCTGCGTGTTACTGTTCTGTTATGTGGCAGGCATGTTGCTTACCATCAGGCACATGTCCTGTTCGTCTCGTCACTCTTTATTTATAAAAAAAAAACTTAAAGCTCAGATTGAATCGGTCGATAAAACATATTTTGTAGCCTTAACTAACATTTTATTAAATTTTCAGTACGTGTAATTTTTGAGCATACCTACATCAGATTGATTTATAAAACCATAATGCCCTAAATACTGGACAGACATATAGAATTTACATATTATGTTGTGAAAAAACAATAGTTTAACTTTCTCTAAGGCAACAAATTTTTTGATATATCAAAATGTCCCAAAATTGTAGTCAAGTTTACGTACGTAGTTATCAGCAGATCCATTAATTACAATGAAGAATTCAATTACGTTATTGAGACAAACAAACTGGGAATCGTTTTGCGCGAAAATGTATATTTAGAAGTTCCTGAGCAGACATAGACTTGCGGCATCCGGGCTCCCCTAATTCCGGACCACTCAAACATTTCCGGACACTAGCTCCAATATTCAATTAAGATAAAGTTCAGGGCTCATTGTACAGCTGTTTGTTTTCACGCTCAGTAAAGTGTAAACAATAATGTAAGTTAATTTGAACATAAATTAACCGGCGGGGAGTTCATTAGGAGGGTACATGTTACAAATTTTGGCAGGAACGGGCCAAGACATTAACCATTAACTCGCATAATATATTTATTGTGCGTTGAGGTTGTGAATATTTAATGGTATGGAGGCGATTCATTGTGAAAACTGTGTTTTGAATCTTCAACAACAACGACGACGAGGTTGGACTTGTAAAATGTTTTCCAGAATTTGGACGGTAAACGGAAATGACAAAACATGCCAAGATTGGAAAAAAAGGATCTTTGTGAAGCCATATTAATATGGATGATATAGATATAGTCAATGCTATCTTCATTTACTTATTAATTAAAGTGATAAGTAATTATTATTTTTGTACTGAAATAGGCTTATTGGATGAATTTACCGTACCAATTAGTACAGTGTACGGACAAGATTTAAGGTATAACACAGCACGCCTGCCCAGAAGAAAGATTATTCATAACGATGAGCTTAATTATGACTAGTTAGTTTTACCGTGTTCCGCATCGAAACCTCTGTATAACCTAAGCTGACAATAGTAATAAGCTAATATAACTCGAACAAAAACTGGACACTTTTCAATCCAAACAGAACAAAAATAGTTTTTGAACAATGACACGGACGAACCTTCAAAGTCGTAGAACGAAAACAAATAAACGCAAAACAAACCAGCCAAGGTAACGGACGACCGAATATCCTCGTGAGCAATCCAGAACGATTCCGGCGGAAGTGCCAGTACGAGCAGGATGGGCAGTATATTCGACCGATGCCAAATGTGGGCAGGCGGCGTGAATAAGATTAATTGAACTACCCCAGAGTAAGAGGCCATACCGCACTCGGCAGTGCTACATAATCATGTGAAGAATTACAAAAAAGTTTTATAAGAGAGAATTAATTTTAATTTTTTTAAATCATTTTGTAATTGCAATTCTCCTATGAATTAACCTGAGATGGTGTAGTTTTTCGCCATTGGGCATCATAGATTTATGTCAGATGTACCACAAAAACACGCGATAGCACAATGTCCTACGGCCAGCCCTGTCAGTTAATCGAAGGACATAACACCCATTACGCACATAACAAAGACTCGTCTGAATCACCTATCCAACGACCTATTTCTCACATTCAACGACAACGTATCCCGCATGTGTTAAGAGAACTACATATACCTCGAAACGTCAAGTACTTACAGTAGTAGTACAATAAAGTAGTTACAGTAGTTAAACGCTATCGTAGACCACATCGTCGCTTTAAATTAAGCAGGGTACAATTACTAGCTGACATGACAGTGCGATTTCCACTCTTCTCTTGTCAACAGTGTCAACTCAAAATGTTATGATTTTGCAATTGCAAACTCTTGATATTAAAGAGTAGGTATAGATAGTGCAATCCACGAAGACGCGCCCCACCAATTTTCGTTTCCACCAATCGCGTTTGCTCCGAGCGTCAGTCGCAAACCATTCACCAGTCATTGTAGTGTGCGTGTGCATTCATAGGTAATTAGTGTGTACCGATAACACTCAACATTGACGGAAGCTTGCACACATATACTATAAACGGTTAGGAGGAATAGTGGGGCGCGTCTTCGCGGATTACACTATCTGTAACTCTTAATATTAGAGACCTATAGCTAATTCATAATCATTTTAGTTAGGCGTCAGCCCCTCAAACCGTAACTCTCAAAACGGGATAAGATAATAATCAAAATTTTGATATGTAGACGTTTATCGCAGTGCAATGTTACCCTGGAGAGTAAATGTAGGTAAATTGTTTCGCTTCACGGGCTGGAGGAAGGATTTGCGGTCGTCTAGTTGACTATATTCGGAAGATCCTTGCCCAACATGGCAGCGAAGGTCAACCGAACAACTCACTTAATTAGTTTTATGGTGAACAATGATCCTGCGGTTTCTGTTTAAATGAGATAGGGAACAAAGTTAAGCGGTTTGCTTTGCAAAAGTTATTCAACGTTGATATTGTACGTAGCTTTTGGTAAATAATTTTGTTTTAGTTGGATATAGTTAAACGTTAAACAGGATGTCGATTGATCTCAGATGAGATAAGTAAAACAGATACTTCACTTTTTATGTGAATAATAAAGAAAAATAGCCCACTATACATTTACTCAACCGGGACTTGAAACTTCCCTCACAACGAGAGAGTCGCCGTAATCCTCCCTTAGTGCCCAAGCGCGGATTGGCAAATAACACTGTTACTGAAAGATATCTTTCTTGAAACTTGCTGGTTTCTTATGGATATTTGTTCTACGCCGTTAAACCCAACGACGCGACGCGATGACAAATTTATACACCTGAACTTCGAAAAATACTTATAGACGGCAGTTGAACCTACGAGCTCACATTTGCGAAACCGAATGTTCCTAACAAAAATAATATTCTGGGATTCAAACTTTTCAATGACAAAATCCTGTCTTATTTACTTATATAAAATTCTCGTGTCACAGTGTTTGTTTCCTTACTCCTCCGAAACGGCTTTACTGATCTTAACCAAATTTTATATGCTTAATCAGTAGGTCTGAGAATCGGCTACTAGCTATTTTTCATGCCCGGCAGATGGCGCTGCAGACAGTGTCTAGGTTATGTCCGAGCGAAGCCGGAACGGACCGCTAGTTTACTGTATATAAATAAGTGAGAAACCTAATAATTCCAACAGAATTTAATCTGTTTAAATAACATCATACCATATTTTATTTGCCTTAATCCCTCTCATATAATCCACCGAATCCAAAATAAAACTGTTATCTAACAGTCTACCATACGCAGACAAAATTAAATGCCGTCCACACTAGACGATTAACATACCTTTTAAAATTATCATCTACTTAAGATGATCGCGTGGGTAAAAACTTAACAGTTACTAATTACCGCTAAGTTATTACCTATAAAGGTTAATGTTATTTTTTTATTATGGTGTTTAGTAGTTAAGTTGATTAGAATCAAAACATATTTTTCTATCAGACTACTCGAAACTCAATGTTCAAAAGACCAGAACGAACCGTTTTGATGCCTTTCTCACCTAGGTTGTGCAAAGCGTTGCCTGAATTTGAATTTGCGTGTTGTTTTTTCTGGAAAGTGAATCGGTTCCATTTAGGTAAACGCCCTCTATCGTAGACCGCATAGTCGCTTAATATCCTGATATATATGCCGATATGCCGGTGAAGTGTAGAACAATAAATAATTAAAGAAAAAAGAAACGGAAACAAAACGGCAGAAGTGAAAACCTCATTATCCAAATGTTTGTATTATTCCGAGAGCTGATACCAATTTTTGGGTAGGCGTTTCGAGGCAATGTGAAAACTTGTCACATACCTACCTATCCTATGAGACCCCAACACGGAGGTGCAGACCTGGCTGGTGGGTAACAGGGCAAGATATATATAAATTAATACGACAATCGAAAGATTGGTGCCATAGAATTTGCAACTGACGACTCCCAACAGTAGAAAGAAGTGTACGAACATAAAACGTATTAGGCTCGCGAATTCCCCACCCTTGGTTTACTGTTTTATGTATATTCCCGTATCCATTTATTATTACTTCATAGTTTTACCAGCGTTAATGTCGATCAAATATTAATTATCATCATAATTTTTAGGCCATTATCACACACTGCATAGCTCTCTTCATGTACACATTTTTCTTATTCATGTACACGTTGTTCTTCAAAGCCTGACAATTACTTAAAATGGACTTACAAAATGCACTACTCAACCCATTATAACGCTAGACAATGTTGGTAACTCTCGAGTACAAACTAGACTTCGACTCGGTGTGTAGAAACGTTACCACAGCAAATTGGAAACTTGTGCCCGGATTTGTAGAACAAACGCTTAACTTTTAAGCCTTATTAAGCTTGTTCTGCACTGGACTCTTGTATGACTTATGAGTATTTACGTACAGACATTCTATGAAAATAGTTTATTTAAAGTGACGTCATCGGTCACCTTTCATCTGGTGAAAGGTCAATGCCACCACAACATGTATTTAATTAGTTATTAGCATTTTACATCGTTATAAAATATTCAAAAACTTTGTTGTGTATCTAGAAATTTGTTTAATTTACGACAGTAATTTCAACGAGATAGAAAAACTAACCCGAATAAACAAGTCTAAAATGGTATTATGAGATCACGGCACTAACACCCACTATCTTTTTCTACTTCTATAATATGTATTAGCTAAAATAGACAACAAATAAATATTGTTTTTTTTATTTTATAATGGAACAGGTTCTATCTTGTTCTTGTTAAGCTTCTCCATATAAAATATAGGTATCAATTATTGCTAGAGCCAAATTCTCCTAGTTGTTTGCAAATAAAACAATTAGGTGCGTTATCCGCCCAAAATCCGGCAAATTTATAGCAAAAATGAAAACTTTAATCTTCTCATAACTTCATACCTCCTCGCAGGGAAATGTTGAGGAATTTTAATATTCGCTCCTCGCCCGTTTACTTGATACATTAGGCGCTGTTTTTACATCGCATATTTATAACCGTTTCGTAATTTCAGGATTTACCTTATACATTTAAATGGAAGGATTTACGTTATGATTTGTTGAGCCATTATATGAAAATACAGTTATTAAACAAGCCGCTAATGAGCAGTCAGTCAGTCACGTTTGATCCATTAACAATGCAATTTCTCTAAACCAGACAGACAAGCATAAAAAGGATGTAATTGAAAACTACATGATTAGAATGATCTTTGATACAAAGATAAGCGTTAACATAACGAAAAAACCCTTAAAGATACCAAACACCTATGTGGTCGTCAGGGATATTAAAATTAAACCTTAACAATTCACGAAACAATGTCGAACAGATATGTCAGTAAAATTAAAAGGAAAAGAGAAACTTATTCAATTACAATAATTCAATTTGAAAAATAAACAATTAATATGAAATAACTTGGCAAAATGCAGTACGTAACTTCTTTGATGACTTATTTGTGCACACAGTTGGTGAAAAGATACCTTTTAAATTATTGTAAGCAAATATTGAGGCATCGGAATGTTTTATTATTACTATTTGAATTTAATGTTTTTAATTTCTAACAATTTCTTACAAAAAAAACCGAAATTAAATTCGTCTATTACCTATGTGTTCTAAAACTAAAATAATGAATGAAATCAGCATTCGACACAGAAAAATAAAAAAAATATCTATAACGTTAAAATTATTCTGGAAATAACGTTTCAAGCTAGAACGTTCCTTCAATTTTCATCTATCGGAACATAAATAACTCAAGAGACGCCTGGCGTGGGAGAAAAAGCTAATAGCTATTCAATCGTCTCCAGCGGCGCTTCCGAGCGAGTGACTACGTGAACGAGTGAATGAAGCCGACCGGCCGTTATGATTCATAACCTTGCAGCTGGGTGTATCGGATCTCAATCAAACTAAGTAATATAATTAAATGTAAGGGTGTATACTAATGTACACGGTACACTACCACTTGAATGAATGAACGCATAACGAGTTGAGAGGATGTTGATCACTTTTCTCAATCAATACCTATGAAACTATGAATGAAAGCATTAAGAGTGCGCCTAAAGCCAGGAAAAAATCAGATTTCACCCGCGCGACGCGTTTCTTAACGTGATGTACATAAAGTCGAGAATAGCATGACACAGTTTGGAGGAAAAATCAATATTTAATCAGGAGTCCATTTTTAACCAAGTTTTATTTAATTACTCAATAACTAAACATAAATTTAAAAAAGTGTTCGGTTACTTTAATACTAGAACGTACAAATAGGAATTTTATTACCAAAAAATAATGTGGGGTCATCGCTGATAATTTCGAGTACTCGAATTAAAAAGGGTTTTTTCGGTGTCATTTTTATTTTTTTATTCGCCCCCTTAAGAGGATGTTGATTGCTTTTCTCTATCTAATACAGTCACATAGTCAGATATTATAAATAGCTTAATTCTGACATTAGGGTACTTGGGCTCGGTATGTTTAGCTCAGGCATAAATGCCATACAACATACCTCTTAGCTATTCAACTATTAAGTACTAGCAACGCTCCGCGGTTTCTATCGCGTAGTTCCCGATCCCGTTATTCTCCCGGATACACAAATAGCCTGCGTTTTATTCCAGAGCATAATCTATCTATGTACCAAATTTCATCCAAAGTCCTTCAGTAGTTTCTGCGTGAAAGAGTAACAAACATCCATACTTTATTCCAACTTATTCGTTTAAAATATTTGTAGGATTTAAATTCAAACAACGAAGTTCGTGTGACGATACTATTTTGTAGAGAAAATTGAGTACCTTCAAAGAAGTTGGCAAATCTCTATAAAAATCGCAGAACCCTTGATTAAGAATAGTCTTCTAAAAATAGATCGAAATACCATCTCCAGCAATTTCCTCATTACTCGGGCAGAAAAGTTAACGAACATTTAATAGACTTCAGCCTCCTCGAACTGCGTGAGCAAATAAGATTCTGAACGAAACCGATAATGGGTTTCGAATTGGTCGATATTGATCCAATTATAGATAGCCATCGCGATCCTGATAAGCTATTACAGATGGTATTGTGAAATATTAGCCTAGAAAAGCCAGCAATATGGCAGTCCAGCATTGCTTTCAAAGCTTAGCTCGGTGTAAAATATAAAGGGAGACGAAATGGAAAACCATTTCTCGGTTTCGTTTACTCGATACTCGCTTCATTCAATATCGAGAATCAGGACGTGAGAATCGGTTGATGGCAATTTAGTCGGGTCTTACATTACGGCTTAACTTTTTTAGGTTCATAAATTATTATTTAACACATTATTATTTAATACAACAAATAAACACATTATTTTACGTATTAGTATTATATTATGTTTGTATTTATATATATATTAGCATGTACAGCTATTATTATGTAGGTATGTTAATATACATATAATTTGCTATTTTCGTTATTTTTATAAAGGTATTGTATGAGATCATTTAAATATTTACATTTTTTTAGTTCTTAAGATATTTATAAGAAATTTGAGTTTTTAAGGAGATGAGAAAAATCTTATCTCCTTAAAAACTCAAATTTCTTATTCTCTCCCACAGTTGCCTGGAAGAGAACGTTCTTAATGATAATAACGCCTTTTGCCACTTCGTTTTCTTTAATTTTAAGCATTATTTTGTTTATTTCTTTCAAATTAAATGCATCTTAACTCACATATTCGGTATTGTAAATTAGTAAAGTTATAAAAGCCGAGACGGATCGCTAGTTCTATATACAACACTCGGATCTAAATCGTATTCAAATATTAGCCGGGACATTACCGGCACAGGTTACAACATCATACCATCGAGAGGGTTTTGACGAAGGCCTGTATCTAATTTGAAGGGCGCTGTTTGAATGACACCCTTATCGGATCCCCCGAAGTTGGTTGATTGATGCGAGACCTTGGCGTGCTCGTGCGGAGTGAGACGAGTACTTAAAACCTTCAGTACACATACACTCATTAAGCTTGACGTGAATTTATCGCCGTTAGTAATTTGGAAGCAAGTTTTACATGATGTTTTAGCATCGCGGAGGTGAGGTAGAGCAAGGAATTTTGTGTGTAGTACTAGAGTTTAGTTTAATGATTATTATGAAGGTACAACATTTCATTACTACAAGCTCGTTCTTTATCGACACACCGACACAGTTACGTGTCATTGATGTTCACAATGATCTGAAAGTCATGAGACGTTTAGAACATACCAATATTATATAGCTGAAGAGGTTTTTGTTTGACCGCGTTAATCTCAGGAACCACTGGACCGATTTCAAACATTCTTTCACCGTTGGATATGCACGTGATCCCTAAGGGCCATATATTAACTACCATGGGCGAAGCCAGCACGGAGCGCTAGTTATAGAATACTAAGGCTATACACTACACTTTACAATTTTACGCTATAGTAGCGAGTACGAACATTGTATTTGAAAGGTTGGATGTTTGTTTGCACAACCACGTTGCAACGCCCGAATGGATCGGGCTGAAATTAAATGTAAAATATAACTGTTACATTTTACATTGCAAACAACAGATAAAGTTACGACTTTACCTCGATTCTGTAGCCACCTGTATGAACTAAATTCTAACACGTATGTGGCTTTTAAGCGGTCCACATAATCCCTCACGCACGACGCTTTCTTCTCGGGGCATAATTCACGAGCGTGGCAAAAGCAATGTCAAGCGACCTGGATAAAAACAAACCGATCTAGTGCGAGTCGGACTCTCACGCCGAGGTTCCGTATCTCCACAATATTGAAAGAATTTCATCTTATTCAGTGGAACGTTTTTCTTTTATTTAGTTTTACGATACTGCTAGCAATGTACCGTAGTTTTACCCGAGTAGCTATCGTTCCCGTAATTTCTCGCAATGAATTAGCATATTATGCTACTCCAGACTACAAGTTAACTGTTTTAAATTCCGACTTCAAGCGGTTCAAGCGTGGCAACGTGATTGAGTAACAAACATCCAAACACGAAAACTTTCACATTCATAATATTAGTTGGAAATTGTCACTAAGGTAAGGTGTTTGAACGACGAAAAGAAAATTTGTTAGTTTTAGTTTTTTAATAGTAGGTACCTTGGTGTTTGGTAATCTTATGTAATTACACAAATTATTTATTTAACTATCTATTTATGACTACTACGGTTTGAATGGTAAAATGCCAAAGCCTACGTACCTAATAGGTTTCGCTTATTTTATATGGAACCCTGAAACATAACTAGGACACACGTAAAAATAGAATAATAACTGAAACATCAACAAATTATTTAATTATTAGATACGGTGTTTAAATGATTAAATAGATCGGACAGACGAACGACAGACAACGAGTCTTAATAATAGGCTCGCGTGTTTTACATGGTACCCTAAAACACAACCAGTATACGCGTAAAAAAACAGATAAAACGAAACTTTATCCGGATAGTTGATCCCTCGGCGACTTGTTTACGAGAGTTTCCCGTTTACTTCAAAAACGATAAGTGTTACTCCATCAGAGGAAAGTTATGTATAAACATTTTTAGAAACTTATGTGGTTTTATTGATCTATTTTTGGAAAAGATCGCCTTTGTTCATTAACTATTCATGGGACCGACGTCGTCGAAGAGATATTAATGATGGATGAACGAAACTCTCGGGATGTAACACTCGTATAGGATCTTAGCGTAGAATATAATATTGCATAGAAAATCTAAATTTTTCCACAGACGCCGATTTACGATGAGTTTGCAGTAACGTGTAATACAGACGATTAAAGTTTTTTAATCATCATCATTTTCAGCTTGTTGTCGTCGTCATCAATACCCGTCCATACTTGTCCACAGCTCGACATATAACCCCCAATAATACGCCACTCAGCCCGATCTTCGGATTTACTTTTGCAGGCGCCACCAGCTGCTTTCCGCAAATCATCACTCCATATAATTACTATCTGACGCTCTGGTTAGTACCAGAGCGTCAGACTCACGGTTTACTGACAGACAGAGCGCGTTTACTGATTCACGGGTTCCACCCTAGAATCCGTTTACACCAGCGTTAATCGCCTGTTGTCGCCCATTCTTAAGTTTAGGCCTCTTTTTGTGTACCCCACTTGTCTCGACTACGCGATGATGAGACTATCATCTATGTATGAGACCCGGGAGTTTTCGAATCAACCCATCTATCTTGAAGGCGCCCGACGTTTCTATTGCCATATATTGGCAACCAATCTGTTAACGCCTAAACCACAAATAAATTCAAACATTGCTTAAAATTCACGCAATCTAACCTAACCTTTATAAAAAAAACGGTAAAAGCAAACTGAAAAGCGTTACCATAAACGCGTCGTTCGGAAAACCTTTTCAGCTTCTCCTTCGTTTAATGATTCTTTGAATAACCGAGCGCATGTGAGTGCGAGTCGAGTAACCACGCTTGCTGAATAATTTAGGAATGGGATTGGAAAAAAAAAGCAAAACAAAATGCGTCGATGTAAAATACTGGCGTCGTTTAAATCACCACTTAACTAAATAAATATTGTATAGCGGAGGAAATTTCTTAAACAACACGATCTCGCCCCAAGCTTGCCATCGATTGGTGTGACAGTACATAATCCTACTAATATTATAAACTCATATTATAAGTCTGTAAGAATGTATGTTTTCTCTGTCACGCAAAAACTAGAGAAGGGATTTGGATGAAATTTGATACATAAATAGATAATGGTCTGGAATAACACACAGCTTATTGTACAAACATACGATTAAGTGATCAGTGTGTAGTATAGTAAAATAAATTTAGAAGATACCTGCTATACTTAAATTGCAAATATACATACCAATTTTAAGTGTTTATTTAGATTTAGCAAATAGAAATACGTTTTTGGTCGTAATAGTCGCCAATTTAAAAGTAGGATGGTTCCCAGTAAGCCGGTACGATGCTCGCCCTAACTGTGTATGCAGTACCAAGAAGTTACATAAGAAAATACTTCATCCCGCCCCAGTTGGAGTCGGAAACTGGGTTTCAAGCCTGAAGACGCGCTGAATGAAAACTTTATTTTACAGCACGACGGAGCCTACAAGTTTACGACAAACTGCTTTAATGAAGTTTGACCTTTTGAAGACGAAATGTCTGCATCGAGAATATGAGGGTAACGTTGTGTTTTAGATTTATAACTTAAATGAATAATTTTTGATTTTATCGTATGTATTGTATTTCAGTAGAAAACTAATGACTGATAATTTTAAAGGTTTCTAATGTGATGTCATAAATATACACATTTTTTGCGCTTGCATTGCAAACGCTGGCTGAACCCTACGAGATAGATCAAAAAAATCTCTTAGGGATGACCCACAATCATTTTTTTTATTTCTTCATGTGTTCAATCCCATTTACTTAAATTCTAACGGAGTGGGGTATAAAAAAATTGACCACCTCCTGGCAACATCCATAATCTGCGTGTTTTTCTGAGTTCAAACCCGTACACCGAGTGCGGTCCTCATATTTTGTACTGAACTCCACCCAGCGCCCAGTCAACCTGTGCCGACATAGCTCTTAAACGACTAGATCAAATTCGAAGCGAGTTATGTTTTAGTTTGAAAGCTGATCTACATGATTCATAGATTTAACACTTTCTATATATTTTGTTATGGCAAGGGTCTTGAAAGTTATGCCGCGCATAGCCCTATTTTTTTTAGATTTATTAGTAGTTACATGCCTAGTAGGTTCGGTTCATCTTTATTCTAGTGAAAGTATACGTCAGAAATTACTAAAACGTTATTAAAAAATATTTGTCCCTGATATGTATTAATAACACTATTCATACATACTCGTCAAAATTTATTAAAAAATAATCTAATTTTGTTTTTAAGTCTGAAATCGTGTTCTTATTGTGTCTATTGCGATAATAAAAAGTAATATAGAGTATGATGACCCCTTTCAAGAGAAACAGCGGTTACCATACAATGTATATATAGCCTAGAAGACGAGGTCACTCTATGCCCTAATTTGGTAAACATAATGTATGTCGTTATTCACCGAACTTAATATACTTACGGCCGAGGTCGTAAAATTAATGTAAGTAATATTTACTAATCGCTTCACTGAAATTAAAGTTTTTTTTTATAGTATAGAGTGACAAGACGAGCAGGATATGTGCCTGATCGTAAGCAACATGCCTGTCCATGTGTCCATAACAGCACGCAATCCATAGCTGGGTGTCACTGCAGCTATTGGAACACGAAGAGTCCAAATCATTACCTAGCAGTGTACTGCGCTCGTCACCCAGAGACTTAACATATCCAACCCTGATGGCCTAGTGTAGGGGTCGGCACGGCAACCTTAAAGCCATGGGCCACATGATGAAAAAAATCTTCAAAACCGTCGCGGGCCGCAAGGAGGGTAGGTCGAGGGCCGCGCGTCACTAGTCTGGCCTAGTGGTTAAAACGTAACGATTTCACAATCGTAAGGTTTGAATCCCGCCTTAACATCTGATTATTGATTAAGTTTTCCAAGTGCAGGTGTACAAATTTGTCATCACAAAGGACTTCAACGATGGATGAAAACACAGTGAGGAAACCGACTGTTCCAAAAAAGACATTACATTATTATTAAGACATGTGTCGTGCTCCAACACGCGCTTGGCCAGCGTGGTGGTTTATGGCCTTGCCCTTGAAAGAGATCTGAGGGATTCAGGGATCCAAAAAGATTGCTTCTGGTGAAAGGTCTATGCAATCGAATTGTTAAAATAGACTAATGGAATTTAACAGTTCGCTTATGGTTTTATCCAAAGATCTAAAATACAATTTCCGAAATTCATTGATTTTTATCGATATTTTAACACTTTTAACTAATAATTTTAAGGTGTGGTAGAGCAAAATACCACAACATTTCTGTAACCGGTTTTCCGGTCTGCGAGACCGCTCTGTGCGGTAATTTATTATATTCCGTTTTAATATATGAACTAATGCAGGCAAATAAAATTCAACAAATAAACAACATGGTCCAATGTCTTGGTATTCGTGTAAAATTTGTTTTTTTTACTATTATTCCCCCTATCTATTAATATTTCATACGTATACTAATACTTACTAATATTAGTACACTTATTTTTTACTGTTAATACATAACTACACTTATTTTTAACTACTAGCCTACTATATTGTCAAAAATGTACACCTTTTTTTAAATCTCTAAAACCATCTCCACATTAAGGTTGGCTGGTAAAGAAAGCCTTTACCAAAAAGGTCGTTTATTATTCTTTGTTTTATTTTAGTGTGTGCTATAAATAATGTATCTCTGTCACCATGAAAATTACCTCTTTACATAGGTATTATATACAGTTTACAAAACAGGAAATTTCTGGAAAAACTTAGATACACAATGTCTTGATGATTTTGGTTTTAACAATACATCTTTATTCTTTATACATTACCAAAATCTCTTTTCGTCCGTGCTTTAAGGAGAGAGCAGGGGAATAATTAAGGAGGCATCGTAATTAAACTCCTCGGCGACAGGGTCGCAAATTGTGCGTAAACAAATTAACGGCAAGCATCTGTTTCAGTTTGCACCAAAAATTAGGAATGCTCAACGAACCTGCCGTGTTGTGAGAGAGGTAATAAGGAACGGGGCGAGGAATATAAGATGTTTGCTAATATAAAGTGAAATTGTGCGAAACTCAATTGAAGTAGGTACGTCCTGGGAATGTCAATTTGCAGAATTTAAACATATAAACTGTAAAAGCGACTCTTTCTAGACTGGTTCAGTTGCTTTGGTAGTAAGCCTGCGAAGCCGTGAGTCGTGGGTTCGATCCCCACCCTGGGCAAATGGCTTCCATAGTTCAAGCTTTGCCTAGTTTGGGACTAGATGGTGTTGTGTGATAAAAGTCGACCAATATTTCTTCCTACTAGACTTTTTACTTTGGGTCGGCCTTCCTAGTCCTTCTCCACTGAGCACGATATTGAGCAGCGTACACGATATTGAGGTACCTATATTGAAACCGTCGTGGGCAAGGGAACAGTGTCGTCGCCGGCATAGTCAGCCAGCTTCAACATATTATCATCGTCTGGACGTCACTGAGAGCGAAACTTTAATAACCAGGGAATGTAACCTTTCCAAAACCCATAAAAACGAAAGCAAAATCCGAAAAGCAGAAATTGTTGTTTCCAGTTGTAAGAGTTTTCATGTTTAATCAATGAATGTACCTACGATGTTCCAGTATAAAGATATAAAGTTACCAGAGAAAGGTGTACAAATCTAATTACAGTTTACGGCGACACGTTCTGAATAGCGAATAACGGCACCCTGCAAAGGTACAAGAACGGAAAGGATGATAATAATAAAATTGCGCTAAATTGTATTTATTACATCGATTTGTGTTACGAGTAGTTGAAGGTAAGAATACGTGAGAGCTTGTAATGTGTCTAGTGTTCAGAAACTTTGACATCATTATTGTTCTGAAACAGCGCTAAAAGCTAAATAATGTATTTACTCTGAAATTCGCAAAGAGAACACTTGACATAAAACACCACCGCGGAAACTTCATCAAGCTTGATAAATAAACTTCCGTCTTTCATCCGCTATCCTCGTTTGGGATAACAAATCCTCCAACGACGAAACCATTACCGCTCAAATATCTCAAATTTAAAATCGCCCTGAAGAAATATGCTCTGTATTTTTCAGAGGGCGATAAACAAGATTAAAAAACGGCGAGAAGTGGGCGAATCTAGATCGTAAATCTCTGGAATCTTGGCGAGGTTGGCCCTAATAGCTTATCGTAGTACACCTAGGTCATACTTATTAGATAATAGCTTAGGACTACATTAAAGTAGGTTTTATATCCGATTTTTTTCGCGAAATCTCTACAGCTGATTTGATTGTAGTGGCTTTATCTGATGTAAAACCTCATCATTACCAAGAAAGATACAAAGCGTTAGCAACATCGGGCAATCCCAGATCAGACTTAGTCTTGTAAAAATACAGATTGATTGTTTCCCCTCACAACAAAAGTAATTATTATTCGAACTCATTCGCAATAATAGAAAACGTATTCACAAGATTGAAAGTGCATAATTCGACAAGTCATCGTTCTGTTCGCCTTTGCCTTTCCAACTTGTGAGTTTTTGGTTCGCTCAGTCAACTGAAACTCAAGTACTCGGTTATTATCTTTAGACAAAATCTACAAAACGGAACATACTACTATATAATTCAGCAAACTCCACCCCGAAAACGCGACTAACAGCATTAGATGTGAACACAGATGCAGCCCAAAACATTCCACCACAAAGCGACAACAAAACAACATCAGAACCGGCTTTATGAATAACAGATTGGGCTGAAGTAATACTGTAAGCTCTGGAGGACGCTGAGACAAAGTTAGACGTGAAGTGAAACTGATTGTGCGGTTGTTAAGTATGCGGTAACTTTCAGTTTTACTGGAGACCTTGCGGTATCGCAAGGTTATGGGAGGACAAAGGTTGAAAGACAAAGGATACTAATTTACGCTTAGAGAACAAGATGCATTTTATGAGAGACGAGTAAAAAGAATTCAAGTTTGTATTACAAAAAAAAAACAAAGTAACATGAGATAAATAAAAGAAATTAAATTTAATATAATATTACGAACTTTAATTATTTTTACTTATCTTCTACAAAAACTATGTAATCCCCTAAAAATCACCTCGATTACGCCAGTTATTGTAGTGATCGGACTCTTTGTAGAATCCGCCTGAGGAAGTATCATACCTTTGCCAGTATTGCCAAATAGTAATGTGAATACATTACTGTAACCTGGTTTGAAAGTAGGTAATGTAAAGCATAATAAGCATCTTATATCGGAATATTCCGATCTGTCACCCTGTTCTGTCCCCACAGGGTGACAGAACGAACAAAAAAGTTTGATCTGTCCCCTTTTCACGATAAGGGGGACAGTTCGAACTTTATTCACCTCCTTAATGTTCTATCTGTCCCCCTATCGTCATTAGGGGGACAGATAAAACAATTTAATTCCTGTTTGTCCCCAATATAATTAAATAAAGATATTGTATATTCTTTATAGTAAATTGAAATAAAAGACAAAATGTTTTGATTTATAATCGCCTTTATTTACAACCATAAATTATTTTAAATTTTTCCTTTACTTCTCTAACAATTATCAGTCTCATAAATTACGAACTTACTAACATCCCGAATATCAATCAACATATCACATAGATAATCAAAGTAGATATTTTACATGTTACAATCAGCCTTCTGATTTGATTTGCTAACCTAGTTCTACATATATGACAACTTGACTATAAAACTATAAGTTGTAAATAAACTCAAAACTTAAACAAACTTATTTTTTTTTTTAAATACTGTTAAATAAAATAGCTATCTTAATTTCTCCAATAAATGACCAACTGTGATTTCACCAGCTACAAACTGCTTTTGACAATTATTTATATATTCGTCTTTCAGAATATTATTTTTGTGCGATTATTTGAGATCGGAGACAATTGGTTTTGGATTTGTTGTGATATGACTCTATAAAAATCTGGGTCCATTTGTAAAGTAACTAACAGCATATTTATGTTGGGGCTCTTTTTGCCGACTGCGTTATTTAATGCATGGTGCCAGCCCTCTAAAAAAACAGTGCAAGTAATATTAACCTTTGTTAAAGATTAGAGCCGGTATTCGAAAAATATAGCCCATAAGTGGAATTTTTACTTTTGTTGTCATTTGTAGTAACTAGGTTAGCAAATCAAATTAGAAGGCTGATTGTAACATGTAAAATATCTACTTTGATTATCTATGTGATATGTTGATTGATATTCGCGATGTTAGTAAGTTCGTAATTTATGAGACTGATAATTGTTAGAGAAATAGAAGAAATATTTACAATAATTTATGTTTGTAAATAAAGGCGATTATAAATCAAAACATTTTGTCTTTTATTTCAATTTAGGTTTGCATTACTATAAAGAATATATATATTTATTTAATTATATTGTGGACAAACAGGAATTAAAATGTTTTATCTGTCCCCCTAATGACGATAGGGGGCAGATAGAACATTAAGGAGGTGAATAAAGTTCGAACTGTCCCCCTTATCGTGAACAGGGGACAGATCAAACTTTTTTGTTCGTTCTGTCACCCTGTGGGGACAAAGCAGGGGGACAGATCGGAATATTCCGATAGGAATGCCGAATACCTAAAATGAATCGTTCATATAAGTACTTGCGTTCATCCATTTTGGACCGCAAACCCAGTAATCCCCTGTATTATGGAAATGAAATGAGCGAAACCCTCGTTAGTCTCATTACATAAATCCCACAAATACTGCTGATAAGCCTATCACGTTATACTGAATTTCGAAGCAATGAGCTGAAAGTTACAAAAATACATAATTTATTTTAATATTAAAATGAAAACAAACGTTTTTAGAAAATAAAACTAAAATGTAAAAAAAAACAATTAGTTTGAATTAACGATATTGTGACTGACATGACATAAAAATATGAAATCATCGTAAAAAAGCAAAAAGTTGAATTATTAGGTTTTCTATAAAACGCTTACTTTTAAACTTTTTTTTTATTATTAGTCCTGAAAGGTTTACTGCATTGTTATCGGTTCTTGGCAAAAATGCGAAATTTCAAATTAATTGGTCACGTCGTTTTGAAAGGGGTGAAAATCGCGTTTACATAGATATACAATATGTAAGTTTATTTGAAAATGGCTGCAGATTAATTTCTAAATACCGTCAGATAATAATCCAACAACGTTTGATTGCAAACTAACCTAACCTACGGTTTATAGGATAATATTCTACGCGTTTGTAATCTGCCGGTGACAATTCTACAGTGACATAATATACATAGCAAGCTTATCAAATCGTGTTAAAAAGATGAATACAGTTCACGATACCGAGGTACAAGAAAACTGGTTTCATTGGCCGGCGCTGAACGGACTGCGGATGCCACTATTGTACCTCGACATCCGTTCGTCCGGGCGAGACCGGCTCAAAGCCGATTGGCAGAAAATCGAACGACAAGCTTTACGGAGCGCTTGTTTAATTTTGCTGCAATGTCGCATTTTTAAAAGGTTTGCAGGAAAGAGAAAATCAGTTCTGAACGTATGCGAGGACATTGTCAGTTCTGATATCAAAGGTACCGTTGGTAAAGGATTTATGCTACAAAAGGAAAAAAATATTTAACAGCAAAGATATTTAATTTATAATCTTTGGTGTTAACTCCCTCCATTCATCGGATAACATGATACATGAAACTGCACAGAAATATCGGGAAACGGACCACTATATAGTAAATATCAGTGTAGTATAATCAACTCACTTTATGTTCATACAGCAGAGCTGTCTTTGGGTCTTCTCTCACAAAGAAAGATTCAAGCCCATTAAAAAAAAATTTGAAGTGAAAACTTCTTTAGGCGCGCCTAGACAGATTTTTCGTGAGCTGTAAATCGAATTCTACCGTCACGCTCGGTATGATAAGAAACCTTCGGGTAAATTCGGGATCCCGGCCATTGGCCATCTAGAAATGCGTCAGCCAATGAGAAATGCTGAAAGAGCGTGGCCTGGCATCATGGCATGGCCATCTAGAAATGCATCGGCCAATGGGAAATGCTGACGCATTTCTAGATGGCCATGCCATGATGAACAGGCAACACCCTTCTGAATTATAAGTTTTCACTTCTATCGGCAATTCCTATGACTGCCAATTTTTTTGGAACAAGCCGGTTTCCTGACCAAGTTGTACATATTTTTTTATTTAACCTCGGTCCCACTGCTGGGCAAAGGTCTCCTCCAATCCTCTTTTCATGGTACATCTGCGCTACAAAAAATAGAGATACAAGCGGGTTTTGAACTTCCGACAACCGTGAGATTGTGAAATCGAACGTTATCACCACAATGCCACTACGGCTTCTAAATATCCTGTATTTTGTAATATTAACGTATGATATTCAAATTCTGTGAACACTGGCTTATCAAACAAGCGTTCTATGACATTGAAAACGAGTTTATGAAGTTAAAACGGATTTCATGACAGCACATAGCTGTACATTTTACTACTAATCTGACATATTTCTTATGATATTGCTTCATATTTTAATTATTTAATCAGTTTGACATTATATATATTTAATTGTAATTTAAATTATTATGTTACTTGTTACGTGTAAAACAATATTTTTTATTTTATTGACATGTACAGAGAGTATGAAATAAATCAGCAGGAGTATGAGCTGAAGATATACCAAATAAATAATAAATATTGATGGACAATTCACACACAACGCTATCTGACCCCAAACTAAGCATAGCTTGTATGATGGCGGCCAGATAGCTGATATAATACTTATATAGTTTTTTAAATACATACTTATTATACGTAGAAACATCAAAATGCACTTCAGTAACCAGAGCGTAGTAAACATCGCAGTCAAAGACCTGTATAAAATAAATGGTATCATTCATCTAGTCCCGAGACTCCCATTTACGTGACAAACAATCCAGATACTATAACAAGGGCATTCCTCTTGGCACGAGAATTAGCATCGAATGCATTAGACGTGTCTGGAGAACTGGAATGTACTCTTAGACGTGCATTCATTGGTAAACAATATCACTGTTCTTGTGTATACAAAAAGAAACTTCGAAAGTTGAATGGAACTTTTGTATGATGAGATGATACGCACAAGCTACTTGGCGGTACCTGATAAAAATATCGTACTTCCTCCTCAAATGTACTCTGCAATTTCTACACGTCCTGACTTAGTCTACGAGTCCTGACTTAGTACTTTCTTTTATAAGGAACCGGCTACATTTCCTTTACGATCAAGTCAGTAAACAATTTTCTTCGAAACACAGATTTGTCTTTAGTAAGAATACTGTGTGAGAAACGTCAAACTGTTTAATTGCGATTCATTAGTAAATATTATTTCACTGTACTGCCCCCCTTATACTAGTAATAGAACAAGTCAACGCGATTGGGATGAATTGTTGTCATTATACGATAGAAAAACGTTAATTTTAGGTGATTTCAACGCACACCATGCAAGTTGGTCGTACAAGACTGATACCCGCGGACAACAAATCTATGACGCTTTAATTGATTGTAATTTTATACCTCTACATGACGGGTCACCAACTAGAATTCAAGTGGTAAATAATCAACTGCGAGAAACCTCACCAGATATATCTTTTGTTTCCACAGACATAGCTACCAAGTACAACTGGAAGGTCACGAACGAATCTCTTAACAGCGACCACTTGATATTAAAAATTTCAACAGAAAACACTTCAAACATAGGGCACATATTAAAAAGAAACTATAAAAAAGCAGATTGGGTATCTTATTGTACGTACTTAGAAAATATTCTGTCAGAGCTACAATTACCAGACGATCCTCAGACTTCATATGACCTATTTGTGGGTGAAATGAATAAAGCCGCTGACCTACATATACCTTACATAAAGATTAATCAGAACCCTAGTAACAACTTTGTACCTAAACCTTATTGGACCGCGGAATTGTCAAAAGCTGTAGCTGAGCGCCGTTTGGCACTTCGAACATTTAGGAAAAACCCCATCCCAGCAAACTTAATTATTCTTAAAGATAAAATTAGGAATGCACAAAAATTAATTCGCCAATCAAAGAGTAAGTCATTTCAAAAATTTTGTACATCTATTGATTCTGCGGCAACATCTAGTGAAATGTGGAAGCGAATGAAATGGTTAAAAGGCTACAACAATAACTATAATAGGTACATAGATAGCGATCGTCTTCAATCCTTGTTGATCAGCTTAACACCCGATTCAGTCCCGCCGCAAAAGCCAGTTTTTTCATCCACAAATATCGCATTAGAGGTTCCAATTACTATTCACGAATTAGAAAACAGCATAAAGATAACTGATACGGCGCCCGGTGCAGATAAGATTTCTTTTTCAATGATTAAACATTTACCTGCCGCAGGTAAAAACATGCTTCAGTTATTATTTAACCGGTTTCTTACTCGAGGATTTGTACCTAAACAATGGCGCGACATACAGATAATAGCTATCCCGAAAGCCGGTCGCAACCCAATGTTGACCGAGTCACTGAGACCCATATCGCTGATATCATGCTTGTGTAAAGTATTTCATTTAATAATCACTAAACGACTGGAATGGTTCTTAGAAAGTAAACACTGTTTTTCTGACAATACAGTGGGTTTTAGAAAATCTAAATCCTGTTTGGACAATCTATGTTATTTAGTGACCAAATTACAAAGTAGTTTGAGTAAAAAACAGTTTTCGCTGAGTTGCTTTATTGACATAAATAATGCTTACAATAATGTTGACATAGGACAGCTCTTGCACATTCTAAATGGCCTTGATGTAGGTGCAAAATTATGCGATTATTTGTGGAATTTTCTTATCTGTAGAAATTTAAACATTAGAATAGATAACAACAAAAACATTAGTAGGTATACTCGTCAGGGCTTAGCACAAGGCTGTCCAACAAGTTGTCTTCTATTTAACGTAGCAACTATTAGAATTTGTCAACAAATTGATAACGTGTACATATCGCAGTATGCTGACGATTTCGTCTTGTTTCACGGTGGAAACAATTTGAAAAATACTCATTCTAAACTACAAAAAGCTCTAAATTACTTTTCCAAAGAACTAAATTTTATAGGATTAGAAGCTTCACCACTCAAGAGTAAACTGTGTCTATTTACTAGGAAAAGAAAACATATGACTAATCGTATTAATCTGAAGATCAATAATACGCCCTTAGAAGTGGTAGATTCCGTTAAATATCTTGGTATTTGGCTCGACCGCTCGTTGAGGTGGGGGAAGCACATCAACGAGCTATGTCAAAAACTGAGCGATCGCATCAAATTATTTAAAGTTCTGTCAGGCCCGGGGTGGGGGGTTCACCCTAAACACTTACGACGTCTTTACATCTCTTTGATTCGAAGTAGGCTAGATTATGCAAGTTTTTTATACGGAACCAGCTGTAACACTCATTTAAATAAAGTAGACAGATTACAAAACCAAGCGATGCGCGTCATAGGTGGTTACATTAAAACAACCCCCATTCATGTAATGGAAGTAGACCTACAGCTTCAACCGATGCATATTCGAAGGATGTACTTAGCGGGAAAATACAAACTTAAATCTAGTTCTCTTGATAATAATCCAGTTCACTCAGCCTTAGATGAATTATTTAATTTAAAAGACAAACCATTTTGGCAGGGCAAACAACTACCCCTGTTAATTACGCTACATGACTTCCTTAAAGATACGTCTGTACATTCTAGCTCAACACTGGAAATGTTTTCCCTCAGAACCTGGTTAAGCCACATAAATCTCAGCAACGTCATTACATATATCCCAATGACTAGAGCTAAACGTCATTATAATATAGCGGAAATGGTTAATATATGTACCGAAACCCTTGCAAAATACAGTGATTTTTATAGAATATTCACCGACGGTTCCAAAGAGGTTGACAATAGTGGGGCGGCCTTCTTTGACGATATAAATAACCAAAGTATAAAATTCAAAATTAACTGTAACATCTCGATTATGCATGTGGAACTCATTGCTATAGCGGAAGCTTTATCTTACATTGAATCCATAAATCACAATAAATTTGTCATTCTGACTGATTCAAAAAGCGCACTCCAACACCTGGCTCGCTGCACTTCGACCTTTCGAGGCACACCGATCGCCTATGCCATTATAAACTCGATCTTAGATTTGTTATCACAGTCTAAGGTGGTGAAATTACAATGGATTCCATCACACGTAAGCATAGCTGGCAATGACGTAGCCGACAGGTTAGCCAAAGAAGCTTGTAGCGAAGGCATTGAGTTTCACATACTTCCCACGTATAATGACCGCATTTACATAATTAAAAATATGTGTCGCGATTTATGGCAAGAATATTTTGATAAAAGGTCTAAAGACAAAGGTATTTGGTTTAAAACTATCCAGCCACAGCCACTACACGCCCCCTGGATTAATGACAGCCAGCTCTGTAGACAGGATCTAGTTCTGCTGCTGCGACTCCGTGCCAGGCACCTCCCGCTGAATGCGTTCGCGCACCTCATGCGCAAAGTGGAATCTCCACTTTGCTTCGACTGCCAGAGAGTGGAAGACGCCTATCATATTTTGATGGAGTGTGTCCGAAACGAAGCTGCACGACGCCTATTGTTTAACGACAGTTCCATTGGATTATGTAACTCATACCTATCTTGTCCAACATCGGATATTGTTAAAAAAATTATAAACATGACAAAACTAGGCCTAGCCACTAGAACGAACCTTCTCTGATTTTCTAGTGTTTGTGTTTTATAGTATGTAGAAGTGTGTGAATATATCCAATTCTTAAGTCTAGTAGTAAGTAAATCATGTATCAATTAGCGCGGCATTTTCGCAACGCGAAAAAGCGCTTTAATAAAGATTAAAAAAAAAAATATATATATATTTTATTTTATTAACATGTACACAGAGTATGAAATAAATCAGTAGGAGTATGAGCTGAAGATATAAATAAATAATAAATATTGGTGGACAATTCACACACAACGCTATCTGGCCCCAAACTAAGCATAGCTTGTATGATGGCGGCCAGATAGCTGATATAATACTTATTATATAGTTTTTTAAATACATACTTATTATACGGAATGAAAACCGGTCGATTCTGTGTATTCGCATTGTACATTACCTGTAATTTTTTGAGAATATCTTTCAATGGTACTCGACGAAGTATGGTTACAATGAAAAGTGGAACAATTATTTTCATGTATTTTAGTGCAGAAGTATGTGGGGTTTACCCACTAACTGTAATCAGAAGTATCACCGTCACAACAAGTATTTTAAATCTATCTTCGAGTTTAATATTGTTGTACGGAAAAGTAATTCAAGTTCTACTCCAGTACCATACAGATTTAGTACATACTTACATTGAAGCCACTTACTGTAAGAAGCAATATGGAAGTGTTCGTAAACGAACTAATATTTATCAATATATTAATTTGCTGAGCAACATAAAACTAGGTAGTTGTTTACTATTACTCACCGGTACTGTAAGGCTCCTAACATTCCATAGGTATTCCCGTATGATAATCACGGGAAACTCTGCTGACAACGGTGGATGTAATGTGATTTGTTTTGCACTCGGACACACACGCACGATTCAACCACACTATCACAAAATAATTGCGCTGTTTTTATATTTTCACAAAAAAGTGCGTTGCGAAATTATTGGATGGGCGTCTCGCCGCAGTAAATGCCGGACGGAACTAAATGCGAATCCTTATCAGTTGGCTATCCTTGCCTGCTCAATGCAGTTTTTAGCTGTAGATATTATGCATATAATCTACGCTAATACAAAATTTTTAAACAGAGATGAATATATTACATTTATGGGTACATTTATTTTAACACTTGAAATTCTAAAATGATTGACAAGCAATTGTTGGAGGAACTGGATAAATTGGAGGTAATAAAGGCAAAATTTTGTTTTATTCCCGAAATGTGTGCAAATTACCTAGGACTCGATAGTAACCAACAAAAGTTTACAATACTAACGCAAAATATGCGAAGTATACGGGCTAACTTTAAGTACCTGCAAGTGTATTTATCTAGACTTAAGTTCCTTCCTAGCCTAATCATTCTTACAGAGTGTTGGACCGATAGTGCATTCAGTGGAATTCACTTGGATAATTACATGTGTAATTTTTCGAAGAGGTCACTTAACCAAAACGATGGTATCGTAGTTTACTCTAAAATAGGCCTGGAGGTGAAGGTAACTGAGCCACTTTTCATGGACGCAAATTGTATGGTAATCGACATAGGGGGGGAGTATTCAGTGGTGGCTATTTATAGGTCGCCTTCCAAATATAATATCACAGATTTTATCAGTTCACTAGACTCAGTTATGGCCTCACTTACTAGAAATACAGCTGTAATTTTGGGCGACATGAACATTGATATATCCCTGGAGACTAGAGATGCTCGTGCTGAGGAGTATCTTGAAGTGTTATCGAGCAATGGTTATTTACCGAGTCACCAGTGTCCAACTCGTTACAATAGCTGCATTGACCACGCATTTGTCAGATCCTCTTTTCCATCGTCCACTGTTGTTTGTGCATCTGGTATTAGCGATCATGACTCGGTTCTGCTTAGTTTTCACTCGAAACCTCTTAAATATATCAGAGAAAGCAAAGTTGTAACCAAATTCGACTATAATGAAATAGCCAAGGACCTAGAAAAAATAGAATGGTCTGAATTCTATAAAAATAACGATGTCGATTCAGCCACAAGACAGCTGGAAGAAGTGATAAAATCCGCTGTGGAGCGACACAAAACCATACACCCAATATGCAATTCTAAATACATAAGAAAAGATTGGATAACACCTGGACTTCTCAAATGCATGCGGAAAAGAGACCTTTTATATAGAATCAGCAGAAAAAATCTAAACGACATTAAAGCTGCAACTAAATATAAAGCCTATAGAAACATCTGCAACAATATATTACAAAACCTGAAAAATGCTCACGAGAGAAGCAAAATTGAAAATTGCAACGGAGACAGCAAAAAGCTCTGGGATACTCTGAAAGATATGTGTAATCTTAAACCAGAAAAAGCAAACAATACCAATCTATTAAAGACAGGCGAAAGCCCAAGCGATGCTATAAACAACGCAAATCAATTCTTTGCCACTATTGGCGAATCACTTGCAAATAATATATTAACGGATTTGAATATGACTGAGGAAGATCTAGTAAAGCACGTTAAGCTCCCAAACTCTCCTTCCAGCTCTTTCTTCTTAGCCTCCACCAACGCTTCCGAAATAGATGGAATCATTGCCAATCTCCAAACAAAATCTGCGCCGGGAAATGATGGAATTAGCAATCATTTACTAAAACATTGTAAACATGCACTTGCTGCACCAATTGCTCACGTTTGCAATTTAAGCTTGGATAGTGGGCTGGTCCCGGCACAATTCAAGCAAGCCAATGTTTGTCCCATCTTTAAAGCAGGAGACTCAAAAGAAGTTTGCAATTATCGACCCATCTCACTACTAGGTTCGATCTCAAAAATATTGGAGAAGGTTGTAAACAAGAATTTAATCACCTACCTTGAAAAAAATAACATTCTCTCAAGCAACCAATTTGGATTTCGATCTGGTAGATCAACGGAGGACGCCGTCATAAATCTCGTTGACCATGTTTCAAAGACCCTTGACTCGGGACGCAAATGTGTTGGAGTCTTTTGCGATTTAGCTAAGGCCTTCGATACGCTCAGCCGCAAAATACTGGTGAAAAAGCTTGAAAAAATTGGTATTCGTGGTGTGGCTCTGAAATGGTTTCAATCTTACCTGACCGATCGTACGCAAAAGGTTAAAGTTGGAGATATGAGTAGTAACCAGATGAAAATAACATTTGGGGTGCCGCAGGGAAGCGTTTTAGGCCCAACACTCTTCTTGATATATATAAACGATTTATGCAACATCACACTTAGTCAGGCGAAATTGTTCACATTTGCTGATGATACAGCAGTAATATTTGATGGAAGTGATTGGGAGGACGTCAGTAATCAAGCAAACAGCGGCCTCAGACAAGTAGTACTTTGGCTGAATTATAATCTACTCACTATAAATGCCCAGAAGACCAAAATCATTGCTTTTAGAGTTTCAACTCGCAGCAGTCCAAGCGAAACTCTACGTATAAAACTTCACACCTGTCAGAGTATAGATGGAGCTGAGTGTGATTGCCCAGTGCTGGGTCAAGAAAAGAGCATTAAGTACCTGGGAATTCATATGGATGAGGTTTTGTCGTGGACCAAGCAGATACATAGCGTTAAGGGCCGTATAAGAAAATTGCTTTTTGTTTTTAAAAGACTTAAAAGTATTGCCAGCCATAAAGTAATAAACCTGGTGTATACATCACTCTGCTTGTCAGTGTTAAATTACTGCATTATTGCATGGGGTTCCGCTTGCATAAGCCACCTGCTGCCATTAGAGCGGGCACAGAGGGCTGTTTTGAAAGTTGCATACAACAAACCCTATATGTTTCCAAGCGAAACACTGTACAAAGAGACAAAGCATTTGACGGTGAGACAACTGTATGTAATGGCAGTAGCGCTGCGTTTTCATCGAACTGCACTTGCTTCGCAGTCCAACATACTCCAAGGCTCCAAACCCAGGCGCACTCCAAGGTGGGCAGTTTTGAGAACCAAACTGTTGGTTGGACAAAGAGCTTACAGTTATCGGGGAGGTTTCATTTATGCAAAATTGAATGGAAAATTGGGCATACTAAGGAATTCCAAATTCATATGTAAGAGTAAAATAAAAACATTCTTGAACAGTATAAATATAAAAGAGACTGAGGAGCTTCTACGGATTAGTTTCTAATCGGTACTATGTGTTTCTGATAAATAATCACTAACATACAAAAAAAAAAAAAAAATATATATATATATATCATGCATACATACATGCTGAAATTATGGTCTATCGACTGGTATCACTGTATGGTTATGGTGTTTGTGTGTGTCCGTGTGCGAGCATATTTATTTCAGTGTACGCGCATCCAATGTGTGAGGGTGCAAATCTAACTGTGTGTACGTTCTTTTGTTTGTGTATATACCTAGTTATGCCGTGTGTACCTATGTTAATATCTCGGCCAGTGAAGGGTCGTGTTTTCTGATTTTAATTCCTATTTTGTACTAATTAATATCAAATTTCCAATTATCTCATAAATATATATATATATATATATATATAAGGTATATATATTATTTTTACGTTCGGACTACTGAATAAGCATCATATTTCTCCGCACCACGAAGAGCACTAGTCATCGCGACACAGGGAATCCTAATGCGATGACTAGTGACTATTAACATGTAACTGTCACAATGCTGATTTAGTGCTATTATTTAAGCTATAATTATAATTGAATGCAATTGGAAAGTATTGACTATATTAGAAATGACTTCGACTTGACTACTAATTGACCATGTACATATATGGTAATTGTAACATAGTTTCGAGCATAGTGGGGATGTTGGCATTTTCAAAAAAAAAAAAAAAAAAAAAAAAAAAAATACGTATAAACACCCAAACACAATATATCGAGAGGTATTCTGTTGGAGATAAACCGGGGACTGTAGTAACATCAAAATGCACTTCAGTAACCAGAGCGTAGTAAACATCGCAGTCAAAGACCTGTATAAAATAAATGGTATCATTAATCTAGTCCCGAGACTCCCATTTACGTGACAAACAATCCAGATACTATAACAAGGGCATTCCCCTTGGCACGAGAATTAGCATAGAATGCATTAGACGTGTCTGGAGAACTGGAATGTACTCTTAGACGTGCATTCATTGGTAAACAATATCACTGTTCTTGTGTATACAAAAAGAAACTTCGAAAGTTGAATGGAACTTTTGTATGATGAGATGATACGCACAAGCTACTTGGCGGTACCTGATAAAAATATCGTACTTCCTCCTCAAATGTACTCTGCAATTTCTACACGTCCTGACTTAGTCTACGAGTCCTGACTTAGTACTTTCTTTTATAAGGAACCGGCTACATTTCCTTTACGATCAAGTCAGTAAACAATTTTCGACGAAACACAGATTTGTCTTTAGTAAAAATACTGTGTGAGAAATGTGGTGTATATTTGTTTATCTCAAATCACAGTTTTAAATTCTGCAACGTAGTTGGCAAGGACTACGTGATATAGTAAACTATAATACTCCGTTTCTAGTGTTAATTACGGGGAATGGCTTCACTTCTGGCAGCAACGTTTATATAACGGTGACCCATTAACCTCCATGAGCGCTCCTGTGGGACCCATCCCGACAATGAACGTATATCATTTTGGATTTGCCCAAATCGGACAAACGTTTACTTTGTGTAACCGCAAAGATCTACGAGGGATTTTCTCGAATTCAGCGCTATGTTTGCAGAAATCTTTAGAAGGTTAGTAAAAACTCGTGTGTGAATCTATAGAATTGGATGTATCTTACCTGTTTGTCCATACGCGAATATACAGGCGTTGTAACCCTCGAATGCATTGTCGAGAATATCTCTGCCGAGGCATTCGAATACTGTCTTCTGTGACGCAAAGTCCGGCAGCCCCGGGTCCAAGGAGTAGAAGCAGTGGTCGAACGCAAAGGTCTTTGGTTGTTTTCTGTCGACAAACAAAAATAAACTCATTATACTCTGAAGTTTCATGAAATTAAGGGCATGTTTTAAATGAATAATGGCGCATAATGGAAATAAACCTTTGTGTCCTTGTTAATCCAGGGTCAAACAGGCGTCGGTTTTGCGGTCTTTACAAACGGAGCGAGCACGCAACGGACATTTTGAATTTTAAGTAATTCTGTAATATTTGTTGCAAGATTAATTTATTTTTATGAAATTTCAGGGCGACGGCATTGTCTCAAGAGGCAACAAGTGGGCGTAAGGGCGCTCCGCAATTCTGCTGTGTTTTGCACGCACCGTGACACGAAACACATTACACGGATCGTTAACCACGTCAGTACACTGCAGAATTTAAATAAGACCATCGATAAAGGTTAACATCGAATAGTCTAACATAAAGGTGACAAAAGCCCTGACATGATCGGGCTATTTTATGAAATTTTGATAGATCATCTCCTTTTTTTCTGCGTTCATTGAACCGTGCTAGATATTATGTGATAAGCAACGTGCGCGACAAAGCAAAAGATAAAAATCGATCGGATCTGATCTGATAAACAAAACCCAAAAAAAAAATCGTTTTATTGCATTGTACTAAAACAATGTTTCTTATGACAATTTCCATAAGGCTTCTGTACTCCTAAAATAACACGAAAACAAAGAATGAAAATGGGAAAATGCTGTAAGTTCGTTCAACCCCATAAATACGACTCTCGGGCCAAGGAGATCCCATGAATTGAATTTATTGATCTAATCACTTTTTTGGCTGTGAATCTAGCTCTACGGACGAAGGTGAACGACTCTTTGTAAATGAAAGTAGAATACTCAGCAACTACAGCATGGCATCGAGTTAAACCGAGAGCTAGCTAATAAAAGTTTCAGGCTGTGCCCCTATCATTGATTTATGTCCAAATGTTTCGTTCTGCCAGGACACTGGCATGAACATTTCTGAAGGTTCGATATTTGCAATGATTTGTTTTTAAAATGTATTTTTCAATTTGAAACTAGTTACCGTACAACACCTCACGTAGATAATAATGACATAATAAAATTGCAATAGTATATCACCAGCAACTTGTAAGTGACGATCCAGTCCACGATGGGGCGTGTTATTCATCCAGAAAAAAACCCATTTACTCTCAATTTGAAGGCACCAAGATTGTAAGCATCAGGAAAAATTCACTCAAGCAACACATTCCACAACCTAAACGTTCTTATCAAAGATAACACTCTTACCACTTCACTTCACTATCCTCAGCAAAGGGCGATAACAAGTTAAGAATGACGATGATCTACACGGATAATTCGATTAAAAAAAATTCTATGATTAACATTTATTACAAAATGTTTTATTTTTGTTAACAAGCGAACTCGACGCGACCCTGAAACATTTTAATCAATTACATAAAAGCTGCCGAAGACGGAGGTAAAAATTTACGAATCCAAAATAAACGGTATTTTTACAAGTTTTGCTCGTTTTTACCTGTTTTCGAAAAGCGATGGCAATGACCCCGCATGCGTATGACATCATCTACAGCTGATTCATATTTTACAACAGACCTTTTTAGCTGTTTGTTGGTAAATTTAGATCAAGGCTGCTACAAACAAAGATGATTTTATATAAATAGCAATTAAACCAAGAACTGCTGGTGTGTTAATTGTATTTAAACAAGGTCAATTAGGAATTCAATAACTCAGCACGTCTATTACAGCGAAAATACTAATGCTAATGTTTTAATCGCCTTCAAAAAATTATTATTATATTTGCAATCTTTCGGAATGTTTTTTATGTATGTACATATTTTAAGCAGGTACTCGAAGACGACTGATCCGATTTGAAAATACTTTTATTGATCCATATACTGTTCATGTCCGTCATGTTGTTAACATTTTTAGTTTATTGTTTTAATTTTTAAATTTACTATAAAATACGTAGCCCAATTAACATTTGAATAATAATAATACAATTAATTTGAAATAAACATTGCAGGCATCGATTATATTTTTGATTATTATACCGATACTTCGCTTTCTCATTGGAACAGTGCGTTTAGTTGGCCTACCTATATTATTTGGTTTCACAGTTGGTTTTTAAAAAAGTAGATTGTTTGGAATTTTAGAGAAAAATAGATTCATTAAAGCAAATTTTATTTGCTTTGTATGGACACATATAGTGCGACCTTTTATCGTAAACAACGATAAAAGATCGGACTACACTTATCTCTCAGACTTAATTAGTATTTTTTAGATATAAATACCCACTCAAAAGCACAATAACAACTCCATTAAATCTTAATTTATTGAACTTTTAAGAGTGTAAGGGTAAACAAACCGAGCACAAACTTTTGACTTAAAAATATTAGATTACTAGCAGCGCCCCGCGGTGTTACCCGCGTAGTTACCGTTCCCGTTGTTTTTTCGGGATAAAAAGTAGCCTATGTGTTCTTCCAAATTATACTATATTATATGTGTTCCAAATTTCAGGCCGATCCGTTCATACGTTAGGACGTGATTGAGCAACAAACATCCAAACATCCATACATTGACATTTATAATATTAGTAGGATAGATATATGATAATAATTACATTCCTCTCGTAGTCGGCACTCGGTTTTACAGCATCTATTAATTTTTTAACGCAACATGAAGCGTCGTAAAAAATAACAATTTCCTACGTCGTAGATCAGTGTTTGAGAACGCGCCTTGCCATAAAACTGTGGAGCCTCATAGTCTCTGAGGGCAGTTCACACACCTCTTTATGTTTGATCCGTCTTTGAAGTTTACTGCTCACTGAATTGTTTGAATAACAATAAACTTACGAACAGAAGGTAAGAAAAGTGGGAATAAAATTGTGTGTGAGGATAATCTGGCATTACTGAGAATAATACAAATGATGGCATAAAGACCTGAGTGGCGAGAATTTAGTAACAGCATAAGCAGCCCAATAAATGTTCCCACTGCTGGGACTCGGGGCCTACTTTCGCAAGGAGAGAGTCAAGGCCATAATCCACCACGCTAGTTCGCATGCGGGTTAGTGAGTGACACATGACCTCGAAAGATTCGGTGGGGTTTTTCACTGTTTTTTTCTTCAACTTTCTAGGTTAGCAATATTACGCACATGACTTCGAAAAGACAGTGGTGCGCGTGGGATTTGAACCCGTGGCTCCGGGGATGTACTAACTAAACAGCTATCGCCATCTAGTACGTAGTTGGGAACTACTTTTGATTTCTAAAAGTGACACATCATCAAAATCACTCGCTTTCAACAAAGTAAACGACACAACTAATACCAATTTCAGAATCAGCCAATATTATAGAAGTTGGTCGCAATGCTGAACATTAAGTCTTTGTAGCTATATCTTAGTTTAGGTTTCTCGCAAACCCTGGACATTTTCACCGTTCCTCGGTGCTTCACCATAATTAAATATTCAATAATACATAATGATTCTGATCTAATTGTAATCTCACTTTAGCTAAATCACTAATGCACTAAAACCATTTACATTACGTGTTAAGCGGCTTAATGGTACGCGGGAGACAATAATTCAATTGAGTTAATCGGTGTGCGAGACATATATAAAGATTAGAGAGGCATTATACTTACACGCGTAATGAAATTAAGTGTATGAGATAATTATTTTTGCAGAAAAAACATGTCTAGCCCTCTATTTATGCCTAATCCTTGCTAAGAAAAGAAATACGTGATTCTCAATGTCTATAATATTACTATACTAATGTTATATACATAAATGTGAACGTTTAAATCTTTAAAATAACTAGATAGATATTAGTGGACACTTTTTCACACAACACAATTAAATCCTTTCAACTCAACTCCTCGAAGGGCTATCCCTAGGCACGTCGGACGCCCAACGCCTAAACGTCCAACGCCCCAGGCCCTCGTGTGGAGACAGGATGCGAGCCCAGAGTGGCAACTCTCCAGGCTTGCCCCCGTGTCCGCTTCCGCCTCAGTGAAGGCGTGAGAGGTTCCCAACTCTCGCCCCTCAACTCACAGGATTTCTCACTGCCGAGAGACCTTCCACCTCACCTCTCACTGCGATGATGATCGGCAGCGAGAGCCCGCCCTCAACACCGCGATTAGAGATAGCCGCGGTTCCGCCTCTATGGCCGCATCGGGACCCTTGTCCTTCGTGGAGGACCCTCATCAGGATGACTTAGGAATTTTATTTGGCCGATATATCAGCCCAGTAACTTTCCCAAGTCTTCCAGTCCCCCTACCCAACCCCTACACGCACTGCTCAAGAGGGTGAGGAGCGCGTGTAGAAGTTCCCAGCCCCGGCCGGGATTCGCCATTACACAACAAAATGCCACCGAGACAAGTTGTTGTGTGATTCCCAGGTTAGGAGCGCGTGTAGAAGTTCCCAGCCCCAGCCGGGATTCGCCATCACACAACAAGATGCCACCGAGACAACTTGTTGTGTGATTCCCACGTGAAGGTCCCCGAGTCACGCAGCCCAACACCATTAAGCCCTAATCTAAGCAAAGTTTGTACTATGTAAGCCAGATATTATCTAATATAATACACATATAATTTGAAAAACTCATTTATGATACACTAATAGAGCATCTACGGTTTTACGCGCGTAGTTACCACTTCCATCATTTTCCCGCGGTAAAAGTAGTCTTAAAGTACTTAATCTGTTTTTTTTTTTCAGACTACAACTCTGTACTGAACATACAAATTTATTGAATAGTTTTTTAATGAAAGAATTAACAAAAATCCTTTTATACAAATTTTCGAGTTTACAATTAGCATATCATCTGTGCCAGATTTCGCGTTAATACTCGTAGTAGAACTAGAAGAGTAACCTTAGTTTCTGTCTTTGTTTTTCAAAATAGTGCACAGATTTCATAAGTTATCAACACAATCATCACATATCTAATTAAATGTTAATAAAGCTAAATATATTTAGATTCGATTTAACGAAACATAACACATCTGTTTTCACATTACGAACACAAAATGTTCTTTTCGGTCGCGTAAAGATAACTTAATGTACGAAGTTGGAATCAGTAAAGAAAGACCGTTTTCACCAATATTCCCACCGCCTCAAGCGAGAATTTGTTGTAGAGTTTCTGCGTTTACGTTTCCAATAAGTTTTGTATCATTAGCATTTTCTTGTTCAGAATTCCGATCGGGTTATTGGGTTATTCTAAAAGGTTTAATTTGGGATTGGAAGTTTTTTTTAGATATTTAACAGTGAGTTTTCTTTGAGAGAATCCACCAACCCGCCCTGGGCCAGCGTTGTGTATGGCCTTGACTCTCTCGTTGCGAGAGAAGGCCCCGAGTCCCAGCTGTGGGAACATTTAGTGGCCTATTTATGTACAATGAGTTTAAGAGCAAAAAATTGTGGTTCCGTTTCTATCAATACGACGCGAAACAGAGACGATTTTTATGTTTCCACTGTTAGGACTCAGAGCTCTCTTACAATGGCAAATAACGGGTTGGCAGTTTGGCAAGTTTTTTAAATATGTTTTTTAACGTGACGTTCTTCAGGCTTTATTCCCTCACCAAAGGTTCAATGTCAGTGTCGAAACCAAGCCACTTAAATCGCACGATGCAAACTTCTATCGAGTTCTCAACCGAGTTTAGACCTGCTTTCTACAAGTAGGTGTCACCTTTATCTAATCTATTCTGCATAATAGTCTGTGTTTAGGTTTGAAGTGGGTGTGTTCGCGGCGGTTCCTCATTAAAGTTATCGATCCAGTGAGTAACCTCACTTACGTCACTAGTTGGAAAGCTAGCGTTAGTCTTGAACACCTCGTTAATGTCACCGCGCGATACAAATTGCTTGAGTTTATGGATGCATAGTTTTTGCCCGCGATTTCGGTCGCGTATCATTAAAAAAAAAGACTCCAATAAGAATTCCTACATTTTCCGGGATATTAATTGTAAATATTCTAGACTAAAATGTGCATAACAAATTTAAATCAGTCCTATTCGTGTAGTCTTTCTGACGTTATTAATCAACAAACATCCAAACTTTTCAGATGTCAGATTATAATCTAACGGGTGACAATTTGACGCAAGAGATTGTAATCTTACAGCAGGTTAGGTTAGTTTCTAATCAGACTGTTTTTACAATTTTACAGTGCTATACAAAACACATACAAGTACCTACATCTACCAATACAAACGATCCAATAACCATCTTGAACTGAAATTTACAGACAAACTACTGTCTTAGGTCAAGACCCCTAACGGATCTGTCTAGAAGCTTGAAACTTAATCCAAGGGCCATTCAGCGTAAACGAGCACTAAGAAAACCATAAACTTAAGATTATTCACCCTAGTATCAAAACAAAAGAATCGAAAATCATATCTGGTAGAATCACTCGATAATAGTCTTTTAAACTATTTACTACCTCAACCCTTTGGGAAACACACGATAAACAAAACCAGTTAAAAGTTATGCTATTAAAAAGAGCATTAAATACGAAGGCCAAAGCCCTACCTTCAGTGACTGCGCCAATCCCCTAAAGTGGTATCCGCAGAACACGACATGGTAATTCCAATTCAATTTACAAAAACACTGCTTATTAGTGTAACATTAGAGTGCAATATACTATAGTAAAGGTATTTAAGTTATCCACGAAGGATGCAATATGTCTGAAACGTTGGGAACGTTACTCCATTTAGCTCAGTCGCCAAATGCCATCAATTTGTCAGGCCTGGACGGGACCGATCGTTTCCGTATAAAAATATCCGGAAAAATAAAATTAGCTCTTATTGCAATTGAAAATTGGCTGTTATTCAAATGCAAAAAAGTACATTTTAGCAACACCGATATGGTATACAAGCCATGAGAAACTTGGACAAGTTTGCGTGAAGTTGCGGCAGGACTGCGGAAAGTTTCCTGATGTTCGGGCGTAAGACTAGGTATTGGCCGGTAGCCAGCTGCTTATTCATAACGTTTACTAGAGTGCAAAGACACCGCGCCGACTCTACACGATGAAATTGCCACAAAAGGGACGGTCCTGACGGTTTATGGCATCGACTTTGAAACAGAAGCAGCGAGTTTCAACGTTTTTGGAGTTTCGAAGCGAATTTATGCTCGGTTGTTTTAAAGTGGCGGTCATAAAACAGAATTGCTGAAGGGAGAGTTATAAAATAAAAGAACACTGAAAATTCGTATAGCATTGGTACAAAAACTAGAAGGACACCGTTTTAATGAATTTGTTCAGCGCTCCGTGATTTTACCCGCGTAGTTTTCGAGCCCATTACTTTCCTGTGACAAAAGTAGCCTATGTGTTATTCTAGGTTATAATCTATGTTCCAAATTTCAATTCGATCCGTTGAGATGTTCCGACATGATTAAGCAACAAACATACAAACTTTGACATTTACTCGTATAATATTAGTAGGACATATTGCCTAATTTCAAACTTTAGTATTCCAAAAAATCATTAACAATCCAAAGATTAGCACAGTAATTTAACAATCCCGCTAAAATAATGAAGCCTTTTAAATAATATTAAACAAGAAAAACGTATAGAGAGCACAAAATTAAATAAATATTAAACAATTAGATAAATAGCAATATTGCAATTTCAACACAACAGCAAAACTAAATAAAAATATTTTACTAAGGACGTTAAATCTGTTGAAAAATTCAGAGCTGCAATTGCAATTGCTCTATAAAATATTTACATAATACAGAACACAAAAGCGAGTTGATTAAAAAATAAACACTACGTAATACTACCCAGATGCATACCGTGATCGATACAACACGTTAAATTAACATTTGTTTTGTATCTCAATTTGCCACTATCAAAACCGAACCGTTATGTTACCATCAGCAATTCATTAGTCCATTTCAGAATTCATTTTGGGTGTCAAAGCTATTAAAATGGTACCCTAATGATAATCTAATTTACAATCTAGACAGAGTTCTGGTAGTAATTAAACTTTTAGCTTTTAGGTAAATCCATCATTGCTTCGAAGGCTTCTTCAAGTTTACTTTAACCAAGAACAGAAATTAATTTGTGAATAGAGCTGGGAAAATGATGACAATATCTTTTATCTCAATAGCATCTGACACAATTTCGTGTGTTCCATATTTGTCGCTGTCGGCGTATCTCGCAGTGTACATGCCAAATTTGCTGAAATATGTACAAACAACATTTGTTATTAGGTATGACAATGGTGTTCTAAGATGGTGCATATTACGAAACAAATATATTTTTGTACTCTTTAGAAAGACTACATTACATACATGTTGCAAAAAATATTTAACCATTTACCTAAATATAAGACAAGACGGAAAATACACAAATAGCCTCAAACAGATACTAATTAAGAAATGTTACTACAAAATAAAAGAACATCTAGAAGACAGAGATATTTCAAAATAATAAAATATGTAGGTTTAAGTAAGTTATAATTAATAGCACACTTCTAAAATATCACCTATCAGCTATCACCACCACTATACTAATACAAAAAAATAAACTACAGGGTATAATGTAATATTGGTAAATAGTGTATTTTACTAAGTGTATCTTACTTATTGAAATTATGTGGCGATATTTACCACAAACAAATGTGTATTAATAAATAAACATACTTTGGACATGTTAGAGATAGAGAACATGCGGTAGATTGAATAACTACCTGAGTTTACCCCAAAAACAGGGTGCATAAAACTGCAGCGAAGTATCGGGGACTCACTCCATAACCACGGTAAATATCCCTAGTTGAGTTAATTAATACAACAACCGTGGAGCAACCGTGATAGTTTGAAAATGTTTCGTCAGAATCTGATCTTATAAGTAATGGTGCATTGATTGAGAAGAATCAACAACAATTATTATTTCTTTTGATTGATGTATCGAATTTAATACTAAATGTTTTTACTACGATGAAACTGATAAATCGACTATGTATTTCAAATCATGTTTAGTTGTGTATGAATAAACCAACATATTCGAAGAGCATGTATGATAATGATGCTAATTTCGATTCACTCCCCAAAATTATTCTCTGTTTGTCAATATTCATGGCAAACACAGAGATTTAAAAATATAAAGGATAATGGCCACAGTAAACAAAACAATAAAATCTCTTATTTTATGATTCATCTTTTTTATCGATAATAGGTTTGACCGCCATCACGTCTGATGTTAAACGCCGATGCGCTCCACTATGTACCGTTTATACCTACAAGAAACCGGTTCACTCTTGACTTGAAGACACCGAGATCCATGGGGAAAAATCCACTCAGCCAACAAATTCCACAGTCTTCATCTTCAGGTGGTATTAGATCATGCAGATAAGTTTGCTCATTCTTCGAAATATGTCCGATAAAAACCACTTAAGTACTTACAGACTTGCAAATTTGCTGTTCAAGAATTTAATATTTTTTTTCGGTGCTTCTTGTTTGGCATAAACTACAAAGTCTCGTCATCACCGTCGCAAAGCTTGTGCCTTATCGGTCTTTTATTAGATACATAGAATATGCATTTATATTATGCACATTCTAATCATCATAATCTATTACCACCGAGTCCTCTTTTGCATAGGACATCCCTACGTGAACGATACGGTTGAATTTCACTTTCGAATACGTAGAGCTAAGTAATGTAATAGGCATCATCATCATCATCATCAGCCCGTGTTCGTCCACTGCTGGACATAGGCCTCTCCTATAATACGCCTTCGTGACCCCGGTGATGGAGGCATGGTGACTAAAAAAAAAACGAATTAGTCCCTCAGTTAGATTATTAAAAAATATTGTAGGTACTCGTATTTTTTCTTTTGTTTCATAAACAAAAAATGACGAAGATATGGTGCTTAGACGTTTCGACTGACGTCACGGCTATATACATTTTTTATTGTGACGTCACAACCTTCCGGAATGGGGGCATTCCGGAAGTTTGACGGACTAAGATAGACGGCGGTCCATTACAAGCCTAACTTTGGTAAAAAAAAAAGACTATTGTGTCTAGTTTTATACTAAGAGTAGTATTTTCCCAAGGACACCTTTGTCTTAATTGTTGGCTTTAATGGCGAAGGAAATCATCGTAAGTAAACCGGTAAAGTAATGTTCCATGTTCAATAATGGTTAAGACCAGCGTGGTGGATTTTGACCTTGGTTATCTCTTCTCAGAGACTGCTTAGAGTCCTAGCAGTAGGAGCATAAAGTGGGCTGCTTATGAAAGTGATTATTGTTTTCCTTCCATTCAATGATGTACAAACAGGATTTCATAAAAACCCATATTTCACCGAAGCACAAAAGAATATCATCCCAATAAAACATACGAGAGTCGTTATAACCGTATAACATATAATAGGACTGTAAAACAACGTAAACGTGACAAAGGACGACAGTCAAAGCTGGAAAATTAGATTTATCGCTGAGAAGATGGAATTGAGCGGACACACAAAACGTTACAAAAACGACAACGAGTACAGCAAATTGAATTTTCGAATTGTATTCATAAAGAATTTCCTTGTTATTAGTATTGATGAGTGAATAAAAAAATGTTCACATATCTTAATATATAAATATGAAAATGTCATGATGTTAGTTCTCAGTGAACTCTTCACCAACTCAACCAATATTTACGAAAGTTTGGTATTTATGTGTAATTTGTTACATCTTGAGAGATGAGGTAATTAATAGCTTACAGGATTGAGATTGTTTTTGTTGCACATTATTATTAGTTTGACATATGACATTACCGGAGCAAAGCCGGAACGGGCCACTATTATACTACATTTTTATAACGTTGACTAACAGGACAAGTTGAAGATGATCGAATGGCGACCACGAACCGAGGAGACGCAGTGTAGAACTGCCCTCCACACGATGGACCGATGATTTCTTTCGGTCGCGGGTAGTCGGTGAATAGAGGCGGCACAAGACCGGTCATTGTGGAAATCATTCCTAAGTCCAGCAGTGGACGTCTGCAGGTTGTAGATGATAAACAGGACAAGATGCGCCTGACCGTTATAATTTGTTTAGAAGGAACCTATGGCAGTTGGCCTCAAGTGGCCTCCACTGCCTGCCGATCATTGAGCTAGCGCAGAAAGCCCCTACCTACCTAATACATCTTACCGGTCTCAAACGTGTATCTACAACATACTCTTCCGGTGTCTACGTTTCGTCGGAAATGACGATTCTCAAACAGTGCATTTCTGTTATTTCTCGTTCGGCGTGGGGTTTTGCATTTTAGAGCAGACTCGTCAAATATACGGCCTCGGACCACCAATGCGGCCTGCGTAAGACCTTAATCCGGCCCGGGACCTGGATAAAACTTTAAAATGATGTAGGTACAAACGCGCAAGAATTTATAATTTACAGAAATCAGGCATTTGTTTTGGCCCGCTACAGTTACAAAAAATACTAAACCTGGGCTGGCCTGGAAAATTGTGTCGGACATCGGTGTTTTAGAGGGTTCTAAATCAGTTACAGTTTTATTCCTTCTTAAGATTTAATTCAGTTGGGAGCTAAGTTTACTCGTTCTATGAAAGGATTTGTTTCGATTGAAGTGGGTTGTTTGGTGATTGAGAAAAAACAATGAGTCGCATAAGTTATGAGGCATACATTTCAAAATTACATAAAAAAATCCACATGTCAATGTTATAAAAACGTGTTTTAATAACTGAATATTTCAGTTGAGATTGGTACTGGAGTACTAGATCTACACCTTTACTGATATTATTGTATTATTATTATATTTAAATTCAAGTACAAAATGTACGTAGTAAAGTTTATTCCCTTCTATTATTATTTGGTTTTGGTTATTTCTCAATTACTTAATGTTTTTTTTTTCTTAAGGCCGATTTAAACTTAACGAACATAGAGCTAGAGCTGGAACAAGAGCATTCTTTCTCGATCTTTTAGTGTAAACGAAAGATCGTTCTTAGCGTTTTCCATATTAAGGCCGATTTAAACTGAACGAACATAGAGCTAGAGCTAGAACAAGAGCATTCTTTCTCGATCTTTTAGTGTAAACGCAATATCGTTCTTAGCGTTTACACCAAAATATCATCGAGCAAGAATGAGAACCAAGAACTAGAATTCTTGCACGATAGATATTTAGATTAGCCGAACGAATGCTCATTGCTCATCGATGAGATCCAGATCGCGCGAACACAAGAACACTTTGAAGAGACCGCTCCGGGGAGCGAGCACGTCCGAACACACAAGAACGCTCTAAAAATCTGTTCGCACGCTCTAGTACCGTTTACATCGTGCGAGCGAGCATTCTTAGAATATTCCATAGAATCTTTGCGAACGCAAACAAAACAACGAAAGAATGCTCAACGTTTGTTTACACCAAATTAATTTGATACAGTGGGGATAGAATGAGCATTCTCTCGTCTGATGTAAATCGGCCTTTAAATATTCCATAGAATCTTTGCGAACGCAAACAAAACAACGAAAGAATGTTCTACGTTTGTTTACACCAAATTAATTTGATACAGTGGGGATAGAAGGAGCATTCGCTCGTCTGATGTAAATCGGCCTTTAGACAAATGTAGACGAACATGGAACTTCATAAGATTCCAACTACTGACGGGTTTAACACTTAGGTCGTCGTAACATCGGAAACAGTATGGAATGCAATCGTTTCTCACTTCTCATATTACGAGGGATTCCACGGCGCGGAGAACAATAAAACCGTACGTGCTAGTGGCGGATCAACAACTTTACGAGCCATTAAGCTCAGTGGATATTTGTCTGTTCTCTGTAGCTGGAGATCGTCAAGCGATGCAACGTGATAGTTTCATAAACAAAACGGGATATTTCTAAGCCGGTACTTTCACCAAGACATACGTCTTTGTAATTCAATTTTAACATTGAACAGAAATTAGTTGTAAAAAATCAAAACCCAAATTAAATAGAGATAGAGGTACATACAGTGATTTCAATGGATTGAGTGAACATCCCATTAAAGTAAAAAATTACAAAAACTATATTTTCAGAATTCAGAAAAAAGCTTTCATGATAGTTACCTTAAATGATGTACATACATAACATAGCTATCCTATTTATACTATAAATTTGAAAGTTTGGATGATTGTTGCTCCATCTCTACCACGTTGTAAAAACTGAAGTGGTCAGTCTGAAATTTCAAACTTAGATGGATTGATAGTTTGGAATATTAGTTGCTTAACCCGAAAATGTAGAGTTCCTTAGGGAAAAGCATTTTTCTAAATCTTATGGGGACAAAGTAAAAAATAAAACATGATAGTTTTTGTAACAGACTAGTGTGAAATATGCAAATATTAAAAGAAACAACTCTTTTTGGGCAGCCATGCAAAAAATCAAGATAGTATGACAACGCAGCTTGCAACAGTTCTGTTCTTGTTCACCTGCAAGGATTCTGTCGTGCTCGCTAGGTATGACGACGCAGCTTACAACAGTTCTGTTCACCGGATTCTATCATGCTCGCGGTAACATTGATACAGAATAAATGTTCATTTTATCTGACCCTTATCCGTCCAGTTAAATCATTGAAGAAAATCTCTCCTTGAGAGTTCTTCGATCAGAAGGCAATTCTTATCTCAATGTCAACTATTCAAAGGTAAAAGCCAATACTGTCACGGAAAAGTAATATGGATCGAGAATCCAAGTATTAAGCTGTCATTGGGGGAAGTTGTGCCCACATAATATCCCGTGATATTGCGACTTGGGAGATTATCGCGTCTGAGTCCTGATGCCGAAGTAAAAATGTTAGTGTGACAGTTTTGTATGGGTCTCTATCTTCTATCGAATATGAGAAAAAACATTAACCTTTAAGTTATACGTAATATTGTATCATGGTAATGTTAGATACCATATCATATATGGTTGTAAAATTCAAAAGCTTTCATTAATTGTTTTACAGATTTTCGAATTCACATCTACACATTTGAAATCCCCGTATAGGACCAAAAGACAGAAGCAATGTTTAATCTTCTTCATTATTGTTAGGGACTTTTATTTTACTTCTAAAGAATCAGATGATCAAATGAATACATTCAAACACTTTACCAGCCGATTACATTATTTTGTTTAAGTCTTGCTCCATTCAAACTCATCTCATAAATGATGGGCCATTAGTTCGTTTCGTTTTTTTTTAAATTACGAAATAACTAATGCGGTAACTAGTATATTATGAAACAACCACACAACACAAGGTAGTAATAAAATACAATGGCTCTCAAAAAATCAAAAGACGTCACTTTCTAATGATCACAATTGGCAACAGCATTTATTATATGAATGCGGTTTGAACGTTTTTCTTCAAGATCTTTTAGTTGAAGTTAATATATAATATAAAACGGATAAACTTCAAGCGACAACGCAAAGAAAGGAAAACAGGAAAAAAATAATTCAATCATCACAGAAACACATGAATTCTAGAATTACAAATAATTAACAAGTTACTTTAATTTCGATTTATATTGTTACCGTTTCAACTATATTTAGAAGAACACCAAATAGTATGAAGTCAAAATTCCGACCTCACACTTTGCGAATCAGGTCATGATCCATCAGTTTTTAAACCAAATTATCTAACATCTAGAGATGGTAACGGCAATGACCTTCTAACTTGAAGACTACCGTTTAATTCTGCACGTAGCCTACTTTTTCCCCGTGCACATTGACTTGTTAGCATCAAAACCTTAGTCTACGGCCACTTTCGCTTCTCAGTCTAGTTGAAGCGCGACCTACTTGTGGATTCTGTGACTGTTATTAGTGTTATTGTTTACCTGTGGAGCAAACTGCTATTAAAGTTTCAGTGTGAAATGCTGCAGCCTAGCCTGGCTTTCATAAAATAGTCATCTTACCTTTTCCCACTAAATGAGGTCGCCATAGCACTTTTTCTCTTCTATTTCAATCTATCATCCATCACTCACTCCTTTCACACGCAATATGCGAGTCTCTCACACAATTAATCCACATTTTTGGACACACCCGCCCATTGTGACCGCTACCATAAAAACTCGGCAGATTTAAAGTTTTCAGTCAGAGGTGCAATATTCATACTTATTTTCTTTACTAACTTTATAAGATTGCCTTTAATAAAATAATTTCAGATATAAATTCAAGATCTCAGGTTTTGTTTCCAAATTCATCCAGCTATGTTTTAATAATCTAATAAAATACACTTTCAAGAAATTGTAATATTTGCAAATTAACATTAAAATTCTAGCAATAATTTACATAGCCTTATCATTTTCAAGACATTGAATATATGAAGAATGTTTTCATTCGACAATGCAAATCCAGAATCCAGCTCGACGAATAATAATGACTTGTGCAAGAGACTCTTAATGGGATAAGTTTCCAGAAACATCTCGCATTCCTCGCATACAAATGCTAGTATAAACTGTGATAAAAAAATCCGCCCGAGGGATTCCTGACAGGAAAAGTTTTTGATCCAACTGTAAGTACGTTTAATCAAAGTTTCGATGCTTTGACGCAGGAACAATCCCTAAAAAGCCTTTGGAAGTCATGCGAATAAGGACAGTTTGGTCAACTTTCGGGGTGAATTAATAACAGCATTGTCGTTTCACTTGAGGGAATTCTTGTGGAAGAATATATTTACTGTACGTATTACTATAACAATTGGACTCATGATTCACCTAATACGATTTTTATCTATGGTTATATTATGTACACGAGCCATCGCAAAGGCTGGCAAAACTCGACATTAGCCTTCCTCGGATTCGTCCACCCAAATGGGTATAATGTTCGTCAGCCGCCCACGCTCGTAACCTCATAACCTCACCATTGTTCTCAAGATTTTTCTACGACATCTACATCCGGCAAGTAGCGCCGTATTGCACGAGTATTTGGTTTGCTAACCGGCAGCATGCATAGCTGCGTGTGACGATAAATACGACACGGGGGTCATGTTTGCCCCCCATCTCGGGTAGGGGAAATGAGGTGATGACGTCACGAGGCGCCAAAGCGGCTCGGCGCGTTACAACTGAACTTGGATTGGAACGCCACCGATTCGACGATTGCTAGAAATGTGAGTCATATAATAAAGATTCCACGAAAATGAGCGTTGTTTACTGAGTACACAAGATATTGAGATTAGCTACATCGATACGAAGCGCTTCGAATCTATAGTTCGTAGTTGTGTAAGCGTAAAGTCACATGCTGAGAACAATTTACTCTTCATTGGATAATGACGCTGTAACAACAGTCTTGTTTATCGTCATCATGTTTGTAAACATCGTTAACGACTTGTCGCAAAACAGTGTGTGTATTTTGGATTTTCTTTTTATTTAAGGTTCCATATTACAGAACTTGATTCCATAACGCAGCTATGTAACGATTAAGTACTGAGTTTATTTAAAAGGTTAACAATAATGTAACTTGATTGTTTCATCAAGCAATCACGCAATTTGACTGCATTCAATAATATTGGCAATGCTCATCACAAAAAAAACATATTTGCAATGCAACTATTTATTTGTGAACATTATTTCTTCACTGTTGTAACGAATATTTCTCTAGTCCCATCCTAAGCAAAGTGTGTAATCTGAGATCTAGACGGTTGCTATAATAGTGAAATTGTAAATACATACTTAATATTACTTATGACACATAGAAATGCCCAGTCACAGAAAAATCTTTTTTTTTATAACGTTTATAGGTTTACACTTGCATCACCATCTCGCCTGATGTTAAGCGACGATGCGGTCTGCGATGGAGTGTGTTTACCTAGAAGAAACATAGTATATATTCAGCACACTAATTTGTATTGGATAGGGATTGAAGCTGCGACCTACGACTTCCTACCAACACATGCACGCAGCCAGTCGCATCACCTGAGCTGCAATGTCATCATCATCATCAGCATGTATTCGTCCACCGCTGGACACAGGTCTCTCCCATAATTCGCCACTCAGCCCGGTCCTCGATCTTACGTTTCCAACCAAGCAATGTAACGCAATTTACCTACACAGTTTAATTCATCATTAATTTCGCCGAGTATTTCATCGGTGGACTGTCAATGACAAACGACACGAACAATAAGTTACAACGGGCGGCACGCGTCACGATACAACACTAATTACAAGCGGTTGACGCGACAATCTGTCACGTCGCTCCCGAACTTGTCTCTTCGCAAATTAAAGGGATAAATAGCTTGTGATGGAGAAATTACATTCATTTTCCGCTCCGTTGCGTTGGAGAGGATCAGGCGCGAGTTTTATAGAGCACCGTGTGGGAGGGATTGTAGGGAAATTGATGAAAACAAAGACGAACTCGTGTTGCTCTGGAATGCAAAAGAATTTTACACAAACGCTTGAGGAAAAATATTTGGGCGTCAAAAGACTGCTAAAAACATCGTTATTTGCAAAGTTATTTTTCTAAGAGCTCTGTCAACGTCGAAATCAAAGTACAACGATCTCAACGAGCTCTTTTCGGTCCCGTCTACATAATCTACATAGAAAAAACTTCCGCTCCAATAACGTTAGACGGCTTCGGCAAAAGGTGGAGAAAACTTAGCAAAGTCACATTGAAATATCACTAAGTATCCGCAAGAAAGGTGTTAGAGTATGACAATGGGCAGGAATATTTATAGCACACGGGCTTAAAAGGGCTTAGTGGCAAGTCTTAGTTACTTTTAACAATACTGTGAGACTATTACCTAAACCACCAAAAGGTCGGCATTGTTTGCGATCTACTAACTCTACGAGCTTAAATAATGTACTTAGAAGTAAGTCAAAGTGAAAGAAGCCCCAAAGTCAGTGACCTCGTAACGATACCCTCAAAATAAAGAAGTAATAAAATTGCGGCTTGGGTCAGAGTACTACAGAACTCTTTCTATTAACTCGTACTTAGAAACAATAATAGGAATTTACTTCTAGCTGAGTACTTCTATACTAATGCGAAGGTGCTAAGTGCTAAGGTAGACAAAAGAACATCATACAACGAAAAACTAGAGTAATTGCGACGAAATTTAATTAAAACAAATACCACACGAAATGTCGTAAACACAGGTCGCCGCAATACTTAGCATTTTCACGAATAGCCGCTCGAATTCCCGAGGACTCTCCTTGTGTGAGTTAGGAATTCCAGGAGGTGTGGGTGAGATATGCCAAAGTTGGAGACTTCCATGTGTGAGTCAATTTTGATGGAAACGGGTTTATTCTACGTTTTAATTACTTCGCGTTACAAAATTGTAATTTCGATATTATGCTGGGTTATTACGATAGCAATTTTCAGAAGCACAAGGAATAATATTGTTGCCAACAAATTTCATCGTTAATTCACAGAATGAAAGTATCAGTCCAGGTACAAGGAAAATATCAAGCACACCACAAAGGTAGTACTGATAAACATAATCTCTCTAGATTGGCAATTATTACGTGAGGATACTTCTCGAGGGAGCCACAATAAGGTAACATTGCCCATTCTGGAAACAGAATCGCACTATACCCAGCTTTCTCTCGAATACGCTCGATATAGGTGTATTAGCATTTTTATAAACGTCCATATGGTAGAATATTTATTGAATGTGATTACACCTTCGTAAATGAAATGGGAATACGAGCAACGTGAACGGAAGAGCAGTATAACTAGTACTTAGGAACGGGGCTTTCGAACTCATCTCAGTTGCCAGTAACCAATACCAGTAGCTCATTCATAAACTACAAACCTAATAAACTATTTTATAGAAAGAATGGCCATAAGCATACGGTCCGCTTAACGGTAAGCGGTAGCCGACGTTTATGAACATCTGCTACATCAGAGAATACTGTTTTTTCAGCCCGGAGTTGTGTTTAAAACATGCTTTTTAAACATTTCCTTATTCAATTTCGTAGGAAAAACCTTCAGAGAGAAAGATTTCTTGTTGTACTAAACTACATTTAGAATAGTATTTTTCAATAATTTGTAGTTATAATAAGAAATAGGCAAATAGGTAGGTAGCGTAAAAAATGGAACATAATTTATAACAAACGCTAAGGAAGTTGGCGGCATAATTGTCTAGAGAATTTGATCTAACCGTGCTCAGCCATTTGGAGTTTTCAGACTGAAAATGATCACTGTAATGTAAATATATAAATTCCTTGGCAGTAGAACCTTGAAGATGGTATTTGTGTTCGCTAAACATATTACTCGAACACATAATCGGATTTCATAAGATTCGCCATAGATAGACAAAGTTATTGGAGTATTTATTGGTAAATTCATGACATTCATTGTTACGAGTAACTTACAACATGAGTATTCTATACAGTAAATTTTCCAATGAATCGAAGGACAGCGTAACTCAGACGTTTGCTGGAAAATACTGATAGCGATGTAAAAGTTGATAACAAGGCGACAATGAACAAGATAAAATTTAGTATTCACTACGATATCGTTAAAATTTTCATTAGGTATATTACCTAGACGTTACTATTTTTTACATTGTATCGTTACTAAAATTGGCTTGAAAACTGAATTAATTAGTTAACAAAATATTATAACAGAATGAATTTTAAGACTTTTTTTTTTAAGTATTTGGATTTCATATTCCTTTTTTTTTCTAAAATATATTAGTTTGATAGGTTCTCATATTTAGAACAGATAGTCCATAGGCTTCTAATTAATGTCAAAACAAAAGTAAACGTAATGTAAAAACAAAAAAAAAACATCAACTGTGGTTAGGTAAATCAAGAATCTGATTTGTTCATTTCGTTAGCAAATTAATTACTATTGAAATAAAATACTTAGAAACTCGACGCCTGGTTGATTATAAGAGGAGGTCGAAAGTTGAACGTTGCCGTTTTTTGTACCTGAAACCAAAGAAATAAGACATAAGTATTATGTGGAGAGAATTTAAATGTCATAAAAATTCAAAATTATGAGTAACAAATAATGTATTAAAATAATTCATTAAAATAAAAGTGCATAGATGTACCAGTCGTATTCTCCCGTCGAGTTGAAAATCCGACTTGTGCTTAAAAGTAGAGAATAGCAAAAGCACAAATATTCCTCATAATAAATATTATGTGAGATAAGATATAAATATAACTAATATCAATTCGAAAGGAGATAACTATGGTATATCTTATAATATGATTTATATGATAGATGGACGTGAAAGAGAAAAACTTACAGTGCTGACTCCACCAAGCGGTAAGAAAGCAACAAGATAATGATGGGTTTGTATAAATGTAACTCGGGCGAAATTGATTCTTGCTAACGAAACGAACAACGGTAAGGGTCGTAAACACAAAAGGGTGATTCAGAAAGTAGGTATCCCTGAATCCACTCGAATAAAAGTCTCAGTTAGCATTGTCCGCATTCATTGTCGAGGAACAAAGGGTGGTTCAGCACGGAACCCTCAACAATAACGAGGGAAGTCGATGGAAGCGAGGTTTAACGTTTGAACCTACATCGCATATTCTATGGAATGCAGAAAAAATTACCACTGAGTATTTTTCCAAATGCAAGTGTATTCATTTTTTATGATCAATAGTTTAAATGGTGAAGAGGAAAATAGCTATGAAACTGACATGTTAAATGAAAAACATCTTGCCAGGACATGTATCTCACGCCGACGCCCATTTGGACATTGTGTAAGACTATGATAGTGGATTTCACTCTATTTCTCTCTCTGTTATGAGAGAGGGCCCCGAATACCAATAAAATAAAATAGAATAAAAATGGCGTGTATATGGCTTGCACAAAAATGGGCAACGTTTTTTTTACGCGGTAGGTAACAAAATTCTCTGCTTAACCGTATTTAATCTAGTCCTTGGAACTACCGCTAGAATACTAGATTACCCAAATAAATACGAGTATACGGAATGAGTTGGGAACATTTAATGAGTTAACAGGGTCAAATGGCGAGAGTTGCGGTGGGACAATAGATTGTACGAGGTTCGGGCAAAAGGTAAAAGGTGAGATGGTAGATAAGATACGAATTACAATAGATTTTTAAAATGAGCGCCAAAAAATCTGGTTTTCCACCTAGAGGTTAACGGTAACCTCGGTGCTGAAGTTCTATCTCAAGAAGTTTTTGGAGACGTTATCATTGGTTGTTGCTTGTTGAATTTCATTCCTAAGATATCAACTCAAAATTTAGCAGGAAAGATACTGGAATAGTAGGATATTACCCCGTTTACATTATTCCAGTCCAGCAACCGAATCCAGCGCTGGATTGCTTACTGGAATAATGGAAACCGGCACTGGAAAGCATCAATCCAGTGCCAATGCATTCCAGTGCCGGTTTACATTATTCCAATGAGCAATCCAGCGCTGGATTCGATCGCTGGACTGGAATAATGTAAACCGGGTATATCTCTCCGTGTTAAATAAATAGCTAGTAAGACGACGTAAATGAAAAGAAAACAATTTGAAGCAACTGCAGGCTTGTCTTGTTGAATTGTCTTCACATTTATATATCATTGATCCATGATCCACTTACGAGTATCGCCCAATAATAACTCATAAAAAAAGAACTCAACATCGCAAAGTGAAAATCGATACAATTTATCTGTACTCATCGAGTTATAACCGCGTCAAGCGCTACGGTTTCCTTCGATCGATAAAATCTGCGCTGAAAGAAAGTAAAGATAACGTGGCGGTTACTGAATAGCTCGTCTCTATAGAGACGGAGCGTAAACACGAGTGACGTAGGCACGTACCCTACGAGACAAGTTTCACTCTTGTCCGTGACGTGCGGAGCCACTATCGGGCTTACAATAATAATCAAAAACTGCCATTTAAAAATCATGAAGTTCAAGTTGTTGATCACATCTAAGTTGTAGTTTGTACTCCACGAGACTGGCTTCCGATCATCGATTTTACATAAACTGGTAGACGTCACCCTTTCATCGACTACAATGTGAGAATCTGATAAGATGTGCACCTTTTACACGAATACTATTATATCTTATCTTGTTTTATTGTTTTAGCTGATATCGTTGTTTCAATAGCTAAAATAACTTGAGATAACTATCGATAATAGCTGTTCAGACGAACGAAGTACAAGAAAGTTGATCGCGATCCTAGAGGAAAGTTATTTTATCCAGATGTAAGTAGTTTCTGTGTGAAAGAAAAATATGGTGATACATGATTATGTCTACAACATACACGTAATAGTTATAGACACCCGTGCGCATCTTTATAGGATAATAAACAATACATACATTCATAATAAATCCGGTCCAATACCTAGTAATGTATTATATTTAACATAACAATATTGTGATAATGACAAATCAAGTTACACTCTTTTTTTTTTTAATCGTTGACTTTTGAACATGTTTGTGTTATGTGTTAATTAAATGTAATCAATTACAAATGTATACAGTGAAAGAGATCTACGACACTACAACGTATAAAACGCCAAAAGCCCAGCTTTGTTTTACGACATCCAAACTACCCATAAAAAAGGCGAGTACAAATATTGAAAGTCAGAAGAAGGAAAGTGAAATATTCTCGGTGGATGTCATCGGATTCCCAGAGGAGGTACTACGTGCGGCCTGGGGGCGAGGCCCTAAACTAATTTGGAGACTAATCGTATTGCGAATCGATCGCGACGTTGGAGGCCTAGCGAATTACCCGAACTGAAGTCCGGTAATGTGTTTTGGCAACAGCATTGCAATCAAGCTCGTGTTTAATGGGTGTTCGCCGAAACCCGACAGGGATGAGATTAACCTGGGAAGCTAAAAAGGTAATATGCTCTTCGTTTTACGCTCTAGTTATTTTGTCCCGGATTATAATGTACTTTAAATCTATATATATAAAAGCGAAAGGTCACTCATCAAGGAATCTCAGAAACTACAAATGCTAGGAATCTGAAATTTTGCATGGAGGTTCCTTTTAGCACGTAGGCGCTCGCTAAGATGGGGTTTTGCGAAATTCAACCCCTAAGAGGGTGAAACAAGGGATGAACGGTTGTATGAAAATTTGGGATTTTAAAAGTTATCAAATTTTGTATTTAGACACTCGACACAAAGCAATTAAATGTTTGTTCTATCAATTTTGTAATTTCGAACTGTATGCTGGTAAAATTGGGGTTGAAATGGGGGATGAACGTCATAATGGAAGTTCCCAACCCTTGAAGATAAAACCATGAAACTCTGAATATAGACACTTGACACGAAGCAAACGAATCTTTGTTCGTAAACATTTTGTAATTTCGAACTGTATAGGGATGAAATTGGGATTGAAATAGGGGATGAAAGATGAAAGTAGATACACATGGAAGCTTCCAATCATTGAAGATAAAAAAACCATGAAACTTTGTATAAAGGCACTCGACACGAAGCAAATAAATGTAGCAATTATGTAATTTCGAACTGTATGGGGATGAAATTGGGGTTTAAATGGGGGATGAATGTCAATATGGAACGTCCCATCTTTTAAAGATAAAACCATGAAACTCTGTATATAGACATTTGATACGAAGCAAACGAATGTTTGTTCTATCAATTTCGAACTGTATGGGGGTGAAAATGGGGTTGAAATGGGGGATGAATGTCAACATGTAAGTTCCCAACCGTGAAGATAAAATCATGAAACCCTGTATATAGGCACTTGACACGAAGCAAACGAATGTTTGTTTTAGTAATTTTGTAATTTCAAACTGTACGGGGGTGAAATTAGGGTTGTTATGGGGGATGAATGTCAATATATGGAAGTTCCGAACCGTTGAAGATAAAACCATGTAACTCTGTATATAGACACTTGATACGAAGCCAACGAATGTTTGTTCTATCAATTTCGAACTGTACGGGGGTGAAATGGGGGATGAATGTCAATATGAAATTTCCCAACCGTTGAAGAACACCATCAAACTCTGAATACTTTTAGATACTTGACACGCAGCAAAAAAATGTTTGTTCTTGCAATTTTGTAATTTCGAACTGTAGGGGGTTGAAATTGGAGTTGAAATGGGGGCCGAATGTCTCTTACGCTTTCAGATCTAAACAACTTAACCGATTTTGATCAAATCAAATCAAAATCAAAACTCATTTTATTCTGTCAACACATACAGTGCACGTAGAAACGTAATTTTATACAATTCTTTAAATTTAACCTGTAGTCACTTCATAATAATTATAATCAAAATTGTATACAGTTGTTTTATTATAAGCTGTTTTTAGTAACCGTAAATGTATCTGGGTATACAAATAGGTACTGCCTGAGTTACCTTAGTATTTATTCCGCGCGGACGAAGTCGCGGGTAACAGCTAGTGAAATATAAATAACACACGATAATTAACGGCGTGCAATGTTGAATGCACTAATCTTACTAATATTATAAATGTGAACGTTCTGATGTTTAGATGTGTGTTGCTCGTCACGCGCCTGTACGGATCGGGTTAAAATTTGGAACACAGATAGATTACGGTCAAGAATAACACAACGGGAGCGGGAACTACGCGGTTGAAGTAGCGGGCCGCTCCTAGTATTATAATAAATAAAGTGGCCAAGTGCGAGTTGGACTCGCCCATGAAGGGTTCCGTTGCAGCATGTAACATAATATACATAGTACACATAGTTCTTGTAGTTCGTTATAACTTTGATCGAAGTTTCAATAATAGTGTATTTATGACGTACTAAAAAAAAACTACTCATCAGATCGAGTTCAAACTAATTTTCGTTGGTAGTTTACATCGTAATGTACATCATATATTTTTTTTAGATTTTTCATTCTCTTACTTTAGAAGTTAGAGGGGGGGGGGGGGGGACACACATTTTACCACTTTGGAAGTGTCTCTCGCGCAAACTATTCAGTGTAGACGAAAATGATTTTAGAAACCTCAACATCATTTTTGAAGACCTATCGATAGACACCACACACGTGTAGATATGATGAAAAAAATTTTTTTGAGTTTCAGTTCTCAGTATGGGGGGCAACCCTAATTTATCTTTTTTTTAAATTTGTTTGTTCAAATCTTAATGCGTTTTACAGAATACATCTACTTACCAAGTTTCAACAGTGTAGTTCTCATAGTTTCGGCAAAAAGTGGCTGTGACATACGGACGGACAGACAGACAGACAGACAGACAGACAGACATGACGAATCTATAAGGGTTCCGTTTTTACGTTTTACGGAACCCTAAAAAGGTTTATGATATGACGCGCGCTTGTGTGTAGAACGCCTAAAATATTTGAATGAATCGGGACATATGTACGTGCAACAAGAAACACGACTTTTAAAAACCGAATGCAATTATACCATTATATCTCAAGTTTATGGTAACTGGTAACCCACGTGTCTGACGTAGGTATGTATGCAGCGCCTAAAGATTCTATGGTGGGAGGACTCTTTAGCGAGTCCGCCTTGGGAAATACCACATCTTTGTGAGTATTATTCTACAAGCCAAGCGGCAATGTGCAAACACTACTTATATGTTCCGGTTAAGGTACAAGTTCGCGCTGAGACCGCGACGCGAGACCGCGACACGAGACCGCGACCGGAGACCGCGACAGGCACTTGACACTATAGAATTGTATGGACGCCAGTTCGCGCCGAGACCGCGACAGGAGACCGACACTGGTCGCGGTCGCGGCGCGAACTGGCGCCCATACAATTCCATAGTGTCAAGTGCCTCTCTTGGTCTCCGGTCGCGGTCTCGCGTCGCGGTCGCGGTCGCGGCGCGAACTTGTACCTTTAGAATGCAATGTTTTCCGTGAAATTAAGGTAGCTCACAAACCGGGATAAAATTTAGTAATTTTAATTGTATTTTTATTCCAGAAACATCGTTCTTATGTTGTTAGATGAAATCGTTTTAAATCAATATAGTCTGGTTCATAGGACTGACTGGTGTGTTACTCAAGAGTTTTAATCAAATAAAAAAGGCAAATCATTCATACAGTTACGCTGCGCTTTACTGCTATACACACAATCATCCACAATACGTACATGTACAAATACAGCGGCGGAGTCCCCAGGAATTTTATTTTCTTCCCTTTGGAACGCGCCCTCCGCGAATGACTAGTGGAAATAGTCGTATAATTTCATAACCACCCCTTAGGGGGGATCGTGGGGGTGCGGCCACGACAAAACGCTGACTTTACGTCACGGCATACGAAGCCACAGGGTAACATATAACTAAAATTAATTCCCGTAAACAAAACCTTATTATTTCGGTCGTGTAAGTTCTGAATCAATTATTATCTAAACATTTCAACTTCTTGGAGACATGTTACTGAATAAATTACTACAATATTCAAATTACCACTGTTACTCTTGGGATATCATCAATATATATTACGTCACTTCATTTTTCAGATATATATAGTATTATTTATAGTTTTAACTAAAAGGGTACTACCTAGTTAAAACTATAAATAATACTATATCTTCAAATGAAGTGACTCATATAATAATGATCGAACTTCACCTGGAAGTTCGTTTGATCATATATAATAAACATTTACTTTAGCTAAAATAACTTTACTACTTTAAATTTATTGGGGAAAAAAATTTGTGCGAAATTGTACGATTTTTTTAACATTGTTTTAAGCTATCAGGATTGTTCACTATAGTATTTTTTTTTAACTAGATTGAAATAAAACTTTCATACGACACTTATCAAAGTATTCATGTTTTTTTTTACATTCAATTTTTTTTATTTTATTTAATGACTTTAAATCTCTCCAAAATATTTCGAACTAGTAGCGTGGTTTCACCTGCGTAATTTCCTTAATAATAAGTATATGTGCTATCTTGGACCATAATCTAAGTGTGTTCAAAATAACAACCCGATCCGTTCAGATGTTCCAACGAGATTGAGGAACAAGCATCTTTTTTTTTTGACCTGACAAAATCGTAGCTGGCCACGAGACGCCTATACTACTCAAAGGACCCTACAGGGTTAGCGCCGAAGGCGCAGGACCCAAAGTGAACCTAACCTGGCAATACTTACGCATACCATCTGATACCTGTAAAAAATCGAACTAGAAGGAACAAGCATCCAAACTTTCATACATTTATAACATTAGTAAGATGTGCGAGCGAGACAGACTTTTACACGGGACCGAACCTAACGATTAAAACAGTATTTCCTAAAATATATTACAATTTAACAGACTTCATCTGAGCGTAATATCGCTGTTAAACGCTTAGTAACGACTTGTGAGATCGTACAAAAGTGAGGCATTCGCAGAAATGTTAATTAAGAAGCGGTTTGTGAACGGTCCAAATTGACCTGTCACCCCGAGTTTTGTTTACGAATCGGGTTCCCTTTCTGAGCACTAATGGAAATAGTATAGAATGTGTAATGGAAAACTGATTACTTTCATAGAATGTAAACGGCGGGCTATAGGTACGTGGATATCAGATGACAGAAAAATTACGCTACGATATGGAATATGGATGCTAGACCAATTATACAGGGTAATGCTGACGGGGTGTGTAGGCTGAAAGAGACGTGTTCCTCGAACGGAAATGTTTTGCGCAAGGGATGCTCATTGTTATAATCGAATTTTACTATGGAGACTTTAGTACCTTGGAAACGCCACTTTCTTGACGTTAAATGAACTCTATTCGATTTCGATTTGAAATCGCTCAGATTGAACCTATCGTGGTACACTCAGCCAGGCAATACAGTAACGAAAGTAGAGTCAACCGACGTCATACTCATACGTGACTTTGGAACGGCAACTAACGGTTTTCGAACAACGACATTTTTTTAAATACATAGATTAGTAATAATATATATTTTTAATACATAAAATATGTAGATTGACGGGACGAGAAATACCACACGCCTTGTGGGAAGTAACTTGAAGATTTCAAATCACTACGTAGCACTGTACTGTACTAGTCATCCAGAGATATTTAGGTGATTTATGTCTTCGCCCTGTAATATGTCTGGAAACATTACCCTTCAAACCAGAACACAGTAATTTTAGCACATTACTGCTTGACGGTGGAGTAACTGACAAAGGCGTGATACTACCTCAGGCGGACTACACAGAGTCTTAACACTACAAAAATATAACAATTTACACTCAATAAAAAATATGGATAGCGATTTCAGGACTTCGTCCTGTAGGTACTAAAAATAGTCCTTCCCTTCGCGCATACCCCCGTATATGCGGTGGGTGTGGACGCCTAATGAAAGCCAAACACGCAAGGCGACGCCCAAGGCTTGTGCACGCAGCCGAATATCGTTCATTACAATAATACAGCCTTTGTCCTATTTGGGCAGCTGTCACTTTCCGGAACGGAAACTCTTTCCTCTTCCCTGTTCCCTCCACTCGGAAAGCACCCGAAAGGTAAACTCGAATACTGGGTTACAATTGTGTACACAAACAATCATATAACAATGCTTACCTTCTTCTTCTTTGCTAAGAACAGAATAAATTCGTTCATTTCGTATTTTGAATCTTGATTTAAACATAACTCTTGGAAACTGTTCAAATTTAAACGAGTTAATTATAGCACCAAGTGGTCTTGCTTTGAGTTTTCTGCTCTTCTACAGAAAAAGGCGTGATTTTACATACGAGTAATATAAAACTTGGTGGTGTAAAATCAAGCTTTGTATAAAACCATTTTTTTTTTAGGTTATTTATTTTTTCATGTGGGATTAGTCTTATCGCAAGGGCTTAAATTATAGTATGTAGTTACACCCCGTAGCGTAACCCATGACTTAGCCACTAACTTCAACGGTATAAAAAGGAGCCTATGATATGTTCACCCAGGTAATGTACTTACTGTGCTTTTAATTTCATTTTAGCTGTCTTAGAGATACGTGATAAAAAAAATACAGACTTACAAACACACAAATTCTCCCCTTTATAATATTAGTAGACAATCACTTATCTACTTCTGAAAACAAACTTACACAGTAACAGTCTTTCAAAGCATAGCTCCGGCTTATGAAGATTAAACAAGTAATTAAAGGATTAAACTAGGTCCTAACTTTTATCTCCAGCTGTTCAGACAACACTGTGAATCTTAGCCAGGACAAATAGCGCAACTACTTATACCTAAAACTCTTGCAGAAATTCTTGTTAATTTTAAAGCTACATACTGAATTTGACCACCCGATTTCTCCCGCGTGGTTTAAAATCTCAATATGTACTCATCATATTTAATGAGTACTCATCTTTGACATTCATCACTGACTCTATAAATGTTTGGATAATCACGTCAAATTGTAACACAAAAAATATAAAATTCAGTTTCTTATTGATATTTTTTGCTAATCACAAATGTACAAAAATTATAGGTATTTAAATATTCGAACCGTCTCTATTTGATAAATTAATTTAACGTAAAGAAACCATATCGCTCCTATTCTTATCCCTTGTAGAGGAATAAAACGAAATTCAAACACGCCTTGGCAGTTTCATTACCCGTTGTAGAGATATCGACAAGGATTCCAACGCTCGGTTCAAAACTCTATGCATTCGGAATGCGCATGTATTTCAAAGCTATTTTAGTGGCATCACGTGTATGGATAAAAAGAGATTTCACAGCGAAAGCTGAAATGTAAAAAAAACGACGTCACACACGTCCCCCGAGTTGTCCACGTCTCGTTGCAAACGGGCGACGGCAGCCACACTCGCTGTGTGGGCGCGTTAAATAAATAAGTAGGATTCTGTACAGGAACGACCTTCGCCATCTGCGGCTGCTCTAAAAATAAGCATCCGCCGCGGTACGCCGTTATCCTTAATACTTTACTTTTAACTACCCCGCAATTGGACGTAATAAAAGAAAATCTCAGTGCAATATTTTTAAACAAAACTACATATATAAGTTGAGTTTGTGTTTTTTTGCTTTAAAGATCAGAAACAATAAAATGTATTAGAACTTTAACATGATGGTTCAGATTCTAAAAATGAAGCCGATTCGTGAGTTTAAAAGTATCGAGTTAAAGTGAATTATACAAGACATCTTAAAGACAATATTGTGAACAAATCAAGTAAAAGAGTCAACTTAAATTTTACGTTTTAGTTCACGTTACATTTTGCAAGAAAAATTATATATTATCGGATCGTAAAGGAGCGTTCAATTCAAGTCATGCCGGCTAGCCCAGCTAAAGAGCAATTGAGGGAAAGAAACGTGGAAAATGTGCAGGCAAATAGCGCACTATTTCACACCCCCAGTAGAGGGCGCGAAGACCTCGCTCCAGTCAGCTTTACTCTCTTAGCACTTGGAAATTTCATTTGGGAATAGTACGTGACGCCGCGTAGAAATGCGCCCTTTACCCCGAGGGTTCGCGATGTAGATGGAAACTCTTTGAAACTTATTCAGACGTACGCTCGCTACAATAGTAGGGCTCGTTTCTATCGCTTTGGAATTGAAATTAGGAACGTAAACCATTACCATCACGGTAGGCTGAGCACATAGAAAAGTTTCAATACATGATTCAATCTAGCAAACACAGGTTCGCACGGAACGCGCCGACCTTGAAAGAGTTAGATACTTGATATAACTCAATCTTGAAATCCGCTTGCAAAGCGCTCTACAGGGAGGCTCCCGTTTATCTGACACAAGCTTATTGTGCGTGAAACAATAGCTCGTTGCCGGCTGGGGTTGGAATCATATCAAACGACGGTAGTACGAGTACTACAAAGGCGTAACCTTGGGAAGAGCAAACTGGGAGTAGCAGATGACGACACTCTATAGCAGCCGAGAACAATAACTTTGACGTCTTTGTGAAGGCTCGCATCCACCACCATGAAATTGCCTAGCACGTGCGTGCGTCACTGTATTCACCAGCACCGTTCACGCGTTTGAAGAGGGTTACAAACTGAATTAAATTCAAATTGGTTTTGATAAAAACACACCTCGGAAGATTATCTTGCCATAAACGCGACAAATGGGCTCATAATTTCAGATTAAGGATCCTATTCCCAGTTCCAATTTGTCCCGAAATATTCGGTTAATGGAATATGGTAACACGTTCAGCGCTGGCAAAATTCATTTACGCAGCAGTAAAGTTCAGAGTTCAGGAATGTTGATGTTGTACAGGGTACGTAGAACTCAATTTTGTTTTATTGCGTTTCAGAATTTTCTAATAGCTACACAACATTTCGAAATACATGTACGTTCTTCACGAGTTGATTAAGTATCTAAATTATAATACTGTACTCACGATATCTTTATTTCCTAAATATAACTAAGTTAGGACCAAATTTAAATCATACACAAAAATAATTTCACGTTACAAAATCTGTGTATGAATTCGTCATAAAAAATAACGTTACATCAATTATTAATTTGCAAACATAAAATAAATTTGTTATGAAACTGCGATTTGCTTGCAAATGTTGCATTAAAACATAATGTACAAGCAAATATGTGAAATGATGAGAGTCAATAGTAAATTACTGTTACAGAGACTTTCTATCAAAGTACAATATAATTCAGTGATTTCATATTGTACGAAATAAGTGTAAATATTTTATTTGAAATAAACGTAATAACTACATGATTATACATCTCGCAAGATAAAACGTGTTTGCTCAACATACATTCAGATGTAACTTTATCTTTAAAGAATGTGCATTATTGCCCAATTATGCTCATTGTAGAAGACATGCTTGACGAAGATGATGAAAACATTCATGTTTACAAATTGATCAATTTGACATTGAAATTGTAAATTTGAATTGAAATCTTTGTGTGATCGTTTCGTGTGTAGGAAATAATCACATAGCTATAAGAAAAGCGCCTAACTTAACAAAGTTTTCCCTATCAGAATCAGTTAGCTGGTACTTGTATAAAATTGTAAATACATATGTATGGTAGATAGAAGCATACAATAATATATAGGTATTATTTATGCTATATTATTAATGACAAAAATCAACAATTCCTGGAACTCAAGTAAAACTGCAGAGCACAACTAAAGAAGTTACCTAATACATTTACGAAAATAAACTAAACGTTTGATATTGAGATAAAAATGTTTAGTATCGGTGGTAGCAGGAAAAGTCCTCGACCCAAAATCTACGTACCTACGGATGGATTTTATGAATGGTGACAGCGGGAAGGGATGAAATGTGACGGTCAAGAGAGTGAAATAAAATGATGGACATAAAGGGAACATGATGGGAAAAAATGTAAATGCACACGAACGATCACGCTAGCGTAACTATTAATATCGCTAGAGAAGCAACTTGCAAAAGTAAACCAAATTCAATTAAAGTTGTGGTCGATAAGGATTGTGGATTGTCATGAGCAATGTACGACATTGCATACAATCATCAAAATACAAAAACAGGAGAAAGTACTGAGTGTATTCACTTAATTTTTTCCGATAACAAGCTTGTACTTGACCGCCATCACATCCCATGTTAAACAACGATGCCGTCTGCTATGGTTGACTTTGGAATATTGTTTTTGATCATCTTCGACGATAATAGAAGCATAAATTATGCATGTCATTTACGGTTTGGAATAGAGGGGACAAACTTATGTTCCTTAACACTTAGTATCTGTACCTGTATCTGACAAAGATTAATAAATTATTATCATTGCACAAATGTCTCGTCTCATTTCATGGCAAACTCTGACATGAAATGAGGCAAACTTTGAAACAACATTTAAAAAAGAATGAAAACGGCAACCACAATACACCAGTAGCGAAATAGACAGATAGATGACATCATAAGCTTAATATATCTCAACGATCAAAACACTATTTCTCCAAATCAACCAACTAACTCCATAGAAAGCAAGTCGAAGCGGAGGCGAAATCAAGACTCCTTCAAACGTAGGTTCAAGTTAGTTATTCCTACGTGGGCGAAGCGAGAACCGAGTAAATCTACTTATCTGCACAGATTGGACATTCCCAATTTAGGTGTGATGTACGAGCATCTTGTTTTTGTTGCCACGCGAAAAGGGTAAGAAGCTTATTTCCTAGGGCGCTTACACACATTGCGCTGCATGATACAATTTGGGGAACATGATGAGACCTTTGTGTTGTATATTGCGTAGCATACGCTGCCTTTGGGTTGTTTACGCAAAGAACGTCCACAAATCTTCGAGTTTCTTCCTGTGCGAGTTTGCCGCTTTCCTTGTAATATTTTCGAGGCTATACGAATATTTCCCGCGTAATGCTTTCCAAACGAGCCTGTTTACAAACACCCCGGGCCTCGGGACGGCTCCAAAAGTAGGGTGACTTTTATTCAATATTCCAGCACTTTAAAACCCTATTCAGTTGTAACTTGTCGCATGTTTTATTGTGCAAATTAAATCTACAGTTTTTTGTAGTTTGCGTATTTATGACTCATACAAATCAGGATTTTGATTCATACAAATCAAAATATGAAATTGATGAATTTCTTACTCTTCGAGTTTCAATGCTTCTGAGATACCATGGGATTTTTTAGGCTTCGAGTATACTTTCTGGTATGCTCCAAGTATGTGAATATAGTTACACAGAAGTTTTGGTAAGTAGGGCCTTGCACCTTCTGTTCTAGCCGAAAGTTTGTTGGTCCACCTGATACCAACCTCCATAGCCCCATTTTGTTTACGCGTTTAGGGATGAAATAGTTTTGAAAAATAGACGAAAGCCTCAAGTTTAGTTTCCTTATTCAACAATAACAATTTAACTCCACAATATGTACGAAACAACAAATATTCGAAGGTCCTAGTTTCGCCACGCGGCAGCTGCGAGGGTGTTCCGGCTGGCTCGAGGCCTCGCGACCTACGTGGACTCGTTGCGAGACTTGTTGGCTGCGTGATTCACCACGTTCGAGTTGAAAGCATTGTTCGGGTTATTGACTTTTGTTACACATTTATTATCATTAACTTTACGTTACTTGATTTGTCCACCAGTGTCATTTGCTTGCTCTTTGTATCATGAATATCTGTTCCACGTTCAAGGTGAAATCGTCACACATACACAATTTTCAAACTGTAATTCATCCATCTGTCTTCTTACATCATCATTATCAAAAGCCGGTCTTATCAAACTTATCATCATCATCAGCCGCAAGACGTCCACTGCTGAACATAGACCTCCCCCCTAGATTTCCACAACGAACGGTCCTGCGCAACCTGCAACCAGCGGTTTCCAGCGACCTTTGTGAGGTCATCTCTCCATCTAGTGAGAGGCCGTCCAACACTGCGTCTTCCGGTTCGTGGTCGCCACTCGAGAACCTTTCTTCCCCATCGGTTGTCAGTTCTGCGAGGGATGTGGCCTGCCCATTGCCACTTCAGCTTGCTTACTCTCTGAGCTATGTCGGCCACTTCACGTTCTTTTGCGAATATCCTCATTACGGATTCTGTCGCGCAAAGAGACTCCGAGCATAGCTCTCTCCATAGCTCGCTGTGTGACTTTGAGCTTCGTTATGAGACCCACAGTTAAGGACCACGTCTATACCACGACCACGTCAGTTCCATAAGCCATCACTGGCAACACGCACTGGTCTTTCAAAATCAAACTTATCAAAAAAGCAAAATACATATATGTACATTTCATTCGTTATCTTCATTCGTTTGATACTCGTCATTTCAAAACGTATGGTGTTCATAATTATCAACTATAATTAAATAAGTTACAATCACTTAAATAACCAGATATCAAAGTAGAAATACACATTTTAACTTTGATATCAGGATAAAACGATGAATGTTAAAAGTATTAAAGTACCCTATAAATATTTATAGAGGCTGGAACTGGTGATATGGGAAAGCCGTATGATGCAGATACGCCGCCAACCTAATCACTGGACGCGCTGATACGTAGTTAATTTGTAATAAAACTTGGATGAAATCTAAAATCGAATACATTAAATAAAGTTAAGTTTATCAGCGAGATTGATCAGCGAATTAGTCATGCTTGATTTACTTACGAGTCTATTTCGAAATGTAAAACAAAGTGTCAAAATCATTTGTAAAAGTCAGAACTGATTATTTATTTTAGTTTATATATTAATAGTTTTTTTTTGTTTTCAATTAACTAACTTTTCATTTGAAAATCTTTCTACGTTGAAAACCCATTCTGAAAAAATATGGTAATAAGATGCCATCCAAAATTTATTGTAAATACGGACCTAATCAAATATGCACACTGCATAGATTATATAGGACTGCATGACTGCGTCCAATGATTATCGAATCTACATTTCAAATGCATGGCCTTGACCAATGTATCCTTCGGTACCTAATGATTGATCAGTACTTAAGCGAAATCATGTCAACAACAAAAAAAAGGTCCAATTGACGCAGTGTATTTTTTCGAGGAGTTTGCGTTTGAAATCGACTAGTCTTTGATTTTTTGTAGTAATCGTCCTGAAAGGCAGAGAATGAGGGTAGTTCGATATTTCTGCTCTTGAGTAGTCAACTTCCTGTATTTGTCAGTTTACTGAACATGGTGCATGTTCAGGATTAAAATCTGCATGATGCTATGAAACTGCATTTAAATATTTGGGACTTACTTCACCATAATAAATATAACCTCGGTAATAGTAAATACTAGGTTTCTAATTTCAGATGTTTTTGAGATATGAATAATGTCCTAAAAGATATCCCTGCTGAAACCAAGCGCCCACTCATACTTAAACATAATTAATGAACTCGCTCAGCAAATATGGACAGTGTCATTTAAAACAGGATTCCCATTGAACCGATACATTCCACAGTAACCTGATCACGGTACCGCGTCCACTTGCCCGTGTCGACCCCACGCAGGCGAAAGTTTACAGCGGTTATTTTTCAAATTAACTTGTTACCTTGTAAACTTTCCTTGTTTGCCTCGTCTCGTCTATATTCGGGTATTGAGTGAAACGAGTGGAGTAACTCAATTAGCAGATCCTCTCGGAGCGAGGGTTGTATACCCGAAGGATTATATTTGTTCAGATGGGGTTAGCAACTTAGTAAGCAAAGATTTGGAGGAAGCCTCGACCTTCAATACGTAATTGAAAGTTATTTTCTTTTTATATTATGTGAATTCTTTGAGAATTTTGGCCAGTTGTCTGTACAAAGATATTTAGGACGTGAGAAATGTTACACCAGCAACTAGAGACGAATTAAATGTCAGTAGAGCGACTGTTACGATTCAGTGGGATTGAGATTAAGGGTTAGCATTGGTTCTAATAAAATAGTTGCTTTCTCGATTTATCTATGGAATATCTTTCAATAATTAATTGAACATTAAATTCACTGGCCAACATTATTCTTAGTCGAATAAAAACAGTTGACAAATATCACCGGACATAGCGCGTGATGCTGGTGAATTATGTATTTCACTTAGGTGGTATTAGGCAAAATAGATAACCAAGGTTCAACTAAGTTACAAATATCAACGTCGTACTTTACATATGGTCGGTTTACTTAATATTTCTTTAAGCTATCACCGTTGTTCACACTAGCATTACCTACAATAAATATTGCACAATTTTGTGTCATTTGAACATTATTCAAGGCAAGTTTGAAGGTGATATACATTTGTATAGAAATGCATATTAGTGTGTTTCTAAGTAACCAAGCGCGCATTGGCGCCTACTCGTGCGTGCGCGTGTAGATGTGTATGTGTTCTCTGCATCTCTGTATGTACAAAACATCTCCGTTATAAAATTTTAACCAACAAAAAAGTATAATATCATACTGGAAAAAGTCAATCGTGGATCACGACTCTGATAGCCGCATGGAACCCGCTAGAGATATTGAAAACGTCAACTGCAGCCGACATCCCACTCTGACACTCGTGACATGTGTATTCGTAAAATACGTTGCGTCTGTATATTGCGTCATCAAAACCAGAAATGTGGTCCAACACATTTCAGCTTGGAAATGTTTGTACAATGTACACCGCTGACATTTCAGAGACGAGGATAATGAAGACAAGCGTTAACGTTTATGAGGAGACAGACGGCTACAACCAGTTTCGCGACTTTTTATTTATATTAGATTAATAAGAAAAATATACGCCATAAAAACAAAATAGCTTCATCCCATTCTTACAGCAAACCTACAGCACAGTATACTCGTAATGTTGGAAAGAGAGCTTTGTAATACTTCTAATCGACGTTTTTTATAGTTGCCAACTATGAGCAATAAAATTGTTTTATGGATCTATTAGAACTTCAATTTGGATGTTTTTGAATAAATTGAGGCGTGGTGCAATCGATTGAATAAGATCAACAAAATCACTACTGTCTATAGCTACTCAATAACTACATATAATTTATGCGACTTTCAACCAGGTTGTGAGTTCAACAGGGTAATATACTTGTTAAGTATTTTATTAAATTCTGTTCAGTCGTTGTATTATCGTTAATACGTGTGTGAACAAACATACAGACTGATAACCCCACCAACTTTTGCCTTTACTATTAAATCTAATATTACGATTTGATTTACTTACTATAAGTTCTATACTTTTAAATACATATCTACTAACCGTCGTCCGTATTTTATACAATGTATCGTCGTAAATTGACTGTCAGCTCGTCAGCAGGCGATATGATAATAATGTCATGCGTCATTAATTCATAATCCAATCCTACTAATATTATAGATGTTAATGTATGGATGTTTGTTGCTCAATAACGTCGCAACGTCTGAACGGATCGGGCTGAAATTTGGAACATTTACCTAACATATTATAGTCTGAAACAACACATAGTTAATTTTTTATCCCGGAAAAATAACGGGAACGACGGGATAGGGAACTACGCGGGTAACACCGCTGCTAGTTACTATATTACTATCATAAATGCGGAAGTTTGTGAGGATGAAGTTGAAAGTTAGAATACAAACAGATAATAGTCTGTATATAAATAATATATATTTTCCGTCGAGAAAACAACAGGAACGAGAACCAGGCGGGTGAAACCGCAGTGTACTGCTAGTTTATAACAACGGAATGAGCTCTTCGAGTAGATAACAAACAGCCCCGTATAATATACGGGCAGGTTATTTTCATAACGAACATAAATGGATCGCTGTCACCGGGTTGTTTACATTACAACGTGTGAATCAATTTTGCACGTTATACTCTGCGACAAGGTCTTACGCAAGGTTGTCTTTGAAAGGAAAAAACGCTGAGTTTTTATTTTTATACCCATGACTCTGTAATGCGAGATGATATGGTTTCAAAACAACATCAATAAACAATCCTGTGTAATCTTGGGTGTTGGGAGTAACTCGACGATGGATTGTTTAGATAATACAAGTTAGCATTCCGCGGTTTCACTTGCCTCACACCAGTCCCGTTATTTTCCCGGGATAAAAAGTAGCATTTGTTATTTCAGACTATTATGTATCTATGTACCACGTAGCAATTACTGTCAACGCTGCACTGCGCACCGTCGGCGTCCTCGTCACCCAGATAAACAATTTATCTCTTTGCCCTGTTACTTATTTCTTCTCGAAACAGTGCCCTTCGATCCGGAGCACATTAGAAGCAATCACAAAAATATTTGAAAACTGTATCTGCAGAGTTTTAAGTGCGTGATCAAGTCATGTATATCCCAACGTTGAACACGGGGAACTTCCTTTACATATTTTAGTAAATTAATTAGCATTAAATTCATACATACATACATAGGTAATGTAGGCTACATTAATATTTCCTCGTTCACTAAAACAAATACGTATTAATTTAGTCAATTAATAAACAATTGTTTGCTTATGGGAGTTTCCCATGCCGTTTAATGCTTCTAAATCGATGTACTTACATCATCTATTGTGAATATGAACTTGATCCTTACATTGGTCGAATTGGTTCGATACGACTGAAGGCCGAAATAATTTGCTACAAAACGACGCTATTTCTGTCTTCGTTGAAAGAAAATATCTACGAACTGTAGGAGAATAATATAGTTACTCTTGTTGCTTTCGATAGACTTATGTAGTAGGTATTAGCAGAACTCAGGTGTTTTACCCACGTTGTGTCCGTTCCCTTGCCTTCCCGCAATGAAAAGTAGCCTATATCCTATTCCTATAATCTTTGTTCTAAATTTCAACCAAATTCGTTCAACCGTTCGGACATGAATAAGCAACAAACATTCAAACTTCAGTGACCGATATGATATGAAATTGAACATCGATATGAACATTGACTCACAAAATTTATTTAACAAAACGAAACATAAACGCTACCCTGTGGCGCAACTGAGAACTATTTTCGTCAGGTTTCTGTTTTCATCTGACTTTCTGAAAACAGCATGCATGCGTATTGTTTATCACGAGGCACATATTTGCCAGTTATTCTACCGCCAAGTAATGTACAAACATTACTGTGTTCCGGTTTGAAGGGCAATGTTTCCAGAGATATTACAGGGCTTAGAGATATAATATCTTAGATCTCTGAGTGGCGAGCGCAGTGCGGTGCTAGATAATGATTTGGACTATTCGTGTTCGAATAGCTGCGTGTCACTGTGCTGTTATGTGGCAGGCATGTTGCTTACCATCAGGCACATGTCCTGCTCGTCTCATCACTCTATACTAAACAGAAGTTAAGCACCTAACTAAAATTAAAAATTCTTAGATACATCTCTGGTACCTAACATCAAATAAGTATTTCCTCTTAGCCTAGTCCAGATATCTCGCAAATAACGAAGTCAACCAAAATATTGAGTAAACAAACTCCGATAAGCCTCCATTGAGAGACTCCTGCCCCCGGGGGACGCGGATATAGCGTACAATAATAGAACAGAATAAGACACCGTCCTACCTGCGTAAGCGACTTATACGAGCAAAAGCGACAAACAGAACTGCTTCATTGAACACACGAGAGAATAAATTATATTCCAGAAATGAAACGAAATGATGCTGTTGTTTAAATACACGCGTCATTAGAAGTCGGTGTAACCACATTGTCTACATTGTGATCTATCTATCTAGTCAATTATTCTACTATTTCACGATAACATTTTTCACCTTAAGAACTTTGCTACGTTTTCTTTTTCTCCCGCCAAGCAGTAATGTGCAAACATTGCTGTGTTTCAGTTTGAATGACTATACCTATCTCAAAAAAAATCACAGCAAATGGATCCATTGTCACATGTATCTCTAGACGACGAGCGAAGTGCAATGCTAGGCAGTGATTTGAATTTTTTACGTTCAAATAACTGTTGGGCGCAGTAATCGCCAGGCGTGTTGCTTACAATCAGGCGATGTTCTGCTTGCTCGTTTCGTTCCTCTGTATTGTAAAAAACAGACAATGCATCCTATAGCGCCGCTACTTATCTTGTCTAGGACAAAGGGTAAGGTTGTTTAACAAGGTCAAAGTTAAGCCACACGGTTGCGGTCTCGGATTCCTGGATTATTTCTCACATAAATATCTATTGACTTCGAACGTCTCTCCTTCGAAACTCTCCTAAACTAATTGAACCAAGAACATTTACAATTTATGTTGTAATCAAAGCATTGGTGTTTGCAGCTATCGACAAACTATTAATATGGAAATGTAAACGTATAAAAAGTGTTACATACGTAGAATACGTACATAGTATGTGTTTCTGGTTGTTTGTCGCTAAATATAAATATGAAACACCGAAATTGGAATGTCGTATGCCAAGATGTGATCTTAGATCTTGTGAAACGGGAATGGAACTGAAATGTTAGCGTTCCATGGCAGTCAGTGTTCATTTATTGAATGGGTTCATACAAGTTCTCTTTGGGTAAGCTAATGGGGGAAAGCATTAACACAGGTCAAGTTGTGCCATCTAAAATAAAAATTACAAGCTACAATTGAGGTAAAACGACTTCAATATTTCTTTATACGTCATAGAACGACCATTAATTTAAAACTGAAACATTAACTGGAGTAAATTCACCATTGTTCAAAACCTCACATCGTATTTGAACAAAAAGAACCTGAATAATGAATGTGTACTTCAATACGTCCCCCACAACACGAGTTTCCATTGAGAAAACCTCAAGCACGTCCGAGACATGTTCACAATAACAACAGAATGAGGTAAATATTCAGGCTGCAAGGTTGCGCGGAGGTTCTGCTCTGATAACGTCCGGGGTCAAGCGATAAGCTGGTTCACCATCATTATCGCACTTCTTACGATGTAAATAAAGCACATTTTCAAGTACGAACCGCACTTTTCACACGAAACCGAAGAGAATGCATCTTATAACAGTTCTTTGCAAAGACTTTACGAAAGCAAATAAAACATTTTCACGCGGAATGATTTCAGTAATGAGCTGCCGCAACTCAATGATCGTACTTATTTAATTAAAGAATCGTTTCCCTTCAACTTTTCAAATAAGAGAACTGGGGAAAAGAATTTACAAGAGAAGGTAAGTAATGCTTAAGTTGTTTGCAAAATTGTACAGCCCACTTGTAATTTCATAAAGTTTTTGTTGTTCGGAAAGTTTTAACGAGTTCTTTACGTAGGGACCCAATAGCAAACTAATCTACAAGCAGGGACACTCGAGATATTTTCGTTGATCATAATTTATGTAGTTTCAAGAAGTTTATGTTTTTATCTTTGAATGATTTCGTCTCGTTACTTGATGTGACAATGTCGATAAAAATAGGTATTGGTATAAAAATATGAAATTGCTGCCGTCGTGTCGTTCAGCCTCAACAGTGTGAGAGATATTTGCCTACACTGATGAAATTCACGAAAACGTGACGGAATCGAAGTCTCGAATGTCTGTTTTTTCCTCTTTAAGTAAGATAAATACAAAATGTATTATACAAATATTTTTAAAGAAAGAGTCTTCATCTATGCCCTGACATTTACCTATTTTGACTCCAAACTTGGATCATTTTGTTTAATTTCCTAAGATTTAGTTACCTAATAGCATTACAGGGTGCCGCTGATTCCAGATCTTTTTTATCGATAATAGGTTAGCACTTGACCTATGCTGTCTACGATGTAACGTGCTTACCTAAAAGATACTAGAACTCATGATCACATTAGACATTCCAGTATTTTTTTGTTTTGATTTGATTTTGATTTCCCAGCGAAAAAATAGGAGAAAAATACATCTGAATCGAAAAAAACATCGATAAGTATAGTAGGTATGCAACCACGTTACGTGATTATTATGATAATCCATCGCCCTTCAACTCAGGAAGTTGACGTCAAAAAGAAATATTGGAATTGGCAATCACGCCAACATGAACAATGTGGTTACTTTTTCTATCAGGCGTCCTTCTTCTCTGCGTCATTCCCGTAGAGTTAACAAACGAGTTTGTCGCCTTGACATTAAACTGGTATGTGTAAATTGCATTCGGCGACATGGAGCTACAATAGGAAACTAGTTTTACACCGACCACAGACAGAATCGGACGCTGCCGATCGGTTCAATCGTGTTTTGTATACTCTAGATGACTTTCAAACCAGTCGTTACTTCATCACCTCTTCGATCGCCTTGATCTTCAAAACAAAAACAAGAAAAATATACGTATTAAATGACAGTAACATTTCACATTTTATTAGACCAGACCACTTTTAATATCTTAAATAATAAATTAATACTAATAATAATGATACGGAATATGTAGTTTATTTAAATATTGACATTGGATATTGGCTTTGAAATTTATTTTTAATAGATAATATTATTTGGATGTTTTAAATAAGCAAATTTTTCAGTAAAAAAGCGATTAGCCTATACGTGACTTGAAACTTCATCGTTTCTTCTAATTTAAAAATGTTCGTCTTTGTTTAAAAATGTCAACTTGTCAAATCTGGAGAGGTTAAAGCTAGAATATGAATATGGGCTTCCCCTGTGATCCTCCTCTACAATCTTATATTTCGTACATTTTTCCTCAAATCACTAGTTTGTATTTATATATCAAGCTGTGTGCTTAGTTTGGAGTCCACCGATCATTCTTGTATCACACATACGGCCGGACTATGTATACTGTATGTTTATAATATACTAGCTGTGCCCCGCGGTTTCACCCGCGTCTATTTGAGGAAAATCCATACTAAAATATCCATTGCTGGCCACTTTATTACGTTTTACGGAACCCTAAAAATACGTAAATAAGCAACAATGCATATTTGATTACTTCAAATGACACAAACTTCAAATGTAGACACGCGCCGTCACAGACTTCAACAACCAAAGAGAATTTAAATTCACGGAACTAAAGCTCTCGAAGAGAAATATTTTTCCCCGTTTTATTTACATTCTTCACTCATACTCCGTACCTATTGATAGTAGCGTAATGTTATATACCCTATAGCCTTCCTCGATAAATGGAGTATCCAACAAAAAAAGAATCTTTCCTATCGGTCCAGTAGTTTCCGAGATCCTAGCGTTCAAACAAACAAACAAACAAACTCTTCAGCTTTATAATATTAGTATAGTATAGTAGTATAGATGTAATGTTAGACTTGGAAAATATACATTCGTATGCGTTATTGCCTCTCTGTGTGAAATAAATTTTCATGTCAAGACTCTTCGAAATAAATTGTCGTACAAACTATCTCCTTTAGAATATTACAAATTAATCAGACATAATAATTGTCGTATCTGAATTCTAACAGTTTATCTACAAGGTTCCATGTCACTGCCATTTGTTGCACTAATCGATTACTCGTGCGACAAATACAACATTGTGTACATGTTGAGCTACAAACTTTATGTCCGTCTATAAATCTAGATAAAATGTGCAACTAAATAAAACGGAAGCAGTTAACTGAATTATTACCTGAAGTTAAAGTTAGGATGAAATCGAAATACGAACAGAATCTGCACATGTAGAAATGGCTACGTGCCACTACTTTGTAATTGGCTAGCGTGTTGCTTACCATCAGGTGCAAATATTGTTCATTCTGTCATTCTACATTAGAAACTAGCGGTCCTACCGCGGGCTCGCCCATGGTACATAATATATATTAGCCTATTGCCATATTGCTCTCAGGGATCATGTAAGTACCACCATATACAACGGTGTAAGAATTTTTGAAATCGATCCAGCAGTTCAGGAACTACTCGTTCAGATCTGATCATCGCGTTCAAACAAATAAATTGGCAGTCATAGGAACTGCCGATAGAAGTGAAAACTTACTTAACTCAGAATTTGATAGCTTACCTTAGAAACTACACGGGTGTAACCGGAGGGCGTGGCTTCGCCATTTTGGCATGGCCGTCTAGAATTGCGTCAGCATTTCCCATTGGCTGATGCGTTTCTAGATGGCCATGCCATGATGCCCTGTCTACGCCCTTTCAGCATTTCCCATTGGCTGACGTATTTCTAGATGGCCAATAGCCATGGTCCCGAGTTTACCCGAAGCTTTCTTATCATACCCGTGCGTGACGAATGAAATCAATTCACAGCCCACGAAAAATGTGTCTAGGCGCGCCTAAAGAAGTTTTCACTTCAAAAACCTCTTCAGCTTTATAATATTAGTATAGATTAAATAAAAAATATACCTACTCCAATATCTCTGAAACCAAACAAAACTAAAAATGTTCATCAGATCGTTATCCTTATTTTATTATTTGTTTTCTTTATCTATAATCACCTCTTTCTGAAACAAGATTTAAGCTAAACTACAATATAAACTGGTTAAGGCTTACGTAACTCGCAAGAGGTGAGGTTAATGTCAACATTAGTTTATAGAGAATCAATAATGCGTTCATTAAGATTTCGCTGGTGCATAATGTTAACTTGATCATTAAAGGTGATTATTTACATTTGGATATTATACATAAAAAATATAAATTATGTAGATGTGTATTTAAATTAAGGTTAACTGTTGCCAGACGTAAACAGATCTGATTCGTAATGGAATCAGGCAAAAGAAGCTTTTTGTTTTATTTTCGATCTTATCTATGGCAATATTATAAATAAAGCTGAAGAGGTTTTTTGTTTAAGCGCGGGGATCTCAGAAACTGCTGGACCGATTTCAAAAATTCTTTCTCCATCGGACATGTGTACGTGATCCCTGAGAGTTATAGGCTAATACGTATTATGTACGACGGGTGAAGCTGGAGCGGGCCACTAGTTGTATTACATCTTTGATCTTTTAATTATTACCGTTTGATATACAAACACAGATTGCGAATGCTCTATGCATGTGCTTAGGTAGTAAGTAAGATTAATAGGTTGGTAGGGTCCTGCGCTTTCTGCTCTAGCCCAAAGAGACAGTAGAGACAACCTGACGCTGTCATGGCGCTCTTTTAATTTTTTTTTAGTATTTATCTTATACCGCCAACACAGTGAGCACGCTTCCAACGGGTAGTGGGTTTGAGTATCTTTAGTACTGATTTTATATCTAGACCTTCATAGGCCCATAGAAAATTCCGATCTGCTTAGTGTACAAAGACTTAGTTAAGTTAAAATCAAATTACAATGAAACTTGTAATTTGATTTTGCTAATAAAGACTGCCTAAAAAAACCATTTTGCCGCTTATTACGTAGGTAATGCAATATGAATCAATCACAAACCCTTTATGTCTGTGGCTGCTTATTCCATAAGTTATTCAAAGAAACTCATGAGCACATGTTCATTCTGCCTCGAATACGTTACGAGCAGACGGTTTCTGAGTAAACGGCGCGGCCAGTCAGACAGCAAACATGCGCCTCGACAGACTGTCTAACGAAGATTTGTATAAATATTTCAAAAGACACGACGAGGAGATTTTTAAGGGACTTATGGCAGATGGCCTCATGTGGCCTCTACTCCCTCTCTGCCGCACTGAGAGCTAGCGAAAACAGCAAGACGCTAAAAGGAGGAAGATAATAAAGTACGTTAGTATATATGAGTCCTATTATAGGACTTCCATTTCTTTAGCTCACACACTCCCATCACTTGTAAAACGTGCAAATCGTTTTCTCTAGAGGTTTATCGAGCAGCTATAACATGAGTTTTCCTAAGAGCCGTAAATACGTTCTCAACAGGTCGTTAACGTATCTGTGAAGAACTCCGTATAGCATGTATTGATAGGTGAATATTCTGAATATTACTGTGATGTTCTATCAGGCGACACATATGTTTGTATAGATGACATGCAATACTTACACAACTGAAATATAATTCGTTTTTTTTTTTTTTTTTTATTAATTAAGTATTAAGTAATAAAAATTATATTTCTATTTGTTTTATTTATTTTTTATTCTTATTTATATTTCCCACAGTACGCACAGTACAGGTTACGCACAGTAGTAACCGTTTATTAAATCAAACAAATAAATTTGTGGTCTTTGCAGAGTCGCCTGGGGTAGTGCTACATCTTTACCAGCTATATTGCCGGAGTAATTACAGGGCAAAGAGATAAATACAACTAAATATTTTAAATGCAAAAGTTTGGATGTTTGTTGCGTAATCACGTCGGAACGTTTGAACGCATCGGGAATTTGGATTACAGTTAGATTATGGTCTGGAATAGCACATAAGCTACTTTTTATCACGGGAATAGGAACAGTGCGGGTAAGACCGCAGGCGCTGCTAAGTATATAAATTTCGACTTTTCATGTTTGAATAGCTGCGTGGTACTGTGATGTTACGGCCAGACGTATTCTTTACTATTATGCCCGGTTTACATTACTCCAGTACAGCGATCGAATCCAGCGCTGGATTGCTTACTGGAAAAATGTAATCCAGCGCTGGGTTCGCTCGCTGGACTGGAATAATGTAAACCGAGCATTAGCGCAATCCTGCCCGTTCCGTTAGTGTATATTGTAAAAAAATAAGATTAGAGCCCCTTTAGGTTTCTTCAATCTCGAAATTGACCACACTTAATAAACAAAATTTCAGTGTGAGATCGAAATAGCGAAGCATCGAAACGACGTTCCTATCAAATGGAATTCATAGCATACTCGTATCCAGTAATAAAGTCGACCAAAGATGGCAATCTTGATAACACAAAAGCGAACTAACATTGTTCAAACCCGACATGACAATAATTGCTGGGACGTGAGAAGCATGCCGCTGTAGACTGGTAGCTAGCGGATTTAAATACAAAACTCGTAGTCTTTGATTATGTTCAGCAATATAAAACCATCGCGAAGTGTCTTTTAACGAGCACTAATTACGGTATATAGTGGTATCAATTGATTTATCGCAGGACGGACGGAATGTACGATGCGTCTCTGAACTGTCTCTCAATTCTATTTAGAATTGTTTTGAAATAAGAGCCGTGTGCATTTTCATTGAACATTTTATGAACGTTTTCGTGTATATTATTACGTATGATTTTTTTTAAACATTGGTAGTAGGTTTAAGCTTGACCACCATCTTGCCTTTCGTTAAGCGACGATGCTGCTTGTGATGGAGCATGGTTCTACGTGCTACATATAACAGTCGATTCACTCTATACTTAAAGACACTAAAGATTGTATGCATTGCGTATGTTACATATTTACGCAAAACTAAAGACCAAAGAAAAACCTTGACAATTACGGTTAAATACTAATTAAATCTAAATCACATTTAGAATATTTCCCGCTACGGCCGTCTTAATATTCTAGATTATTATCTAATATCATTAAAGTATTTTTACTAGCGTTTTTATACAGTCGTTTCAATATCTGAATAATGCTACAAGTTTAACAACATATTATGTAAGTATGGATGAGTAGCAGCGCTCCGTGGTTTTACCCGCACTGTTCCCTTTCCCTGTATTTTCTTGTGATAAAAAGTATCTAGCCTATGTGCTACTCTAGACCAGGGGTCAGCAATTAGTTTCGCTCGGGGTCCATTTTAAGAAATGAAATCACGTCCGCGTTTCACTCATTTTATAAAAAAAAATGTTTGTTTTCAAATAAAGGTAAATTACAAAGGTATTATTCATATACTTATCAATGAGAAAAGTGTCATTTTTGTTGCTGCTGATCTGTATGAAGTTTGGAGTGAAATTGGTGCAAGCTGCAAGGAAAAATACTGCGGGGAATACATTTTTCGGTCCGCACACAATGGGCCGGCGGTCCAGATGAGAAGCGCGATCCGCCATTTGGTGACCCCCGCTCTAGACTATAATCTACCTATGTTCCAAATTTCATCCCGATATGTCCAGACGTTCCGACGTGATTGAACAACAAACATCCAAACTTTCCCATTTATATTGGTATGATAACTGTCGATCATAGTTTCTAAGTTATAACAATTCAGCTCTTTTTAATTGGTTTACTGAGCACACGCCTCGTCTGCGAACCGTCTGCTTGGATAACGGGCCAGTCACGCTACGCTCAGAACTTCCCATGATGCCCCGTATTAATGCATTGTTAATGAGGCATACATTGTTTTAATCAATGGAACCAGACATCAAGTCTAGTGAGGCATATATATGAGAACCATGTGGTACGTCACGTTACGGTTTTAATTCAGTTTTAGTGGTTTTGGTTTCTTTTCTATAAGAAACTAGAGTGGTTCGTCTCAACTTCGTTTAGGTTAAACAACTAATCTATGTAGGCGCCATCTGTTCCGAGACTTATGGAACTTACGATCAAAAACAACAATCAACATTAGTAATTCGTTAATTATAAATTACTTATTGAGACCATCAATCGAAATAACTAATAATACCTATCCTATCTCACAACTTACGGCTGGTCTAGTCGGGCGAACGGCGACTGCCGACTCGGAGACCCCGGGTTCAAACCCCACGCGCACCACTGACTTTTGGAAGTCACGTGCGTAACGGTGAAGGAAAACATGGTGAGGAAACCGACATGTGTCATCCACCAACTCGCACTGGGTCAGAGTGGTGGATTATAGCCCTGACCTTCCTTTCCTTGCGAGAGAAGGCCCCGAGTCCCAGCAGTGGAAACATTTAGTGGGCAGCTTATGCCATCTCACAAGTCGGACCAAATTACCCATAAATGCCAAGTTTCGTGAATATCGATTGACTTGATGAAGAGTTCACAGGGAACAAACAAATGACACTAGATTTTATAAATTATGATATTAAAGGCATTATTTGTACAAGTTGCAGCCCAAGGGAGTTTCACGTTAGCAAATTTTCAAGAACTTGATTTCTGACTAAGTTTCGTCATGAAGATTCTCCCAAGTGGCGCAGTTTCAGTTATACTATTTCTGATAGGTACTCACTAAGGGTGTCTAGTGTTAGATTCAACAAGGAAACGCCTAAAACTGTAATGGCAAGTCAAGAAGCCCACAGCTGTTCTATAAGATTTTGATGTGCCATACAGTTATGCCTATCCCTAGTATTAAGGCATCATAATATTTCACGTCGCCCCAAAACGGTTGTGAGATAGTAAAACGCGGATTTTCCTGACATTCCATAGTCTCTATAAACCGTAATGGCGGAGTCACATAACCCTGTATAACGCAGCGTTGGGGCTTAGAGCACTCAGGTTGATGAGGAGAATAAATTCACATAGAGGTGGCCAGAATGCCGGATACGTTTCTCACTACGACTGATGGATTTGGTTTTATGTGTGTATCGTCATTATTTACTATCGTTTTATTCTCTGTTTTGATATCTCTCGGAGAGGATACGTTGCCAAATAATGGAAGATTGAAGTGGTTCTGTTGTTGGATTGGCAATAGATCGATACGATCTACTGAAATATTCACATGAACTTCGCCGTCAATTTAATGTAAGTTATCTTGCGTCAAGACTGTTCCAGTGGCTACAAATTTTATATTAGGTACATTGACTTGTAAGTACATTACAGCGGTAATAAATACTGGTAGTGTACAAAAATCATTACGAAGAGTAAGAATCCCGAAATGAACCGTCCTTCCGATGAAAATTATAGCGCCCCATCCTCGCCCCTTATAAACAATTCCCTGGGACCGCCAAGCCGGGAGCGGCTAATGAATTGTTTAGCCGTTGCTTTATTTCCAGCGCCATTCGCGGCCTGTACAGATTTCAACGTTTGAATTACAGTTGGGTTTGGCGGAATATGTAAGCGAGTTTGGGTGTTATATAACGACCAACCAACAAGTATACCGAACAAGGACAGATGTACTTAGTGAATGCCTGGAAATGAATATAATAACATTAATTAATTAAATCTATGACTGCATGAAGTCCGAAGGCAAACTTCAAAAGTGTGCCAGTAGGAAAGTGAAGATATCGTAAAGAAAAATATGGTAGTTAGACTTGACGGCATGCGAATATTATGAAGCTTATGTTGGCATATTTGTATATTACTCCGTCATGTACTCAATAGGCAACAGATTTGAGAAATAGACTAAGTAACTTACATGTATTTCATATGCGGATTTTATGTTATAAAATAGGTGATAAAACCGTGAAAAGCGCATCTAGCATGTCGGTAGGCTGACATTGCGTCAGCCTAGTTCGCTAGCTAAATAAGAGAACGTGTGATAATGTCCACTATCTTTACTATTTTATATGAAGACCGTCCCCAAAAGATATCTGTAAGCAACTCTTATTCAAAGTTCGTTGACAGGTCATCAAGCTAAAATCCGGCAAACGAGGGTAAAACAAGGGCACCCTCAATTTCACCTTTTATCTCATCGCAACACTCTGAACGTCCGGGAGTGTAATAATTAATCAAGATACCCCTCAATTTATTGTTAGCCAATTGAGATTTGCCACCGTACCCTTATCCTGTGCCAGTTACACGTTCCACTAATCGTTTGAAGCGTCGGAAAGCTTGCCGTTTAAATTGTTGTAAGTGAATTTACGGCTTCGGATGAGAGTGATATTGGAAACTGTTGATTGGAACCCAGGCAAGATTATCTATGTATTTAGTACCATCTGGGATGTAGTGATATGGGACACCACTCAACCTTGAGTGGAACAGCTATTCATACTTGAAGAAGCAGTGTTTGTTGGTTCAAAACCAAAAAGACTTACATACAAAGATAGATTAGGACAATATCACCCTTCTTAAGACGGTCAAATAGTCCCCAAGTCAAAGTTAACTAGTTACATATTCCGTCTGTCCGTTGAAAACTTCATTTGGAATGAAAAGGAGTCATGGAGAAAGGCAGACGTAAAAGGGTCAGTCATTAAGTCAGGTCGTACTAATGACGGTCTTAAATCTCAAAACAAAACACAAAGTGAAATAGAAAATTTCCTCGAGATGGCACACTAATCTCATTCCGAGAAGGACTGGCTTTGTCAGTCGGGCAAATGATATACTTGGCTTCTTCATTATTAGCCAACTCTCCAGAGAAAAAATCTCAAGACTTTTTCGTTTCGTGACCGAGGCAAACTTTAAATTCAATGCCAGAACTTAGGTACTATTTAGATAAAAGAGATAGTCAGGGAGACATTCTATTACAGAACGTCGTTTTAGGCGCAATATTCGATGAAACAATCCCATTCAAAACAAGTAGCACATTCGAAAACAGGGTAAACAAGGGAATAAACATTTATTCAACAGGTTCGCCGTAAAAATGCACGAGCCAAAGTAACGTGGTGTCATCAGCAGATGTTCATCTGACAAGGCGGGTCTATTAAAGGGGGTATTCAACACAAAATGAGGTCGTGCACAAAGAGATTGTTAGGCTCCTCGGGAAATCACGAGTGAGCCCTAAGCCGCACTCTACGATGGAAATGTAAGCTTGTATGACATTGTAAACAGTGCGAAGCAACGGAGCGTGAATGTGGTTGATATAACAAAGAAGCACCTTATTACGGCATGATGATGCTGTCCATTCTCCAGGGTTTCATTTAAAAAAAAAAAAATACGTTTCAAGAATATTTATTAAGTAGTTAAATATTCTTACTAAGATTACAAGGTAAGGTAATTAATCATTTGAATGTGCTGCTGAGCACGGCAAGTAGTGAAATTCATTTAAAATAGTACTGAAAACATGTTTACTTCATTGAGAGATGTCGCTAGTAGTGCGTTAGGCCATAGGTGACATCATCATTTTTATTTGCCTAAGACTTAAACATACTTTAAGATGGCAAATATAAAATATGGCAATTTCAGGCACAATACTTGGGAGCGATGAATCAAGACCTTTTAAAATAGAGCAATGATCTCGAGGTCAATGAAGACAATAACTAACGAGATGTAGAACGATGGGGTTACCCAGAAAGAATACGTATAAGACAGTCTTATCACAGGAACGTGTTGTAAGCATTAGTAACGTGCTTGTTGTTCCCACTGCTGGCAACCGATGTCTATTCTTACAAGGATAGAGTAAAGGCCATAATTCACCAAGCTCGCCAAATGCGGGTTGGCAGATACAACATCAACAACATCAACAGCCCACTAAACGTTCCCACTGCTGGGACTCGGGACCTTCTCTCGCAAGGAGAGAGTTAAGGCTGTAATCCACCACGCTGGCCCAGTCCGGGTTGGCGGATGACACATGGCTTCGAAAGATTCTAGGTACATGTCGGTTTCCTCACGATGTTTTCCTTCACCTTTTTAAGTTAGCGGCATTATGCACATGACTTCGAAAAGACAGTGGTGCGTGTGGGGGTTTGAACCCGGGGTCTCCGGATCGGCAGCCGCCGTTCTCCCGACTAGACCACCGTAACTTGGCAGATACACTTGTTTTTAAAAAGATGATAATTATGTTCTTGTTGTTCTTTCTTGGTAGATGTCGGTTTCAAGACCATATTAATCCACCACGCTAGCCCAGTGCAGGTTGGAGGGTGATCTCCATAACTTCGAAAGATTCGAGGAACATGTTGGTTTACACCAGATGTTCTCCTTTACCGTTTACAAGTTAGCGGCATTACGCAAATGACTTCAAAAAGACAGGTGCGCGTGGGATTCGAACCGGGGTTCCGGATCGGCAGTTGCCGTTCTCTCGACTAGACCAGCCTGAACTTGAGCAAAATACAGTATGTCGAGTGGATAAAATGTTTTTTCAGATCGAATAAAGGTTATCGGTAAACAGTCTGGTAACGTTTATCTTTGGAATTGATTTCTGTGCGATAACATTATGACATCAGTTTGATATATCATGTAATCAACCGTCGACAACCTACATCGCAAAATGAGAATACTGCTTTATGTCTGGAAAACTCGATAAGAATCAAACAAAGGCTTTATTAGTATTTTATTATGTTTGTAGAGTACGTATTTATTATATGGATAGATCATATTATGTATATTTATTAACTACTAGCGGCCCGCTCCGGCTTCGCTCGAATAATAACCTAGATATCAACTGCAGCGCCATCTGCCGTAGTCTATGTTACTCGGGAATAATGTAGCTTTCCAAAGGTGAAAGAATTTTTGAAATCGGTCCAGTAGTTTCGGAGCCTATTCATTACAAACAAACAAACAAACAAACAAATCTTTCCTCTTTATAATATTAGTATAGATAAAATCTAACCTGAGACTTTGTCAATTTAACATATTTATGATATACGTTTTAAATTAGGATTATATATTAGAGAAGAAAGAAACAACAGCAGCGTGTCACTGTGCTGTTATGGGGCAGGCATGTTGCTTCCCATCAGGCACATGTCCTGCTCGCCTTGTCATTCTATAGTAAAAAAAAACAAGAATGTTACAGAATAGAAAGTTACAAAAACCCACGCCAATCCTGGAGAGGTCTACATTTATGTTATTCTTTACATACTCTATACTAAATCATCTTATAATATATCTCAGAGTGATAAGTGCAGTGAAGTGCACCACAAAATGGTGGCGGCCACCTTGAATTAGAAATTCGTCTTGTGTTTAGTTATTCTACTAGTCAAGCCCTTTAATTTGACACCCATATTGAGGCAAGTTGGGACAGACAGACAGACATCGACGTCAAACTTACAACACCCATCTTTTTGGTCGGGGGTTAAAAATACGAAGAAGAAAAAATATTCTACGTATTTCAGGCTGAATGAACAGAAAATAGGCACGACAACAGAAATACATTTGGGTCAATCGATACTCATGACATGACGGACGACAGGTAGCGTGCCTCATAGTAACGCACCTGCCTTAACTATTCATTACGAATCGATTACTTAGGTTAGCCAACAAGGCGAGACAGCTGCAAGATTGGCGGTAGAACTTTATTTATACGTACGTGGATAGAAATTAATCGATAAATTAAGGTAAACTATTTTTTTTTCCGAAAAATAAACGACTTTATTAATTTAAAATTAAATTCAGACACTTGACCAAATTTCATAAGAAGCTATATGAATGATTTGTGAATGAATGTTTTTTGTTGATATTACAAAAACCGCCACACCGATTTCGATAAAATTTGTATGGGACCACCTCTGAACTATGATCTACCAAACAAAAAAAGAACCGTCACTCAATTAGCGGAACTATCGCGTTACATATAAAATAAAACCGGCCAAGTGCGAGTGGGACTCCCGCACGAAGGGTTCCGTACCATTACCAAATAAACGGCGAAAACCTCTTTGGCTTTATTCGAAATTTCTTATACATCGCAATTTCCGCAGACAGGGAAAAAGTCTTGTTAAAATATAGATTTTTGGCTCATGATTCGGACGATGAATTAGATATCGCGTTCTATTTTTGTGGCTACTTTTGTGTTACTTGTGGCGCCATCTAGTTTATTTGGGACGGACTAATCGAGCAAAAATCAAGTTAATTGTATGGGATCCTCTTTAAATAATGTTTTTATTTAATTTTTAGTATTTGTTGTTATAGCGGCAATAGAAATACATCATCTGTGAAAATTTCAACTGTCTAGCTATCATCGTTCTTGAGATACAGCCTGGTGACGGACGGACGGACGGACAGCCAAGTCTCAGTAATAGGGTTCCGTTTTTACCCTTTGGGTACGGAACCCTAAAAAACAAACAACCATATTGAGAAGTTGAGAATCTCCTTGATTTTTTTAAGTCGGTTAATAAATATTGGTTGACATTGCTCACACAACACCATCAAGCCCCAAACCACGGTAATAATTATTTTATTATAACCGTGCCCAAACTAAGCAAATCATGTACTATGGGATTCAGATAGGGGATAACTAACACCCGTATTCATCATATTTATAAGTATGTACAAATGCTTCTTCTGGGTGCGAACCGAACTCACTTATAGACTTAGGCCTACTGTCCACGCACGCGTCTTTTGTCGAATGCATGCATCCTACGAACAAAAGCAAGACGTGCGGCTGTCGTGTCGTGGACACAGACTTCATTATTTGTACGCAAGATGCAAGCATTCGTCTTGCATCTGACAATTGTCGAAATCGTGCGGATGTCGTGCAGCTACGTGGACAATTGGCCTTAGCGAGTAGACTTACAACCAACTTAGTTACGAGGCCAGTCAAAGATGAATATTCTTATTTTTAGGGTTCCGTAAAACGTAAAAACGGAACCCTTATAGATTCGTCATGTCTGTCTGTCTGTCTGTCTGTCCGTCCGTATGTCACAGCCACTTTTTGCCGAAACTATGAGAACTACAGTGTTGAAACTTGATATGTAGATGTATTCTGTGAACCGCATTAAGATTTTTACAAAAGTTTTTTAAAAAAACAAAAATTAGGGATGCCCCCCATACTGAGAACTGAAGCTCAAAAATTTTTTTTTCATCAAACCTACTCGTGTGGGGTGTCTATCGATAGGTCTTAAAAATGATGTTGAGGTTTCTAATATAATTTTTGTCTGCACTGAATAACTTGCGCGAGAGACGCTTCCAAAGTGGTAAAATGTGTGTCCCCCCCCCTCTAACTTCTAAAGTAAGAGAATTAAAAAACTAAAAAAAATATATGATGTACATTACCATGAAAACTACCAACGAAAATTAGTTTGAACTCTATCTGATGAGTAGTTTTTTTTTAGTACGTCATAAATACACTATTATTAAAACTTCGATCAAAGTTACAACGAACTACAAGAACTATGTGTACTATGTATATTATGTTACTTGCTGGAACGGAACCCTTCATGGGCGAGTCCAACTCGCACTTGGCTACTTTATTTTATAGTATAGAGTGACGAGACGACCAGGACATGTTCCTGATGGTAAGCAACATGCATGCCATATATAACAGCACAGTGACACGTCGCAGTTATATTTTTAGGGTTCCGTAAAACGTAAAAACGGAACCCTTATAGATTCGTCATGTCTGTCTGTCTGTCCGTCCGTATGTCACAGCCACTTTTTGCCGAAACTATGAGAACTACACTGTTGAAACTTGGTAAGTAGATGTATTCTGTGAACCGCATTAAGATTTTTACAAAAGTTTAAAAAAAAAACAAAAATTAGGGTTGCCCCCCATACTGAGAACTGAAGCTCAAACATTTTTTTTTCATCAAACCTACACGTGTGCGGTGTCTATCGATAGGTCTTAAAAAATGATGTTGAGGTTTCTAATATAGTTTTTGTCTACACTGAATAACTTGCGCGAGAGACGCTTCCAAAGTGGTAAAATGTGTGTCCCCCCCCCTCTAACTTCTAAAGTAAGAGAATGAAAAAACTAAAAAAAATATGTGATGTACACTACCATGAAAACTACCAACGAAAATTAGTTTGAACTCGATCTGATGAGTAGTTTTTTTTAATACGTCATAAATACACTATTATTAAAACTTCGATCAAAGTTACAACGAACTACAAGAACTATGTGTACTATGTATATTATGTTACTTGCTCGAACGGAACCCTTCATGGGCGAGTCCAACTCGCACTTGGCTACTTTATTTTTTAATTAAGAGTGACAAGACGAGCAGGACATTTGCCTGATGGTAAGCAACATGCCTGCCACATAACAGCACAGTGACACGCAGCTTGTTCGTATTGAAACATGAATATTTCACATTATTACCTAGCACTGCACTGCGCTCGTCATTCAGAGATCTTTGATATTATACCTCTAAAAGCCGGGTCACACAGAGGCGATCCGATAGCGATAGCGATCCGATAGTGAGACGATATTTTTTGTAATGTTCGAATTTGTATGCAACCTGACACACAGCAAGCGGGCGCGATCCCATACTCGGTATCGGATCGTCTCGCTATCGGATCGCTATCGCTACCGGATCGCCTCTGTGTGACCCGGCCTTAAGCCCTGTAATTTAGCTGGAATCATTGCCCTTCAAACCGGAACCCAGTAATGTTTGCACATTATTGCTTGGCGGTAGAATATCTGACAATGGTGTGGTACTTCCCCAGGAGGACTCTGGCGAGAGTCTTACCACAACTACAGTTAGCCGAAGTAAGACGGAACTGAAATATTTCATTATATTTTGATACGAGTTACTCACTAGTTATTGTGATGCGATAAGCATGACGCACAAAGCGTGGCATGAGCGATAGCGGAAATCCACGGACCTTCACCACTTGTTAATCGATCAATGTCCACGGACTAGCCAACATAGTCCACTGCTATAATAAAACCGGCGTAATAGTTAAAATACATAATAGTTTATTCTTTCGAAGTTAAAAACGTGTTTAGCCGAATATCTTTTTTTTTATTTATTGAAAATATTTTATTTTTGGATAATCTTATAGTTTCGCGTCACCGACATGGTAATACAGCGGAGTAGCGTTAGAGCAGTGGCAGAGCAGCGTAGCGGACATTAATTATAATATTAATAGAATTTCTTCCAACTTGAGAGATAGTACCTATAAGCTTTGTATTTGGATTATAAGTAATGGTCTTTATATGACAATATCCGAGCAAACCCGAAATGGGCCGCTGGTTATATCTTTTATAAAAAAGTGTAAGCTTGAGTAAGTCCGCTGTGTTTTCATGTGGTTCGTTGTAGTGTCAGAGTTCAAAAGCCGCCTGAAGGCCTGTGACGTGGTCTATCCGTTCATTTTACAAACGACCAGAGATGGTGTTCGATCGTTGTATGTGTCATTCAACCCATGGATACCTTTAGTTTACAATTTCACTATTGACCATAGATCCTAATATAATTATTAAGACCGTGTTACTTAGATGTTTAAAACAGCTTCGACATAAGGATCTCTAACTCCAGATCCAACCTAAAGTGGAGATGGGAGAGTCTTCTTACTAGACTGCTAGAGAGAGGTACTAGGTAGTCGAAATATGGCCTACGATCGTGGCAGAGTATTGTCCTCCTAATGACCATAGTCAGACGAGCAAACTGGCAGAGTATGTGATGGTTAGAAAATCGTCAACATGACAATAATGGGAGTTTCCTTAACACTGGAAATATGGGCATTCTACGAGAGGACATATCAATCAGATGAAACGAACGATATGTGGGAAATAGACTCTAATCGATTAGAACATGAACACCTAGTGCAATATTCTTAATTATCGTTTTAAATTCTCGAGATAGAAGAGAGAGAGGAATTAAGCAATTAAGTTTTTCCGACTTGTCCACACATTATTTTCCATCCTATGGTCGCCTTTTAATTAATAGAGATAGCTATAATACCGCCTTATATAAATAAACTTATTTAATATAAATTTATTGTTCATTATTTTTGTGCATCTTTTTGTTTTAGTGTGTCAATAAAGAGTATCTGTCCCCGTAAAGTTCTTAACACCGTCATATTATAATCCCACCTGTAGGTTAGTTTAAAATCTGACGGTGTTTATATTTATAATTTTATGGTGACATTTATATATTTATCTATATTCGTTTGTTAACTGAAAATGTAAATGCAGTAGATAATTAAATCATCAAATTACTCAGTTTCTATAAAAGGTAAACTTATAGTCTCCCGAGACATTGATAGAGCGGTTTGTCTAACAATTTTCTCCTTCTACGATGGCGGTACCGTGTCCATGGCACGGCAAGGCACCTCTGAACTATCACAAATCGATTAGTGTCTAGCTGTCTAGTGAACCACAAGGCTGTGTCTAGAGAGAAAGGCTATAAACGTCTGTTTCGTACGGTGTTTCGTTTTCATGAAACAAATGTTGTGGTATTAGGTCGTTTACTCTAACAAATCTAAAATATACTGGTGTTATTAATTATCGGATATTTTTAGAGGTTATATGTATAGTGGAGCGAGGATAAACAATTCCAAGCACAATGTTCGCAAGTGCGTGAAATTGTATCGAAATATCGGGAAATCACGGGGAATATCCCGTAATTAATAATACTAGTGTAGTGAACAACCGTGATAGCTTAAAACAATGCTTAAATCTAAGATGTATTTAAAAAACATAACAAAACACAATTTATATTTTAATAACTTAATACACAATGTTTACGAGCCACCTAGACTATATTATGACCAAAGACTGAGAAATAAATGGACTAATATGAATAATGATATAATAAAATAAATTAATGACTGGAACAAATAACTAATTAAAAGTGTCAAAACTACAATTCTGATTACAGTAAGATTAGTCTGTTAAACTATAGGTAATACATAGATATCGAATAACCAATGACCATGGCTGCTTCCCGCACGAACATGGAAATCTTTTTTTTTGTGATCACGCTTCCAGTTCCTGGTTATTTGTTATGGATATCAGAGAACACCAAGTTCTTTGTACTTAGGCAGAAATAAAAACATTATACCACTACTAATATTACTAACACGTGAAACGTGAAAGTTTAGCTGTATGTTAATTTACCACGTTGTAAAATCTGAACGCATCAATCTGGAATGCTAGCTACTTTTTATCCCAATAAAAATAAGTAGTTTCTTTGGGAATAATAGCGGGCAAATGTAAGTATGTTACATTTCATCTCGCAAGTCGCAAAAAAATAAAGTCAACAAACTACCTGAACAGAAACGATCACCAACTAAAATCAACTACCTACATATATTTTTAATAGATTTCTTACCGCCTTTTTTTGGAGATGGGTTGGTTTTGGGTCATACGCTATTTAAAACAATATATCAGCAACATTTTCTAAAGAAGACCCTGTTTAAGGTTAAGGTTGGATCTCAGCAGGTGCTGCCCACAATATCTAAAGTTTTTAACTTTTCGTTTGACCTTTCAGTAAAAATATCTAAACGGGTCTAACACTCAGGCTAAAACACGGAGTGCCGTCTCGACGAAAAACATCTTGTTCGGCAGTTTCCAATTCAATAATTCTTATTGGTTTTTGTTTACGATTTCGACCTTCACTACTTCGTTCAATACTTTTGACTTAGCGTAATGGATCTAATATAGAGTACAACTAACAAACCGATGGACCGAGTTTAGAGGTAACGCATAAAAAGTTGTGGGGATAAAAAAAAATGTTGTTCTCGCGAGTCTAAAGAGATCAATGACCGTGTCTCGCAATGTCACTTGCTCGGTGTTTAGTAAGATAACAGTATTTACATTACTTGAAGAAGATTATAAAATTACTGTTTGCTTCTTGGCGGCTTGTTATTTGTATGAGTTTTTTTTAATGTATGTTTTAGTCTTTATCTGATTCCTTTTTACGACATTGCGCTCCCCGAATGTATAGAAGTATCGCACACTATTTGTACAAATCAGTTAGCGTACAGAAGTAAAACTATACAAAGGGCGCTTGGCTACACCTCATACGCCTCATGGACACAACAAGATATTTCGGAACGATTGGGAACAGTGCAAGTGCCACGCGGCTTTTGGTGATTTTTGTGTTAAAAGTAAATAATTACTTATTACACGTATGAATATAATATTGCACTTTAAATTATAAAGCTGCCTATACACACTGGGCCAGTGCAGGCCAACGCCAGTGTGTGGAGGGTCGTTTTGTGATGACTCGCGTCGCTCGCCTAGCTGGCCGAGTGACGGCAAGTGGCCAGTGTGTATAGGGCTGTTTTGTCTCGACTCGTCTCTCGTGACCGGTGTCGGTTTTTGTGCACAAAACAAAGGCGCTCGGCGAGTAGCGTCCTGGACATCTACTCTAATTCAACGAAAACGTAATTTCGAAATAAACTCGCGATTTTCCAACTCCGATTCTACTTCGATCCGTCGTTTTGTCCGTTTAAACGTTCTAAGTCTACTCTAATTAGAGTATGCTTAGAACATTTAAACGTCAAACAATGTTCTATCGGACGAAACGAAGTAGAGCGAGAGCAGGAAAGTCGCGCGTTTTTTATCGAAATTTCGTTTTCGAAGAAACAGAGTAGACGTCCTGTTCTCCTATTGGCCTACCGCGCTTTTGCCAGCGTGGGCCAGTGTGTGGATGCTACGTTTTGTCTCGTGCCGTTTTGTCGGCGCTCGCGTTGGCCGCCACTGGCCCAGTGTGTATTGGCAGCATAATAATGGATGTATTTCGCTAATGACAAAATATGTAGTTGCAAGATATTTTCTGTGACTAATTTTTAGGTAAAAATATGACAAAATCCAACTATTTTAGTATTTATTTCCTTTCTCCCTGTTTTATTAATCAATCAATTAAATAACTAGACATACGAATAACACTGTAAGTATCTTTTTATCGTATGAGCCCGAGTTAACAGTGGCGCGACAGAGTTGCAGAAAGTGCGAAATGTAAGGAGCATCCAGAAGTCACTGTACCCATATTTTTTCAGCTATAAGGCACCCGATACCCTTCGTTTCGTCGGTCTTATTAAAAAGAAGTAATTTCCGTCCCAATCTTGCACAAAAACTAATTAGCGAACCTCGAACACCAAAGGTGTAGCCAACGTACCTATTAGCATAATGACCAGTTCGTTCTTTGTTTAGCATAAAGCAATAAATACTGTCTCGACTGGCCTTCGTATATAAAAAGAAGGAAACGAAATTTGTATAATCTAGAATCTAGATTATAGAAGTTCTAGGTTCACCTAAGACCGTGTTATGTTTAGCGCTAAGGTCATTACTAATACTGATTGTAATATTTAGTAGTAAATGCAAAGCAGGTATGATCCGGTTCACTTTGTAGTTTGACAATTAACAAATACAAAGTACTTCCAAGAATTATACAATGAAATACAACTAAGAACAATACTTGTATGTCATTGTATAATTCTTCTAAGTGCCTTGTATTTTTAGTTCGGCATATTCTATTCATATATTCACTCGAAAATAACTTTTTTTTTTAACTAGTATAGTAGGTTTACACTTGACGGCCATCTCGCCCGATGTTAAGCAACTATGTGGTCTACGATGGAGCGTGCTTACCTAAGATAAATCACTCGCGATTTGAAGACTCCAAGATTTAGCCCACAAAACCCACATTCCACAGCCTAGACGTTCTTATCACACATGTAGAGTCAAACCTCTTTGATCGACTTCGTTCAAACCTTTGCCAGTTATTCTATTGCCAAGCAGTAAGTAATGTGCAAACATCACTGTGTTCTAGTTTGTAAGGCAATGTTTCCATAAAAAATACAGGGCATAGAAATAAAGCATCTCTGGGTGACGAACGCAGTGCAGGGCTGGGTTATGACTTTAGCTCTTCACATTACAATACCTGCGTGTTGTTCACATAACGCACTACGCACATGTCCTGTGTTGGTCTCGTCTCTCTTTACTGTATAAAAAAAACAATTGAATATCGTGTCGGAAAAGGGACGCGTCGTACAAAATAATGGTTCTACAACTCCCTTCTACACCTGAAACCGATTAAATATTGTTTCAGCGGCAACAATGTATATGACATCTACCGTACATAAAAGTACTATGCCGATTGTCGACCTACAATCTAAGATACATCTTAGGTGACATTTTATACGTAGCACGGAATGATGTAATGCTACGGCCTCTCCAATATTAGTCATCAGCAGTCAACTACATTATTGATCATACGACGCCGACGCCGCTATTGTTGGTAGTAGGTCAGTACCTAAATTAACCAATTTTAAAAATGAGGAGATGTTCATTTTACTCGCATATACACAAGAGACAACACAATTTTTCGGTAACAGGCATGATGAGTAAAAAAAATCATCCATCAGTTGGATTATTAAAAACTACTGGACAACTATTCTTTCTTTTGTTTCACAAACACAACATTACGAAGATACAGTGCTTGGAAGTTTCGAGCGACGTCACTTCATAGCATGATTTTTACGAATATGTGACGTCACAACTCACAACCCTCCGCTCCGGAAGTTTGGTGATTAATATCTTTGTCGATTATAGACATATATAACAATTTGATAAAACAAAAAGATATATGTCAAGTAATATGGTGGTTTTATTAGATGCCGGTATAATCAAAGAGGTATTAGGGTAAGTTGCACAAAGAAGTAATCTCATTTGCGTTAGGTGCGCAAGCGCAGTTTGGCGCAATGTTTTGCCAACTCGCGGTAATCAGAGCATCTCGGCCCCAGGCGGACCTCTCGGTATTTAGCGTGACCGCAACAATGGCAATCAACACAAGAAAACAGAAAATATCCGTAAATGACTTTTGTAATTTTATAACGCTGCATAATGAGCTGTTTTCAATTAATTAACTGCGAACATTATATAACATTATTGTTATTAAATACTCGAACTTATTTAATTAACCTTACCCACTCCTTACACGTATTACATTTTACAAAAGCGATTAAGAGTGGGCCTAGTGCCAGGCAAAAATCAAATTTCACCCGCGCGTCGCCCTTCCCCTCTCCAATACGCCGCATCGCCGCGAGTAAGATAGAAGCTACGATCACTCAAGGTCATCGTGCCCCGAAATCCAGTTTATGAAAACATTCAGATTAATCATAGATGTTTTTAAAAAAATACATCAATTTGTTTTTTATTGTCCATATACACACAATAAACCATTTATTGAAAAACAGTCGAATGAAAGAAATGAAAACTAAATAGGACTGAATCACAAGATTAAGTCATTTATTTATTTAATATGTAGTCGTATTTTATAATTAAATAAATGCGTGTTTTACGATATTAAATATAAAAAGGGCATCAGTCTATTGCTTAAAAACAATGTGCGAACTTAGACCGCACTAGCGCCTACATTATTTTTACTTCCTATAATAAAGTTGCATAGAATTGAATATAACACTATATTATAATGCCGAAAAGGGTGTTTGTACGCGTGTACCTATATATATTTGTAAAAGAAAATAGGCTACTTTTTATCCCGGGAAAATTACAGAAGTATGATCTAGAAAGTCTAGATAGAAGATAGAAGTAATATCGAAGACAGTTTTTGGAATAAAAACGCTACATTGTGTTGCAATCAAACTAAGAAATGTCACTGAAAACGGATTCCAATTTCACAATGATATACCTAGATACTTCGACCGGTTTCCATTCGATAAAAAATCTAGGTCAATGAATAAAACTTAAACATGAACATTAATGTACGAAACAATAGTAATACTTAACAAGTAACGCAATTATCGTGTCGGAAATCTTAGGAAGCTAGCCTCGATTCCGGTCTACATCGTTTCCTATACTTTTGATCTTTCAATTAGAACAAGGATTATTATTATTATAGAAACCTGAACATGATTGTCCTGATCGCACGCACGTTTTCAAAACACCCGTTGTTATTTCTAAATGTTTCTAAATGTTGATATTTCTAAAACCGCCACACCGATTTCGATAAAATTTATATGGGACCACCTCTGAACTATGATCTACCAAACAAAAAAATACCCATCAAAATCGATTCACAATTGGCGGAGCTATCACGTAACATACATACCTAATATACAAAGAAAACGATACGATACAATTACATTTATTTATTTGACACACACGCACAAATACTCTTTTGTTTGTAGTTACAGTCTGTGGTCAAATTGAGAACATATATTACGTGGCACTGCAATTACTACCAGTCTTACCATGAAGAGCATGTCTTGCTCGTCCAGTCTTAACTTTTAAAAAAACCGGCCAAGTGCGAGCAAGGACTCCCGCACGAAGGGTTCCGTACCATTAGCAAATAAACGGCGAAAACCTCTTTGGCTTTATCCGGAATTCCTTATACATCGCAATTTCCACAGACAGGCAAAAAGTTTCTTTAAAATTTTGATTTTTGCCTCATGATTCTAACGATGAATTCGATATCGCTTTTTATTTTTACTAGTGGTGCCATGTAGTTTGTTTGAGACGGACTAACCGAGCAAGAAACAGTAAAAAATCTAGTTTGTTGTATGGGATAAAATATTATTTTTATTTTATTTTTAGTATTTGTTCTTGTAGCGGCAATAGAAATACATCTGTGAAAATTTTAACTGTCTAGCTATCACCGTTCTTGAGATACAGCCTGGTGACAGACGGACGGACGGACGGACGGACGGACGGACGGACGGACACCCAAGTCACAGTAATAGGGTTCCGTTTTTACCCTTTGGGTACGGAACCCTAGAAACAGTAATAAAGACAGAGTCGGTAATTGCAATCAAAACTAAGGCAAACATGAAGCTGCACGAGAGCGTGCCCCATGCGGTTGTTGCAATCTCGCGACACACGGGGACCTTCACATACTACGCTGACGACACCGACGACGCCATCGCATCGGTCGGTTCGTGCGGCGAGCGTTGGCTGCATCACCGAATACCATCCTAGAGTTCAACCTACAGATGGCCATCAGGGACAGAAATGCAGCCGTAGTGGAGGCTCTGGGCCGGGAGGAGGCGGCTTAGGCAAATGGCAATTTGGCAAAGAATATCGATGTCGAGTCAATTACTAGCGGAATCCCAACCGGTAGTGATCGGCTCAACATACGAGCACTAGTATTAGGTTTCAAATGTTCCCAACTCCCCCCTTATTTTCCTCTTCTTCAGCTAATCCTAAAAATACATATACATATTTAAATACATTTAAATACATATTTAAGATTTGAAATGACAAGTCACGGACCCCGGAGTCTGTGGAGTGGCAAATTTAAATAAATAAAAACCCTAAAAACAGACCTTTGACATCGATCTAGACTATTGTTGCTTTACAACGTGAGTAACTAAGAGTAATTCGAAGACGAAAGAAGACAGTAACCCGTATGTATAAATTCGATACATTGTCATTGAACCAGTAGGACAGCACGCGATCCCGATCGAGTTTCTATAATAAGACCCAAGGTTATTATAGCTCTGTTTACCTCATGTTAGGAATTAGTTTCGTAGTATTTAATTGAATCATGTCCATCAGACTGTGAGCAAACTTCCAGTCTAGGAACATTCTGAAGCGTGTTTCGACCGTACGGTGTAGATCTGTAGATCGTTAGGGTTGGCAAAATTACCGTCTCGGAATTATTTAAATTAACTCGAGCTTCTCATGTTACATGCAAACTTTTAGGTTAATGTACATGGGTACCAATTTCTGTAAACTACTATTTGTGAGATATTTGTTTTTTTTTCTTACGGTGGCACCAACTGAAAAGTGCAAATCACAATCTAAGAAAGCCTGAATAAAAAAACAGTAACACATAATTGAAAATTTTACTTACATAATGTATGTCCTTTTTATTTTATATGGGAACCTATGGCAGTTGGTCTCAAGTTAGTGGCCTCTATTATCTACCGAACTTTCGACTAGTGCAGAAGACGCAGGGCTCTAACAACATAATGGCCATACCAACTTCCATGTGCCATTACATTGTCGCGATTACAATTGTTTTTTTTCCATCTCCAAAAATGTCCAACGCTCTTAAAGGTTCCTCTTCAAAACCCGATACACATTTAATAAATAGGGGTGGTAGCCCTAACTGTACACGGTTCGATAAATAAACGATAGGCTCCAACTCTTTCGAATGATAACCTGGGGGCTCAAATTGAATTTCAGAGAAGCGACCCTGAACAGATCGAGTGCCCAATATCCAGAGTGGATTCTTTCTTCTGTCTAATAATAGAGACGGTAAGGGCGAGATCGATTGAACGATTTTTGTAAAAGATGGTTTTCTATCTGGCAACATTTAGGTAATGGACGAAGATGATGTATGGTTCGGTTTTTTAATTTAATCCAAGGAAATGAAAGGGTCAACTGTGCAAAAAATACGACATTCGTGCAATTTATGACGTAATGATTTAAAACGTGGTTATATGACACAATTACAATTAAAGATTTCGTGTGTAAATGTGTATGTTTGTACCCACGTATCTCTGTCTGTAATCTATCGATACAAAATTTCAACTGATGAAATCCACACTAAGGGTTTTTAAGTACGCCAATTAAATTGAAGAAACAAAGTTGATTACTCATAGTTTCACTGTAGTACAGATGCAGTATTCACCGCCATCATCATTCGTACCATTACAAAGGTAGGCAACAAGTGCGGACTGGTGTTCAATCAATTATATTTCCGACGCGCGACGTACATAATGTACGTACTAAATTAATAAGTAAAAATTACGAATTGGTAGTTCGGCTCTCGTTTGTTTATGATGACGTCTACGGACCACAGCCCCCATTCGCTATGGTAATGCACTGATGCAATTGTTGCGATTTGCAATTGCGAGATGCAATTTCACTGCATATCTACGTAGGTAGTAGGTATAATCTTAATATTATATTAAAGTCTAGTGTCATCATGTTTGTTCCTAGTGAACTGTTCACCAAGTCAACCGATATTCACGAAAGTTGGCAATTAAGTCCAATTTGATCCAAGTCATAGAATGTCCAAGTTAAGAGATAGCATAGTCAATAGCTCAATTTATGGTCGCGGGATTTTTCTAAATTGCAAATGATCAGTTCAATTGACATTACCCGAGCGAATCCGGAATGGGCCGACACTAGCTTTTAGTAAAAAAAAATATATATCAGTAACAAAACTTTTCTCTTATGATCTGTTGAATTGTTAGTACATTTTCAACAAGAAATGCAAAGTTAATCAAATGGAGAATAAAGGCCCCGAGTTATCATACTTTCGGATGACTAATAGCCAAAACTATAAACACTTAGGTACCAGTATAATGTAACTAATAATAAAATAGCGCTGGGTAAATAAATAAAATAAAATAAGGATTATACCAGCCATGTAAACGATTTCGTGATACAGACCGAGGATATAATTACTTAAGTCCATCCTAAGAGCTTAGGTACCAAATGTGGTAGGTACTACGTAAGCTTTCCTAAATCCTTGCCTTAGTGACCTCGTCCCAAGGTGCTACGGCTTGGGAGCCCAAAACTTCAGACAATGAATAATGGATAGAAAAGCTTCAGATCTGAATTTCAAATGGAATCCTAGATAAGAGGGGTACGGTACCTGTCTTTCTCGTGGTTCGACTGTGGATACTGCAGCACAGTCTGCATACTCTTCATTTCCACTACACATTGTGTTCCCAGTTCGAGTTCTGTAAAAAAAAAAGATTACGTCAATATTGAAGATTAGTCAACAAAAACCTTCGGGTGAACTCGGGATCATCTAGAAATGTGCTAGCTTTTTGCTGTTTGAAGCACGGCCATCTAGATGACCATGCTTAGAAAGACTTATGTAGACGTCAATGCTTTGAAGATATCAGCGCCCTCTGGTTTCACCCGCGTAGTTTTGAATCAAGCTATCAAAATCAAAGTTTTTACTTCTATAGGCAGCCCCTATGAGTGCCATTTTATTTTTCAATATTATATCTGTTTAACTGTGAACACCCGACAGGATCACACTCCAAAAAAAACTGCTAATAAATATTTATTACCCAAATGTCTTTAACAGAATATAATCACTGGAATTTATTAAACTTACAGTACCTATATTGAATGAAATATTTTATTATTTACTGAAATGAATTTTCTGCATTAGATACGGTTTTCTTTTCGTTTGAAACTTGATGTGATCGATATGGTTTAGCTATGATTTGTTCTTGAACTGACTCAACATAATTCATTTTATCCTTGTTCCAGAGACAGAGATAATAATTATTATTCCCAACGGTGCTCAATGTCGTCGCGTAACTTTTGTTTCACCAATTCCCGGAATACTAATCTCAAATTTATTATGCATGCATAATAATTTCGTTATTATTGGAAGGGCGAATACACTCAATCTTAGATCTAATGTCCCGTACATGTAGGGTGATTATTTAACTAAACACCAATCGTTACAAAGGTAATTTTGCGATACAATCCCCCTGTGTTCAGAGGGTACGGTCGTTAATACACGTACAAGGGTTACGATACGACTACCGTTTTGCAGTTATAGACTAATACAAAAACAATGTATTTTTAACAAAAAAAGCCAACATCTATCTACAGCAACCCTACCATGACTACATACATAAATAAATAAAATTACAGATTACATACTTATTTACCTAGGAAGATGAACACAGAAATAAAAGAGTGAAAGCCATGCCACTAATTACTATTGCAGCAGGAAATATAGTTTCCAATACTTACTACAGTACAGGGCTAGTTAGACTTACAATGTAGTATGCATACGTATTTTATGGTATTTGAAGGAAGTATAACTATTACGATGCAAAATATTGTCGGAGTACCTATGTTGTAATTATATATTTATATTCCTATCGGACTGCTCGTAGATCTAAAAAGCAACATCGTTACATGGTTGATGTTCCAAAGACTTGAACGAAGAGGTTTGACTCCAGAAAATCTAAACTGAGGCATGCGTGGCCAGAGTGGGTATTCCCTGTTTAATATAGTACTCGTAATCTGTAATCTGTGTCTTTGAGCCAAGAGAGTGAGTCGGCTTCTAGGCTTGCGCGCTCCATCATGAACCACGTCATCGATTAACAACAGGTAAAAGATAGCGGTCAAGTGTAAACTTACTATCGATATAAAAATACCTATTCATTTGTGTTCATTAATTATCATTCAAAAATATTGAGGTGTTAAGACGACGACACAGATTTAATCGTTGGAGTGAATGTGTCTTAAAGTAGAGTTCGTGAATCGATCGATACACGTAGCATAGAACGCCTTGAAACGCGATGGAGCGACGATAAAAATCAACAGTCATTGGTTAGAGAATACAAGCCGGGAATAGAACTGAGTGCCGTATCATGGAAGTGGCCTACATCCAGCATACTAGGATAAAGGATCTTTTTCACGTGGGTTCTTTTTTACACCATGTGTCTTAGACTAGGAGAAAAAAAGGAAAATAGGGGGAAATAAAGAGATTTTTTTTAACCCAAAATCAACGAATAGGACAAATTTGGGCAAAACGGGCACTGGACTTTAAACCTTATTTTTTCATGATATACATATACATACTCGATGATTGGTTTATTTTGATTCCTAAAGATAGGACATTAAATATTAATTAGTACATTGTCGTTTACAGACACACAAAATATGGTTTCGTTGTTGAGTAATGATTTTTTTTTGTGTGACGTCGCGACGCCGGCGGCGTAGCACAGCCTCACGGGCAATACTCGGTATAACACGGGGTCTCTTTACATACATATTTTTCGTGGAAGTGATCGCCGACATTTTCCGTTTGAGCATAATAAGAATCTGACAGAAGTCTAGGATAGGGTACTGATGATGATTACTATCTAACCATATCCTGCGAATTTATATACCCATGACATTTTATATTCTAAGTATTTTTGTAACAACTATAAGTAAATACGTTTGTATTTGATCTCCATCTTCGATCCCCATATTGGAATACATAATAGGGCTGTACGGCGTCGGCCGTGCAGCGGTGAAAATTTTAGTACAAGTTGACACTATGTTATTGTAATCGAACTCCGTTTACTAACCATGGAGCCTTGTAGATTAAGACATTGTTGTTGGTAAATACAATGCAATTTGAGACAGGCACGAGCGCTGAGTCAACCCGAGGTCGCGTTGCGTCCGAGACGTTCTTCAAATCCGGTTTAGCATTTTACACTAGTTTTTAACACTGTTCTGTATGCTGTGACATTAGTCCTGATCCTGATGCATGTTCTGGGTTATGTAAAAATGTAAAGATAAGGCCGACTAGCGGCTAGACGAGTTCAAACTGATATATAATATCGTGTTCACTGATTCTCGAAATTTGTCAGTGTTTTCTTTAAAATATTAGAACCGATCAGACGAAAATCCTGCCTGATTGAACTATTTTTTACAGTCTTGCTCGTCCCTTCACTATGCAGGGACGAGCAAGACATGTGCCTGATGGTAAACAGCACGCTTGCCCATAACAGCACAGTGCTATGCCATTTAGTGAAAAACTGTTGATTTGTAATTACAAACGGACACTTCACAATTTAATTTCTAGATATGTTTAGTTGTGTAGTACCTATAGATTAGACAAAGTTATGACGTTGTTCGAGCCGGATGAATTCGATATATTATTGGAAAAGATGGAAATTGTAGAAGATACAACGGTACGCAAAAGGGATATTCAAAAAACGAATCAGGTAATATCATCACTTTGAAGTGAAATCATAACACATGGTGATGACGAAAAACATACGCTTGCGAAATAAACGGTATTGTTGATGACAAAAATTAGGTTTTCACTTCACTTTGTTTAATTGGACGTGTCGCGTAAAATGTTCTCTTCTTAGTAAAATATGTTTATTTCTTTTACTTTCCATCGCTAGTTGGGATTTATTTAATAAACAAAACGGTCACGACACGCCGGATTTTAGTTGAGAGCGTAGGAGTCTGTTAGAAAGCTGATCACATTGGAGAGTAGGAAACTAAAGTTGCGAAATGTGTATTTATATTACAGTTCGTAGACGCCAGCAGTATTATTTTATACTAGAAGACAGCGAATTTCGTAGCATTTTGTACAGTGATTAAAGCCGTTCAACATAGTTTCAATTTTGTCTTCGCGATACTTTTACCGTTCCTTAGCAGTTCCATCTAGAAGTCCCTGCTATGAACCTCGAGCTATATTATACCTAGTATTATGCATATCCTATGCTTTAACCTTGACTGGCCTCGTGGCATAGTTGGTAGTAGCTCTGCCTCCGAAGCCGAGGGTCGTGGGTTCGATTCCCACCCAGTGCAAATATTTGTGTGATGAATTCAAATGTTTGCACTGTGTCTGGGTGTTGTATAATACGTATGTATTTAAAACTATACACATATTTAAGTATTATATCAGTTATCTGGGCGCCATCATACAAGCTTTGCTTAGTTTGGGGTCAGATGGTGTTGTGTGTGAATTGTCCACCAATATATATTATTTATTTAATTATAATATCCTAAGCACAATTTTTTACCGTTAATAAATCACACTTCGGATACATAACTCCGCTTTCTTAGATAGTATAAGTTTGCTCTATGAGGCACCCAGTGGAAAGGAATAATCGGTACCTAATTTACCCAATACCGCTTGTCGTAACATGAATACATACCTAACATCTAGCATCGATTCCAAGAATTACGTAAAGACGCACGTTGAAAGCGGCACAGTTGCGTTAGTAAGTTACGATTTCATGAGAATGTCAATCAAAAATAAGAATCCGTGGTGGCCCATTGGCGAAAACGTCCGATTATAAAATGCGTGAGGTTATCTATACTAATATTATAAAGAGGAAAGATTTGTATTTTTGTATTTTTGTATGTATGTAATAAACTCAAAAACTACTGAACCGATTTCAAAAATTCTTTTGCCAAGAGAAAGCTACATTATCACTGAGTAACATAGGCTATTTTTATTACAAGAAAAAAATAGTGATACTTGGATTTTTTTACTAAAACCAACGCAAGGTATAAAAAAAACAGCCATAAAATGGCTTTCATCGCATACGCTGCGGAAAGTACCAATGATAGAACCAAACAATGTTCTACAATATTGTAGAACGTATTAAAATCTACAAAAAACCTCGCGAGACCATATATCTAACTACAGTAATTACGTCGCTACAACTGCTTTTTTACATTTTAAAAGAAGATAAAAATGCCGATCAACTTAAGACCATGCTATTCATACATTTGTTTTAATTCTTATCAAAATAAATTATTTCTCAATCAAGACTGTTTTAATACCTATTGATTCCTTTTTGAATTATTAAAATCGGACATTCCATTCAAAATATATTACGAAATTAAAAATATCCATCCTAAATATTTGCAACGACGCGACGGCCGGCAGAATTATGAAGAGTGTACATACAGTACAGCGCAGCGTTCATCCCAGTCAGAGTGATTTTATCTCAGAATACTTCTTTATCATGTACCACGTAGGTACATCGTTTCAAGACTACTCAAAATCAAAGAAATCACTTTGAGAGAAGCTTCAATTTCTCGGTGTCCGTTGAGGCTGAGAGAGTTGTTTGTGGTAATATTATTATTTTGTTTTCCTTCGGAATTATGGCACATTTTTGAAGACAATTTGTGTCAAGACATCAAACATACAGCCCAACAACGAGATCCGGATTATGATGTATATGTCACAGCCGGATTGTATAGTTCGCTGTATTACATTACGGCTAGCCGTTTTGAAAAACGGGGCCGTTTTGTAATGAGGCAGTTCAACGATTAGCCGCATTGTCATTGCAATACGTTCTTCAATAAGGCGGTCCACGTTCAGCCGCATTGTCATTGCAATACGTTCTTCAATAAGGCGGTCCACGTTCAGCCGCATTGTATTACTACTTATGTTGTAAGGAGACCATATTTCAAAAAATAACAACACAAAATCTAAATTAATTTCATTTATCTGAAAAAATTTATCGATTATTTCGTATGATATTCCGTACTATTTTTTTTTACAACATTTTACCTCTCACGTAGTCTCAAGTTTGAAAGCCCATAACTTGATATCGGTGACGGTACACCTAAGAAACATGGTGCACTTCCATAGACAAGGGTCTATTATCGGAACATGTTCCATCGTAGATAGCATCGTCGCTTAACATTAGGTGAGATGGTAGTCAAGTGCGAAACTATTATAGTTTAAAAAAAAAGATTTGACTCCGGGTCCCGTCAGAAGCTCTGCAGTCAACCTTGAGTGTCGCTTCTCCATACTCGGCCTGCGCTCCACTACGGCTACTTGCATGGCTCGCTCCACTCAGCTCCTCCCTTGAGCTTCTGGCTCCCGCATTCTTTTAAATACACTCTAGGTGTAGTAGCGCCAAGACTAGGTGGAGTCGGGGTGCTCCGGGTCGGATCTGGGTCTCATGTAACCAACCCGGTCCGATTTAGTCTTAACAAGGTGGACGGTGGAAACGAAATAGTATCCAAGTAACGCCCAGGGTGACAAGTGCCACCCTAATAATATTATGTACGATTCCTCCAAACTCCAGAATCCACTGTCACTTTAGCAATTTAGGAACACACTTACAGTATTCAACGCCATAGTTGTTGTTATGTCAGGCAGCGCCATGAGTGTTAAGAATCGGAACTAAAAATTGTCAAAGAGGCGGTTAATCTCTCGCTTTATTACATTACGGCTAGCCGTGTTAGCAATTTAGGAACACACAGTATTCAACGCCATGGTTGTTGTTATGTCAGGCAGCGCCATGAGTGTTAAGAATCGGAACTAAAAATTGTCAAAGAAGCGGCTAATCTCTCGCTCTATTACATTACGGCTAGCCGTGTTGAATAACGTATGGCGTTGAATACATTCCGGTAGTTTTTAAATCAGCTGTATTCAATCCGGCTGATCGTTAAACCGCCGTTTTACAAAACGGCCTTTAACCAACTAAGCCACCAGGCCAGCCTCACCTTTTGGTTTTTAGGGTTCCGTAAAACGTAAAAACGGAACCCTTATAGATTCGTCATGTCTGTCTGTCTGTCCGTCCGTATGTCACAGCCACTTTTTGCCGAAACTATGAGAACTACACTGTTGAAACTTGGTGAGTAGATGTATTCTGTGAACCGCATTAGGATTTGAACAAAAAAATTTAAAAAAAGAAAGTTTAGGGTTGCCCCCCCATACTGAGAACTGAAACTCAAAAATTTTTTTTTCATCAAACCTACACGTGTGGGGTGTCTATCGATAGGTCTTCAAAAATGATGTTAAGGTTTCTAAAATCATTTTCCTCTACACTGAACAGTTTGCGCGAGAGACACTTCTAAAGTGGTAAAATGTGTGTCCCCCCCCCCCCCTCTAACTTCTAAAGTACGAGAATGAAAAATCTAAAAAAAATATATGATGTACATTACCATGTAAACTACCAACGAAAATTAGTTTGAGCTCGATCTGATGAGTACTTTTTTTTAGTACGTCATAAATACATTATTATTGAAACTTCGATCAAAGTTACAACGAACTACAAGAACTATGTGTACTATGTATATAATGTTACTTGCTGCAACGGAACCCTTCATGGGCGAGTCCAACTCGCACTTGACCACTTTATTAATTTTGATCATTTGGAAAAATTTGGTCATGTACCTGCATTTCATTTAGCATACCTACTGAACAAAAAAAGTTGACCCCGTGCGAAACCGGGACGGGCCGCTAGTATACTATATATATAGGTTTGAACCTGGCCATATGTAGAATAGTAGATAATATTAGAATTAACACTCCTCTACAAATTGAGACTAATCAAATCGGTTGGAAGGACTCCTGAAATACTCAACACAAGGGGTGTTTTCTGACTGTGATGTGTGAGCAATAATAGCATTGATGGGTTGTAGTGCCCTTGCCGCCAAATAAAATAAAAGGGGCAAAAATGACATTTTTATTATTTCCTTTATTTAGTCAGTGCAATGTATGACAAGTCATACATTGCACTGACTGATGTACCAGATTGAATGTTGTGACCAAGGGCATATCCAGCTTTGGCTTCAGGGGGGTCACATAGTCGTGGTGAAATCAAAAACTTTATGAAAGTACATGCATGCTTTTTAATTAGTGGTCCACCTAGGTACTGGATCCACAATCTCAAATCGCATACTTGTTCAGGCTGGTGGTTTGTGGCCTTGACCCTCTCCTAGTATGAGAGGACCTCAAACGTATGAACATAAAGTGGGTTGTTTTTTAAGCATTAGTGCAATCAGTAGTAGCGTCTCAAAGGGCCTTAGACTATGTTTCCTGGTTTGCAGTTTGCAGGTCCCATCTATCCAAATCGTTTTTGGATAGGCAGCTGGTAGTGGTTGTAAAAAAAAAGACCAAGGATTTCGCTTTGGCCTGCAGCGGCAATACCTATGTAAGTATAACAGAGTTCAAAATTATTTGGTTTGTGTGATTATTGTAAAAAACCATAATAATATAGGTACCAATTTTTTTAAGTGCATATAAAAATGATGGGTCATTGAAACTCCATAATCCATGAAAACCAGACTCAAATTTGACCAAAATCATTATTACAGTGTTAGTGCATCTTGCACTGGAATCTTGTTTAATGATATATATTATGTACAAGTAAAACCTTTGTTTACCTCAGCTCAAACTAAAGCCAGAATGAAGGTACAGAAAGTAAATTGCTGATGAGACTTTTACAAAATACTGTTACTCAGTCAGCATGGCATGTACAAAGTATAATGGTATTTTATGTACAAAATGTGACTTAAATACAGAATATCAGTAGAAACTTAGTATGACGGATTAATCTTCCTGTATTGATAATTAACAAGGGTAAAATACAACAAATTTTAGTGAAATGTAATATGATGAATTTTTTCACATTTGAAGTATGATTTATCAAATTAAAAAAAATGATCATGTTGTCACATGTATTTGTTTGTAGTATATTTCACTATAGTATTATATTTAAAACTGGGATTTGAGTCTAAACATGTGTCATATAAAATAACAAGTATCTGATTATTTTTTAAAGAGATAGGTATGACTGATAAAATTTAGTGTAGAGGGCACCGGTGGGATACCATTCACTTCTACCTGCCATCTCAAAAGAGTTTGAGAGGGATTGGCGCTATAAGTAGATGGAGATAAGCCGTTGAAGAGCATTCCTTTTTGAAATTATATATGAGAAAGATCGAACAGTTGTCAATATAAATTCTTATATTTATTTAATTGGTAACAATCATCAAAATTGATTCACAATTAGCGGACCTATCTCATAACATACATGTTACAAAAAAAATCCCCAATTGAGAACCTCCTCCTTTTTCGAAGTTGGTTAATAACAACAACTGGAAAAGTACAATTCGGGCACAAATTATCATTTTGAAACTGAAAAATTAAAGTTTTAACAATATTTGTTCAAATGATGACTGAATGGTGGTTACGGGACTAACAATTTTTTTTTTTAAATTGACGAGACGAGCAGGTCATGTTCCTGATGGTAAGCAACATGCCTGCCACATAACAGCACAGTGACACGCAGCTATTGGAACATGAAGAGTCCAAATCATTACCTAGCACTGCATGGCGCTCGTCACCCAGAGATCTAAGATGTTAAGTATTTAAATATCTCTAAGACCTGTAATTTCTCTGGAAACATTGCCCTTCAAACCAGAACACAGTAATGTTTGCACATTACTGCTTGGCGGTAGAATAAGTGGCAAAGGTGTGGCAGGCGGACTCTGCCAAGAGTCCTACCATTACTAAACAACATGTATCTTTTGACTTGTCATTGGCCATTTATTAGTTTATTTATTTTGAATTCCTGTTATGACCCAATGATGAGCATGGATTTCTTTCCCTGAATATTATACCAACTTACTAGCAGCGCAGTTCTACCTACTTGCACTTTCCCGAGATAAAAATAATCTGTGTTCTAAATTTTAACCTGACCTCTTCAGTCATTCCGAGTGAATCTCTGAAAATTATGAGAAAGAAAGTAATAGAATTCTGTTTTGTAACTCCTTATCTACTCGTGTCATAGCAAAAAGTGTAAAAAATTGTTGCAAAAGTAAAATCTGATATTATTTAGTTCGATCTAATTTATTTGTAAAAACGATCAAAGAGATTAATACATGTATAATCTTTGATCGTGGAAGTAGGTTGTAATCTACACCATGGTATGTCGTTCAATTTAAGTAATAAGGAATTTATTTGTGTGTTTTTTGTACTTTCCTTTAATGTTACCACTGATTCTAATGACAATTGTGATGGCTGTGAATTATCCTTCTCCTAAATTTAATAGGCTAGACTAATTCTTCACTTTTCTTGTATACTAGCAAAAAGGTTGATTGATGAACATATAAAATCTGATTATATTAAATTTTTATTTTGTTGTTTTAGGCTTCTACATACTTTTACGATGTAACTGATTCCAATGACAATTATTATGGATGTGAATTACAGCCTGGATTTGCTAGGCTAAACTATCACTTGTTCTGAAAATTATTCTTGTCTTATCGTAGCAGTGAAAACCAATCAAAAGACAAAAATTTAAAAACTCACTTTTAACTCATAATAGTTGTCTTTGCAGATCATAGATAACTGGCTATGTTTTAGTTTTATTGCTGTAGTGCAATATTATTGAGCAAATTTATCTTGAAGTTTGCAGTTTTTCTGGTAAAGATTAGGCATATCTAGTTCTTATTAGTTTCTTTGAGTATTCTCTTTATGGTAATGATTTACCAATTCAGACAATTATATTTTAGTGGTATTTCTACATTTATTGAGAAATAGTATAACAAATTGCGATAAACAGCTTGTTTTATGAAGATCTTTTGCAGTATTTAAACATTTTCTGCTGTTAGCGAGTTTGTCATGTCAACAGCGACAAATAAAGATAATAAGATTTATCATAATTATTATCATTCATACAGTTACACTATGAGTAAGAGCTTGGTGAGATAATAAAACAGTATTTGTATAAGACTTGTCAAGACTTTTATGTCGATTTCGCTATTTTTTCTGGTTTACTGTAAGTGAACTATTATGACTTATGACTACAGATTTGTAATAACTACAGCACAATAAGCATAGATAATAATTTATAAATTTGTCCTAAAGTAGGTAACAATAAAATCCAAAGTTACAAATAAATCCTTTGGTACAGAAGCGTCAAAACATACCTCTAATAAGAACACCTTGAAAATTCAAAGATAAACTACATGATACATAGATAAGTTGCAGCAGGTAGTCACTTTATGCAGTACATACATAAGATAGCGAATTCTTTTTATTAGCAAAATGAAACCAGCTTACCTCGCCTGTTAAAAGGACGAACTCGAACCGCGACTTTAATCTTATCCGACGCCATTTTCACACTCAAATTACACAATTATTATCAAAACACAGCACTTTGCACACAAAAGTATGATAAATTATTGCACATATTCACCCATATTCTAAAACAACAAAATTCATTATTTCACGTCCCGAACGCGACGTTCCCAAAATTGACACTGGCCGCCATGTTGTTTTTACGTTGTGTTGTCGCAAATTCGCAATGCAGACTATATCAAAAACCGGTAAAACAGGAATCAAGCACGATTATCGGTTTTACCTATCAAACTGGACGTATTGATAGTCATGGGCTTCTTTTTTAGTAACTTTAACGTGAAGCTAATGTCACTGTCATGTTGACACTGACATATCAAATTGACAGTAATGTAATGATTTATGATGGATTCTTTCTATTTTGATTTGCAATGAAAATGTTAAACTGGAAAAACAAAGCCGGTAAATCGTGACGAGACTGTTTTCAATTTGAAGTGGTGTATGGATTATTTTGTTACATAGCGGTTCCAATAAATAATATTCAATAGGAATTCTGCCACAATGGCGACTGACCCACTATTTGGATGGGACCTAACATTCAAGACTGTAGAAAAAGACATAAAACGAAAGTCTGATGTTCTAATTGCCTTTATTCATTGGAATTTGACGAAGAGGGGGTTCCGCAGCATCGGGATTGGTGATGAGGTACAATAATTTCATTATTTTGGTGTTATAGTGACTAAATACCTAGCAATGAAAACTACACTATACACATAACTACCAATATAGTAACCACATCGGAATCAGGACTACATTTCATTATATTTACTTAAATTAATCTATATCACGAGTGAACCAAGTTGTAGTACAATAAGCAACTTACTTCTTATACTTATACCAACATTACTTCTACTTACTTATAACAACATCTTATACTAACATTATTTTGTTTAGATAGCCAGAAAAAACATAGCCAAATAGACATAGAACTTTAATGAAACCTACCTACTTTTTCTAAATTGAAAAATATATTAATAAACAGCTTATACCATTTCATTGTGCAACTGTATAGTTAATATTGACTGGCCTCGTGGCTTAGTGGGTAGTAGCTGCCTGCGAAGCTGAGGGTTGTGGGTTTGATTCCCGCCCAGTCCAAATATTTGTGTGATGAATTCAAATGTTTGCACTGTGTCTGGGTGTTTCTATGTATAATAAGTATGTATTTAAAATTATATAAGTATTATAACAGCTATCTGGCCACCATAGTACAAGCTTTGCTTAGTTTGGGGTCAGATGGTGTTGTGTGTGAATTGTCCACCAATATTTATTTACTTATTTATTCTCTTTTGAGTTCATGGCTCATCCATTCTCTATAAGGACCTGACCAAAATCTTGGTAGTTGTGATGAGTGACCAAAATACCAGCATCTTATCACTAAAAAAGACCTCACGATGACAGTTGCCAAGATGACAGACTGCCACCATTCTGGCTAATTTTGCATTTAACAATAGACAATTTTTTGATTGAAAAAAAATTGTGTAATTTTTCACATTAAAGCCAGCTATACACGTAACGATATATCGTAGCGATTAATCTGTGCAAATGACCATCGTAACTGCCACCGATGAACGATAATCTGCAACGATTTGTCATACACACGATCGATAAATCCACGCGTAGCCGGTTTTATGTTTAGAATTAGAATTTTTGAATCATTATTTAATTGGTCTTGTAGTTCCCGAGTTTTTTTTTTAAATAAGGAGTGCCGAGACTAGCTCTGATGGTAAGCAACATGCCTGCCACAGTGACACGCAGCTATTGAAACATGAAGAGTCCAAATCATTACCTAGCACTGCACTGCGCTCGTTACCCAGAGATCTAAGTTGTTATATCTCTAAGCCCTGTAATTTCTCTGGAAACATTGACCGTCAAACCGGAACACAGTAATGTTTGCACATTACTGCTTGGCGGTAGAATAACTGGCAAAGGTGTGGTACTTCCCCAGACGGACTCTGCTAAGAGTCCTACCACTACAAAATGCGTGCGATGAGTGCGTTCAAACAAAAAAATCTCTTATGGTTTATAATATTAGTCAGAGATGTTAAAAATACTTTTGAGAAGTATTTAAGTACAAAATACAAATACTTTTCTAATATTGTATTTCAAATGCAAATTGCTTTTTGTATACTAAGTCAGTACAAAATAGGTTAGTATTTGCAACCTACTATTACTAATAATAGTTAGTTTTCTTTATTGTAGTGGTAGGACTCTTTGCTGAATCCACCTGGGGAAGTGTCACGTTTGCCAGATACTCTACCACCAAGCAGTAATGTGAAAACATCAATGTGTTTGAAGGGTTTTTAGTTAAATTACAGGGCGTGATGATGAAAAATTACTAGGTGACAAGCACTGTTCAGTGCTAGGTAATTGATTTGGACTCTTCATGTTCCAATAGCTCCGTGACACTATGCTATTGTTGGCGATCAACACATACATAAATGCCTAGATTTTGTATGTTTTGTGATTAGTTCGGTAAAATTGTAATAATTATAAAAATATGCATAACTGTTAGGTAAATTAGGTTTATTTAGTTAGGATTAAGTAGGGCACAACTAATAAATATAATTGTTGGTTAGTTTTATTCGGATATTAGGTAGGGTGTCTACTTATTTGGTAAACTTTAGGTAAATATTGGAAAATATGGCAGTTTTTGGTAAATAAAACGATTGTAAGCTAAGGTGGACCCCCAAGATAGTTATGTTAATTGATAGACCTGGTCGTGGGCTACATTTCGAGTGGTCATTCGTTAGCCTACGACCAGGAATGGAAAACTTATGGTCAAAAAAGTGACTAATCGATAGTGAAAATGAACCGAAAAGAGGGCCCAGAATATGGGGCTCTCTTTAAGGTAAAGGTAAGGGGGTACCTTAGCGATCATGATTTTGTTCGGAGCATGCTCTACTCAGCGGCTCCAGTAAGAAGACTCAAAAGGAAGAAAAATAAAAGGAAGACTCAAGCAACACCAGCGTTTCACTACCCCGCTCCCTGCTCCCCTACAAGGTCCGGCCAAGAAGATCTCGTCGAGCGAACGTCGGGATCACGTCGTGTCAGTGCCGAGTCATCGCCAAGGGCACGCCGGGTGTCACGCCGTGTGTCGCGCCGTGTGTCACGCCGAGTGTCACGCCGAGTGTCACGCCGTGTGTCACGTCGGGGGTCACGCCGAGTGTCACGCCGGGGGTCACGCCGAGTGTCACGCCGGGGGTCACGCCGGGGGTCACGTCGAGTGTCACGCCGGGGGGTCAAGTCAAGTTCACATCCAGGACGAGTTCGAGGATTGTCCCACAGCGGTCGCAAAGTGAACCCAGGGACGAGTCTACCAGCGCCCGTCGGAACGAGAGGGCACGTACTCAAGAGACCTACTTACAACAGGTCTCTCCCCCTCTCGCTGCCGGCAGACCAGGCTCGTCAACGCATAGCGGTCGGTCACATACGACCGGTCCGCGACAGCTATTATGGGCAGGCATGTTTGCTTACCATCAGGCACATGTCTTACTCTACACCAGCGGCATTACTGAAAATATTTGAACTGTTATGTATACGGCTAGCCACTTTTTGACATTTTCTACCTTGTGAGATGATAGTCGTTGCTCTACCCTCCATACTATACGTTTTACGAGTAGTGAGCGCAGGTGTATGGTGAGTTTACCGCATGTATGTGCGTGCGGATCATGTACGTTGTCGGGGCGAATTTGATTGAACCGAGTTACTCGGCTCTGCTCGGTTGAAAAAAAATTGAACCAAATAAAACTCTGCACTCGTTACTCGGTGCATCTCTAGCTAAACGATTAATTTATGCCACTATTTGGTGGCTTCAAATCGAGAGTGAATCGTTTTTTCGACATTTCTCCATCTCCATCGACATCGTTCCGTCGTATATCGTATCGTCGCTTAACATCAGGCGAAATTGTGGTCAAATGTAAACCTACTAACAGTTAAAAAATAAATTAATGAAAGGTGAAGGGCTGTGACGTCACTTGTGGGTAAAAATCGTACTCACAAGTGACGTCACTCGAAACTTCCTAGCACTGTATCTTCGTTACTTTTTGTTTGTGAAATAAAATAAAAAATATTTGTGACAATATTTTTAGCAATATAACTGACTAAAGAGTTTTTTTTTTATTTTCGCGCCTATTTTTTTCAAATTTTAGGTCTTTTTTTATTTGTTTTTTGTTTTATAAGTAAGTAACCTCAGTTGTCCCACTCTCTCACTGCTGGGCAAAGGTCTCTCCCAATTCCTTCCCCTTAATCCGGTCCTGTGCTTCCATCATCCAATCCCTCTTAAACATCCAAGCTCGTCTTTCCATCGCGTTTTCATTCGCGTTACACTTAGGAGAGTGTGCAACTGATCTGCATGATCTAATACCACCTTCCCCATTTTTTCTATTAGATTTCTAGTAGCTCGAAGAAGCGGCACCGTTTCATGGTTGAAATTCCAAAGGCCAAAGGCACAGACGAAGAGGTTTGACTCTACTTTTTTTGTGATAAGAACATCTAGGCCGTGGAATGAGTTGCAGGAGTGGGTTTTTCCTGTTAGTTATAATCTTGGTGTCTTCAAATCGAGAGTGAATCAGTTTTTTCTAGGTAAACACCCTCCATCGTAGACCCCATCGTCGCTTAACATCAGGCGAGATGGCGGTCCAGTGTAAACCTATAAAAGTTGAAAAAAAAGTGTTTCTCTCTGTAGTTTGGCGCTTAGGCCCATCAATCAGGGTGCATTATGCTTACATGACCCGCCCATTCCAATTTAAACATCTGTTACACCTGTAATTTTTCGTTTTAATGTATGTATATTGATTTTCCATTTCTCATTTCCAGCGAACACTGACAGGAGATGAGGATAAGTCTGAACTGCTACCAACAGGGTGGAATGATAATGAGAACTACACTGTACGATATGTACTGGAGAACACTCTGTATATCCTGCACGGGTTGAACAGCGATGGCAATCTTATTATCAATCTCATGGTATGTAATTTAACAATATGAACAAATGGAAAATGTTATGTAAAAATAAAATATATGTTGATGTAAGATATTTTTGAGATAAAATAGTATGCAACACCTTTTTAAAATTAAACATTTTATGGTGAAGTTTTTGCAAAGAATATTATACCATGAAATAAATAGTGATGTTTTGTCAAAAAATTTTTGCGAAACATTAGTGATCCATCTAAACTACCTATACGTGTGCGAAATTTCATACTCCAGTCGCGCAATTTTCGTAAAAAAATAGTACAAAGTTTTTGTTTCACGTTAATGTTAGATAAATAATTTAACATATTTTAGACAACCAGTTTTTTTGACATCCCTTTTTAGGGTTCTGTACCCAAAGGGTAAAAACGGAACCCTATTATTGAGACTTAGCTGTCCGTCCGTCCGTCTGTCTGTCACCAGGCTGTATATCAAGAACGGTGATAGCTAGACAGTTGAAATTTTCACAGATGATTTATTTCTATTGCCGCTAGAACAACAAATGCTAAAAATAAAATAAAAACATTATTTAAGGGGGGCTCCCATACAACAAACTTGATTTTTGCTCGATTAGTCCGTCTCAAACAAGTTAGATGGCGCCACTAGTAAAAAATAACACGCGATGTCGAATTCCTCATCAGAATCATGAACCAAAAATCAAATTTTTAATTAAACTTTTTGCCTGTCTGCGGAAATGCGATGTATAAAAAATTCCGAACAAAGCCAAAGATGTTTTCGCCGTTTATTTGCTAATGGTACGGAACCTTTCGTGCGGGAATCCCACTCGCACTTGGCCGATTTTATTTTTTAGATTATGTGTGGGAAATGCATTGACACATGTCCGCCATGCAGTGACAGTCGGTGATGTCGGACTCGAAATCACGGACGGAAGTGATGCTGACTAAAACCACCGGATGTTCCAGCCGTGGGTCGGCGCCAGGATCGCGAGACCTCTCTCGCATTCGCCCGCGACCCTGCCGTAGCCACCTTCCTTGCAGGACGGACCCCCCGCACGGCTCCAGTGATGGTCGGGAAACCATACTCGTCCAGATAGATATATCAGCCGAATAACACACCGATTCATTCCAGTCTCTCCCCAACGAACTTTACTCGTATCCCTTGAAGAGCGACGTTAATGTGCGGAAGTTCTTCCTTCCCCGACCGGTATTAGCCAACACACAACAAGATGCCACCGAGGCAAGTTGTTGTGTTATGCCCAGGGTGCACCACGTGGAGGTTTCCGAGCCACGCAACCTATTATAACATCCCGAGTAATCGTTTGGGTGCTATGTTTTTTAGTTTAGGTTTGATGTAGTGGTAGAACTCTTGGCAGAGTCCGCCTGGGGAAGTACCACACCTTTGCCAGTTATTCTACCGCCAAGCAGTAATGTGCAAACATTACTGTGTTCCGGTTTGAAGGGCAATGTTTCCAAAGAAATGACAGGGCTTAGAGAAATAACATCTCAGATCTCTGGGTGACGAGCGCAGTGCAGTGCTAGGTAATTATTTGGATTCTTCATGTTCCAATAGCTGTGTGTCACTGTGCTGTTATGTGGCAGGCATGTTGCTTACCATCAGGCACATCACCTGCTCATCTCTTCACTCTTTATTAAAAAAAAAATACTCAACTTTTGTGATGAGAACGTCTAGGCTGTGGAAGAGTTGCCTGAGTGAGTTTTTCTGATGGTTATAGTGAGTGAGATGGTGAGTGAGTTTTTATGGTGGTGTTTTCAAATCGAGAGTGAATCGGTTTCCCTGTAGGTAAGCATGCTCCATCGTAGACCGCATTGTCGCTTAACATCAGGCGAGATGGCAAGTGTAAAATTATAAAGTTTCAAAAAATCAAGATATTTGTACCATGCTTTTTCAGAGATCTGAAGACTTGGCCGTGTCAAACATCGCATTTAAAATCGATGAGACAGTGAAGGAGCAATCGGGCTCCGTGGACAAAATGCTGCCGTCGAACAAAGAACTGATTTACAACATTAAGAGGGACCTGATAGACACCATCACAGCCAGGACGACGCAGTCTGCGGAAACTCAGACTAGGAGCGGTAAGCCTTTCTCGCCTTCTACTAACCCATGTCCAGACGCGGTAATAAACGGGGGGGGGGGGGTGGGGGGGGGGGACATGACCGGCACCAAAATCGTATACGTCAAATTAAAAATCTATTTTTTGATCTATGTTTCTAATAGTACATTAAGTAGACTTTTTTTAATGTGGGAAAACAACTGGAACGGGTACTACGCGGGTAAAATCGTGGGGTGCTACTAGTAAAGTCTTTTTACTTGATTTATTGTATTTCTACTGGTGAAAAAGCACGCTCCATCGTAGGCCGCATCGTCGCTTAACATCAGACGACACGGCGCCGGCGCTTAAGTGCAAATCTCTAAAATTAAAAAAAAAAAAAATATAGCTACAATTTCAATTTCAAGTTTTTCTTCTTCACTTCAGATTCTTCAAGATTTTCACTTTTATTTATTTCTTTCAGCTGTCAAATACACCTGCACCGGATCCAATGTTTTAAAATGTAATAATTATGTGTTTATTGTACATTGTATTAATTTTCTAGAAGCATTTAAAACATAAATAAATTATATTTGTTACTGCAGCTTTGCAAAGAATACAAATCAGAAAAAAAATACTTTTCTCCCAAAAATGTAGTTATTCCGTACAATATAAAGTGTAAAATATTTTTTGGACACTGTGACCTCAAATTTTACAATTTTATGGTATTTTTTTCACTAATATGGTCCTTAATAAACGTACCAATACTACATAATAGCATATATACATAGAATAGCAGTTACAAATCAAGCCTAAACTATTGAATAGTTAAAATTACCAGTAACCCTGTATAGGCTATAGCACTCGGGGATCATGCACGTATCCAACGGTGAAATATTTTTTGAAATCGACTCTGTAGTGCCTGAGATTAGCGCGATCAAACAAAAAACGTCTTTTCCTTTTTAGTATTAGTAGAGAATATATATAACCAATAATGACCGTATCATGAGGCCTTACGGCTCATAGTAACAATAGTGCATACATTTTTTAATTTGATAACGGACTTCAAAAAAAGGAGGGTAGGTATTCGTAATTCGGCTGTATGTTTATTATGTGTGCATTTTACGCGATAGCTCCGCCAATTGTGAATCAATGTTGATGACTCGTTTTCTATTTGGCGGGTTATACGTTCTTTTTTAATTATTGTAGGATTACACTTGATCGTTTTGTCGCCCAATGTCAAGCGACGTCTAAGCGAAGCGAGTCTACGATGGACGTGGTCCCGATGTCAAGCGACGATCCAGTGTACGATGGACGTGGTTACCTAGAAGAAACCGATTCACCTCAGATGAGGTGGTCCCATATAAATTTTATCAAAATCGGTAGTATAGTTTTTGTAATATCAGCAAAAATAAAAAATGTAGATACATGGACGATGTATTCGTATAAACGAATAAAAAATTATGTTAATTTTATTAAAATCATTGGCCTTTGTGAGTTTAATAAAGTCGGTCGGTCATAAAACTGAAGTCGGTGGTTTCCTTATTCAGAGAAAAATTATAATTAGAACAACGAGTTTAGTATTAAAATTAACGTGGTTTTGACACATATTTAATTAGGTAAACGGGTAACTCACGTGTGATATGGTCAGTTAGTCCGCAAGTGCGCGCCGCGCCCGCTGCCCGCAGTGCCAAACGGGCAGCCATTGCGCGCGCGCACTTTTCTTGAAAAAGGGCGCCGGACGTGGCCGAAACTCCGACCACATCACACATGAGTTACCTAATTAAATATGTAGAACAATGATAATAATAATAAAGAAATAAGAATTAATAAAAGAGATGGTAGTCACTACAGGACATTGATACCAATTGAGATGATGACTGGGTCAAAAATATACCATTCTAATTTGTTCGTCAAGTAGATGTGACAAAATATGGGACACGTATTTTTTGTTTTATCAAATTTAAGAATCAACAAAGATACATAGATCATCAAACTTTCGGAGTGGGAGGATTGTGACTTGTGACGTCATGTCGTAAAATCGTATACAATAAAAATATACAGAACATCCCCTTAAAAGGATGCAGGCTGATTACCAATAACCCTGTATAGTAGACGTGACGTCGTTTAAAACTTCTACGCAATATATCTTCGTCGTTTTTTGTGTGTGAAACAAAAGAATACGTATACCTACAATATTTTGTAATAATCTAACTGCCGGACTTATTATTTATTTTAGTCACAATGCCAATTGGTTCCTTTTAAATAATCATAGGATATAGTTTTTACTATCCCACCTTCCCGTATCCCTACAGCATGTTTCCCATTCCCGGTATCAGGTAGAATTCAAGAGGAGACTCTTTGTTACGCAGCGGACTCGAGCCGCCGACCTCCGGATGACCCGCTTCGTGTGCCGCCGCGCCCTCTGCCGGGTGCCCATCCTGACAACCCAGATTTATGGTGAGAACCTATCTAATATGTACCTTATTAGCACAGTCTATTAAATCATACAGTCGTTCGACGAAGCCGTCTATACGAGGCAATCGTGCGGGGTGAGACGCGGGAAGCGCGCTCCTGCATTGCCTACATTACAATGTTAGTAATGCAGGAGCGCGTCTTAGGGCTGACCTCTGCCCGTATGTTTTAATTTTATTTTGGTGCCACGTTTTTAAAATTGCGACAACACTACCCGTGTCATTAACATACTACATTATCGGCGTTTCTCCCAAGATCAAAGGCGATGAACTACTGGTAGTATTATTTTATACTGTGATATTTTTTTATAAGTGGGTGGTACACAACGATGCCTCCCAGGTAAGTTGTTGTATCTCAAAAATCGTGATTATACAGAAGAACGTTCTAAAGATGAAACATACCATTTCCTGTAGTTTTTAAAAATGTTGGTGTACATATTTATAAAAAAAAATTACCTCCATTTTATGAAAATATAACAAGAAATTACGATTTAAATGCATCTTTGGAACATCCTGTAAAATCACCATTTTTGGAGATATTAACAACATACGTGGAAGGTGCCGAAATGTTTAATTATGACAATGGGTAACTCATGTTTGATATGGTCAGCTCAATCCGTCTCGTTATAATCATACTCACATTTTACTTATAAGCTTATAACACTTTTTACACGTCATTAGAGACGAACTTCTTAGCATTCCATGGATTCACCGTGCGGGTGCCGGGTCCATCGTGTGGCAGAGAGAGAAATCTCGAATAGACCCCAAGACTTGTGACTCGGGCGTAGGTTTAAAAGGGGCCCCTTATAGTGACGTACGTCAACACTCACCTTCACTACTCGTATTTCTCTCCCTGCCCAGCCAAATCCGATATGATCCTACTAGTGCAGCTTTAGTTCTAGTATAGAACTTACTGCACTTCTGGACAATCCAAGGTCTTTAAGCAGCTTGTATGTACATAATAATTACGAATAAATAATAATTATCATACATTGTATGTTGGTATAAACAATAAATGATCTATTAACACAATCCAATATCTAAATGTCAATTTATATTAAAAAAAAAAACAATTTGTAATGTCAACTTATATCAGCGTAAAATATAATATTCAATTTTTAAATGAATAACTTAATTATAGCTGTAGAACGTCTGCTCGGTAAGCCAGCGTTTGAGCCTACGTTTAAAGCTACCAAGAGAGGGCGCAGTGGTTATCGACTTCGGCAGCTCAATGTACACAGCAGTTACGCAGTTACCGCCGCGGTCGGCGGCCTTTATCAAGGAGAGTGTACACGCGTGATCGCTACCTGTTTGGTACTGTGCACTCAGTGCCAAACAAGCAGCCAAAATGGGGAGGACGACAGGGTGACAAAATTATACCATTTTAATCAGTTCGTCAGGTAGATAATGGAAAAATATAGGACACGTATTTTTTGTTTTATCAAATTATCAAAAATTTACAAAGATATAGATCATCAAACTTCTGACGTAGGGGGTTGTGACGTCACAATAAGTATAGTAAAAATCGTACCATATCCTGACGTGACTCGAAACTTCTGAGCACTACTATAAATACATATCTTCGTTGTTTTTTGATTGAGAAACATAAGCAAAATACGTAAACAATTTTTTTTATAATTTGACGGAATAAGTATTTTTTTTTTGTCGTCTCGCCTATTTCTCGTTTAAATGCATTTGGCCTTTAAACGAGCAATTCTTGAATATATAATTTGAATCTCGGAAATGGCTCCCAACAATTTTCATGAAGCATACAGGGGGTTTCGGGGACAATAAATCGACCTAGCTAGCTAGGTTTAATTATTAGGAAACTTCGTTTGCCCGTGTTTAGAGCGGGCAAAGCTCGATCATTCTGGAACTAATACATAATATATAACACTCATTTCTCACTCACAAGTCCCTACTAATATTATAAATCATAATTATAAAATTATAAATATTATCATCAAGATTCCGTAACATTTTAGCTAAAAAAAAAACGGCAAAAAATCACATAATATGTTGTATGGCCCCCCATTAATATTTCTTCTATTTTAATTTAGTCATTTTTAAAATAAATATAGCGTGAATATTTCAAGAATGCTCCCCTCTAAATATTAAATTAATTCTAGTATTTGTTGTAATTGTTATAAAGGCAAAAGAAATACATAATACTCTGTGAAAATTTAAACTGTCTAACTATAACGGTTCATGCGATACAGATACAGCCTGGTCACAGATTGACAGTTAGACGGACGCACGGACAGCGTAGTCTTAGTAATAAGGTCCCGTTGTACTATTTCGGTACGGAACCCTAAACACGTGCAAAATCCGTTGCTCCTTTCGGGCGCCACGATGCCTGATACAAGTACACACGTTTTAAACTAGATGGCGCTGTTCGACGCTAAAACGCGATAGCGGATTACTGGTAAAGAAATGGGTAGGATTTTGGTGTGTGCAACGAACTTTGTCAAGTGCTACATCGTAGCATCGTCGCTTAACATCAGGCATTTTTGTGATACCTTCTCACAGGTTGTACTGTGGAAGGTTTTAAAACTTTATAATACTGAAGACTGCACCGGCCTTTATCAGTGATAATGGCCGGTGCATTATTGTGATAATTTATCACATCGGCAAGCCCCGGCCGATGTGATTGTGATACTAATGAATATAATGCTGTAGCTCGTGCGCCATATGTGTCACTGAAATGAAAAGATATGATGTAGTATAATATCACTCATTTAGTTCATTAAACTTGAATTTAGCTCTTTTGAAGGAGAACCAGTCGAACGCTTCTTTTACTTCATTTGAAGGAGAACCAGTCGAATGTATCATTTACATTTTACATCATTTACCTAGTTCATTTGAAGGAGAATTATACAAACTCATCTTTTCAGAAAAGATGTGTTCATAATTACCTATCTTCTGATCACCGTGAATTTTTTCGTTCAATAGTTTCGTCTAGTTCACTAATTGTTGAGGTTAGACTCTTTCATTAGTTAGTTTACTTAGCTAGAAATTAAATGTATGGTTGTGATTGCTATGAGCAAAATTTGTTGAGGCAATAATAGTTGAAAATATAGCTTTTATTGAAATGTAACAACGCAAAATTCTTGGTTTTCATAAATAACAGATATCCTTTCACATTTGAACTCAAGTTTAAGACTGACCATTAAGATTTTTTTAAGTGAAAGTTGCTTTTGGCGCGCCTCAGATAGATTTTTCGTGGGCTGTGAATTGAACGCTCGGGAATGATAAGAAATGTTCGATTGAACACGGGATGCTAGAGCGAAAAAGATAATATAGTCGAGTCGTGTGCCAGAGCGAGAAAGATAACTGTTAGAGAGGTAGACTAGATACTCTCACTCTTTCGCCACTCACCACAGACCACCCATGTCTTTTGTTTTTTTTAATTTATTAATTTATCAGATGAAGTACTTCATTTGAAGGATTTATTCATGAACTACACACGACTACTATACCACCAGGAGTCAGGAGTTCATCGCTCGCCTTTGATCTTGGGAAGAATGCCGATAATGTCTACTCCAAACACGGAAAAGGTTGTCGTAAATAAAAATGTAAAAAAATAGTATATTATGGTACTAGCACAGTCTATTAAATCATACAATCGTTCGACGAAGCCGTCTAGAGGGGGCAATCGTGCTCGCTCCTGCATTGCCTACATTACAATGTTAGTATTGCAGGAGCGCGGCTCAGGGTTTGACGTCTTCCGTATGTTTTTAATTTTATTTTGGTGCCACGTTTTTAAAGTTTCGAGAACTCTACCCGTGTCTAGACATTGTCGGCGTTTCTCCCAAGATCAAAAGCGATCATCTACTAGTAGTATTTCTTTATAGTGTGGTACAGATAGTTCAACTCATCTGTGCGCGCGGCGCTATGTGTGCGTGCGCTTGTAATTATACAACTTTCATTTGTGTGGCAGTGGCGCGGCAGTCGTCGTCGTCCGAGCAAAACGTGACGAGCATACAAAGTAACTGTATATGTACAAGCTTACCCACACATAGGCCCGCGCGCACAACTGAGTTGAACACACTATATGTATACTAGTGTCTAATGTTGGTGATTACCGCTGAGGCGTTATTGAGTCTTAAGATAACCGATGACGGTAATCATCAATACACAAGTTCGTGTATCATACGTTTTTCAATACACTTGTGAATAAAAGTAACAATAAAAAAATAATATGAGCAGTTAAGTTATTTTTTTAAACTGGTATATTTTATTTTTTTATTGGTGATTTATTTTATTATTAAATTACCTGAAATTAGCAATCAATAGGTACACGAACTAAAGTTGCATAAAATGAACAAGCAATAGGTGCATTTAATTTGTTCTATTGAACACGATCTTTTTGGTATTGAAACTTTTTGAAGAACAAAGCAACTCAACGAGTAATATTTTTCCCGTTTTTGTTACATTTTTCATTCATACTTCGCTCCTGTTGATAGTAGCGTAATGTTAAATAGCCTTCCTCGAGAAATGGACTATCCAATAGAGAAAGAATCTTTTAATTCGGACCAGTAGTTTCTGAGATTCTATTGTTCAAACAAACAAACAAGCTCTTCAGCTTTATAATATTAGTATAGATATACATACTCGTATATATAAGAATTGCTCGTTTAAAGGTATAAGATAATGAAACGACGAAACCCCATCGAGTTTGGGCTTGATTTATTTGTTATAATGAGTACTTACTTTGTCGCTAAATGGTGACCAGGGTCTGATGAGACTTAATACGGTATTTGACTAAATTTGTAAAACCGTTTAAATTATTTTTGATTACACAATATACTATAACATGAATATTTCACCAAGGATTCACTGTTTTACCATTAAAAATAAATGTTTAAAGTAAAAAGTTCAAAAACCCCGCCAAAAACGCTGTTCCTGGTCATGTGACGCGCGTGACGTCACACGCCAGTAAACAAATCAGTGTTCTTAAAGAAACCGTTTGCTGTAGATTGAATATTTACTGGGATGTGACGTCACGCGCGTCACATGACCAGAAACAGCGTTTACGTCGCAGATAAAAATTCAGTATTTTTTCAATTTTCATTGGCGTATTATACAAAAAATACACACTGTATATTCCAAAATAGAGTGAAATGATGTTTATTTAATGTGTTATCTGATAGGATGATCATAATTTATGCTATATTTTGAACATTGTCAAATACCGTATTAGAATAGTTTATTTCTGACTGATATTCTTATTTCTGATTCCGCATCCCTGTTACATGTTGGTTACATGGTTATTGCTGGCTTGAGTTTTTTCTTTCGTTCTTTTTTACAGTGGTAACACTCTTTTCAGAGTCCACCTGAGGGAATATCCCAGTTATTCTAATGCCAAGCTGTAATGTGCAGATATTACTGAGTACTGGTTTGAAGGGCAATATTTTCAGGTAAATTACAGGGCATTGAGGTAACTCATATCTCTTGGTGACGAGCGCGGTGCAGTGGTTGGTAATGATTTGGGCTGTTCATATTCCAATAACTACGTGACACTGTGCTGTTATGGACAGCTGTGTTGGTTGCTATCAGGCACAAGCGTTGCTCGTCAGTTTAGACAAAAACCAATGGAAAGGAAATAGATAGTAATATCAAGACCGTCTTTGTTAGCGGTAGACCTCCCCAGTTTTAGGCTGTTAATGTGCAAGTAGGTACTGCGGTTATTTATAAATTAAAAACTGTTTTAACATCTATCCCAGCTTTTTAATTTAAGATTTAAATTGAATTCATCATGCTAGAGCGTAAAACTATCAAACCTATTGTAGCCTCATTAAATTGCAATCTGTATATTGTAATGCACTCACAGTACCACCTCAATAAATTGTTGTTTGTATATAAACTAACCAATAAGTAAAACACCGTTTTAAACTGTATCTTTATTCACTACAATAATATCATTATTTAATAAATAAAATCTTGGTCTGGTTCCAGAAAATATGTTGCATTTTTATAAAAAAATCTTGTAATTATTACAATATGTTGTACATAGTAAAATATGTTAGTAATAAATAGAATGGGCTTATGGGCTACCTCGCCATACCGAGTAACAGAAGTCAAGACAAGGTGTAAGATGCAACTGGCTTGCGCAGATGATACCTATTGCACTCTTAATTTAAAGGATCCCAGATTGTTGGTATTTCAACAACACTTGCTGGTATATCTTTTAAATGGGTAAATACCTTGTAAATGTGAAAATATCTTGTAAATGTGAAAATATCTTGCTAATGTGAAAATATCTTGTAAATGTGAAAATATCTTTGAAATGGGAAAATATCTTGTATATGACAAAATATCATTTTAAATATAGTAAATAATGATATTATTGAAACTCATTATCCTGTAATTTCACTTGCTACACCGGACGCTTGGACCGCTAGCAGGCATGGAATGCCCATGGCTACCCACACATCTCGGGTCTATGTCACATCAAGCCGTCTGACGCGCAATTATACCCCGGTGGCGTATTCGATCTCAATAAGGTAAGCTGCTTGTTTTTTGGATGCCACGCATAGTTTTGCCACACCAAAACAAGGTGACTCGACTTCGATAGAGTCTGAAAAAATATTAATTTATTGAGACCAGTTTTGGTGGTTAGTTGAACAAACTACGGACATTTTTTTTCGCACAGCACACACAAATAATGTTACCAGTAATTGTTTTGGAACAGTTGCTATATTAATGGGTATACCACTAATCTGTATACATAAATATTAAATATGTTAAAAAGTGGTTTACTCTTTCGATTTTTTTGAGGCAATGAAATTTCTTGTTATTTTTCACTGGGTCGACAGTTACAAAATATTGGCTTTCAATGTCATAAGCAAGAATATACTTGCATGTAATGACATGCAATTGGTATAATGATACCTTTGCCGTCTTCTAATCCTATGGTACATGACATAGCCGCTATAAAAGTACATATAAGTAATCATTTCACCTTCCATATGTTAAGGCAAAGCATTTATGGTGGGAAGCTGCTAAACGTCTCGCGAAGTTTTTTCTTATTAGTTTAGACTGACAAGGCGAGATGGACATATGCTTGATAGTAAGCAACACGCCTACCTATAACAGTACAGTATCACGCAGCTATTCGAGTATGATGAGTCCATTTCCTAGCACTGCACTGCTCGTTGATTCGCGAGCCAGAGTTATAAATTTATTTATCTGTGTCCCGTAAATTATCTATAAAAATTGCCCTTCAAACCGGAATACAGTGAAGTTTGCACATTACTGATTGGTGATAGAATTACGAACAAAGATGTGGTAATTCCTCAAGTGGACTCCGCATAGAGGCTTACCACTGCTTAAAGTATACTTCTTCCAATCATAACACTTTATTTTATTTGCCGTGCGCTTCTTTTTGGTTGTTTTTTCACGTCGCAGCTGTCCTATAATTCCATGCCAATGCTTTGTCTTAAAAACTTGCCTCAATGATCGTAATACGTATATCATACACATGTAGCCCATCAAATCGCGCTTTATAACCGCTTCAAGTATCTTTACCGCTAGAATAACAGAATAACTGCTTTCACGTACCCATATTACGTTTGCTGGTGCCTTTCTTTAGATGGCTTATCAGCAAAAGTTTGTCATCATTCAAACGCGCCTTCATAAGTTAAATAGATTCATGTATAGTTTACCTTGCAGACCTATCTATCATTAGACGGAGTTGACGGACGAATCCGACTTGCCGACTCTTCATCTCTAAATGGATGAGTGACTGAAAATGTCGTTTGCTTCCGTGATTTATAAATAATGTTCCAGATCTTATCGTTTGGGCAGTTAAGATCATATTAACCTACATTTGTACGTTTTGAAGGCCCCGAAGCTGTGGGAGCATGAAGTGGTTATTTTGTTTATTCATGTTTTGATTTTAGCATAAAGATGCCTTAAAATAAGAACCATAGCCCCATCGTCACATACCGCCATATCTGGTTTCAGGGACTTGCCTCCGGCTGGTCTGCCGAACCTCGGGCGCTCTGATCTGGATCCCTTCGCACCCATGGGCGGCGGAATGCTGTTCAATCCCTTCGGACCGAGGAGGGACGTTGAGAACCCAGGACTGGGTATCCCTGGAGGACTTCCTAGGTAAATACATGCATCGACTCTTATTCTGTTCTACCATCTACGATTGATAAGTTTTCAAATAGCAACGTGGACTGTTCCTAAATTCAGCATGCAATCAGCTGTTCCACACAGTACCAGCGTTAAGTTAGGGTAGGGCTACCGTCCTGGGCGCTGAATATAAAAGGTCGCCGGGTCGCAAGCGCAGGCGCATCTTTTATGTTCGGTCTGCAATAAATCCTCGCTCGCTCACTGAGCGGTCAAGTGTAAACCTAAAAGAGTAAAAAAAAACTCGCCCAGGGCGGCGCTGGTAGTGCTAAAACCGGTGTTGGTTGCACAGAATAATGCACTTTGCATTTGACAAGATGACTGCCAATAACAAGTTTTTTTTTTCGGGGATTGTTTTCGTTTAACCCTTATGCGATGTTAAGAGCGCTATTACATTTTATCTGTAATTTGGCATAAATATAAGTAACTTTAACGTTCTAATTCTAAGATAGTTTCTAAACAACATTAATTCTGTTTTTTTTTTATGAAATTGATTTATTATTATAATTCAAAGCGGCTTCCGATTACTAATTTTTGCTTTAATGATTTACACAAAATTAAAATCATTAAGCAAGTTGTTCAAAAAGCGCTCGATGACTTGTGTTTTTGAGCTCATAGATTGAACAACAGAATTGAGTAAATGAAATGTAAAAAATATATTAATGTACATTGATATAGTTCATAGAGGCTCCAAAATTTAAAAAAAAAATTAGATTACTTTTAAACCTCACCACGTATCACCAAGGGGGAGGGAGGGGGTTTTTTTTTTTTTAAAAAACATCACTTGATTAATGGACAGCCCCCAATGCATCGAGAACTGTATAGTGCGTCTGCCTACTCTTGATCAGATCAGAAGTTTCAAAGAAATAACACATTCTGGAAAACCGAAATGCTATTTAACTGGAGTCGTTTTTATAATGAGTGTATGTTTCCTGAAATGAAAAAATTGACTCTCGAAAAGCCAGATCGATGTCATTGACAGATACACTTTTTTAAATAATAAACGTCTTATCTATGGTACCGAATAACTATTCTTTTAAACTAGTAGACCTCGTGATTTTACCCGTGCAGTTCCCGTTATGTTGCCGGTATAAAAACTTATTTCCAGCCCGATACGTTCAAACATTACGACATGATTGAGCAACAAACATACAAACATTGACATTTATAATATTAGTAGGATACTTAAGTATATAATTTTGTCCACAAGATCAAACAATCCATTTTATATCTAAATGACTGAAGAGGCATGAATAGGAAATTAATGGAAACACTGAGCACACACGACTTTCTTGTTATTCATTTTTCTTCTACTATTCTTCTCTGTTTGTCGTTCATACTCGCACAATCCGTCCATCTTTTTTTATGCCGTCTTCGCCCGCAGCCTTCATCCATATTTGAATTTAGCACTTGCTTAGTTATACATATTATCTTTTTCTCCTAACGTGTTAATACTTCCAATTTTTGCCTCGACACTCTATACTTATCCGTTTTTCCATTGCCATTTTCATAACACACAATTTTCTTTTATCCGTCTTCTTTCTTACCTAAAGGTACAAGTTCGCGCGGAGACCGCGACAGTCACTTGATAACTTGATATTATAGTATTGTATGGGCGCCAGTTCGCGCCGAGACCGCGACCGCGACCTGCGGTCTCGGCAAGAACTGGCGCCCATACAATTCCATATAATGTCAAGTGCCTGTCGCGATATCCGGTCGCGGTCTCCTATCGCGGCACACCCCGGACACTCGGCCTAAACTCCATACAAACGGTGCAGTCGACTTACCTACTCTCCGCACAACAACGCAGATGTTGTGTATTATCTATTCTATGGTCGCGGTCTCAGCGCGAACTTGTATCTTTACATTGTGCAAATTGGCGATCAATATGTCATCGTAAAATGACAACACTGTCAGATTGCAATCTAACGCGTGACATTATATTCACATGGTTAGTTTGTAATCTGAAGTCGTTAGATTATATTCTGACAGTGTTTAAAATTTTACGGTAACAAATACACTGAATCAATTCATATCCCAAAGCATCTCATCATAGCATACACAGATACTGAAACTTCAAATCAATTAAAAAAAATATTGGTTTTTTGAGATAATTACCGCACTTAGTTTGCACTTGTTATTTAAGTATAATCATTAGCGTCGTAAATTTTACGGTGACGGCACACTCAAAGCATCTACAAATACTGAAACATACAATCATTATTATTCAAAGTTTAAAGAAAATTTGTACCAAAGCTAAAAAAACAATAAAGCATAGATAAAATATCAAGATGGCTTAAGGCATGTTTTCATTTTAATTAGTACTAGTGCGAGTGATTAGTGCAAGTGTTGAGTGATTAGTAGCAAACACGTGTGGACACCGATTGATTATTGGGAGTACATAGTAATCAGTCGCGATTACTCACTCGCACTCGCACTAATCGAAATGAAAACCGGCCTTAAAGGCCGGGTCACACAGAGGCGATCCGGTAGCGATAGCGATCCGATAGCGATAGCGATCCTATACCGAGTATGGGATCGCGTCAGGTTGCATACAAATTCGAACATTACAAAAAATTTCGTCTCGCTATCGGATCGCTATCGCTATCGGATCGCCTCTGTGTGACCCGGCTTTTAGTCGTAGCGGCAGCAGCACCATACTCAGTAACTATTTATTCACCTGTGACAATGTTAGCGTCACTCGCGTCGCCGTGCGCCGTGCGTAAATAATTAATTTTGTACAACGATATTTTGTCATAGCGCTCTTAAATATTGCCATATATAGTTTTCGTACTTCGACTCCTGTAGTATCTGCATTACTGTCATTATAGTACCTAATAATTGGTAGAAAAAAATCGAAATTGCACAATGCAATTTTGCAAACGCACAGTGAGAATAAGTGCGAAACAAGCCCAGTTAAACTAAACTGAGATTCAAATTTGAAATTAACATGGAAGACAAAGCTTCCACCGTCTATCGCAGACGATTAATGTATATTATTAATTTGTGGGCACTTTTTTTATGCTGCTTTCTTTGGTCCCTAAATATACCATTGGCATGAGTTACATGTATTATGTACTGTAAAAATGTAATGTGGCTACACTTTTCGTTTATTTGCTTCTTTCCAGCCGGTGGCGTAGTAGCCTGAACCTGCGCTTTCGCATTCGTGAAATTTCAGGCCGCAGGTTTGAATTCCGCCTGTCCTTCTGAATATTTTCCTAGAAAAGCACTGGTTTTAACGGTGAAGGAAAATGTGAGGAAACCGGCATGTTGATGAACGTCAGCTTTCAAGGATATGTGTTATCCGCCAACACGCACTTGGCTGGCGCGGTGGATTATGCTCTTGTGAAAAACTGCCTACATAAGGGACATCCATAAAGTAAATTAAAAAAGTAAATTTTTTGAAATTGGAATTTCTAACCATAGAGGAGATATTCGAGATCAAAGTGGCCAGTACGACAAAACACCATTTTCATTAAGATAGGACACGCTGCATGAGCAGCTGTTATTGCGATTAGGTTTCGTTCCAATATCAACGTGCAGGGTTTTATACTTTATGGATGACTCCTTACTCATGTAATTTATGCTTATGCATGTATATGTCACCGTAAAATTGTACATACCTACTGTTATATTACAATCTCACCAGCGGGATTGTAATCTGTCAAAATATTGTGAACCTTCACATATTGTTTACAATGAGGCGTTTTGCAAATTGACTAGTCAAAGATAGCTATAAATTTTGCCATGGCAAATTTTGACTGCTGTTTGTTTTTGTAAAATTTCTCAATTTAAACAAAATAAAACATTGGCGCCACCTATGGTGCAATTGGGAACTGTTTTTGACAGGTCTGTTTGCATCTTCTTCCAAATTTGACGCATTATTTTTCGGTAGCTGTCGAAGTGAAACCATCAGATCAAAATACTTCGCGCGATTGGTCGGTCTTACAGTAGGGCGTTCTGTGTCTGGGTTAGATTCGTTTATTCTAGTTTATAAACTACCTTAAACCAGCGTGAGTTTATAATCTTACATTATATAGTACATTTGTAAATAAATATTGGTGGACAATTCACACACAACATTGTATAAAAGCACGGATCCAGGGGTCATGATCCCTCTGGTCCCTCTGGAAAAACGCTTTGACGCTTTGATATTGCTGTCTCTTTTCTTCTCGCTTGAAATGAAAGAGACGGCAATGTCAAAGCGTCAAAGCATCAAAGCGTTTTTCGTTAGGCGGTAGAGGCGCGGGTACAGTACCTAGGTGGACCACTAATTAAAAAGCATGCATGTACTTATTGCACAGTTGTGTGGCTTGACCACGACCATGTGACCCGCCCCTGGAGCCAAAGCTCCTTGTCCTTGATTGTATATTATTTGACTTATAAAATTAAGTATGGCGGCGCGGGGCACAGGACGTTCAACCAATCAGCGTGCGACCGTGCGAGATGCGTTCCGTTTCACAATTTAGCTTCGACAGATTATAATCTACCGAAAAATAATTTGTTAAATAGGGATGTTAACACTAATCACAAATTAATGTTTAGTGGTAATTGTATGATAGTTTACATTAATAGAATATCGAAAATCACATTCTTTTAATATAATATTACGTAGTAAATTTATTATATGATTTTAAATGCTATATTTTTTATCTGTAGTCACGTGACTGCAAACACCAATATGGCTTATTACGTCACTAGTCGCAAAACAAGCCGTCGAAGACTGACTAGATTGTTTACTTCTCCGCATTTTTATTATAGTTTGCGATCTTAGCGACGACAATTTTGATTGTTTGTATTCAAATAAAAAACCACAATATAGTCATGATTGACCACCAATGTTTTACGACTAGTGACGTCATGTCAGTCGTCAGTCTTGCAGCGGTAAAATGCAAAAATACTCTAATAAATCCAAATTTATTCATCAAAAATACTAATTTTTTTTTTAAAATAGCGCCAATCTTCAAAATAAAAGTAATTACGAAAAATTGTTAACATCCCTATTTAATTGTAAACAGTATGTTTGGTTGAAAATATTTGGACAGGTTACAATATCGCTAGTGAGATTGTAATATAACGTTGTTTACAGTCTCACGGTGTGGGTTTTGTTGTGTACTTGCAGGGGCGCAGTCCCGCCGGGGGCCCGGTTCGACCCGTTCGCGCCGCCGCAGCCGGGCGCGGGCCCGGGGGCGGGCCGCCGGCCGCCGCCACCCGACGCCGACCACCTGCCGCCGCCCGGCTTCGACAATAACATGTTTATGTAAACTATTCATTATACATTTTAATATGATCAATAAAGGCTCCTTACGGTATCTCGTTTGTTTTATTTTGTAAAGTGAAACTTTTGTTACGTTGCCTCAAACTTTTTCGCCGATTTTTTTTTAAATAGTACTTACAGAGTGACGAGATTTTTTTAAGTGAAACTTTTTATGTAGCCTCAAACTTTTTCGCTCATTTTTCTTTTTTTTAATCGTATAGAGTGACGAGAATTTTTTAAATGAAACTTTTTAAGTCGCCTCGAAACTTTTTTGACCATTTTTTTTTATACCTATATAGAACGAGACGTGTTTTTTTTTATAAAGAAGAGTACAAGACAAGTAGGTACGACATGTGCCTGGTGGTCAGCAACATGCCTGCCATTTAACAGCACAGTGAAACGCAGCTATTGGAACACGAAGAGTCCAAATCATTAGCTAGCACTGCACTGCGCTCGTCACCCAGAGATCTAAGACCTGTAATTTCTCTGGAAACATTGCCCTTCAACCCGGAACACAGTAATGTTTGCACGTTACCGCTTGGCGGTAGAATAACTGGCAAAGGTATAGTACTTCCCCAGGCAAACTCTGCCAAGAGTCCTACCACTACTATAATAGGTTCGCACTTGACTACCATCTCTCCTGATGTTAAGCTTCGATGATCGAAGATTAAGGTTCCGTAAAACGTAAAAACGGAACCCTTATAGATTCGTCATGTCTGTCTGTCTGTCCGTCCGTATGTCACAGCCACTTTTTGCCGAAACTACGCGAACTACACTGCTGAAACTTGGTAAGTATTAAGATTTTTAGAAAATAAAGAAAAATTAGGGTTGCGCCCCATACTTTGAACTGAAACTCAAAAAATTGTTTTCATCAAACCTACACGTGTGGGGTGTCTATCGATTAGGTCTTAAAAAATGATGTTGAGGTTTCTAATATAATTTTTGTCTACACTGAATAATTTGCGCGAGAGACACTTCCAAAGTGGTAAAATGTGTGTGTCCCCCCCCCCCTCTAACTTCTAAAGTAAAAGAATGAAAAAACTAAAAAAAAATTATGATGTACATTACCATGAAAACTACCAACGAAAATTGGTTTGAACTCGATCTGATCATTGGTTTTTTTTTAGTAAGTAGGTAAGTACGTCATAAATACACTATTATTAAAACTTCGATCAAAGTTACAACGAACTACAAGAACTATGTGTACTATGTATATGTTACTTGCTGCAACGGAACCCTTCATGGGCGAGTCCAACTCGCACTTGCCACTTTATTTTAAATTAAGTACTTAGTAGAACAATTTGGAAAATCTTCAACTGTGATGTGTTCTATGATTATTATCTATTCTATGACTGCATAGTTTCTCATGAGAATTAAGCATTTTCAGACACACGAAAAATTGGTTTTTAAAGCATTAGGTATTTACTTAAGACATTTTTTTTTACTAATTTATTCCTTTGTTCACATGAAATATGTAAACAAATATATTTTGTGATACACACCAGTTTAATGTAATGTTGTACATACTGACAAAACCTACTTTCGCCATCTATTACATAGTTTTGGAACCTATTTTTCCATCAACTGAAGTTAATCTTTTCAATGCGCGCGAAGACGTAAACATGAGACTATACATTTTCAAACGAGAAAAAGAATTGATTATTTCTTAGTTAATTAAAAAATATAAGCTATAATTATGTACTTACTTATATAAACGCCTGTGTGTATAAAGAGCAGACCTAGAACCAAAGCTCTAAGAACCGTACTAAGAATAAAAAGAAAAAAGCGTACGTACAGTCCGCGAGGTATAAGCTGAGCTTTGCATTAGTGTGAGTGATCACATGCATACGCATCTATTACCAAAAGTACAGTCAGACAACAAACTCTTAAACAACAAGCTGACATTAACTATCCAGGATCAATATGGTCATTGCGAAAAGAAGTATCTCTTTTAGGGTTCAAATGGTCAAGGACAGAGAATAACTGAAAAAATTTAATGGAAAAGCATGAGATCCGTCACCTACGTATAACTTATTTACTTAAAATTTCCGAATACCGTATTCAGGGCAGGCCTATCGTTTATACCAATATACAATTGATACTGCATAATAAACAACGATTTATTGAATATAAAATTGACACCTTATTAAGAGAACATGGTCACAGCGTCCTGCGTCTGACTCTACTTTTGGTGATCACTCACACTAATGCAAAGCTCAGCTTATACCTCGCGGACTGTACGACACGCGACACGGCAGTAGCAGTAAGTACATATTTTACTACTACACCGGTACAACCGGATGAAGAATAAGAGTACAACCAATATTTATTATGGTTATTTCAGACGAAAAATTGTTTCAGTATTCCAGAGTAGTTAATTAAAGAGATGGAGAAAATAGCACCAACGAGTTTACATATAGGTACTCATTATTTATCTAACACCATAACACAACACACACCAGAACAAATATATACACTATAATCATCATCATCATCACTAGCCCATTAAATGTTCCCACTGCTGAGGCTCGGGGCCTTCTCTCGCAAAAGTGTGGGGTTTGAACCCGGGGTCTCCGGATCGGCAGGCGCCGTTCTCCCGACTAGACCAGCCGTAACTTAATCATCGATATAAATCAATGGATGTGCCCTCCCAAACTTCAGGCGCACGGATTATGTTACCATTGGGAAGAGTGAGCCCACTCTTTCCATTTTAGTCGGTTGTAGAAAGTGTTCAACACCGGACGTTTATATTCCTATCACTATTCGTTGTCAACAACCAAAATAAGTAGAACCGCAACATACCTCACCGGTAGCGATTCTAGGGGTCAAGTAGATTGATAGTTGTAAAACAGTCATACCGCACACGGAGACGCAGTTTGTAAACAATATTATGGTGCTCAGGGCACATCTTCTGACTTAAATCGATGGCTATAATATTAACTATTATACTAGTAATAAATCTAAACCATCCAAGGAGCCACCCAAACGCACACAAAAAAATAATTCAAATTGGTCCAGGGTAGCGATTCTAAATCTATTCGGTTGCATCCGACATGGAATCTCATCTCTCGGTCTTTGTCTAATCTGTTTAGCATGATAGAGTCTGAGACAGGGATTGTCATTCCGATTCCGAACCATTCGGCATTTAGAATCGCTACCCAGGAGGATTTCACTATCAACACACGTACAAGAATTAGAAATATAAAGATGAGCCTACTAAACAATGGCTAGAACAACAGTAAAGTTGAGAGTCAACAGAGATTTGAAACTAAACACGAAATATTATTATTATTACACTAAGTAGGTAGGTAGATAGGTACCAACCAAAAGGCTGGCTCAAAACTTACTAGGACGTAGTGATTACTTACTATGTGTTCATAGGGATTGTCGATTGTCGATAGATAGAAGTGAAAACTTTTAACTCCGAATTTGATAGAACACTTTGGAAAATGTGCGGGTGAAATCAGAGGGAGTGACTATGGCCATCTAGAATGATCATCCGAGTTTACCCGAAGATTTCTTTATTTGATTTAGGAACGGGACGCTTGAGCTCAATCCACAGCCCACAGCCTACGGAAAATCTGTTTGTAGTGCGCCAAAAGAAGTTTTCATTTCAAAAAGTATTTACCTACAATTTATGTAGCAATTTAAGTTAGATGTTAATTAAATTAAAAAATAAAAATGTAAATTAGGCTAGATTGTAATAAGTATTAGGATCCAAGGTGACTTGGTGAATAATTTTATAAAAAATTCAAAAAGAAACTCTATCTAAAAAAATAATGCTATTAATTTAAAAAAAAATAATCTGTATTTATTTATTTATTCATCATCAATTACCTGATTGATGAAATTGATAAAATCTTGCCAGCTTTGATCAAGTACATCATGGCTAAATTCTCAAAGGGCACATCTAGCGTGGAGTAAACGTTGTAATTTAACAAATCAACTGCCATCTAGCGTCGTGTAGCAAAATCAAAATAGACGTACCAGAAGTTTTTATATTTATTTATTTTTACATCTGGCAATCCAATTATATTTTAATTTTTTTTACTGGTCACTTCATTTGTACTTGGTACTCAGTGTTGCCAGAAGGTTACTTTTGTAACCTTTTAGGTGATTTTTAAACTGCTTTGGTTACTTTTAGGTTACTTCAATGAAAAGGTTACTATTAGGTGATTTTTCTGAATTTGTATCATTAACTTTTGATTTTAAACATAAAAGTAACGTGGAATGGAACGGTCGTTGTAGAATTTTTCATGTTGGTATGCTTCGATAACAGTAGAACTAAAACCGCAGATCTTTAAGGCCATCAAAGACGTAACTATAATACATAGTTTTATATGTGATAGCTGGACATAATTCTGTATACTTTCTATACATATGTTCGAGTGTCCACACACGCATCAATAATATATATTTTGTGACGCCACCACAATATACCTTTATATATATATTAAGGCATATTAATATAAATTATGTTATAGCAAGATATATTGTGAATGTACAGCATGTTTCCAGATTGTCCGAGCACACTCACGATTTGTTTTACAAGCTTTTACATATTACTTTTATCTATCCCGATATAACCAAGTTAGTTGCATCTAGACAGGTCATAGGAACTTTGTAATGAATCGACGAAATCCCCGAAATCAAATCTGGGATCGTTTTATTTGTCTTGATGAGTAACTTGGTGTAAGATGGAAACCAGGGTCTGACGATAGAGCTAATGGCTAAAGGAATTTTGTAATTAAATGACATAACACCATCGCGTTTGGGTTCGTTTTATTCGCTTTGACGAGTACTTTCGGTTGTCCATGGTAATACAGTTACGTCAAACTTATAACATAAGTTACGGTGGTCTAGTCGAGAGAACGGCGGCTGCCGATCCGGAGACCCCGGGTTCAAACCCCACACGCACCACTGTCTTTTCGAAGTCATGTGCGTAATGCCGCTAACTTAAAACGGTGAAGGAAAACATCGTGAGGAAACCGACATGTACCTAGAATCTTTCGAAGTCATGTGTCATCCGCCAACCCGCACTGGGCCAGCGTGGTGGATTATGGCCTTAACCTTCTTGCGAGAGAACCTTCTTACTTAATCCTTGCGAGAGAAGGCCCCGAGTCCCAGCAGTGGGAACGTTTAGAGGGCTGTTGATGTTGATGTATAACATCCCGTCGGTTTTTCGTCAGGGGTTATAAATAAGAAATTACTCGTGACGTGCTTGCAATGTTGAAACATACCTACATTCTATACCTACATTCAAAATATGTCTTGCTTTATTAATATGAAATAATATGAATATATTGTGGTATATGTTGCTGACGTCACGAAAATATGTACTTAATATTAAAGCTCTACTTACATCTGTGACGACTTTAACCCATCAATTCTGTTACGTACGCCTAGGATCAATATGAATAAAACACAAAATGCGGGCAAGTGCTCAAATACTGAAATGAAGTGCTAAATGCATGTTTCTGTAAGTCAATAGAACTAATATTCTATTCTATCAACTTTTAGTAGCTACCTTTTAGTAAAAAAAATATGAAAGGTTACTTTTTATGCCAAAAGGTTACTTTTAAAAAAAAAAATGGTTATTTCTGACAAGACCCGACTGGCAGCACTGTTGGTACTACTAGTTACATCGTAATACCCAATAATGGTGTAAATTATTTTAATTAAATACAAGTCACATTTTACATAGAATTAAAATATATTTATAATTAAAACTATAGTAAGTATATAAGTATAGTAAGTATTATAAGTATTGTATCAGCTATCTGGCCGCCATCATATAGGCTTTGCTTAGTTTGGGGTCAGATGGTATTGTGTGTGAATTGTCCACCAATATTTGTTTATTGTTATTAATATTTTAAGTCACAAAATTTAATTTTAATATCACAAAACAATATAGAAATACAGTGATAATACTTAAAACACAGATTACAGAAATAAAATGCAGATGGAACGCTCAGAACAGAGCTCCTGAAGCAGACAAAGCAAATACAAAACGCCGAAGCAAATACAAACTCCAGTCAGTACGAAACAGACTTCCGTGTTGTAATGTAAAATATGCCGTCTTGTGTCTTCAAACATTGCAAACGATGTTCCCAAAAACAAAAAAAGGAAAGAGGAATATCATTTCATAGGAAAATTTGAATATTTTTAATGCTATTTATATAATTTAGGCGATTTCATTTTTGTTGATGAATGGAATACAACACCTCAACAAAAATAGGTTAGTGTGGCGATACTAAATTGAAATTATTTTCCCTGAAGTTAAGGTAAAATTTAGGTTATAATATTTTTTTAAAGATACTCGTGGACCAAATTACTGATGGACATTATATTATTCAATTTTAAGCCCTATTTTTATAATCCTTTTTTATTTAATGTGAACTGACGCCTAGCACTGATCTACGGCGTTCCTAGCGTTAGTAAAAAATACTAATAGTGTTGATGAAAACTATAGTTATGAAGCGAGTTTTTAATACCTACTTGTTACTTTGAGTTTAAAAAGGTAGGCGAGTTCTTTTGAAATATCTAATCGTTTTAGTTAACCTCAATGTTATCCGGTCGAGTCAGCAGTGACATTGTCGAAGTTTTATACGGCGCTAATTTTTACGTATGTACCCAAAAAAGATGTTGTGATCACACCAATCGTTGTTGGAACCACAAATACTGGCCTTGTTGCCAAGGTTGCTTATAGGTAAAACGTTGCTCTTTTGAGCTCCCTGTCCCAACCAACTCGGCTTTGGTTTTCTGGGTGGATGTGATACTGCCATTCATTCTGTCCCGACTTTCCTTGTACAAAATTGGGGATAGGGCTGATAAAGGTGGACATCAAAAACGCCTTTAATTTGGTTGGTCGAGAAGCCCCGTTGTCCGAAGTGAAGGATAATTTTCCTGACCTCTACAATTTTCTTTGGCAATGTTATGGAGGACCCACAAAATTAACTTATCAAAACAATCATATGATAAGTAGAGTCAAAACTCTTTGTTCGTCCAATTCCAGAGTGCAACAGCCCGTACGCAAAACGAAATCCAAAAAAATTGGCATTCATGGGAACTGCCGATAGAAGTGAAAACGTACAACTCAGAATTTGATAGCTTGCCTTGGAAACTACACGGGTGTAACCGGAGGGCGTGGCCTAGCCATCCGTCTAGAAATCCGTCAGCGTTTTCTATTGGCATGCATTTCTAGATGGCCATGCCATGATGGCCAGGCCACGCCCTTTCAGCATTTCCCATTGGCTGACGCATTTCTAGATAGCCAATAGCCATGGTCCCGAGTTTACCGGAAGATTTCTTATCATACCCGAGCGTGACGCTAGAATTCAATTCACAGCCTACGAAAAATCTGTCTAGGCGCGCCTAAAGAAGTTTTCACTTCAAAAAGGAGCTAGAGTGCGATGGAGTAGACAGAAGAAGATTTGTAGATGACCCAAGATTGACAGAATGAGTATCGCAGAGGAACGTGAAAGGAGAACTTAGGTACGAGAGCGAAGAAGGGGTAAAAAGAATTTTATATAAGAGAGAGAGAATGCCACTTCAGCTTTGTGCGAAACTGAGATATATGATCATATTTTCGAAGACGGAAAGTAAATCTGATGCAAAAGTTCTGAAGGCGCTCAAGCATATCAAATCGCTCCTGTCTAATATCGAAGTAACTAGCATCCGCGTAGTGTAGGATGGGAAGAAGAAGTGATTGAGCTAACGCAACCTTGGTGGCAGTGGGTAAGAAATTACGGAGTCTTTTTAATGACGCTGCTGAAGCGTACAGCTTACTCTTTAGAGATCGAATTTGAGGGTCCCATTTGAAACAGCTGTTAAAAATAATACCGAGGTTTTTAACTTCCGAACTATAAGGCACAGTTGCACCGGTAAAAACAACTTTGGTGATTGTGTTTAAGTTAACCATCGAAACCAGCCGTGAACTTCCTATAATAATAGCTTGAGTCTTAGAAGCGTTGACTATGAGACCAAAAGATTTGCACCATTCCTCAATACGGAGTAAGTCACCATTGACTGACTTCACCGCGTCATTCAAGTTCTCCAACGAAGCTGGTGCATACACTTGGAGGTCGTCAGCATAAAGGTCGGATCGCGTATCACGTATATTCATATCTACAAAAAAAAAAGATTGACCCCTAAAACCCACTAGCTACTGACTACATTGACATAATGACTGACTAATTTTATTACTTAATTACATATTATGCGATCCCTTCGCGTTCACGATGCTTACTAACAATACGTAGTGTGGCCACTTCATCGCATTATTTCTTACGTTAATCTCTTTAATGGACCACCACTTGTGCTGTTGCCTTACGTCAAACGGTAATGGTATTTCCGTTGTCAAATTATCGCGATAAGTTGTGGTTACACCTACGGTCAACGTCCATTATAGCGATAATTAATGGCATTTCTCGTAAGTGTGGCCCAGCACTTGAGTATAAGCCTGTTGTAGTCAGGATCTACGTTCCAATTAAAAATAACACAACTCTTAATTATTATTTTTTGGCAATATAAGTAATTTAAATAAACTCCTATCTCCACCAAGTCTGCTGTCAGGAGATTCGTTCCACAAATTACAAGGTTGAAATATTTTACATAGCAGAAATGAACTATTTTACATAGCAGAAAAAAAAACAATTTAGGAATGCTGATTTAATTTTATTTGGGAATTACAGTACAGTTAGTGCCTTTAATGGGTAGTTTTACGATTAAAAAGCTTTAATGTGTGCCAATATGGTAAACTTTATGATATCACAGTTAAAACTGTGAAACTTTGTTATAATGTACTAGAAATTTAATTTATAAATTATATTTTATCAAAGTCACAAATGTCACCATAAACATTGGTTTATGGTGACATTTGGTGACATTATATCGGACCGTCTGCCAAAGTCCCAAATCAATAGTTGAGGAAATTGGGTACCGTATCCTGGTATCACTTACCGTTACCTCAGTTTTGTAATTTCCTTGTGCGGTGCACACGTTTTCGGCGTGTGTAGTGAATTTTCCAAGCTGCTCACGGCTGCAACCGTTCAATTTCTATTCAATGTGTATGGCTGTGGAGGTGAGTGATGAATTTTTCATATTTATTGAGTAAAGGAAATGATTTAGGAAAGTTATTTCCGGTGAAGGTCGTGCCCTCCCACTGGACCGTGGAGGAACGTCAGCATTCAGCAAGCGTCACAAATGATTTCAAATTGTAATTCAATTCTCGTTTTCCAGACTCGTTTTTATCTTGCCAATGATCTAGAGTACCCACCATTAACTAAGTCTTCTTTTTAACCTACTGCGGGTAGATTACCGTACGTGACTCTGGTCACAGAACCTCTACTGTGTACCTACTGAAATATAAACTGTATTGAAGTGTGGCTATGTATTTGATAGGTAAGTAGGCTCCGCTTTACGTTCAAAGTTTTTCTGATAACATTTTTACAAATACCAGTAGTTCCATTTTATGCCGCCAAGACATAGCTTGGCTGTCCAAAATGGGGCCTGCACTAAATTACGTGTCCACAAAGGAAAGCTTTAGGTACATATCCGTTTTGATGGTCGGAGTATTACTCGAAAACAATTTCAATAAGTGGCACTACTTTGAAAACCTTGAACCATTAAAATATGCAGGTGCATTTAAAAAAACTCAGGTAGGCAAGGTGTTGTCAATGGTGTACTTGTACTGTAACCGCGATATATGCACTATTTTATGGTACATACTGTTATTTGTAATTATTTCCTTGCACAACTTTTATGTGAGAAATTTACTTCTGGAACGAAGTCCCTTATCGCGCGTTACACGCTCTGAGCGTGTGGGTTGTGGGAACTAGACGGTAAAAAAGTGTACCTAATTGTTTTTTTTCCCACACTTGTTATAGGTAGTTACAGCCCTGAACTTAGAACAGGGTCCATAAACCTTACGCCTTTTTATTTTTCAAAAGTTTCAGGTACTTTTGTAACCTACCTAGGTACATAATGTTTTGGTTTCTGAGAATAAATATTTTATTCTTTGTCATAATGAGACCCTGTAAGTGATGTTTTAAAGCATACTTTTGATTGTATGGTGTTGAATTTACAAACAAGACTGGTGTTTGGTTTGAATAAGTCCATTGTGATGTGCATTGTGAAATGGTAGGTCAGTTCACGGAGCACCTGTTGCAACATATTATTTTATGTTTCATCATATTTGTTTACATCAATCTTAAAATGTATTGAAGAAAATACTTCCAGTCTACTTCAAATCCCGACTGAACCTCTGAGTATCTTTCCAAGCGCAGACATGTTTGTTTACCACTGGATTTAATGGTGAGGAAAAACATTGTGAGAAAACTGACATGTTCCAAAAATATATTTTCTAAGACATATATATTTTGTCATGTGGCAACGTACACTTGGCCAAAATGGTGAATTATGGCTTTGACTATTTCTTTGAGGTTAGGCCCTGAGTCTCAGCAGTGTCATTGTAAAATGGTTGCCTATGCTCTATTTTCTTACACCTCAACTCGCTGCTGTTTCATTATAGTGGAATGCACACAATAGGCTACTTTTATCCCATAAATTATAGTGGTTGTTAAGCCGCAGATTATTAGCCGAAAGGTTTATTAATTTGGCCATACCATTATTGTACCTACCATGTATTGCATTTTTTAATTAACTTTATGTGTTTTTGTGTAGGTATATTGTATAAGTGGAAAAAAGATCACTTTTATATGGAACCAATACTGTCTATACTAAAAACTTGTTCTGAATCGGTGGGTTCACTATTTGTGGTATTGTTTTAAGTCAAACTTAGAACTCATCCCAACTTTCTTTGGGTTGACCAACCAATCTATGTAGCCTATAGTTATCTGTTTGAGACTTATGGATCAATAACAACAGTTAATGTTAGTAATCAGTTTATTAATTAATTATTATAAACCATTAATCAATATAAAAACAATCCTATCTTTCAAATTGGGCCAAATTATGCATAAATGACAACTTATGTGAATATCTGTTGACTTTGATGAAGAGTTCACTGGGAACAAACATCAAAAGACTGAATTTTAGGGTTCCGTAAAACGTAAAAACGGAACCCTTATAGATTCGTCATGTCTGTCTGTCTGTCCGTATGTCACAGCCACTTTTTGCCGAAACTATGAGAACTACACTGTTGAAACTTGGTAAGTAGATGTATTCTGTGAACCGCATTAAGATTTTTACAAAAGTTTAAATAAAAACAAAAATTAGGGGTGCCTCCCATACTGAGAACTGAAACTCAAAAATTTTTTTTTCATCAAACCTATACATGTGGGGTGTCTATCGATAGGTCTTCAAAAATGATGTTGAGGTTTCTAATTTATTTTTTGTCTACATTGAATAATTTGCGCGAGAGACGCTTCCAAAGTGGTAAAATGTGTGTGTCCCCCCCTCTAACTTCTAAAGTAAGAGAATGAAAAAACTAAAAAAAATATATGATGTACATTACCATGAAAACTACCAACGAAAATTAGTTTGAACTCGATCTGATGAGTAGTTTTTTTTTAGTACGTCATAAATACACTATTATTAAAACTTCGATCAAAGTTACAACGAACTACAAGAACTATGTGTACTATGTATATTATGTTACTTGCTGCAACGGAACCCTTCATGGGCGAGTCCAACTCGCACTTGGCTACTTTATTTAATTTTATGATGGATACATTTGTACTAAAGTCATTCAGTAGGTAATAGGAACATAATCTTGTTAATAATTAATGTTTGTGCATGTATATTGTATAGGTAATGTGGTGAAGTCACAATTGCCCAGTCTGTGGTTGAAGTATTGCATTACAAAGACCACTTAATCCACTCATCAAATGAATAAATGATCTTGGTCTTTGAAATATAATATTGCATTAACATCAGCATCTGAGCTAACATTGGTGTACAGTGACCGATGTCTGTGGTTACAGGGAACTTGATATTTAGATTCATTGAATTAATTTACAGATTCATCCAAAGTATAAGATGGAAAGATTGATAGAAAACATTATTTTTAATACTTATCCGACTCTCAAGTATTTTCATCTATATTTATTTTATTAGTATGTATATCAGCTGGAAAGGATTTAACTTGCCTGACTCCCATTGCATTTAACATTGGAGCTAGATAATGTGTGATTTTTTTTATTCAATTAATTTAATTTATTTCTCATAGCAGTGTGTCAAGTCAAGTCCATCATTTGCAGTTGTAACATAATATATAGCTAGCTCATTGACCTGTTTCTTGTTCTAGCATAGGCATTTTTTTCAATAATTTTTTTGGTTAGATAAGTTTTCATGCAATCAAATCAATGCCACCTTCCTCTGCACTGTCACCATTGACGCTAGGTTCAAACCGTAATATGTTGAGGTAAACAAATAGTTGGGATTCAAATTCCTCTATTAAAATGAGGGTAACAACCAGAATTCTCTACTCCAGACTACTCCAATAATAGGTGTTTTCTAAATCAGCATCTTATTTGACCACACCATTGTTTACTGTTATGCGAATTTGTAGTCAAAAGCAGACCAATGAGCAATTTGGTAGTGGTAGGACTCTTGGCAGAGTCTGTCTGGAGTCCGTCCGTCCGTACCACACCTTTGCCAGTTATTCTACTATGTTCCGGTTTGAAGGGAAATGTATCCAGTGAAATTACAGGGCATAGAACATCTTATATCTCTGGGTGACGAGCCCAGCGCAGTACCTACAGTGCTAGGTAATTATTTGGACTCTTCGTGTTCCAATAGCTGCGTGTCACTGTGCTGTTATGTGGCAGACATGTTGCTTACCATCAGGCACATGTCCTGTTCGTCTAGTCACTACTCTAAAAAAAATAATGTCCCATACACAAATGGACATTTTATAGAAAATCATTTATGAAGTAGCACAAGTAGTGTCTTCTTGCTGAAAGGAATCTCTCCCAGACTACCAATAAATTATGTAACTAAAACCGAACAAAATGGGTTGCTAGTAAATGACACATTAATTTTCTACACTACTTAAAATACTGTAGTGGTAAAGATTCTCTATAGAGAGAGGGCAAACATCAAATAATTATTTTCTTAAGAAACACTCATATTATGTGATTAGTGTATAGTATTTTTTGTAGTGGTAGGAGTCCGCCTGTAGAAGTACCACAACTTTACCAGTTATTTTACCGCTGAGCAGTTATGTGCAAACATTACTGTGTTTCTGATTGAAGGTAAATTTTTTTCCAGTTAAATCACAGGGCAAATATTTGTGTGATGAATTCAAATGTTTGCACTGTGTCTGGGTGTTTCTATGTATAATAAGTATGTATTTAAAATTATATAAGTATTATATCAGCTATCTGGCCGCCATAGTACAAGCTTTGCTTAGTTTGGGGTCAGATGGTGTTGTGTGTGATGTACACCAATATTTTTTTTTTTTTTTTCATTTTTTTTATAATTCATCTCATATATTATACCAAGTGAAGAGCATTGCAACAAGGCAGTCATTAGAAAGCTTCATTCAGATAACTGTGAAACTGTGCTGTTATAGGCTAGCATGTTGATTACCATCAGGGGCAGGTTTTACTCGTCTTATTTTAACTGAGGGAGAATTTCTCTGGAAAAACAGTTTTTTAAATTGAATGTAAAAATCATTATCTGAGTTCCAACAGGTTGTAGATAATTTGAATTTACCTACCACAGAAACCTATTTTGTGAGAATTAAATAGTCTCTTTATTTCGTGGGTTACCCTAGTTAGTTAGTAGTTAGATGGTTACTCTAATAAAAACATTAAAATATAACTATTTGACAATTTTCTTTTGTAAAAAAATTCAAAGGTTTTAACTAAGCATAACACTTTGGGAAGTCTACATGTAACAGTTGTATTAAAATCACTTTAGTAATAAAGGGACTATTTAATTCTCACAAAATTGGTTTCTGTTCTAGGTAAGTATTCAAATTATCTACAACTTGTTAGAACTCAGATAGTGCGTAGGATTAATTATCTTCCATGACTCATCGGTTTGTTGACTATGCATGTAAACAAATCATGACGTCTTTGAGTTCGTAACTGACCCTACAGACGTCATTACAAACATTAAAGTTTTGGACCATTTAAAAGTCCTCCATAAATCATGTGAGGTGAATCTAGAGGTTTTCTCAACCATCAGATCCAGATTTTTGTAAATGCACGTACCTATCTCGTAAATGTATTTGACATTTTATTTTTTTAGAAAATAATAAATTCGCAAAATGAATAACTCCGTAGTAGCAAATTTCACAGGGGCCACTAAAAACTAATAAAAAAATTAAAAACATGAAAAAAAACAAATAAATGTGTTTCTTACAATTTCCAAAGAGATCTTTGTTTTTAGTGGCCCCTGTGATATTTGCTACGGAGTTATTCGTTCTGCTAATTAAGGTATCAAAATGTAAAATCTCATTCTATGTCATGGAATATGATTGGGTCATATTTAAGTAAATCTTTCACAAGATTAAATGCTATTTTCCCGTTATCATACTCTATTTCCTGTAAAAAAAATATTGCTGATACTCCCCCCCTCAAATAAGATTCGATTGGACCCCCTTCCCTCTCCGAATACGTCGCGTAATTGATTAACGTCACATTATCACATATTTCTCAGAAATGCTTGCCTATAGGTACTGAACGCACTGGAGAACTTGCGTCATAGTTGCATAATCCTTGTTATCGTCACTCTGCAAAATAAAAGAAATATAAACCGAGTATCGTAATCGTTGTTAGTTTCAATACATGTGTGTTCATAAGTCATTTCAAACACTTATTGAGTGACCAAGAAAATAAATATAATATTATGTATCATTTTATACCTAAAAAATTGAGTTGTTTTGAGTTAGTGAGAGTTTTGTTTGTGTCTATGTTAAAAGGGTTTCCCCTATACAATGGACTTGTGATTGTTTTCTCGGAAAGGGGTGGTCAATAACGTAAATACTGTTACTTAATTCTGGAAGAAGTCGGAGTGCGCCGCAACATTTCTATAAAACTTCTCAGGCCTCAGGCAATCATTTCCATCCAACATTGCCAATCCAGAAGTAATGTTTAAAATACCGTGTTCATAGCTAGTTGCTATGTTGCTGATTACCAGTACTACTGATACAAAGTTGTATCTAAGACCGCTTCTTCATAACTAGCGGATCGTGCAGCGGATCAGTTGGCATGTTGAGTATCTACACGACTCTTTGAGATTTTTTTTCGATATAAACCCTTTTTTTGTTGATCTAGCTATCCCTGTGATGATATTCTGCGTATTCAAAATGGTTAATTACTGCCTAGAGTTAATTATATTTAAAACACGTACATATTTCTTCTTTATCTAGGTACTACTTATATTAAAATTTACCTATAGTATGCACGAGACGAGACGGGGTTATTATGAAAGTAATAGATTGGCTCTAGAAACAGAACACAGTATTGTTATTATATTACTACTGAGCGATTGAATAACTGGCAAAGATGGTACTTGCACAGGCGTAAGGAGGACTCCTTATGCCGCATAAATCAATCACATGTATTTATAGTTATTCGTCGACTTGCCGTATAAATATTTCCAACGTAGCGCGAATGAGGTTTTTGGTTTGTTAATAATTGTATGGAAGCACCACTCCTTCACTGTTACTAAATTTGGTTCCTTTATATCTATGTTTAAATTCTTATTATAACACATGTAACCCTTATCGCGTTAGTAACGACGTAATGCCCGCTGAGGTCGAAAACGCGGGCTTAAACCATGCTACATTATAAGTGTTGCTCGAGAAACTCGCTTTGCCACAGTACAATAACTGGCGGCTTTCGCTTCTCGTAGTGAAACTAGTGGGCAGGACACCCTGGATGGGGCGATGACCCGACCTTCGCTGGCGTGTATTGAACCTGCGCCCGCGCACCGTTACCACAAACTACCGCGACAGCCCGCAGCTCTATGGCGCCGGCTGTTCGCCATTTTATCTGATTCATAAGTAGCGCGCACCATAATAAAAGCTATGGCGTCATCCACGCGTCAATGATACTCTGTCGCAGTTGTTCTCCGACTTTGTCGTCGCTCACAAAGGTCGGCAACTTGGAAATCGGGGAAACTGATGATTGAGTTTTCCTCTCAACACTATTTGTATGCCATATTTTGTGCTCTTGATGAGTTGCGACGAATACTCAGCTTCTATAGGTCCATAGATCTACGTTTCAACGCGATCGTTAATCATCCTGTTTTCTCCCCGCATTTTATTCTCGCCGCTTTTATCTTTATGGACGCAGTAAAATTAAGCAAACAAACTGCTATTTAGCGCCGAGCACTTTGGAATCTTGGCGCGTAAAATTAATCCGTTTATAAAACAAGCTAATGGTTAAGCAAATACTGTGTCAATAGGTTTCCAAGTGAGAAATTTATGGCACTGTTTCACGTGCTCACACGTATTTTTATAAAATGTTTCAGATTTTACAGACTATAAAATCTGAAATTCCTCTGAGGTATTAATTTAAGCTGTTGCCTCGAGCGTAGTAAGCGATCTCGGAATTTCCGGAGAGCGCCACTCAGACTCGATGAAAAGTTGTTAAATGGCTTAGCCATTAGCAGTCACCCGTCGCGAGCCGAACAGGGATACGAATGGTTATATTCTTTATATAGATGTAAAAGCTATTCAGTAAGGGCTCGGGTCGTTGCTCCAGGCTCCTCTCTAAGCCGAGGGCTCTGTAAGGGCGACGCACCCGAGATGCTCGATACGTCCCTTCGACGCACGCACGGAATGCGATACGCGTAATTGATCAACCCCAATCCTGTTTTGACCTTATTCAGCGGCTATTAAAGAGGCATTAGGGTTGCTTGCTTACAGAATGGAAAGTTGACGCGTGATTAATTCCAGTCATGTCAACATTAAACCTAATTTCAACGCGTTTTGATCACGTTTCTCACGTTTATTTTCGATTCTAATCATTAGTTTCTACGGGAACTCATCAACTATGGAATGGAGCATGTTTTTGTATGACGTAGATTTGCAACATGCCTCGGTTCCCAAAGCTGTTTGCTGTTTGGAGTTACATATGCTCTGAATAGCAGATGTTTGCCAGATGTTGTTAAGAGCAGCTTTGTATGGTCTCACCTGAGCTTGAAACCTCTAATAAGCTTTTGAAGAATTGACCAGACATGGTGTAGTTTACTTATTGATATGACATGAACATTGAACATGGATAGAATGTTGGGTGTGGTTAGTATTTAATGGTTCTATTGTGATAAGTGTTGGAAGGCTTCGAATGAGTCTTGTTGATGATGCGTTTTGGGATAAGACCTGGGTGGGAAATATCTCAAAATTTTGATACCACACAAATTATGGTAGCTATTTTGAAAGGTAGCAGGCTATTAACTCTCAATAATGCTGACAGGAGATAAACTTCTTTACAGACAAATCTGAATCCTTTTGCTGAATGCAAAAATGCAAGATGTAAACAAATTGATCAAAAGTGCCAAAATCAGTTCTAACTTCTACCAATTTTATGTTGCTAAGTGGCCTTTCAGGTTTTCGTACAAATTTTGTTTATTTCATTTGAAGCGTTGGGCATTTTTATTTGCACTTTAGCATTACTTAGCAGATTAATATAGGCTTTATGACAGAATTTATAATTATAAGCGCAAAATATTGGGACATAATTTGAGGAAACTTACGTTTTAATTTCTATGAGTCTCGTATTTTCCGCGAGCAGTATAACTCCTGCAAGCATCACTCGTTAAAGAGTATAAACGCATATGTATTTGAGGGTACAATGTGGCTCGACGAGTCGTCAAATAAGAAGTCACGTAGCTTGCTCTCGTCGCTATCTAAACAGATAATCTATTGATGTCAGTTCAGTGCAGAACAGGTAAGGGGGTCACCGCGCTAGATGGTAGATGGAGACTGCAACTGGGTCACTGAGTCAGGTCGCGGTGATGGCCGACCACGGTCAGGATCCATCCGTGTTTTATATATATGTCTAAATTTAGAAATTGGGTTGGAAAAGGTTACGTTTGATGTTGAAGGTTATGTCATCGTTGCTGTAAAGTCAGCTGACATCAAATAGACCACAGATTACAGAAATAAACACAGATGGAACCTTCGTGAACAACACTGTGAGGCCCGTAATTAGTCATGTTGACGTAAAATTGACAAATCAACGTTCCAAATTACTTGTATAATGTTGTCAGTCTTAAGAATAAAGTCCCACTATTGTTGTCTTAGCTTGGGAAATCTTCACGTATAATAAACACATGAATTGATATTTTAAAATATTAATATTATTAAACCGATTATGCAAGGATTTTTTGTTACTACTATTTCCATTCTATGAAGAAAATAATTTAGATTTTGGATGCAACTAGAAATTAACTTGAATCGCAAATAATAAAATTAGTGTAATTTACTCGCTTAGATAGGTTAAACAAAAATTAAAACAACCATCTTTACCACCAAACTATTTTTGATAAAATGCATATAGGCTACCAGTATGTTATAGGTCCAAACAATAAACAAAAAAAAACTGACAAAATAATCATTTTAACAGTTCAAGAGAGACGAACTTCTTAGCATTCCATGGATTCACCGTGCGGGTGCCGGGTCCATCGTGTGGCAGAGAGAGAAATCTCGAATAGACCCCAAGACTTGTGACTCGGGCTGTAGGTTTAAAAGGGGCCCCTTATATTGACGTACGTCAACACTCACCTTCACTACTCGTATTTCTCTCCCTGCCCAGCCAAATCCGATATGATCCTACTAGTGCAGCTTTAGATACTCGTTCTAGTATAGAACTTACTGCACTTCTGGACAATCCAAGGTCTTTAAGCAGGTTATAGAGAGATTTTGCTGGTATACCTCTCGCTCCTACTTCTACAGCGTATAAATTAACTACATAGCCATTTTTTGTTAATTCATTTTGTAGGTCGTAATATTTATTTTGTTTCATCACGTGGTCTTTAGGTATATTAGTTTCCCACGGTACGGTAAGTTCTACCAGGACTATGCGTTTCGTTGCCCTATTTCGTTCCTATTTCGTTTCGTTATTATTCACCTTTTTTTTTTTGACAAAACAAGACTTTTTAAATCAAGTAACCGTATAATGACATTCTCGAAACATACGTAACGCGGACAAGCTGGATGTCATATCACACTCTCTCACAAGTCACAAGGTCACGGAAGCTAACTCACATAACCTGAAGTTTATAACACTCTTCCCAAAATAGTTATATCTGCCCCAAGTTTCGGCAGCTTCAAAAACAAATTAAAGTGCAGGCTTATCGATCAAATTTTTTATAGTTACACCGATTTTTTAGAGAGTGATGGCAAAGTCCTATAAAAATGTATACAAAAATTTGACATGGGTCAGTACAATTTTTATAAAAACATATTATACTCATATAATGCTTGACAGTTTTCTGTACAAACTTTGAAAATGTATTCAATTTGTATACTCTTTATTTTGTTTTTATTTTTTATTTATTGACGTGTAAATCGTACATTTATGAATAAAGTACTTTGACTTTAATATTAAAAAACTTTACAATTTAAAAATATTTCATTTTACAAACAACGTTATGCATAATATTAACTTCAAAAATATCTTCCTTCAACAAATGTTTTATTTTATAAACCATCATTTTATAACCAATTATATAGCCGTTTCACTTAGATAATATATCGAATGACATTACAATATAATACAAAACACTTTATTGGCACCATAAACAAAGTTGAAAAGAAGTAACACATATAATAACAAAACAAAGTGGGCACAAAAGGCGATCTTGTCGCTAAAAGCGATCTCTTCCATATAACCTTTTGATTCACGAGGAAACAAAATTTGTAATATTTTGGGCAGTGGTGCAACTAACGAAATAAATAAATACAAATTTTAGGATGTATTAATGATTTTGTTTTTTGTACATTTTTATGTCATAAATTACTCATTTCACAAATTTAACATTTACTTAAATTAAATTTGAAATTTAATTAAATTAAATTTGAAATTTAATTAAATTGAATAATACAATGCCCATCAATAATTTGGTCTACGAGTATTTAAAAAAAATATAATCTATATTTTACCCTAAATTCAGGGAAAATAATTTCCATTTAGTATCGCCACACTAACCTATTTTCGTTGAGGTGTTGTGTTCCATTCATCACCAAAATAAAATCGCCTAAATTATATAAATAAAAGTAAAAATATTTAAATTTTCCTATGAAATTATATTCCTCTTTCCTTTTTTTGTTTTTGGGAACATTGTTTGAAGACACAAAACGGCATATTTTAAAACAAAACTTAAAATCACACGGGACTTCCGTACAACACGGAAGTCCGTTTCACACTGACTGGAGTTTGTATTTGCTTCGGCGTTTGTATTTCCTTTGTCTGCTTCAGTAGCTCTGTTCTGCGCGCTCCATCTGGTTTTATTTCTGTAATCTGTGAAATAGACGATCAATCACCTTATCCTATAGCCTCAGATATTTTGGTACGTCTTTAACGTGGTTGTATGGACTTACTTAAAAGTTACTCTAAGGCATGGCATCATTGTATTACTATACATAGGTAGGTAAGGAGTTCGTTTCCCACCCAGGATAAATATTTCTGATGACTATTAATATTTGTTGTGTCTGAGTGTTTGTAAGTTATCATGAGCTTGTAAGAAATATATTTATCAGCTATCCTCTCTCGTACCTGTCTCCGATGATAGGAGTTTTGCTTAGTTTGGGAGTCCAGCAAAGTTTATTTAATTATCATTGTTTTGAAGTCTAGTAGCGATCAAATCAGCTATTGTTTGGTTCAAGTCACTCTTGGCTTGTCATTTTCTAAATCCTGACTTCGACCTAAGATTTGGTCGAATGCGCTACTATAAATGCGCCATGCGTCTACTAAATTTAAACTTTGCAAAGTGCAATCTGGATGGTGTGGTTGGTATGATCTCAGGGGTATTCCTGAAAATGTACAGGGCAAAGAGATAATTCATATATCTCTGGGAGACAAGTGCATTGCGGTGCTCTCCCGTACGTCACGTACAGTGAACTCCTCATACCTAATATTTAAAAAAAGAAAGGTATACCCGCTCCACTGTAAATCATCCCACAACATAGTCAAGACAGGAAGCGTAAATCTATGAATTATTAAAAAAATATCTATAAAATAAAATCATAATACCGACTTTATCAATATACCGACAGTTATCTGTTGGTAAAATTTCAACAAAATTTCATAATAACAAAACTAAAAGGTCGATTCACTCTGATTTACTACACAAACGTTTGGTTCTATCGGATAATGTATTGATTCCATTAGCCTCGTAAAGTATATCGGCATCATAATTAGTGATATACAACGATCATTACATTAGCGTCCGCCGATACCGAAAATAACAAAAGCCGTTTCCATCACGCAACGGATTAAGGTTTACGAACTATATGAATTACCAAGGAAACATAACTAACTGCGCGTTAAAAAGACGAAAAGAAAATCGGCGGTGAAATTATTTACAAAAAAACGGCTTACACCCTTTTACAACGTCTACACAACATCTTACCTATTGTCTAAACTTTAGACTTAAAACTAAGCTTTAGACTCTAAAGCTTAGTTTTAAGTTTCGGGAAACGACAAAGATTGTGCAAAATTTAAATGTAGTACAAGGTCCATTTTGGTTTGATTGTAGATAATCTAAAGTATTTACTAAATCAACGTCACCAGACATTACCAGTGGGAAATCAATATTTTTGAATTGTTAATATTTGCGCTCTTCAGGTTTTCAATGATTTTCCTTGCATTTAAAGTACTGTAGTATGTTTATTCTTAGAGCAAAGGTGACCCCGGTTACGTGATTCCTGTCCTATTTGCCTCAGACTATCGATTCCGCCGTCTAATTCTGGTACTAAGTCAGTCTAGATTCAGCGAAGACGGACGGAGGCGAGTGCGCGTGACGTCATGCGCAGTACGTCACGGCGGTGACGTCACTGGCATCCACCCTTGTTCCCTTACCACGTGTCCCTATCTTGAACAACATACGCGAAAGAGACTCTATTTTAAGTTAATTTGGTTTTGATTAACCTCTTAAAATCGGATGGAGTCATATGACTCACAAATTTTTGCGCGCTAGAGATCGGATAAGACATATGACTCACAAAATTTTTTTCTGCTTTCGGACCTTATTTTGTTCAGGCAAAGGTTTATTTTCCCATAACTGTTTTATTCACATAAGACCTATTGGATAGAGCTTCAAAATGAGCCCGATAACGGCATCCACTTGAAACAAATTTCTCGGAATAACGGCAGTATAAAGCGGCCGGTCCGGGCGCCATGACACCCGCGCGTGATTTACGACGTAGTTCAGTGAAGTGGTGATTATTTGTGTAAATTTGTGTGTTTGGTGATTATATTTTGGTAAGTGGCTTATTTTAATACATTTTAGGGCCCTTTAGATATATGTTTTACGTATAATCACTAAAAATTGTGTTTTAGATTTTTGTCACCTTAGATCGGAATGAGCCATATGGCTTACGAAAATGGCGGCGATTTTTCAATTGTCGTTCCTCACATTTTGCCTAATTGAGTATAGATTATTTTAATTATCGGTTCTACTAGTATTTTAATAAGATTCCTGAATATATTTTCTATCGATCGGTATATAAATATAAGGCCTAAATACCTAAATCGTACCACACGAAATGTTTTAAAAAACCGGTCCGAAACGGCACGCAATTTTTGTTCTGTTAGGTATTTTCAAAGTCGAAAATATCAAAATATAAGTATGAAAGCATATACTTTTTAGTTTCGATTTATAAGGGGTAGATATCACTGTTTATAAAAATCATAACAACCTATACATAAAACAATATACTTTCTTTACAAACACCCACTTTTTCAAAAGTGTAACTTTTTTCGACTTCGGGTGGAAAGAAAAATCTGTGTAAAATTAAGTAAAAATATAATACAGAACAATTATATATCGTTTTGTAGCTTATTTCAATAGCTTTATGATAAAGTAGCTCAAAGCATCCTAGATCGAACTAATCGATCACTAGGTATAAAATAATGCGCATGGTGCGCACGCCGCGCGCAGAAATGCGCGCGGCTCAAACCCTTTCGTTTATTTTTGATTTTTGAGTGTTTAGTACCCCCGATTTGGAAGGGTTAAAATGGTTTTTGAAGTTGTTTGTTATGTTATAAAAATTATGAGAGTTAATTCTTGACGACACGCGCGGACACCGACACCTAAAAAAATTATATGATGAAGTTGTTTCAAAACTTTCTTTTCAGAGTGATGTTTTACGATTAGAGCGCTACTTACGATTACTTACTTTCAATTTCGACACAATTAAGTTATTTTCTCGATTTTTAAAAAGCAATTAAGGGATCTGTGGCACTGGTAGGTCCATTGCCACAGGTCAGTCGGCTTGAACTGCCTAGCTAGCTTCGGACTAGCGCAAAAGGAGCGGTTAACATTAGTAAAACTTCTTAAAAATGTAGGAATTACTTCTTGCGTAGGTACTTACAAAAGTACACACCTCGCCCTTTTGCGTTATATGTGCAGTAAATAATAGTGTAGGAAGACTGCACTTACAGGGACCCCAATCCAACAGTCTTCGATGTTGCACCACATTAGATTTGCAAATATTGTAGACGAGTCTGCGGCTCCCGACTATTGGTCATTATAGCCTAAAAAAGAAGGGTTCGTAAAGTCCGTACATTTGTTTTTCAATTATCATTGGTTACGTTCTTTCTAAGATGTGTTTCCTTTATTTACTTGAAACAAAATACTTCAATCTCACCAAATTTACGACTGATTTGTGAAGTTTTGATTTCATTATCAGGTGATTTCGATCAATAAAGCGATTGTTCTTTACAACGACTGTCGTATCTCATTTAATTGGATCCGTTATCTAAGTATGTGAAATTCCACGTTATGATTTATGAAATTTTGATTATTATCAATTGATAACGGAAACGCGATTAAATATATCTTTAGGTTTCCGCGACAAAAAAAAAACAGTTTTTGTTCGATTTTTATTATTTTAATTCTATTGCCCTTTCTTGTTTTGGGTGTTTTAAGTTTTACAGGGTTCTGTGTATCTATGTTTGCCTGTGGCATCATATCATAGCTACCTAAGCTATGCTTTCTTTTGTAAAGGGACGTTTGACAGTTGGCCTCAAGTGCCCTCTGCTGCCTACCTCATAAGCCATCGGTAATTCTGACAAGCATCTAAATACTTGAAAGAATTGTTATTCTCACTAAAAATGTGTTTGTTGTGAGACAATTAGTTTTATACATTTCTTATCTAAACTGAGTTACGGCTCCCACACAAAACTGCGATGCGACGCTGCATCGGAGGAACTTGCGGTGGCGAATTGCTCCGATGCGGTGCAGTTTTGTGTGGGAGCCCTAGCCTACACTACATATCCTAAGTATTTATGAAAATAATTATCTATAGAACGATGAACGATGGTGTAACCGCTTCTAAGACAATCTTGTTATTAACATAACAGCATCAGCAGCTAACTTCATATTCCCATTGCAGGGCCTTGTCTCGTAAGGAGGGTTGTTAAGGCTATAAATCACCACGCTAACCAAGTTAAGTTAGCTGTCTTGTGAATGCAGTCAGCGGTTTTTGAATTACTCTTATCTCTTTATTATTCCAGCGCAATAAATTGATCGCTCGCATGATTCACGATACGTAATTACTCCTATGATTGATTACCTTTCACTATATCCACTTAGTTCAATAGCACCGAGTTCACTTATTATCTTTCCTATCCGTCATCATGTCCCTCATACGATACATCTTGAATAGTAGCGTTCAGATCTTGGATTTCCAGGATTTCCACCCTTCACCGCTTTATATGGGGTCGGTACAACATGTCTGCTTCTGCATCTATCATTCGTCATATCTGGGTTTACACCTTTGTCTGTAATGTCCTCTTTCACGCCATCCACACTTTCTACTATTACATCTTAAATAGCGTCCAGGTCTTGGATTGGTAGAATCATTATCCACCATCCCTTACACCGCTTAATGGGGGGCCAACGTGTTCGCTTCCTCCGTGCTTCTCTATCATTCGTCATGTCTAGCCAAACAGCTTACTAAAAATGTTGTCTTCTACACAATCAATGTGCAGTTTCTAATCATACATTTTCAGAATATTATTGTCTAATGGTATTTTCAAGAAGATTTTTTTACGGGGACATGTGACATTTTCCGGCCAGCAACTTTGGCAGCCTGATAAATCACGACCTTGACTCTCACTTTATCAGAGAAGTCTCCTACAGTGAGAACATAAAGTCATGAAGTGAGCTGTGCATACGCATAAACAGGGTATTACAGAAGTGATCATAAAGCGGGCTGTATAAACGCAAAAAGAGCCCGATATTAGCAGCTATACTGATGCGATTATTTGTTTTGGAATAAAAATAAGAGTATAGATGTAATATAAACAAAATTAAAAAATACATACGTCGATGACAAATTAGCTTAATATTAATTCTATTAAAATTAGTTAGCTCTTGAGTTAAATTTTTAAATTGTAGTCGTTTTTTTTTTCAAAGAAAATATCTAGTGTATCATGTCTAATCTAGAATCCACAAAACAAAAAGGTATCATTTCGCTGGCGATGTTCACGAATGGTACGAAAATCACCATTGGCCCAAGATTAATATCAGAATGGTACCGTTCTATAAAAGTTGCCGTTTGACATTCAGCAAGCAGCCTAGATATTTGCGTTTGCTCATAAACTTGAAAACGATTTCATTTCCATAAAACGTTTCAGGCGTGTAGTACGGTCGCGTGCCGCATCGAATTGGAACCATTGAAGTCTGGGTAAGACATAGGCGACTATACTTATTTCAATGGGGTTTTATTTTTAGATTCTGTTGACGAGATATATTATGTTACACAACATAATCCTACTACTTTTGACGGCGCAGATATTGTCACCGCAATTTGTAATCATATTGAACATAAATGTGTGTCTTTGTGATGAATGGATGATGGTAGATTTTTTTCTATCAGGACTGCTCGTAGCTCGAAAAAGGTGAATTGTTTTATGGTTGATGTTCCAAAGACTCGAACGAGGAGTTTTAACGCTATATTCGTAATAAGAACGTCTAAGCTGTGGAATGCGTTGCCCGAGTGGGGTTTTCCAGATGGTTGCAATCTTGGTGTTATCACGTTCGGTTTCATCTAGGTAACCACGCTCTATAATCTATAGTATACAGCGCATCGTTGCCAAACATGAGGCGAGATGACGGTCAAGTGCAAACCTATCACTGATAAAAAAATATATTATATTTATTACTTTATCATGCAAAAACCACTGAACCGATTCGGATGACACTTTTTATCGATGACAATCCGATAATCTACACCGTCATCTCTGCCGTCTTAAAACTTACAATAACACACCAGTGGGAACTTTTTATCCGAATAATGTATCAATGATGGTATAGACAGTGAAACTGTAGGACGTAGCTAATACATAGCGTGTAATAAATACATATGTATATGTTTAATTGTAAATAGTCTAGATATTTAACTCTAGTTCGTGCTCGTCGTTTCCTGGGTGAATGACACCATCTGTTGATATTGCTACACTAAGATCATTTTGAATCAATAATACGTTTTAAATAAGTTTTTTCCGACGATTCTCCTAACAAAAACAATCTCAATATGTCAATCTATCATAATATATCATTTTGACGTGTGTGGGGGTAAAGACGGCGAAGTGAACTCGCGATCCCTGATGGGAACATTGGGAGGAACACAGACACGGGGTTCGGCCGCGGGGAGCGATGACCGCGTATCGATCCCTGCAAGTGGGTCACGACCCATTTCCCTTGCACTAGACTCTAATGGGTGCAACGGTCTTCCTAGTTTCACGACCATGCTATACCTGGACACATTCCTAGAACGTGGTAACAAAGGGATTATGTTGCTAACCGTTTGCAACCGTATTCACAAAGATTATTTTTAGATTTCACGGTTCTATTCTAGGATAGATTTATTATCAACGCTTTGCTTTTGAGGGCGCGAAAAGATTAGAATCACAAATCTGATAAGTTGTAATATTACTAACGTCACGACATAGCTGGTGCCACCTACGCTTCTACCAACGCCTGCTGGGTAGGCGTATTGCAATTTGAATCTACTCTCAAGATGTTGTCACACATCGCTTAGTTTCATTACAATAGCTAATAGCTCAACTAGTGCTTTCTCAATTTCCCGAATGCAAATTATTTGCATTAGAACCATATTGCAAATAAGTCACGATCCAAAATGTCATGCAAGCTATAGAATGCGTGACCTTCCAGCATTTAGTGCGCGACTGCTAAATGTCAGGCACGTCAGATCCGTGGTCTGCCGTAACCGGTACCGAGTTATTACCACAATTTACCATTTGAACGCACATTAATCGACCATAAACGATGATTTCCTGAAATTCAGAAGACCCTCGCAAAGGTCGCTTTACTCTCCCTGACATTGAAGAGAATAAATGTAAGTGTTAAAGAGGGGTATGAATAATTCATTTGACAATAATGAGATCTGCTATCGATTGTGCGCTTTCCTTGACCTGTCTGGATTCGTTATCATGATGGGACTTCTGGAGGCAGAGGCTTCTTTGAGCGGAGTAAGCTCCTGTTATTGGCTAATATCGAAGTTGGGAGGCAGGTATTGGCTTTTGTGAAAGTTGATTTGCATCAAGGAGGGGGGCCTCCATGCATAATACAATCAATCGTCACTAGTCATTACCACTTTTCTTTCCCCAAGCCGAAGTGGCACAAAAATCAATTTAATGAAATCGAACCGCTATTTAATAACAGTTAAGTAATTAGAGCAGTATAACATTACCATGGATGTATAAAAGACATCAAATCACTTGTCCGTTTATCGATAAAGGAAATTTTTAAACGGCATAAATCATTCGATATCGTGATATACATATCTTAACACGTTGGCTGTCCGTGCACTATATGTAGGGCATTGTGAAGTTAGCCATGGCGTCCGTGCACTATATATAGGACACCACTCCGCTCAAACTAAACGTGATTTCTTGAACTGGACGTACGAATAACAGTTTTGAATTTCAGATGGACGTGTGGATTAGGAAGTGTATAAAAAAACCCGCGAAGGACATACGGGAATTTATTAATAATTTTTACGGCAGTTGAGGGAAATGTGGGTAGAAAACAAAAAGTAAAATAACAGGCCAAATCAAAATTATTTATGTTTTATTGCTAAATTAGTAATGAAAACAAACAAAACTTATTGTAATTATAATGAAAAATAAAACACTTTACACAGTTTTAATGGCATTTGTTATTATAACAGGGCAAACAGAAGCCTATCCCACATAGAAGAATACCCACAATTTTTACCTACAGTAAAACTTTTTGACGGCTGTCAGTTGAGTCTGACACTTTTTTGTCTATGCCCCACGCAAAAAAAATACAAAAAACACAGGTACCCTTAAAAATAGTGCACTAAATGAAAGCTGCAGAGTCCGTGCACTACATACAGTGCACAAAAATTAAGCCGAGGAGTCCGTGCACTACATATAGGGCATGCGGAAATTCAGCCTGTAATATATTTTCAAAAACCCTGGAGGTAAAAACGTTATTTCAAGAAGCTAGTAGCATCATTTTTATTCATTTAGTCAAAAAAAAATTTGGACGTATCGTGTCACTTGACTGAATCAACGTGGACAGCCAACGTGTTAAGCTCGTTTCTTTTTATCTGGCGTCATCGCTGATTCTAGAAATCAGTACTACAATTGAGTCGCACGCACGTCGTGTCTTAGTTTGTTGCTATGCAATTGTGCAATTGTGTGGCGAGTTTTGGTTTATAAATAGATGTACAATTTCAGCACACAAATTAAGCTGATTGATCCCGCAATAGAACGTACCAGCTTTGTTCTGCCAACAATTAGGTGTTTGTATGTTGCCTTTATCGAACTCCCGATGTCCCGATCGAGCTGATGCTGTTTATCAAATATACTCTGTAACAAATTAAATATAAATTCTGTTGTTTGTTATTTCAGTTTTGAGATATGCGTAATATCGGTTCAGAGGAAAAAACATCAACAACCTGTCCTGAGTCGTAATTTACGGAAACTTTTATTTTCGTGAATAGGTCTGAAGAGATGAATGAAAGTATTCTTATTTTGTGCGTAGGTATTATCAGAAACGTAGTTGGTTATCAACGTGTTTACGCAAACTTTGGTCGTGTTTATTCTGATTTTGCCCGGTTTCAATCATAACACGTTTAGTCGTGGGAGTTGGGAGCTATACGCAACAATAGGAGATTGTTATTATGCACGTGGTCTCTGGTTCTGCACGTGTGTCGCATTGATCCTGTGACGGACCACGTTGTGAATGTCGTGATTCTCGTCAAAATTCCATTGTACTTAGTACTAGGATCCGTAACTTGTTTGCCTCTTTGTGGCTTTTGTTGTGATTATGAATGTTGCGTTAGATCTCTCTTCTATGATTCTTATACTCTTAATATCGATATCCTTCTTGTTAAGATGAGTACATACATAAAAAAAAAAATATAATTTAAAAACTCAAAAACCCGACTGCGTAAAAAGTGAACCAAACTACGTTCTCGCATACTAAAAAAACTGAAAAGAATAAAACAAGCATTTAGATTTCTGGTGGTCTAGAATTCTATAATATGTTATTGTATTAATACTATTGAAATATATACAATATTTTCTAATAAAAGAACATTACAACTGAAGAGTCGGGATCCATTATTATTCGACATACAATGTAATTGTTCAATGGATCCCGACTGTTCAGTTGTAATGTTCTTTTATTAGAAAATATTGTATATATTTCAATAGTATTAATACAATAACATATTATAGAATTCTAGACCACCAGAAATCTAAATGCTTGTTTTATTCTTTTCAGTTTTTTTAGTATGCGAGAACGTAGTTTGGTTCACTTTTTACGCAGTCGGGTTTTTGAGTTTTTAAATTATATTTTTTTTTTATACTTTTTAGTTATGAACAATGTTGTGAATGTTAATATGCTCAACATAATAATATGCATCTTTTGGTTGTTGACCAAATGTCTTCGTTTCTACTGATATAATATGTAGGATTTTCTACTGCATGTAATTCATATTTATAGTTTTGTGTTAGTATAGGTTTTCGATTGACGTTGAGTACCTACTAAATCGTTTGAAGTTGGAGATGGGCGACCGAGGCGGAGCAATCCGGTTCCAGCGGTTCCGTGGTCCCACTATCAGCGGCAGAGTTGAAACCCCATAGAGGTTTATTAGTAGATAGGGGCACCATATCCATACATGATATAGAGTGCAACATAACCTGGCTGTGTCTCCCGGGCTACCCTACTGCCCCAGTAGGGTATGTGTAAATACATTTCCTGCACGTACGAAAAAAAGGTAGTCCAATATACCTACTAGCATAGATCGTAGAACGCAAGATGGGCCCCATCCCAAACTTCACGGCGCACGCAATCATGTCAACGTTGGGAAGAGTGAGCTCACTCTTTCCGTTCTAGTCGGTTGCAGGACGCGGTGGACGCCGGACGTTTTTACCTATCATTATTCGGTGTCAACAACCAAAATAAGTAGAACCACAGCAAATCTCGCCGCTAGCGATTATAGGGGTCAAGTAGATTGGTTGTTTGTAAACCACTTACGATACATACAGAGACGCAGTTTATTACCAATTTCAAGATTCTCAGGGCACATCTATTGATTTATATCGATGCCTACTAGATACATTAGTATATAATGTCCATCCACATTCACACGTACAGTTAGTTATACGAAGTTTTCTGCTACCTAAAAACCTATAAATGTGAGAATGGTTGTTACTCAACTTTAAATCGATATACATCCTAAAAGGTCAGTCGAATCGAAAAACATTGAGAGAAAGCTATACATTATTTTGAAATACCTATTCAACGATACCCCTCTTGACATATTTTGGTGATTTTCATTTTTTTTATTTGGACAATATGGCGTCCTGAAGCCGCCATATTGGACTTACACTAATGTCATGTCTTTAGTGTCACTCGCCAGATTAAGAGGAATCGATTGACGTGTGAATCATAAAAATCGGCCCAGGCGTTTGGTCTGTATAGTGCCTCAAAGGAACATACATACATACATACATACATACATACATACATACATACATACATACATACATACATAGACTGTTAAACACATTACCACTCCTTTGCGTCGCGCAGTCGGGTAATAAAAGAAATAGAATCAGTGTGAGCATCTTTTGCGGGTGCGTAACAAGTTACTTATACAATTATGGTATGGGATTATTATCTGTCAATTTTTATACCTGTGTTAGAATCTCTCATTTATATTCTTATTTTCGATTTAAATTAGAATTTCCTTGACCTTAGTGGTCGATCCACCTGAAAATCTCTATTCGGAAAGACTAAGGTTTAGTTCCATTATCTCTCTCTGATTTATTTATCTCTTGTTCACAATAAACATAGTCTACTAGTCCAATACCACCGAACCATTCTTAGAACTGACTTCTCCGATCGTTTTATCGATTCCTATAACCTTCATTTGCTATGGCTGGCACCAAAATTGTGTTATAATACGGTATACTTAAGTTGTCATCCATCTACTTACGAGTAATGAGTGACTGAGCGGACTCGGTAAAAATTGGCTGCTACTATAATCAAGATATGTATGTATTGAGACAGAATATACAAAATGGTCGCAATGTCTCCCACCTTCATCCGCTTTTATATCGCTGACGACACACTTATTTCGCTCAATTTGCCATGTCCAATGGTCTTGAAAATTTCCTCCTGTCTGTGGGAGGGTCTATTTTTGTCCCAGGCTTTCTGTGAAGGCCATTGTTAACGATGTTCTTGCATTGCGACAAAGTCTAGTAAAAGCTTGTTGCGGATTTCATACTAAAACGTATGTAGGATGTACTCGAGAATATTCGTATTTAGTAAGAAATAAAAGTTTGTTACTTTTCTCTCTTGAGTGTTTTGTGTTGATATTTGTTTCAAGAGTGCGAATACTGAAGAGTGAAGAGTCTTCAATCTTTATGATGTTTTGTATAACAATACTGCGTGACTGATTGTATCTGACATCTGACGTTTATTGATTGCCTCTTTCCGCTTCTACCAGTTGCATTATTTAATGCCAATGTCCATTTGTTAAAAGTAACTTTAACCATACAATGGTGTCTTGTTTCTGTTGCTAATTTGTCTCGTGCCTACTACTACCTAGTCATAATATTGGGATTGTCACGTTGTTTCCTCATCGTCATATCAAGTTCGAAGACAGAATCATTAGCGTCGTTTATTTTGACTTCTGTTCGCTCATCTTTCTGTGTTTAGTCTCATGTCTTCCATTAACTTCTTCAGCCATCAAAATGGTATAGGTTGCACGTATTCAATGTTGTTTATGTTTCATTAGTTGTTTAGTTTTAAACGAGTGCTTCTTTTACATTGGAAATTGTGTGGTTTATGCGTAAAATACCCAGTACTGAGTAATCTCTGATATATACTGTCTGATCCTGGAATAAATTGGCCCGCACATGCCATTGTGAAATATACGAAAAAATCGGGTGTGCGTAGTTGTGGCAGCGGTATATGGTGGCGTATGTCTGGCGAATGACGCCAACGCCCCCGTCGGCGCGGTGGCCGCGGCGGCCGCGACGGCGGCGTGACGTAGCGCCTGCTGGTGGCGGGACGAGGAACGGCAGTCTCTGCGCGACCGCGGCACGGACCGTGTCGACCCGCTGCGATGTAAACGTCTAACCTCTAACTCTGTCTACGACGGCAGCTTCTGTTGCGTGTGCTCGATTGTTTTAGTTCCGTATCAACTAGTTCATTAACTTTATTTTGTGCATCTACCGCTGCTTTACCGCCGCGCCAGACGAATGTAAGTGGTGTTTCTGTGTCATCTTTAACGGCGGTATCCCGCATTACTGACACGTTTTGAAGAATTCTTGTGTGAGGTGCGAGCGTGACTAAAGTAGAACTGTGTCGGGGGTGAACGTCATCTGATCTTTTTGGCTGGATATGGTCAAAATAGAGGTTCAGGTAAATTTGCATGTGCTGTGAAATGTTTCACGTCAATACGCAATATTTCTTTAGTATTGCCAAAGCTTTTATCACGTTGCTCACATTTTGCTCGAATCAACAAGTGTCAGCTTGGTGTTAGAGTTCCAACGTTTTAGCACGAATGGTCACGCCTTCCTCACTCTTTTTGAATTGTAAACTTTGGTTGGATGTCACTTTTTATTTCATCGCTTTTCTTTTTTGTAAAACGTTACAATGTCCGTTCAAGTTTCGGCCATTCGATATTAGTGCAAATATATTAAATGTCCACTAATAAAGAATGGTCAACATTATTTTTATTTAACAGCCTGAAATGTCCAATGCTGCACAATTGCCGCCCTACTCTCTTTCCACGTGTCTCTGTCCTGAGCCAGTATATACCAATCATTGCGGTGTTTATCGAGGTTATCCCGCCATAGCTTAGTGGGTCTACCGCAACGTCGATTGCGATCTGGTTTCCAATGGTGATCTTGGCCCAAATATCATCCGACAGACAGACGTGTCCAGCCCAATTCCACTTCAAATTAGCAGCTTTTATATTACATCGGCTATTTGAATCTTGGTGCTCGCAGAACGCAGTATGGTGTTTATTATGCTGTCAATTTGGATGTCCGTGAGCCTAAGCTTGAGGAATAGTGGAGTGTTTGTCTTCATAAGATCTTTAATGGACCAATAACTCATTCGGGAGTTTTCAATGACGAGTCACTTCCGATTCTGCCCTTGCCTGGAATGAAAGTAACGGACCCAAATAATAACATTAGCGTGGGGGTTTAGAAAGTATTTAGGTGACGTTATCATGGATTTCTGACATTTATTGTTTGTTCATGCAAATTTGTTTTTAAACTAGCACAGAATGTATTGTAAGCTAATTGCACTTCTGATCTACGACGCACAAAGGCTCACGTACAATGGATTGTTTTCCCATCTATTCAATCGCCATCTGACTGTCTCAGCCACGGTATTAGTTGATTGTAAATCGTTTGTACGAAGCCTTGTTTACTTATACTTCGTACTCATGAATAAATTACTAGTTACCGTATATGGCTACAAGAAATATATACGCCTCATTTTTATTTATAATTGTGCATCTTGCATTTTCTAATTTGTTTAGGTATAGATACTACAAACCATCGTTAGTTAATTTCAATTTTCCGTTGTTTAAACTAATTAACGTGTAGATCATTACTGTCATTAAACTGTCCACGACCATAGTACAATTAACTTGTTAAATGGGCGTGGTAGATTAGGTTAGCAACATATTTTGGGGTAATGCTGTTCATGCTTCCTAATTGTTTTATTTACAGGTATTGATTTATTGTTGTAGTTGGAAATTCCATGTATTTCTTTGTTATTGCGAACCATTGCAAGTCGCTATTGAAGGCTCATTTTTTCTATGACATGAAAGGTTTCTTTTTAAAATCGTTTATTCCAACTCCCGAGATCCACAGCGCATTTATCAAACATTATTCACTATGTTGATCCACAGCTCAGCTTTTCAACAGGTATTTTATATAAATAAATAAATAAATATTGGTGGACAATTCACACAACACCATCTGACCCCAAACTAAGCAAAGCTTGTGTGATGACGGCCAGATAGCTGATATAATACTTATATATTTTTAAATACATACTTATGATACATAGAAACACCCAGACACAGTGCAAACATTTGAATTAATCACACAAATATTTGCACTGGGTGGGGATCGAACCCACGACCCTCGGCTTTGCAGGCAGAGCTACTGTGGGTAGTAAGCCACAAGGCCAGCCAATATGGTTGGTGGGAAGGATAAAAATAATAAATGTTTTCGTGGTTTAAGAGTATCAGCTATACCGATATCTTGTTAATAACATTCGGTTTCATCAAAGGAGAATTCTAGAACCATATTACAAACTTTATCTAGTCGTTGACCACCCTATGTCATTGTCAATGTCACGGCTTAATTCGCACACCCGGGGCTAGTGATCTGCATTTATTTGCCGTTAACGATTATATTCGTTTATGTCTTGGGTTTAAATGCTATTGAGTTTTATTTTTTGATTAGATATCCTATTTTTAGATCGTACGTAGGTACCATGTTCCTTCACTGAGAAACTGCCGTTGTAATTATTAGTTTCAACAACTTTATTTAGTTTTATTAACACGGTTAATTGGTTGCTTAGTAATTGATCCGTTCAGGTGATGTCATCTTGTAACGATCCAATTTGTGCTGTATGCACGTCTTTATCCTTTGATGTTTAATGTTTAGTCATACTTTTGAGTTATTTATAGTTTCTAAGATTAAATCCACAATAACATTAAATCATGTATTTGTTCTTAGCTTTCTTCCATTGTACGAATACCTAAAGTTATATTTTATATCATGTCACGAACGATTAAAGGTATCATGTTCTCAAAACAATATGTCTCTGAATAAACACTGATGTTTGATTAATAAATATGAATCATACATTCACATTATAACCTACATACGTGTCATCAAACTTAAGCTATGAAATAACAAAAACATGACGCGATCTTCATAAGTGATACACTCACGAAATGCAAACATCCCAGAGATTTTCGGTTCTACTATAATTATATAAAAATCGCTTCGACCTTCAGTGCAGTTATCTACGTCCATAAGTGAACTATCACACACTACAGTCGTGTCGTGTTTCGTGATGAAGGCATCAGTCAATGATAAATCCCAAAAGATAAGATTAAGTTGCCATGGTATTTGTAGCTTCGCAAAACCACTCACCTGTTATCTTCGAAAGTATCTTGTAAATTGAAAAGTATTTCGAAGGTACATATATTTTTGTTATGTTCGAAAGTATCTTGTAAATTGAAAAGTATTTCGCAGTTACATATTTTGATTTTTTTTTTGTACAACATTTTTCTAGAATCATGCTCTGTAATGGCAATTCTAGTTGCATGCTTGTGCACGCCTGTCGACCTCGTCCAGTTTCCGTAATAGAACTACACACTAGCTACCTTATCGTACTTTACCGTTACCTACTACAAACAATGAACGTGTAGATTTTAAACTGTGTGTACATGGACGAGTTAATTTACTTCGTATATGCTTTTGTCGGCCTTTGGTATTTGTTGCTATTGTTGAGTTATCTCCTGTAGGTTTTTTTATTGTTGGTAATATTAACTCTGTTCGTGCCTGCTCGTGACTCTAACCACATATAATAGAGTTAGTTACCTTTGTTACCATCGACTGTTATGATAGACGCGGTCGAATGTCCTCCGTTTGCCACGTGTCAGCCTCGCTAAAAGCTATAAACTGACGTTTGTTGACTTGCTATTGAATTCCATAGCGGGAGCCAATGTTATTGATAGACGTATAACATCCGTACCGGCCATCCTCCTGCCCTTGCAATGTTGCTTTGTTTGCTAAATCCTTATTCTATTTTGCTACGTTTTAGTAATGTAAATGTGACTGGCTTTTGTCGTGCGGTTCAGAGGAACCAGACGGGGGATACATTTGTCGAAATCGTCTGCATTGTTGCTCACGTGTGCAGTCTGCTTCAAGTTTATCGACCGTCTCGTCTCAAGTTTTGGACAAGTCTCCCCTTTTCGCAGTTAGAGTTCGTTGGACAACGACTTTTATTGTCTTGTTTTATCTAACGTGCACATTTTAGTTTGTAAGATTTATGCATTAAACTTTTAGGTACAAACTCTCAAGTGATTCTTCAGTAAAATATTCTTACTGACCATATAGATCTTTCTTGTTTCTATAAAAAAATTACACATCGTGCGTATTATAATGTATATTTTCATCGAGTTTGAAAGACAGTAGGTATTCCTCTTGGCCTCCACCCAAGTCTCGTCGTCGTCTCCTTGATACAATTTGGAGAAAATAAGCAAACATTTCAAAATATTTTCAATTCTTAGTTTACTGCTACCCTAGGCTTCAACGTACTGGGTAAATAAATAAGTATTTTCTAAGGAAATGTTTTTGTTTTTGCGAAAAAAAAAAGATTGTAAAGCGAAATGTAAACATATGACGTGGTGATGTGAATCCCACGCATCTGTGGCTCGCTTGCCCTCTGCCAAGAGTTCCTGCGCCGCACTTTCATATCGAGTCCGCGTCGCGACGTCCTCGTTCGCATTTGTTCTCTGTATAAATTCTGATAAAATCTTGTTTTCGACCTGAAATAAAAGCAATTATCGTGAAACATGTCAGTGTTTTGGAGGGCGGACCAAATTATCTACATTGTTCTCAGTGCTCTCTATTCGGCGATTACGTACGTGATAAACAAATGCCGAGATACACAGTACTTCAGGAACTTTATGATTAGCATCTAAACATCTAGAGCGTTGCGTAAGTGGTTTCTATGAACTTGTGTTATCTTGTGCGATCGCTTCATGCCGCAGTGGACGTCATTTATATCACAGAGACAATCGCGATAACTAAATGATATCGCGCTCTTATCCGCCATAAATATCACTTACCTCTTTGCAAATATTTGATGCTAACGATTATTTTTGTTGATAGAAATAATCATACCTACAGAATTTGCGCCGCACCTTCAAACATTGAAAGCTAGATAAATATAGCTGAATGTAAACAACTGTTTGATGGGTTCTCTCGTGCTATGTCATTTTGATTGGATGCACAGCATACTTTTGTATCAACGTAGAAAATAGCATGCGTCTTTAAAATTAAATGCACGATATATGTAACTATATTTCCGGTCTTTACAAATTAATTTCAATTTGATTAGCAAAAGAGACAAGTAGCAGATTCTTTCGATAACCACAAGATTAATTGAATTCGTAGCGGTATAATAACCCAAATTAAACTCATAGATTAAAAACAATCAGAAAATGTGTTTGCGTTTACCATTACGAGCCAAAAAAGAACTTTAAATGACATAGAGTGAGTGGTTGCTTTAGGACCTGATCAAAATAATTTCCTAGACCGCGTAGACCAATCCTTGCCCCAAACGGTCTAGGTTGTCTACAAAAAATTAATTTCTGGAAATATTGCCCAGCTGTTTTATGTTTTTTTTTTTAATATACTTTTTGATGTTGCCTTATTTACGAGTATGTCTGGAATTTGGCAAAACAATTCAATTGAATCTTATGTTTGTTGTTTGTGTGACTAAACATCAGACAATTCGAGGAGACTAGAAAAGAAACCGCGTCAATATTACTAGTACCTGACATTGTAAAGAAAATGTCACTGATAAAAGTGTGATTTTATACCTTATGTTTAATAACATGTTATTTAATTGTATGTTGTTCAGAAAGTGGATATTTGTTTTGATTAAGTTATTATTTTTTGTTTACGCTTGAAATGTGGCATGTATTTAAAGTTGTGATGTCTGATAGAGAAGATGGTTTACGCTGATATAGCCGTTTCGCTCTCGGTCTGGCAACATTCAGATCTATCCATAATACCCGAGCTACACGAGGGTAGTTCTTCAAGCTAGGATAGCAAGCTAGTGTTAGCAAGGTACCATTTCTAGCTTCGTGTAGACGATGCTACGCAACGCTAGTTTTATCTAGACTAAGCTAGAAGTACTATCTTGCTAGCTAACTAACACTAGCTTGCCATCCTAGCTTGAAAAACTTCGTGTAGGTCGGGCATAAGAATGCAAGCATGGCACTTAATCCGATTCTTCCAATATCGACCATGGACACATGATCATTGTGCTTTATTTGCATTGTTCCAGCTGGATATCCCTTCTGTGGTGACATTGATGGAGTTCCGCTTGGACAGCGCGGAGTACTGCCAGGCTCAACACAAATAAACTAGAGGGCGTTTCGTGCGAGGAGGGAGCTGAACCCATGCTGGACACAACGGGCCCCGCGCTCAACTCGACTCACACCCATCCACAGGTACGAGCCATAATATATCACCTTAGATAAAGAATAAGTAAATATATCAGGGGTTTCCGCACGGTTCCTTTGTACCAATCGTAAGGAGATGACATGTATGTTAGCTATGGCAACAGAGTGATGTGCCGCCAGAAAAGTATGACACTTCCACAAGAGCGATCAGACCCGTGCTTTCGGTGTAAAGCGTTTGTTCTAACTCTAACTATACGTAGTAACGTGGTATATGTATACTCTTTGATCACCTTCAAGCCAATAAGGCCACAGAAGAATTCGTTTTTCAATCATTCTTAAAGTGGTTATAAAATCCATGGCCATTCACGTGAACTTGATACCTATTTGGTAGCCGTTCTATACGGTAGGAATTAAATAGATAGTGGGATGATTTTTTGTAGTTTCTTAAAATACGCGAGTAATCACAACGAGAAATTGAAATATGTGAGGAAATAAATTGCGATGCCCGATTGGGGTACGTTGTTTGCGACTTAAGACTAATTTTGTACTAATTAATCTTTCTTTGGAAGCCTTTCTATCTGTAACATAATGAAGCAATAATGATTGAGTGTTGAGTATTTTAACGACACAATGCTTCATTGGCCTGTGAAGATTAGGTTAAGTACAGATTGTTTTTTGCACATAATTGAGATCTCTAGCTTCTACCCTACATGGCTTACAGCATACATACATACATAGCTAATATACCTATTAACTGGACATAGTTAAAAAAACAAGTGATGAGTAATAAATAGTAAGTATTATAGTATTAAATAAACAGCCGTGTTCCGGTTTAAACGCCAATCTTTCCAGAGAAATTACAATTCATTCAATTCAAAGAGATAAAACATCTGTTATCTCCGGGCGCCGAGCGCAGTACATTGCTAGGCGGTGATTTCAACTCTTTATGTGTAAATAGCTCCATGTCACTGCTGTTATGGACAGGCAGGTACAGGCAGACAGGTGTAGCTTACTGTCAGACCCAAGTCTTGCTCCTTCTGTCACTCCAAATTGAAATTAATAAAGTAGTTACCGCCGCCTATATCAGTGGTTCGCATAGCGTTTACTTGCCAAAAGTTAATTCGAAAGACCTGTAGTCTGAAGTAACCTAGTAAGTTATATTATAAGTTGTATTTCGGAGGCAAACATTCCGGGAATTCAGGCGGTAAACTGTTCACCAAAACTAGCAGATACGCGAACCAGTTGGTTTCTACAACGCGCGGACGATATTGTAGGAAAGGTCTTTACGAAAACGCCACGTAATCGCACGTTGAAAAAAAAAAAAATACATTGAAACACACTGTAAAAAAAAGCTGACAGCCATAAAAGAGAGCCAGTGTTCAATTTACATTGCCAATAACCTGCTTACTTACCTGTAGTTTGAGAGCTTAATCTTCGGTTCCCAGAAAGGGAATCTCTTTAAATCTCGCCAATATTTTTTTGTCTAGTAATCTATTGTCGTTTCTGCGGATGGGTGTCGGGCTACATAATGAATTAAGGTGGGGGCTAAACTCAAACGAATGCAATACAGTTAGACCGTACCACCAGTCTTTATCTGTTCCTGACCAAGTCAAGAACGATACCTGATACCGTAGTGACATACCGAGGCGTCATATCACGCGAACTCGAATCAGGTACCTTACCTAAACAATAGCAGTGTTGTTGAGATATGTGTACTCTATGTGCGTTGTTGACTCCGCGTTATCATCGCTTGTTCGTGAAGAAGTGCAGATCTGACGTGATAATTAGTGCTAGTGACGCCGTTTGGCTCCGGTTCAGCGCAAATACCGCGCCCCTGTGCCGCCGGACGGACAACCAGACGTTCACATGACCGAAACTTTTCTCTATCTATTTTTGGACACCCATTTTTTATTCCACTTCAGTCGTTGCTCCACCTTTGACGCAAATGAGATATCTCGCGCTTATAGAATCCGAATATAACAGAGATGGCGAAAAAATGTACTGAGCAGAGGTGGTTGCGAAATGTGAGTTATTTTCACCTAGTAATAATTTTGAGGATCTTGATTCTTGATATAACTACAAGGTTTTTTCATCTTTGATTACGGTTCTGTAATGGCTTCTTCGAAACCTTTTTAGACAGTTTATCTGCATTATCTGTCAATCACTGATTTAGATAATCTAGTCGTCGTTTTAATTTGCTCCTAGTAGAATTGTGGATGGACGAACGCTAACCTTCTTTTTTTTCTGTTACAGTTACCTTAACTTCGGACACCCCATCGCAGCATATCAACCAGTTTCAGAAGTGAACCCCGAACACTTATGAGTTTCGCGTAATTTTCTTTTGTTTTCCCACTCCACATTCGGTACTTTTGTTTATCGTTGTTCGAATGCGATCGAGCGGTTGAAAGCGACCCCGATGCGCCTAGTTCCCATTATATAATTGGACCCTTTTTAAAAAAAAGTAAAGAAACTGTCGTGTGTTGTGTGGAAATAGAGTGATAGTTTGTCTGTTGAACTGTGACGGACGAGGCAGTTCTCTTGTGAAGTTAGTAGTGAAGTGAGACGCCGTCTATTAGCCCAAAGGACAGAGCAGCAGTCACCATGAAGCAGAAGGACATCAGGCCCGCGCCCTCTCTCATCGAGTACAAGGGATTGCGATTCCTCATCACCGACCGACCGTCCGATGTCTCCATCCAGGCTTACCTGCAGGTATGTGCCGATTTTTAATTAAACACATAAAATACATATACATACGATGACGCCAATTTAACCGTCTACGGTTCATTTTAATTTTCAGTCTACATTCAATTTCGTTCTGTCCAGTTCTGAAGTAATTGAGCTACATCTATATATCTAAACATCCATCTTTCCCATTTATAATAAATTTAATATATTTCTTAAAAATGTATAGCGATTGGACGAGGAATATTTGCGCCTGATGGTAACCAACAGGCCTGTCTATAACAGCACTGTGTTAACCAGCTATTTGAACATGAACAATCCAAGTCACTGCCCTGCGCTCGTCACCCAGATATAAGATGATCTCTTTGTCCTGTAATTCTAAAATTATAAATCTCTGGAAACATTGTCCTTTAAACTTGAATACAGCCTATGTTAGCAAATTGCGGCTCTGCGGCGCAGCCTGACTGCAAAGAGTCGTCCACTTCGATATAATGAATTATTAGAATAGTTGAGCTACTTTGTCACGCTACTTTTTCGAAGTATCGCTTCAGCTATGTAAATAAAACATGTAATTTTTTTAAAGTTTACATTCATGACTGATCAGAATCATTTACTTTAGATAGACCGGGTTCTCGACCGAAGGTCGTTATCTGCCACATGTCATTAACTCTAATCCCTATCTGCGAGCACCCGAGGACACTCGTGAGGTTATCTACGTAGTATGTATTTATAGAAGGTTCGCCACGCCTGAACACCGAGGGCGACCTCCGGCCAAGGATGAGGGCAAGGCCACTAACAGGAGCCTCGCTTTAGATATCACACGACTGACAATTTTCCTATCTCATATCACAGTTTTTTTTTTTTTTTATTCTTGGGCGTGGATCTAGTCCTTCAGCCGACATAAAATATATGACAGTGGCGTGAGCAACGAATCTTCTTGTTACATGGGATATTCGTCTGCCCCGGATTGATCAATTACGGTAGAGAATTTAACTCCAAAACCAATTACAAATTACAGGTTTCGACCTTTTTGTAATGGATAATTTATTTCCTCGATCTACTTCAATTTAAATTCAGAAACTGGACCAAATTTTATAAAAAATAAATTTTAATTATTGTTCATATTTCAAAAACCGCCGCACCGATTTGGATTAAATTTAATAAGGGATCACTCTGAACTTGAATCTACCAAACAAAAAAAGGACCATCCATTCACAATTTTTGCGGAGTTATCGCGTAAGATACGTACAATAAAAAAACATACAACCGAATCAAGAACCTCCCCTTTTTTTGAGTTCGGTTAATAAGAGAACTTAGGACAGATGCCCTTAACTTACCTTTACTGTCTTCTGAACATTGGGTTAGCGCAGAAGGCGTAAGACCCTATTCCTTACGTAAACGTTCTCATTGTGATTCGGTATTGCTGTCACACGAATGATACCGGCGTAGTACAGAATAGATTTATGCCCGCGCCGTTTGCTTTATGCGACAGATATGCAATTATAACTTTAATTAGATCGCTATTAAGTTCTCTATGTTTTCAACGTGAACGACGTACTATAGAAGGGTCAGGGACGTGTAAGTTTGATGGATGTAGTTAAAGCTTTATTAATGAGTGAACCAGCGTTGTGAAAGTAATCCACTTTGTGTTCCCATCATTTCTGAGACTCTGAAGTTTAAATCAAAGTGATGCTATAAAAATCGGCGATGATGATAAACGGTACATCCGTCTTAAAAAAATATAAAAGGTGCAGTTGAGATTGGAATCCTAACGACATCACAATTGTGAAATCAAACTTCCTCATCAAGTTCTTTTTATAAGGGAACATATACCTTTTTGAGGATACTGAGTGTCGGTGTCGTTCGATATTAAAACAATGACTATTGCAATACTGGATATTAAAAAAACCTTACATTGTACATTATATTGTTGAAGTAAAAAGGGAAAGTAATTGAGCCCTATAAAATGTTTACAATATTGTACAATTTCCGTTACGTCTACGTTTTCTAATCTATCATTCAATAACATCATAAACATACATTTCAAATAGAACGATTTTCACGTCAGTTGGAGAGTTTATAATTTCTTGCACCATAATGGAGTGCATTTCAATAATAAGCATTAATGTTTGTTTGTTTTGGTAGGTCTTAACAAGAAAATTAACTAAACTAAATTACAAAAAAAAATACATACCTAAACTAACTACTCACACTAAGCATATTTGAATTATCGTGGAGGTAGTTAAAAAAACATTGTTCATTAAAGTTATATGTAAATATTTATCGAACTGGCTAAAGGCGATTCGTCGTCGATAAGCGTAGTCATAGGGTTACTCAGTACGTCTGTATTTGTTTGAAGGGACAACTTTTACCTATTACCACACCCCGGACACTCGGCCTAAACTCCAAACAAACGGTGAAGTCGACATACCTACACTCACACAACTACGCATATGTCGTTCGAACACATTTACGCATGTGTGCGTGTCATCTAGGGTTACTAAATTATTTTATGGAATAGCTGTGACCCGTGAGTTCACCTGCCTGTGTTAAGTGGCTTACAATCTTACCTAGTTAGTGTTCGATCTTATCTTTAATGTAGGTAAATATAACTTTCATCAACAATCAGAAGGGAGAAGATTTAAAACAAAATAGGAGATAATAAAAATTATTCAATCTTTGTAGAAATTCTTATGAAATTAAAAATCTCTTATTCTTGTTTCGTATAATAGACGAAAAATTTGGTACCGTTTTGTTAAATAATACAGCATCATGGTCGTATTCTCATAGAAAATTATCGTCCGATATAATAACCCTTCGTTGAGTCCGCCTCGCGTCCGCGAGGGGGAGGAAGCTTGAAATTGGCGGGGGGTGGGGAGTGTCCGTTCTATCTATATTATCTATTCTATGCTATTACCATGTTTTGTGATGATGGTGATGAGTCAACCCTAATTTCGATAAATATTTGGTTGCAGTTTGAATCACATTCTCAGTCAGTTGCAGTCATAAGGACTACCGATAGAAGTGAAAATTTATAAATCAGAATATTACTTAGTATTAAATTATCTGAAAACACTAGAGATATACGGATAGAGCTATAGATATACTTACTCATATTATGCAGTGCGGTGACGCGAACTTATCAGAATTTGTCCTATCAAAAATGCTCAATACGAATCAGTTTTCACTTAAAAAAAATGTATCGCGTCCCTGTCTATCTTAGTACATTTCCTCTGTGTAACCTTGCGAAGTCTCCGTGTTCGCTCATTGAGAGCGGCCTCCGTCCAAGGATGCGGGCGGCTAGGTTTCCTCGTCCAATGCCACGCGGGACGAGACGGGCTTGGCACGATCTTGTGCAGCAGAGCTGTGGACAGCCTTGAGTCGCGTTGCGAAGGTTGTTGGGAAGCTATAGCTACTATATTATGGAGCTTTACAAGGAAACAGTGTTTCAATCAATACGATACGTAACGTTTCAACTGTCATTTGACTTTTTTATAATATAGAGTAATGGTAGAGAGCAAGATGGATGGTAATCAACGCGCCTGCTCCATAACAGAATAATCAAAATCTTATGTAGATATAGTGCGTGATAATGATGGTTACATATATTTAAATTAGAATTACGAATCGAAAAAACGGAAGGCAGTAATATGCAAAAGGCGTTTCAAAGTTCCTCGCACTAAAACAATTGTGTAAAATAAGACCTGTAGTAACTCCGGGGTAGTTGACCTTTTCAATGTCTTTCCCAAGGGTGTTCAGATTCGGCGAATTCCTATTTACCTCCATAGTAACAGTTCAGCCAGAAATACAAGGGCCGATACAACATTCTTCGGTGCGTGGGGGTTTCCTCAAATCAAATAACGTTTCGAAATCAACCGACTTTGAGAACGGTTTCTTGTATTCTGCAAGATTAACTAGTCTGTCTAAAGAACAAAGGAAACGTACCCGTGTTTTGTCTTTCTTTTCTTTCACAGAACGCGTACCGTTAATTTCTTATTCATTATCCTTTTAGGCCGTGGAATGGGTTTAGTTTACGGATGTACTTATCTTAAATTACTTTTACAATACGGTTTATCTGCAAAGCTTTTGTGTTATTGTTTCGTAAGTAAATAGAACTATTTTCGTATAATTGATGGTCTACGAAGCGTTGATTAGGACAATAATAGTACTATGGCACATTTCAAATAGAATGTCACTTAAAACGATTTCGGCTCGTCGCATCATACCTATAAGTACTAATTTCCAAAGTACACTAACTCCCTACATCACGAGTTCACAATGGCCTGAAATAATATAGATTAAATCTCAAATACCTAGTCTAAATGAGCCCGCTTCATCATAAATATTATTGTATTATCAATAGTCTGCTAAGTTTTGATTTATTCGTGCTTAGTGAGTTTTAGGTAACACAAATTCGTCAGGGCTTAGGTTAGGTATGCATAACAGACTCTATTCTATAATGTATCATTATATATCTCTATTAATTTATTTAAATAAAGTTGTATATAAATGAAATTTGTATTCATTGTTCTTCTAAAATATAACTACAAAGTCTTTAAAATAATTATGTATTTGAAGCGAGCAAATTATATTTGTACGTACATATATATGTATGTATTTCAAAACGTAACTCTGGAATAAAAGTATTCGCTCAGAAAAAATAACGTCTATTGCTTTATTGTCCTTCTTGTCACTTTCGGTAAACATTAATTGTAATATCGTTTGCGTGATCAGAATAGAGATTTTTCTAAAGCTTTTCTGGTTAAGTCAGTAAAAACGACAATTTGTCAGGATATAACAGCTATTGCTAACCTAAAACCGTCAGGTCCCCAACGCCCGAAATAATATGCCTTCACTAATCATTATTCTTCACCATTGTCAGCCCGCATCGAGCTAGGATAGATCACCATTCAATACTCAATCGTTTATTGCTTTGTTATGTTACAGATATAATGAAAGATAATACAGATAGGTAGATTTCGTACAAAATTAAGTCTCAACACAACGTTGGGTACGTTGTGGATCCTGGCTTTTCTTTTTTTAGCCTGGAGTGTGGAGTGGACGTTGTGGATCGGACATTGCAATAAAAAATCGTTTTCCCTTATGCGTTTGTGCTTAGCCTGCCCAAGTTACTACATCTTAGTACTGTTCATGTAACAACACTATGAGGGTTAAATCTCTTTTTAAGGGTTCCGTACCCAAAGGGTAAAAACGGGACACCCTATTACTGCGACTTCGCTGTCCGTCTGTTCGTCCGTCTGTCACCAGGCTGTGTCTCAAGAACGCTATTATAACAAATACTAAAAATATTTAAGGCGGGGCTCCCATAAAACCAACTTGTTTTTTTTTTGCCGTTTCTTGCTCGATACTAATAACGGTGCCATGTAGACGCTTTAACTATTCACAGAATATTTAGTTTTATTATGTTCTCTTTAAATATAATTACTTGAAATAAATTAAATAATTAAGGGGTCTCCCATACAATAAAAGAGATTTGCACCGTTTATTTGGTAATGGTACGGAACCCTTAGTGCGCGAGTCCCACTCGCACTTGGCCGCTTTTTTTTCTCTGTCTTAAAATCAGGGACTCCCAAGCATTTAGTTTTAGTGTTTTGCCTCGATATGGTTCAAATATGTAGGGTATATGCAAGAATATTCTAGATTATTAATAGTCTATGAGAAGACACGATTTCATCGCGTCCGCCATTATTTTCGCTTCCTTGGCTGAAGCCTAATTAGCCTAAGGGTTAATCATGCCCTGGGTACTTCGGAGTCCCGTATCACGCTCGTGGACGATAGGTGTTGGCCAACATTTCTCACACAACACTAACTACCCCCCAAACTAAGCAATACTTGTATCATGGGAGCCGAACACATAGCTGATTTAATACCTATATAAATATGTACAGACATAGATAGAAACAGAACAAATATTTTGTATGTATCATACAAATACTTGTCTTGAGAATCGAACTCACGGTTTACGAATTCACAGACAGACTTAGGGTTGACTACCAACTACGCTAGACAATTAGTTTTTTTAAATTTATTCTTAGACATGGATACTAGTTCTTCAGCCGACTCTAGGCAAAGTTTTTTTTTAAATTCTTGGTTTTAGATAATTTTCCTTCAGCCACTTAGACAACTAGACTTTTTTTTTGTAATATAGATTGACGAGACGAGCAGGACATGTGCCTGATGGTAAGCAACAAGTCTGCCACATAACAGCACAGCGACACGCAGCTACCGCTGATAACAGTAGTGTTGCCTTGTACAAATCGTAAAGCGTAGATGTACGTTGTGATTGATCGATTGATAGATAGATACTCTTCATTGTTCACACCAAAAGAAGAACAAATATACAGACAGGGAAAAACAATAACAGCTAGTGCTACAACGTGCGGTTTTATCGCTGATTGCAGGAGCTGCGCAAGGCGAACGTGTGCTGCGTGGTGCGCGTGTGCGAGCCCAGCTACGACACGCGGCCGCTGCAGGCCGAGGGCATCGAGGTGCGCGACCTGGCCTACGACGACGGGACCTTCCCGCCGCAGGACGTCGTCGACCAGTGGTTCGAGATCCTCAGGGAGAAGTACGTTACTCTTATATCTTGTTGAAGACAAAACTGTTTTTGGCCTGTATGTGTATCTATGTGTTCACCACACGTAGATTTTTTGTGGGCTGTGAATTGAAGTTAAGCGTCACGCTCGTAAAATCTTCCCACCGCAGGACGTCGTCGACCAGTGGTTCGAGATCCTCAGGGAGAAGTACGTTAACTCTATAAATATCTTGTTTTGAAGTGAAACCTTCTTTTGGCGCACCGTTTAAAGTTGGCGGCATTACGCACATGCCTTCGAAAAGTGTCGTGGGATTTGAAACCGGGGCTCCGGATCTTTTTAAATTTTTTACCCTATATTATCTACGGACCTTCTAATAATATACCACTGTACTGTGGACATTGTGGTCACATGATTGAGTGACATTGTGGACATTGTGCTACTTGGCGTAGCCATCTGGATTTTGCGCGTTGCGCGAAAATTATTAATTGTCAAGTTTACATGAAAAAAAAAAACGTATTTAGTATTTACTGCTTTTTTATTTGTTAAGTGCTCGAAAAACATGATGCAAGTCGGAGAAAGCGCGCAAAAAAAAAAAAAGAAATATTAATAAGGATAGAAGGATACCTATGTTATTGTTGTGTGTAATTTTACTTCTAAGTATTTTCCTGTAAAAATATAGTGACGGGACAAACAGGACACACCTCTCATGGTAAGCAAAACGCCTACCCATAAAAACACAGTGCTACGCACCTACGCAGCTATTTGAACAAGAAGAGTTCGTAAACTTATATAAATATTTGTTTTGTTTTTCGTGTCCCTCTATTTGTCGAGTGATACGATTCGCAGTGGCAATAACAACATGGTGATTCATTCAAGATTGAACATACCGTTTCGTAATTCAGGCACTAAGGAATAAAATATTAAATGTGGATGTACAATCATCGCAACACAGTCGTCTTTACATGTTTCAACTAAATATAGATTTTCAAAAATCCTTTCTTAGTACTATTACTATCACAGAAAATATGTGAGAAGATTGACTACCCTAATCAGTTCTAGATTGCCTTCATTCCCTATTCATTGCATTTGGGTCGCGACTTCGAAACACAATGCCACTTACACAGCATAATGAAGACATGCTAAACTAACTTACTCAATAATATGTTACTTGCCTATATAAATATGTATTCAGAAATAATTGATTTCATTTACCCCCATTCTGTCATGGCCTGTTGTGTAATGTATTTAAACCATGTAGATTTCCCGTACTAATAGAATGCAACAAGTTATTGAGAAATGAATCGCCGCGAATTCAAGTTTAACGTACTTTCTGTAGGTATGTTTTTTGTTGTTGTCGAGGTCATTCAACCTTGTTGGGATTTTCAAGATGTAGTACGCCTCCAACTAAATTTCTTACAATTTACTACCTTGCAGGGGTGGTGAACCCAAGTTTTAACCTATTTATGCTAGGCGGGAGCGAAAGGTCGCGTCGAATCCACAGAGTGATACCAAGCAAATTTCACCCTCATTTCGTGACGTTCATTACTTTTAAACTTTTAATTTGATTGCTTGCAATGGTGCACGTAATGTCTTTGTGATTTGAAACCTGGATTTCTTTGTGGGATGGATAAGGATGCATCAAACTCGGAGTCCACGCAAATTTCATCCCGAAACGAATGTTAAATTAATAAAGAGCATAATTTGCTAGCATACTTTCTTGTCTTAAATATCAAATAAAACATAATGTGTCAGGGTATCATCAAGTCCAAAGTGAATGGTAATCTAGGAAAACGAGATAAATCTACAGCCATAACGACTCTTTCAACCAGGAGATCAGAACACTACTCACTGGACACTGGCTCACGACGCAACCCGAACGATTCAAATTCGGAATGACTAACCTTGTCTCTGTCATGCTAAAAGGATAAGACAAAGACCGAGAGGTTTAATTCCTTGACATCAATCCGATAGCTTTGTGAATCTCAGAGTACTTGAGAATGTACCGCCTAGCTAAAACTGTCTTAGGTTTGATACTGCTTTTTTGATACTGCTTTTACTCACTCTAGTTTGATCTCTTTTCTTTTCGCTTGAAATTTTAGAGACAACAATGTCAAAGCCAAAGGAGATTACATATAATTATCTTACAAAACTTTATAATATTCTTTATACAAAAAGTAACGTGATTTAAATTTGACGTTTTTTTGTTCCACAGAGTGGCTAACAAGCCGGAGGCTGGCGTCGCGGTGCACTGCGTGGCGGGCCTGGGCCGCGCGCCGGTCATGGTGGCCATCGCGCTCATCGAGCTCGGTATGAAGTACGAGGAAGCCGTTGAGACCATCCGGGAGTGAGTACTCGCTTATTATACTTGGCGGCAACTGGTAACACTTTTCGGTCGTGGCGCCATCTTTATATTCTACAGAAGTTAATCACACTTGAAGTAAGCGTTTTCACAAAAATGTAGAGCTCTCTTCTCAATTTGATAATTCGGAAACCTTCCATTTTGTGACTGGATTTTATAACAAATTTGTTTTACAGTAGTTTTGCATTTGTTTCGAAACATATTATGTACTACTGTGACAAAGTGAGCAGAGGGTATTTTGTAATTTTTTGTAAAATCGACCACTTACAGTATGATCAATTTATCTGTAGAATGTAGCAATGGCGCCACGATCGAAGTATTGTCACCTATTACAAAATTAGATAACTTTTGTGTTCTTTAATACTCGTAACTCAGTAGTTCCGCTTTCGCCCGGTCTTCAGATAAGTTGTTGGCACTGTAAGTAACCAACCCGCCTCGGATTCATTTAGGTTGCACAGATAGAAAAATATAACACATAAATGAAGTGGTAGTGGACTGGTTATATACGACATATACGTCGTAGGACCGTTTACCATTGGGATAGACGTCCTAGAGTGGAGACCGCGCCAGGAATGGATTTTTTATTGTTACTAAATTTTTTTTTTCTCTAGCAAGAGGATAGAGAGACTGATAGCAAGAGTAACCTATCCGAATTGGGGTGCTTACTGCTCGATTAAAATGGCTATAAAATAGCTTTGCTATCTCTTAATTTTGAGCTAAAATAGAGAGCAATGAAGTTGAGTAGTGGTAGGACTCTTAGCAGAGTCCGCCTGGGGAAGTACCACACCTTTGCCAAATATTCTACCGCCAAGCAGTGATGTGCAAACATTACTGTGTTCCGGTTTGAAGGGCAATGATTCCAGAGAAATTACAGGGCTTAGAGACATAATATCTTAGATCTCTGGGTGACGAGCGCAGTGCAGTGCTAGGTAATGATTTGGACTTTCATGTTTCAATAGCTGCGTGTTACTGTGCTGTTATGTGGCAGGCATGTTGCTTACCATCAGGCACATGACCTGCTCGTCTCGTCAATCTATGCTATAAAAAAAAAAAAAAAAAAAATGACAAAGCAATGATGATTCAGATCGACTGGACGACACATTCTACGCGCCTTACGCACTTTATTCACTAATCTATTGTTATCATTTAATTGAATTTGTTTATTGATATCGAATAACATATTATGTTTACTGTTGTTTGTAAGTTATAGTATTGACGCTTGTATTCGCATAAAATTGTCGTTCTATATTTGCTTTCGAGGACGTTATCGCTAAGACAAACCACTGCGAGGTTTATTAGTGTATCCACAGGAACACAGTACCATTGAACTGCGTTCCTGTGAATGCTGTATTAGAAACAAACACATTTATCTAGTTCGATTAAATTAACATCAGTAATGTGTCTCCCTTCCAGTCAGCGTCGCGGCGCCATCAACGCGAAGCAGCTCTCGTACCTCGAGAAGTACCGGCCGAAGTCGCGCCTCAAGAAGAACGGCAACAAGAACAACTGCTGCGTACAGTAGACCCGCTGTACCGTCCGGCAGACCGTCCGACGTCTGCCGCGACCGCCGGACCGTCCGCGGACGAACCGAGCTCTGCTTTCACACACACACCGACACACGAGAGCTTAGCCAACAAACTTAGCTGTAGTCGCCTATAATACACCATACGTTTTCTTTTTCATTTCTACTCGACCACGGTTTCCCGACCGACGATAACTTTGATGGGTCTCAAGTTTGTGTCAATTTTTCGTAAATGAATCTTCAAAAAATGTCATCGATCGTCAATTTCGTACCTAATTCTCGAGCAGATGGCGCCTCAATAGGCTATACAGATTGCGACGTGATGATGACGATGGCAACACTACTATCAGACAGGCTTACAGCTTGTTTGTCACTTTTTGCATAAAAAAATTGTTTTGTTTTTGTTGTCCACTACAAAGTGTTGAAATTCGTGAATTTGTAACTTCGGTACTGTCTCGTTATATTATTTTCGTTTAATTTGTAATATTACACATATTAATAATGAATCGATTGTTGGGAAACCGTGCTTAACGGGGTTATAACCGAATTCAAACTAAATATTAAAAACATCACCAAGGAAACTACATTCCCGCCCGCTTTAGTTCCCCTCGTCCAGAATTTGGTTATGATCTCAGTTCCTGTCTTTGAAAATGTTTATCTAGAATTTTTCTAACGAGCCTTTTTGTAAGCTAATCGTATTTTCTGAAGTAAACAATGTAACCCTTGTGTAACTGGTACTAGTGGAATACTTTACGTAGATGCGAACCACGATTTGTGTTCATAGTCGGAACAGTCACTCGGGTATCTTATACTTTTTACTAAAACATAATAAAATACATCTGCTGTCTATATGAGGGATGTTACGGAAGCGGACTTGACAGGAATCGAAGCTGGAGGCTTTTAACCTGATTGAAGATGGATTTATGAGAAAAAAAAAGATGTAATGAAATAATAGAAATCAAGTCTATGCCTCTAAAAAGTTACTTGAGCTAATTTAAATATACGCTAAGTGAAAATCAAAGCATTGTTTAAGATATACACACAATTTCTGAAGATTCAATTACGACTCTAAAAGTTATCTGTACGAATATCGAATGTTGAAAATCAATCGATAGTTCCGATTTTTCGGAGCCAAAGTCGAAGCTCCGTAACATCCCTAGTCCATAACATAGATAATGCAGACGATGATACATAGATTTGTTCAAGAAAAAACTCTTGTGTGGAAATCTTATTTACTTAATTATTTTTCTGTGTAGATTTATTTATGATTATGTAATAATAATTTGAGACATAATAGACAAATGTTTATTTTGTTCGTATGACAATTTGATATAACTTTTTATTTGTTTGACGGAATCTTATTGAATTGTGCTTTTGTAAGAGATGTTGTGACAATGTGTATTATGTCATTTTCCATGTTTGCTGGGCCTCGGTTACTATGAATACGAATTTTTATAAAATGTACTCGATTCTGATCTAATAGAAACATGATTAACGATGATCCTTGAAAGTTCCAATGAAGATGTCTTTGATATTATTTTTCTATTTCTAATTTTTACTAAAATAATCGAACTATATGATCGTGTAACCACGGAACAGTCACATTAAATAAAAATATTTATAAGCGTATCAATCTTTCATTCATTTGCAATTCCTTCCTTGTAGTGTAGGTCAAAAGTACTTATTCTGAAATAACATGGAAACACATTCCACATTACAAAATAAATAATGTCTAAATGAGCTTAGATACATGGGTGAAAGTAAATGTAAAAAAGAAATTGGCAGTCATAGGGACTGCCAATAGAAGTGAAAACTTACTTATTAAGGCAGTTGTCCCACCGCCGACGGGAAAATGAGTAACTATAGCGAAAAAGAAACTTACAATAGATATACATTCCATGTAAATAAAAGAGATGCATATACAAATAGTTGATCGCTGACTGTTCACACTCCCGGCGAGCACTAGCTTCACTAGTTTGTCGCTGAGCGACAAGAGCACTCGGTCAGCGATAGTCGCTAAGCGGTTAAAAACGCTGAGAAAAGCAACCAGCGGTTTTTCTCTACAGTGCGGATATCTGAAAGTACACGTTTTTTTACGCCGCGAGCGAGTGCGAGTAATCGCTCGCCTCACTCGCACACTTATAGCCGAGCTACACAACTATCGAAAATACGCACTCGCTCCCCTCGGCTCGCCAACTCGTTACTAATTCTAGCTCTACTCGTTCATCGGTGAGACAACTGCCTAGAACTTACTTGCTTTAGAAACTACGCGGGTGTAACCATAACCAGAGGTCGTGGCCATGACCATGGCCACCCAGATCATCCGAGTTTACCTGAAGATTTCTTTAATATACGACCGTGACGCTTGAATTCAATTCACAGTCTTTGGAAAATCTCTATGAGGTGCGCCAAAAGAAGTTTTCACTTCAATAATTGTAGACTACAGGCCCGTGAACAAAATTCATGAGTCATTTGAACCAATCATGAATAGAATAAATTCAAATGTTTGCACTGTGTCTGGGTGTTTCTATATATAATAAGTATGTATTTAAAACTATATAAGTAATTATATCAGCTATCTGGCCGCCATCATACAAGCTTTGCTTAGTTTGGGGTCAGATGGTGTTGTGTGTGAATTGTCCACCAATATTTATTTATTTTATTTAATAGAATAGAATACTTTTATTAACATATTTAAACATTCTATTAACATTATTCACTCCAAAAAATTGTTAAACAATGAGTAATAGCGCTTAAAATATGTCTCGTCACGTCACGTCACGTCTCGTCTCATGTGATATAATGCGACAAGGAGAAATGAGCGAGGGTTGCAACCCTCCCTCTTGCAACTTGCTCTCAGTTGGACAGCTTACAAGTGACGGCATAGTGCGGAATATTATTATTTTATACCCTTCTCATCCTACATATAGATAGCGCGCGAGTTGAATGCAGTCGGGGTCTGAGGTAAAGAGCGGGATCATCTCCCCCCGCTATCCGCACGCCCCACCTCACGCGCCTGCAGTGTATAGTGCTGTCATTGTCGCGGTCACAACACTCCGCATTCCTAAGGCCGAGAACTGACGGCTGTTGCGGCAGAAAGGTTCTTGACTACCGACCACGTTGGAAGACGCATTGGTAGGCCTCCTACTAGATGGACCGACGCCGATGATTTGGTTAAGGCCAATGAGGATCAGTAAAGTTATAGCAAATTCAATAGATCTATCATCCACGTTATTCTTTATGACATAAGGATCATATATCGTTTTGAATTATCCAAATCGGACCAATACTTACGAAGATATTAAGTAATAAACATATACCGTTCCTGTCGCTAAAAGTCAATGCACGCGGGAGCGTGTGACGTCACTGTGACGGAACTGAGCGCGGCCGGCACATTCGACGTAGCAGCGGCGATGCGCGACTCGGTTGGTCCCTAATATTTGGCAATTTATTTACATAAAGTGTTGTTGGAGTGTAATTTTGTGATACTTAAGTATAAAACGTACATAAGTAATATGAGTACTAATAAAGTAGAAGCGGGTTTTGTGCAAGTTCAGTCAGATAATCTTCCAAAAGTGGATTCTTTTATAGTATTTGATTATCTAGGTTTCTAGGTAATCATTCCAAATTCACCAGCGTTGAAATCCGTGGTTGGAAACTACAAAGGTAGGGATGCTGCTTATTTATCTACGTACGTAGGTACTTATTAGTAATCTTTAATTTGTTAGTTAGTGGTTAAAAAATCATTCGCGAAATGATCTACATATTAATGAACGAAACCAACTATTTAATTTACGTTCGATAGTATAATATACACTACTCTTAAGTTCTGAATATGTCCCTGTACCTACACTTTACATTCATTTTATTACACCTGCCTATGTAATAAAGCGAATGTAAAGTGTAGGTACAGGGACATATTCAGAACTTAAGAGTAGTGTTTATACTATCGAATGTAAATGAAATAATTGTTGCGCTTTATTTAGTGCATGGTTCTCTCACTTGCTGATATAGGTATGACAGAATCCAATATAAGATGTCATGGCTGTTTTTTTTGCCATCTCGCGTTTTGTTACAAATCGTTCGTTCAGTATGTACTTAGGTAGGATGACTTGAATATAAAGCAAAAACATTTTTTATGCATAAATTTTATTTCTGTTTTATTTTTATTACCTACGACCCTCGACGCAACGCAGACGGTCTATGCGTTTGGGGGGAGGATGTTTGTTTGTGCAATTCATGTCGCCATTTTTCTCCAAGACTACTTGTCTGATTTTGATGCAGTTTTCAGTTATGGGTTTGGGTTTGATTGGGGCATATTCTTAGATAGGTGTTACGGTGACAACTAACCAGAAGCCGCTGAAGCAAACATTGTTTGTTCCATGTTGCCATTTTTCTCCAAAACTACTAGTTCTATATCTTGTCTTTTCTTATAACCTGTAGGTCTACCGCCTAACTCTAAAGCATTCGGAAAGCATGAGATGTCTTCATTGCATTTGTAATGTAATGCTTTCATTTTAGAGCGATCGCCTAACTACTATTGCTTTAATTAAAAAATTGGTCAAGTAATCACAGATTATAAACAATTGAAGTAAAGCATTCGTTATCACGTTTCGACACCACGTAATCGGTTTCGTCAAACTGGTCAATGCGAAAATATTTTATGAGTTTGTTCAACAGTTAAAACGTCAAAAAGCATCAGTTCATATTTCAAATTACGAGATTTGCTATAAATCTGTTTTATTTTATTTATTTAGGTCAATATAGAAGAGCATTATTAGCACTACGTTTAAATACGATTAATTACGAAGATAGGAAAAAAATAAAAAACGGAACGCAATATTTGACAATTACTCTAAGTGTTCCCACCGTATTTTTAAATTTCTTTCTAGGTTTTATTTCTAATAATCTACATAAATCTCAAATATCTATAATTGATAGAAAATCGTCGTTTTTCTTTTCAAGTTTAGTGAAAACATTTTTAAAAAAGATGTTTTCATCTCAAGAAATTATCACAAGTTACCTATTCTTCGCCAAAGTTAATTATAGTAAAAAATACCCACGGCAGCCTAGCTTGCTGTGGATATATTTAGCTGGCAACATTGTTATTGTTTACACTTTTCATAAAAAAATATATAAATTACACTTTTCATAACCTCCATCTGAGGTAAACATTTACGATTTAATTTATGATAAACAATTTAAACATAACATAAATATATAATATATTATTTGTTATTGTGATACGATATGTTATACTTTTTAAAGTCATGCAGTTCGCTCACTCTTGCTTCAGGAATCTAGCTAGCGATTCCCAATAAAAACTGGACTTCGGCGATGACAAAAACAAGTATTTGTACTCTATTTTATGAGGTATGTAATGATAATAGGTAAATTTTAATAGTGTCCATCGTTGTTAAGCTTGTTTTCACATTTCGTGAGGTTGTGACTTCGAATCCCGCTTACATTGTTTTGAGTATTATTCTTAGTGCTGATGTATACATAAATTAAGTTTCATCATTTGTCCAGAGTCCTAGCAGTAGCATAAATTCGGCTGCCCATGTTTTATAATATTAGTATAGATAAAATGTATGTCGAGGCGGCGGCTCAAGTGTACTGGCATGTCTTTAGAAGTGATAGGTAGATGTTCCTCTTGTTAAGCAACACACCTGCCCATAACAGCACAGTGTCACAAACCTATTGGAATTAGAGTCCAAAACATTACCTAACACTGCACTGCACTTGTCACCTAGAGATATTAAATGATTATATCTAGGCCCTGTGATTTCTGTGTAAACTTCATCCTCCAAAGTGATACTTTTAAGTAATGAAGGATCCTGATTCTGTTTGCACATTACTGCTTGGCGGTAGAATCACAGGCAAAGGTGTTGATTTCCCCAGGCAGACTTTTATGTGCCTGATGGTAAGTGACACAGTTCAGTGACACGCAGCTATTAGAACATGAAGAGTCTAAATCATTACCTAGCACTGCACTGCGGTCATCACCCAGATATCTAAGTTGTTATAAGCCCTGAATATCTCTAAGCCCTGTAATTTGTCTGGAAACATTGACCTTCAAGCCGGAACACAGACTTTGCAAAGTGTTACCACTAGATCAATAAGTTACATGTTAAAAATAAAAGTTCTTTGTTTCAGATATATCTATTGTTATGCGTTATGGTTTGCGGTGGCCGATATATCAAGCTTCTCTGAAACCATCTCGACTCCCAGAACACCTTAATGAAGTGACGTCACTGATTTATTAAAACAAAGTTTTAAGTGTGATTGTCAAAGCACCTGTTATTTACAAGAGTGTGATAAGTGTAAAAAAATACTGAAAATTAAATGTATCTGTTGCATCGACAACAATAACAATCAATATTGTGTTTTTGTAATTTTTTTGTATCCTTAATGAGAATTTTACTGTAGAATACCAGTAATGATTTCTTAATGATCCATGAATCTACACAGATTGATTTATCTGTGTAGATTCATGGAGAATAGTGAGATGAGATAATGCCTGGTGATAAGCAATCATACAACTATTGAACAGGAAGTCTAAATAATTACCTAGCACTGTACTTCACTCAAAAGTGGTTATGCCCCAGCCGTCTCTCCCAAAGAGTCCTAACCATACATAACTGAGTACAGCTTGAGGTTGAGATATAACAAGGATTTCTATTACAGTTAATAATATTGGCGGTGGACATTTCACACACAACACCATCTAGCCCCAAACTAATCAAAGCTCGTACCGTACTATGAGAGCCAGATAGCTGTTATAATATTTATATATTTTTAAATACATACTTATTTTAAATAGCAAACACCCAGCCAAAGTACAAACATTTGTTTTCGCCACACAAATATTTGCACTGGATGGGGATCGAACCTATGGTATTTCATAGCAGACTTACTACCAACTAGGCCAGCCAGACCATGCATTCTACTAGCTTTTCAAACTGGATATCATGTTTGCTTAGGATGATTTAGGCAAGGGTTTTCATGTCCCCATGCAGATTATAGAATAAGGAATCAGAAACTAAAGAAATGTGGGTGTATTTATTCTCAATCATTTTTTAACAGTTCAATGCTGTTGGTGACATTGGGTATCCTTGTAAGACAACTCATTGTTTTCTTGTAAGCTATGGGAGCAGGCAGCAGTAAATATTTTATCTTCTTGTGACTCCTGAAACAATAACAAAATTTAATTATATTGGTATGAAATATGAACATTAAATCATTACATGACTAGCAGCACCCCACGGCTTTACCCGTGCATTACTGCAATTCTTTTCCTGTTATAAAAAGTATAATACATAATATATTTCAATCTGATCCCTTCTGACATTCCAAAGAGACAAAACAATCTTTCACATACTAGGTATATAATATTTGTAATAGGTGGCTGGTTCATAAATTAACTAAATAGGTTTGTAATATGGAATTGAATACTTGTAAATTATTATTTTGAACCACATTCTGTGGTTCAATTTTGTATTTATGTCTAATGGTGTTTTATATTCAATACCTACAATCAAAAAAAAATTAATGTACCTACCTCCTGCTGTTTGCTGATAACAAGTCTCTCGCAATAATATTGATCTCAAGCAATTCAGAATGTTTAAAATAATAACTTAGTGGTAGTAACTTAGCCAGTCTCTATAACAATTTGTGAACGTAAGTATTAAAGCACAAATGATAATAATAACTAAAGCTAGGTATTATTATCCAAACAAAAAGGGTTTCTAGTTTATCATAAGTTCTTTCTTACCTTTGTCTCAGGTTTGATGTCTCGTCCTTCAAAGATGCAAGAGGGAATTAATTATGCCCTCTCAAAGTGTAAAATTCTGAGATTTACTTATTTTTAGTAAAATCACTGTTTCTAAGACGAAACGGTCACGGTCACGGTTTTCCCGCAATAGTACATGTTCACCGTGCTATTTTTGATCTTTACAAACCAGTATCTAACGAAAATATTTGAGAATTACACTACTTGAATTCCAAAACAACACCTAAATTGGCGATGCTTTCATGACATGACTTGAAAGCCGATAATGCTTTGCTTGAAAGCAGATAAAACATTAGGCGGTCGCTATTTTAGTGCAAATGTATGGAGTTTCGTTCATTCTTCTGACTACTCATGCTTTCCATAAAACGGAAAGCATTTGTAGTGTTCGGCTTTCATCGGCGGTACCAAATTGGCCGATGACGTCACAAATCAAAGCATAGCCGAAAGCAAGAGCGTTAGGCGGTAGACCTACTGGTCGGTCAATTTTCTTTTTTTGAGGCTTTTGACATTCAAACTAATGAGGCAAAACTCCTTTCTTCAGTTTAAGCTTTCCTCCGACCAACTTAAACTTTACGTAATTTTCCTTAACTTCTTCCAACTGAAATATAAAAATACTAGTTAAGCCGGTAATAAAATATCGGTTATGTTCGACCAAGCGGACTGCGCTACGTGTGTTACAATTTATGCGAGTGTTATATTAGTAGGATATATTAATGTAGTTCCTTCTAACAGTAAGACATAGCTGAGGCAGATACATAAATGCACCGCTGTTGTGTAGATGATTAAAAAATAAATAATATATCATTCACTCTTTGATTTTTACCTAAGTACGTTTCTGTGCTTTAACCTTGGAATATTACATAGAAATGAGAACGGGCAAATAGGTAGGTACGTAGGTTTATACACAATACTCAGAAAAAGTAAGAAGGTATGTTTCTATTAATACAGCAGCTTAAAATAAGATAAATAGAAAGGTACACTGCACTTAATACCTAGTAGGTACCACCTTATTTTAATAAATATCAACCAAATAATAGGTATAGTTATGTAGGTACTCACATCGAACTGATCTTCACAGCAATGTCTTGTAGCCTGGGCAGAGGGTGGAGTTTTATGATCTCTTTTTACAACCGAATACCATTTTTTACGAAGTTTTGAGTCTTTCGGCACTTTAAAAAATAGTTTTTCTGGCGTTTTGATAGAAGTGTTTATACATTTTGGCACTATACAATATTTATACATAGTTTAAAAAGTGAATTACACACAAATCGGACACATAATTTGTTTTAAAGTCACAATTAAAGAAACAAAACACTGCGCGCCTTATCGCTGCCAACGGCTAACTGGCGGCAACCGTCACAGTGACGTCACAGCTATCGCGACGGCCACTCGGTGAACTTCGCTAGTAATTCGGTCATAACTTCGTAAATTTTTGTCGTAGAACAAAAATTTTTACAGTGTTTGTTAAGGATTTCTTAGTTCTATAAATCTGCATACTCAACTAAAAACGTTACGGATCCTCATTGTCCACGTTGCTGCACGATATCCGCACGATGTCGGATGCATGCATCTTGCGTACAAATAATGAAATCTGTGTCCACGAAGCGACAACCACACGACAGCCGCACGTCTTGCGTTCGACATGCAGGATGCTTGCGTGCTGCAAAAAGTCACTGACGTCAGACGCACGCAGTGTTGCCATTTTACTAATTGCTGTGACTTTGTCACTAGATCTAGTGAGTTTTTTGTAATTTTTTAGGGTTCCGTACCCAAAACGGGACTCTTATAGATTCGTCATATCTGTCTGTCTATCCGTATGTCACAGCCACATTTTTCCAAAACTATAAGAACCATACTGTTGAAACTTCGTAAGTGGATGTATTTTGTGAACCGCACCGATTTTCACACAAAAAATGAAAAAAATAGAAGTGACCACTTCTATTTTTTTTCAAGTGCGAGTCGGACTCGCCCGTGGAGGCTTCCGTAGCAGCAAGTAACATGATATAAAAGTTCTTGTTGGTCGTTGTTACTTTAATCAGTGTTTTAATAATAGTGAATGTATGACGTAATGAAATAAAACTACTTACTAGATCTAATTCAAACCAATTTTCGTTGAAAGCTTACATCATACATATTTTATATTTTTGCCATTCTCTTATTTTAGAAGTAACAGGGGGGGAGGCACACATTTATTTTACCACTTTGGAAGAGTCTCTCCCGCAAACAAAACTATTTAGAAGAAAAAATGTTGGAAACCACAGTTTTCCACAGTTGGAAATCATTTTGAAGACCTATCCATAGATAATCCATTCGTTATTTATGGTTTTGGTGTAAAACATTTTTTTAAAGTTTCAGTTCTAAGCATGGGGGCAGCCCCAAATTTTTTTTTTGTTTGAAAATCTTAATGCGGTTCGCAGAATACATCTTCTTACCACGATTCAATAGTATAGTTCTTATATTTTCAGACAAAAGTGGCTGTGACATACGGATGAGCAAACAGAGAGACATGACGAATCTATAAAGATTCCGTTTTTTGTCATTTGGCTACAAAACCCTAAAAACAATTAATTTTGGGGGTGCCCCATACTAAGAACTAAAACTTTTTTTTTTCATTAAAATCATCCGTATGGAGTATCTATCTTATTTCTTCTCTTCTTTAAAAAACGTCTTTAAAAATGATATTGAGGTTTCTCATAATTTTTTTTCTAAACTGAATAGTTTGCGCGAGAGACTCTTCCAAAGTGGTAAAATGTGCCTCCCCCCTCCACTGTATCACTTTATCTTTAAAATGAGAGAAAACCAAAACTAAAAAAAATTAAGATGTACGCGAATGATGTATGCAAACTTCTATCGAAAGTTGGTAGTATTGGTTAGTACCTACATAGTTTTATTGTAATCTACTTATTACTCTGTTATTAAAACGTCAAAGTCAACATTTTTTATATTATGTTACTTGCTGCTATGGAACCCTTTAAGGGCGAGTGCAACTCGCACTTGGCCACTTTATTTGTGATTTAGTGACAAAATAATCTGGTGATTTTAGTGACTTTTTCATGACCAACGCATCAGTTACGTATAATATCTTATTATAGCAGTAGAAGTAGAAACTTGCGATTGTATTAATTTTTGTGGTTTCGGCTAAAAATTCAAGAGAAGAAGTAAGCATAAATTTTGCATGTTTCAGTAAGATATTACATAACTGATGTGTTGGTCATGAAAAAGTCACTAGAAATCACCAGATTTTTTTGTCACAAAATCATAAAAAAAAAAGTCACCAAAGACATTGTCAAACACAAAAACTCACTAAATCTAGTTACAAAGTCAAAAAACGGCAATACTGAGCGTGGCTAGCTATTTGCATCATGCAAATGTCGCCAACCGACATTTGTAGGATGCATGCATTCGACAAAAGACGCGTGCGTGGACAGTAGGCCTAAAAAGCTTTGGTCTGGTGATCATGACGCACAACGCTGCGGTATGCGGTATGCGTAGCCGGACACTCAATCATATGAAAAACGTCGAGTATGTTCTCTTGTTCCGTCGCAGTATGCGTCAGCGGCGAGGGGCAAGCGCGGTGAAGTGGGGAGGTGTACTCCCGCACAGCGCGGCGTCATTCTCGGTTCAACGCTGCGGTGTGCGGTGTGCGTCACGGGCCAATATGGAATTTTTCGAAGACAATTTAATAGAATTAGTTCGCAACTATCCTTCTTTATATAAAAATAAAGACAAAAAACATAAAAGTTTGATAGAAATTTACAAGTTTGATAAAAAATTACAGAAAAATTGTTCATGTTCACGTCTACCTTGGTAGCTGCGGCAAAATCAACTGACGAACTGACCACCTCTCCGCAGGGACGCTAAATGCTGCGTCGTGACGCTGCGTTGCGGCGCACACCGCAGCGTTGTGCGTCATGATCACCAGACCAAAGCTTAAGGTCGCCGGAAATCGTTGGATGCGGACGGCGCACGACTTGTCTTTGTGGAGATCTTTGGGCCAGGCCTTCGTCCAGCAGTGGACGTCCTTCACCTTATATGATAATAATGAACAAAATGAATTATTGGCGTCGCTTTTGTTAGATTTAAGATCTATCTATTTTATACAGGTATTTTTGTATCCGAAAACGCCTTATTGCATCTTACGACGATTAGGGGTTCTTTCCGACGAAGAAGCAAACTCAATCTTAGTAATTAAAATTATTTAATAATAAAATAAAAAGATTCAATATGAGGTAGAAAGAAAATTAATATAGTTAAGTACTTCTTAAGTAAAAAACAATTGTTTTCAATAGGCATAGAGCAAGCAGAGACAAAATTGCACTATTAATTTACTCCAAAAAGGCAGTTTTATGGTGAATCACCTTATACTCGTAGATTATGTCAAAATAAAAGCACTTTCATGTTTAAAACAAGAGTAATAAAGGTGAACCTCGTTTATTATGAAATACAGATAGAGATTATTTGAATAGCTAATAAAGTTCAGCCTTTATGCCAATTGTTATAAAGATGATTATCACTTCAAACCAGCTTTGTATAGTATACATTTTACATAATTGTAAGTGTCTATCTTTTATAATTAAAATTAAAAATAATTGAAATAATTGTAATTGCAAAAATACGATTAACGTTCGAACTGAGGCAGAAATTCTTATTATAGAAATAAATACCAATAACACTTATAGATCTAAAAACACATAGATTACGAGAAACATCCCAAAATAACTGAATCAAATATACTATATGGCTACACAGGACACTTGTCCTAAGCCAAAGGCAAATAAATAATAATTATATAACCAAGGGTTCATTCCGTACTTTGAGGAGAGAGCGAGGAGAGAGACATTCTCGCAACATACGTAACGCGGACAAGGTGGATGTTATATCACACTCTCTCACGAGGTCACGGAAGCTAACTCACATTATGGGACCTGAAGTTTATAACACACTTCCCAAAATAGTTATATCTGCCCCAAGTTTCGGCAGCTTCAAAAACAGTGCTGGCTTATTGATCAAACTTTGTATAGTTACACCGAATTTTTAGAGAGTGATGGCAAAGTCCAAAATGTATACAAAAATTTGACATGGGTCAGTACAATTGTTATAAAAACATATTATACACATATAATGCTTGACAGTTTTCTGTACAATAATTATTATAATACAGTAAAGTAGTCATTTCAAACTTTGAAAATGTATACAATTTGGATGCTCTTTCTTTTGTTTTTATTTTTTATTTATTGACGTGTAAATTGTACATTTATGAATAAAGTACTTTGACTTTGAATAGTTTCGTATATTGAGCACTTGACTGTCTCAGTGAATTCAAACAAGAGCAACTTTGTGTAGTGTATTTGTTTATTAAAGCTGATTTATTTGAGCGGAAAAAATAGTTTGAATCAAGGGCCGGATTTAAGGGAGAGCATCCGGGAATATAGTTGCGAAAAGCAATCGATAGAGAGAGACACAATCGATACTTCGGAAAAAAAACTACGAAGTTCCGACGATTAACATTTAGTTTAGTTAGGTACAATTTTTCTTTTGATTTTTGTGTGTATTTTTTAAATAATCCACTCGGTTTCTAAAATTTGTTTAGTTAAAATCTCGACGGAAAAAAATACCATCTTGGAAATTTATTTGTGGCCATGGGACCTCTAGTTCTTTGCTGTTCTGAGGCTGCCAGCCCTAAAAATCTGACCCTGTTGAAAACACGTAGGCGGATGAGTATTACTTTGTGATTTACCAGTAGATTAGATATAAACGTATCTGTGAAATAAAATAAACCGATTATAAAAAGTGTCATTAAAACTATTTTCAGAAAGTACAATTACGTAAAACCACCACGTATGGCTTTTGCCAAAAAAATGTAACTACACTACTTTTAAACAACAAAATTCGAGTAATAAAATAAGACGCGATTGTGGCGCCGCTGCTATGAAACTATTGGCTAGTTTCAATACTCAATCATTTTGATGTATGCATCATGGTACGTTCGTACATCGTTTTCCACTTCGGTTACTCGCTTCTCAGACGAGTTATTCGGTCGATTCATCGAAAGTCAAAAGTAGTCGTTATCAACAGACCACATAACCAATTATTTTGTTCAAAATTATTTTTTATTTGATAAACACAAACCCTGCAATTTGTATTTGAAAATCTATGAAAAAGTTCTCGTGTAGCATACACTGCATACATAAAACCAAAAGTAATTTAAAACCATATCCTGTGTATTAAATGGTTTTACTTTGCTTGACCCGATTCTTAGGTGAAATATTTAGTTAGACATTGCTCGTACAATATCATCTAGCATCAAACTGAGCACAGTTTGTATTTTGTGAGCTAGATAACTGAGACAATACTTACAAAATGGTAAAAAACGGGCTAGTGTGAGAAATGTCTAACATATTGTTATCCGTTCACAAAATTTTACGATAGAACCAAACCGATTCCTTATCGATGATGGTAAGGAATCGATTTAAAATTTGGTATACATATTTAATTGCGATGACAACTTTACTAATAGAATAAATGCAAAAGTTTGGCGGGTAGTTAGTTATTCAATAACGTCGGTACGCCTGAACGGATCAGGCGGTCTAATATCTTTCTATGAAAAACGTAATTTCGAAATAAACTCGCGACTTTTCTATTTGGGTTCTACTTCGTTTCATCCGATCGAGCATTGTTTGACGTTTAAACATTTAAACGGACGAAACGACGGATTGAAGTAGAAACCGGAGTAGAAAAGTCGCGAGTTTATTTCGAAATTACGTTTTTCGTAGAAAGAGAATAGACGGCAATGTTCAAATTTGCAACACAGATACTCTGGATTAGCATATAGATTAATTTTCATCGCAGTAAAACAACGTGCACGGAAACAACGCGGTTGAAATCGCGGGACACTGCTATATTTAATATAACTTTTAGGACATTCCTTTTCAGTAAAATCTGATTAAAAATTGTTTTTAACTATTTTACCTATATTAAATCGGTACCAAACTAATATAGTTCACCGATTTCGCCAAGACTCGTGTCGGCGCGGTATTCCAAGTTACTTCATTTCTTCGCCTTTGTGTTGTAGACCTTCCCCCCGTAGCGCGCGACGAAGGCCTTGATGTCGAACTTACGCTTGGTACTCTCGTAGTTCATGTAGCGCACCTTGCCGAATATCGCGCGCTCCGCCCAGCCCTGGTCGTGGATGCCGCACACTGACCACATGCAACCTGACAACGGATAAGACAGCACTATCACATATTTTGATATTAAAAAAATAACAATCCTACTAATAGGCAAAAAAAATATACTTCTTATAGGCAACATAATTATATACTTCTTATGGGCAACAAATATACTTCTTATAGGCAACAAATATACTTCTTATAGACAACAAATACACTTCTTATAGGCAACAAATACACTTCTTATAGGCAAGAAATATACTTCTTATAGGTAACAAATACATTTCTTATAGGCAACAAATACACTTCTTATAGGCAACAAATATACTTCTTATAGGTAACAAATACCTTTCTTATAGGCAACAAATACACTTCTTATAGGCAACAAATACACTTCTTATAGGCAACAAATATACTTCTTATAGGTAACAAATACATTTCTACATTTCTTATAGGCAACAAATACACGTCTTATAGGCAACAAATATACTTCTTATAGGTAACAAATAGACTTACCAACATAGCCATTAGGATCTCTGCCGTCCAAAGCGAAGTGATCATTCAAGTATATAGAGTACTTGAGCGCAGTCTCCGGGCTGTCCGTCCACTCGAGGATCTTCTTGGCCCAGTACATCCGCAGGTAGCCGTGTATCTTGCCCTCCTTCACCAGCTGGATCTGAGCCGAGTTCCACAGGTCGTCGTGGGTCTTCGACTCCGACAGCTGCTCCAGTGTGTATAAGTACGATCTTTTGTCTTTTCTGTAAATTGGCAAATCATTTTATTAAAGTGATTCAAAAACAGTTATTGCTAGTAGCGCTCCGGAGTTTTAGCGACGTAGTTTCTGTTCCCGTTACTTTTTAGGAATAAAAAAAAAATCGGTTGTCTGTAAAGTTACTGACGATAGTTGAACGTGACAACTTCAACTCCAAGCCTTAAATGGAACGCCTCAGAGCGAGGTAACGCCGCATGACGTCATGTTTTTTCGTGCGTGCAGCCGGCTTCATCGAATTATAAGACGTTGTCACGTCAAAGGAAGCCTATGTATTCTTACAGACTATAATAATCTAACTGTGTTCCATATTTCAACCCGATCCGTTCAAAGTTATGACGTGCTTGTTGTTAATGGAAGTAAAAACTTATTTTGGTACACCACATAAGTACAGATTCTTCGTGGGCTGTGAATTGAGCTCAAGCGTCACGCTCGTAAATGATAGAACTCTGTGGGAGAACTCGGGACTATAGACATCTAGTATCTTGTCTATATGGCCATAGGCAATGGTTTGAAGAAAATGTGTCTTCAACTCGAGACTCAATCGGTTTAATTTTTTTTTTAATAAAGAGTGATGAGACGAGAATGACATGTGCGTGATGGTAAGCAACATGTCTGCCACATAACTGCATAGTGACACTCGGCTATCGGAACATGAAGAGTTCAAATCATTACCTAGTTGCACTGCGCTCGTCACCCAGAGATCTAAGATGTTATATCTCTAATCCCTGTAATTTCTCTGGACACATTGCCCTTCAAACCGCAACACAGTAACGTTTGCATATCTAGGTAAACACGCTCCATCCTAGACCGCATCGCCGCTTACCATCAGGCGAGATGGCGTTAAGTGTAATCCTATGAAAGTGAACTAAAAAATTGGCAGTCATAGGAACTGCCGATAGAAGTGAAAACATGTGACTCAAATGTTTTCACTTTTAATTGAATTGTCTAATTCATTTATTACCTTGTTAGAAGACAAATTATTTGTTAAACCATCGTAGGTCTATGTACATTCGCATAATTTCAACACCGCCAGCTAAATCGATGGTTGCGCCATCTAGTTTTATATCAACGTAATTATACAGAATATTGCAACTCTTTACTGTTTCTGTTGCCCTGGTACTGGTACCTAGGGGCAAACGCAACTCTTCTATATTTCTGTTGTCCTGGTATCTGGAGATAAACGCTGGGCTGTTGGAGGTAGGTAATCGAAACTCTTTACTGTTTCTGTTACCCTGGTACCTACCTGGCCGTTTTTACCGAGTTTACCCGAAGATTTCATATCCGATCCGATCCATTATCATATCCAAGCGTGACGATTGATGAATCCATTTCACAGCCCACGAAAATTCTGTCTATAGCGCGCCTAAAGAAGTTTTCACTTCAATAAAAAAAGATTTACTTCAGACTAGCCCTCCCTCCGGTTTCACCCGCGTAGTTTCCAAAGTGAGCTATCCAATTCTGAGTTATTGTATTCACTTCTATCGGCAGTCCCTAGGATTGTCAATGTTTTTTTTATTTATTACCTGTGATCATCCAAAGTCTTCCTGGCCCAGTTGGGGGCGCCCTCGACAGCGTCGTAGTGCTCGCAATAGAAGCAGAAGTTGTCAGTCAGCTCGCGCCGTACTATCGCCTCCTCGAGGAAAGCGTTCACACTCTCCGTGTACTGCGACTTGTACTCTTCCACGCACAGCGCCACTCTCTGCACTGAGATCTGACCTGAAATAAATAAAATAAAAACTTAAGTCGGACTATACTGATTAGTTACCCGTGTATTCAGGGCCGTCTTTAGCCATCCCGGGGGCCCGGGGCACACAAGAATTTGGGGCCCTTTTGTTTAGTGAAGTGAATGATAATTGGTCGTTATGTTATTTTAATTAAATCGGATAGGTATAATTTATCGGAATTCGTTGATTTAGTTATTATCTATTCTATGATTTAGTTTGAATATTTTAGCTATAACTTTTTATTTTCTATAAAACACTTAAATAATAGGTATGTTCTTTTCGACATAATGAAATTACTTGTTAATGAAATGAACACGCCACATGGCCACAGCAAACAAGCAACTTTTAGCATTCGTAATTGACGACTTTCGCCTTTTGGCGCCTCTTTTGCGTTCAGTCGCAGTATCGAAAGCGCGCGTTTTAGCGATTGTATCGACGCAGCATCGCGATTTCACGACTGCCTGTGTTCGGACGCGATATGAAAATCGCGCATTTTAGCAACTGCTGCGATTTTGGATCAGGTTGGGCTTTAGTTCGAGTCTTTAGAACGTCAGCCATGAAATGATGTTGAGCCTGATCATACCAGGTTGCAGTGCGTTCCTTGAAGCTTCGAACTTTACGTATTGCGTAACACTGCACTTTGGCAGCCAAATAATGCGACTGCCATCTGAGTGTGTGCAGGGTGTAGCGTTCAGTCGCTGTAGCACAGTCCTGAAAATTGACTCAATCACCGGGTTTAGCGTTTTTGAAGTGAAAACTTCTTTAGGCGCGCCTAGACAGATTTTTCGTGGGGTATAAATTGAATTCTTCCGTCACGCTCGGGTACGATAATAAATCTTCGGGTAAACTCGGGACCTTGACGATTGGGCATCTAGAAATGCGTCAGCCAATGGAAAATGCTGAAAGGGCGTGGCCTCGCCATCATGGCATGGCCATCTAGAAACGCATCAGCCAATGGGAAATGCTGACGCATTTCTAGATGGCCATGCCAAGATGGCGAGGGCACGCCCTCCCGTTATACACGTGTAGTTTCCAAGGTAAGCTATCAAATTCTGAGTTATAAGTTTTCGCTTCTATCGGCAGCTCCTATGACTGCCAATTATTTTTTTTAAAGTGTGCGGTGTGGAATTATTCATCGCTGTATTTAGCTTTTAAAACTGACTAAGGACCACCACAGCACACTAGCTAATTAACTAAAGATTCGTTGCTTTTTAGCAGCTAAATACGGCGATCAAGTGTTCTACACCACACGCTCACGCGACTAAACTGTATCATAAGTTTTTTTTCTGTATTTTTCTTTGTTATGTAAGTGCAATATAGAGTTTATCTATCTATCTAACTAAACGCTACACTCCGCACACATTCAGATGCCAGTAACATTATTTGGCATCTGTCGAACAGTGTAGTCTTACACAAAATTTAAAGTTTTAAACTCAGGATGACACTACAACTGGTATGGGCAGGCTTAACACCGTTTCATGGCTGATTTTCCAAAGACTCGAACGAAAATCAAACGCGATCCAATATCGGAGCAGCCGCTAAAACACGCGATTTCAATACCGCGTCCGAACGCAGACAGTAGCGAAATCGCGCTGCAGCATCGACACAATCGCTAAAATGCGTGATTTCGATATTGCATCTGCACGCAAAGAGTCACCAATACGCGATGCAGCATCGAGCAGTTGCAAAATCGACGATCCATGATGCTACAAGTAGCTAGTGAGCTGTGACCCAAAGGCAAATCTTCTACTTCCTTATTTAGTTTTAATTTAAATATAAATGTTTCTGACAGAAAGAGTAAGACAAGCTTAGCAAGTACTTTGACTTGGCTCACGAGGTTAACATATTCATAGTTCCGATAGATGTCGGCAAACGAAAGTGCCTCGTCTTATAGCGAAAAGTCTAGACTAAGATCTTAAGAGACTTTCGGTAGACGGTTGGATCAAGGGTCAGATTCAGAAGGCGGCAAGGCACTGATCTAAGGCAAGGGAAAAGCAATTCGGAATTGGTACTAGACTACAGGCCCCTGAACAAAATTTATGGATCAAATTGAACCACCAGGAAATACCTATGTAGGATGATAGAAGGGTATAGTATAAAGTAATAAAAATCAGCAGTATGCCGTCACTTGTAAGCTGTCCAACTGAGTGCAGTTAAAGTTTGCAGGGTTTGCTGGTTGTGCAGGGATGCAACCCTCGATCTTTTCTCCTTGTCGCATGATTTTTGTACGGCATTGCGAAATAATGGATTAGAAGATGTATTGAAACTATAAAACCTGCCTATTACCTAGTATATTATTATTATTTATTTAGTAACTACCATTTTATCAGCCATTAACTGTTATAGGCAAATCTGGTGCTTACCATCAGGCACGTAAATACCCATCTATACTTATTTACAGTGATGTCAGTAATCAGCAACGGTAACAGTGTCGCGAGTTAAATTGTTTTTTCTCATCTCAAAAAATACCTAAAGCATCTAAAGAAGCTTTTACTTCAAACAAACTTCTAATTCTATTTCAGGGTGGGGGTGATTGACCAGCACTGATGTCCCGCTAGGGGTGTATTGTGCACTGAAACATTAATTTTAGAAATAAATGAAGCCAGAACATACCAAAATGGAACCACGGCGATAAGTTGCTGGTCGCTGCAAGTACCGGATTATTCCTGTCCCTTGCGTATATCTTGAGGGTCTTGTGGAGGAACCTGCTGAGGGTGCGGAGAGCCTGGTCATACCCCGGGGTGGAGCTCTCCACCGGCCCGACAGTCTTGTCCGCTTCTCTGGTTTCTATAGCCTTATCCCAATCTATTGGCTGGAATGACGAAAACAACATATTTTTGGAGTTTGTAACAAAAACAAAATATACTTTTTTTTCTTTTCTTATCGATTGGCTATCTATTTGGCTGATGTTGCTAGATCCGTCAGTAACTTGAATATGCCTTGGTTTTTGATTCCCACTAAGAGATGGGGAAAAATTGTGAGAGACAGTAAGTGCCAGCAAAGGGCAGGTGAGTCCCAGGAGAGCAACTTAAAATGGAGACTTTTTATGCAATCTCCATGGAGGTAAACCTTCATAAGAGTAGAAGGATTCCACATCTGCCAATCGGTAGTAGAGAAATTCTCAATATGACAGAGGCCATCAATCTCAGAAGTGTGAATTTAAAATAGGATGTTATGAATATATATACCATATAGAATAATATATTCCCCAGAAAACTATGCATTTTTTCAGACCAATTATGCTATTTCTCTCCTACAATCTCTTTAAGTTTATTGATTAAGTTTGTACCAAGTAATTTATGCAACAAATATTTAAAATTTCACATTTATAGTATTTATGATGCTTGGCATATTCGTCCTTTATGGCATATCCTCAGTATATTCGTAAATGATGAACTGGGCTATTTCCTATTTAGAGCTCTTAAATGGCTCACAAAACCAAACTTAGTTTTAACATTCTATTTCTATTGCATGGCACACAGTGTGTTAGAGCTTCAGTATTGTAGGTGTAGGAAGGCTTAGTAATGTGGTGTTAGTAGGCTAATGACATACATACATCAGGTTCAAATTTGCTCTTGTATGGGTGTTGTATAACCGGTGGGAACTCTGTTTGGTACTCCTTCAGTTTGGGAGTGATCTTGAGACGGAAGGTGCGTGCCGAGTACTCCTGCTTATCAGATGCCTTCCAGCATGGTACTATGTTGTGGGCGTCCACCTGGAATGGAATGGAATGAATAAATTTAGGGTGGCAGTTAACTATATGGTGTGATAATAAAATCATCATCATAATAAAAACATTGGTATCAGTTAAAGATAGCCCTTATTTCTGGAATATTAACAATTTGTATCTATACTTATTTATTCTAATTTCATAATTATTATATTCTCCAGTTTGTCTTTCGACATAGCCCTCCTCCAAGTTACTGAAGCCCAACAGCCAGATATATTAATCATGCCTTTTATTATTCATCTGTCCAGTGGATTTTTAGATAAGATGGGATAGTTTGACTTTCATAATTTTGGCAAAATAATATAATATTTCAATTCAGTTGTATACCAGCCTTTTGCTGACCACCTAATATAGTTATATGATGTGATTCAATTTACATTAGCTCTTAAATAAGACAAGTTACAAATCACCTGTATCAGTGGAACGTCTTTCTTCAATTTTTTCTTGACTCCTTCAAGCCAACCCAGAGGTACCCTGAGAGGGTTAAAATCACATACAACTGCCCCAATCTTGTGGTCGGCCACCCACTGTGGCAGGGCTTGTTCTCCACAACCTTCCAGCAAGTGGAACGATATATTTAGCTTCTTGCATTCTGCCGCTACTTTCTCTAAACCTGAAATTATTGAGAAAAAAAGATAAATTATTAAGTCAATTTTGCTAGAGTTGATAAGACTGTATTATACAGATACTTATACAGATACATACTTAAAAACCAGTGACACCGCTTGGTGTTTTACAAATTAATAAATATACAATGGGATAATTTAGATTTTTTTTAGGAATTATTTATTCAGTCCTGATTGGATCATTAACATAAGCAGCTCAGTTTGTAATCACACAGCTGGAACCTAGTGCCTCATCAGGAGAGACTCAAAGCAATATATCAGCTATCTGGCTCTCATAGTACTAGTTTTGCTTAGTTTGCGGTTTGATGATGTTGTGTAAGAAATATCTACCAATATTTATTTCAGTATTTAAACTCATAATCTACCATGATGGACCAGTGTGGGTTGGTGGATGATGCATGTCCTCAAAAGTGATATTTGTAGATAGAGTCATGCCAATTTATTGACAATGTTTTCTTGCACTTTAATAAGGCACTGGGAATAAGAGCAAACAGAATTCAAACTAATGACCTTACCATTGTGATATCGGACATCTTGCCACTAGATCAACAAAACCACCACCATGATACATAAGCATAAGCACAACATCTTTATGCCACAAATAAATGAGAGACGAACTTCTTAGCATTCCATGGATTCACCGTGCGGGTGCCGGGCCGGGTCCATTGTGTGGCAGAGAGAGAAATCTCGAATAGACCCCAAGACTTGTGACGAGGGCGTAGGTTTAAAAGGGGCCCCTTATATTGACGTACGTCAACACTCACCTTCACTACTCGTATTTCTCTCCCTGCCCAGCCAAATCCGATATGATCCTACTAGTGTAGCTTTAGAGAGACGAACTTCTTAGCATTCCATGGATTCACCGTGCGGGTGCCGGGTCCATCATGTGGCAGAGAGAGAAATCTCGAATAGACCCCAAGACTTGTGACTCGGGCGTAGGTTTAAAAGGTATGTACCATAATAGTCCGTATATCATGGCCTTAAAGATTTATAATAAGTTACCAACAGATATTAAAACTCTGGTTGATAATCATTTTAAAATTAGGGTAAAGACATGGCTAGTTTCTAAAGCGTATTATAAACTAATAGAATATCTGAACGACTAGCAAGTGTAACTGTACTTCACTGTAAATAATTATTAAATGCATTATGCATAGTACATAATATGGATGGTGATATGGTATTTAGATCATTTAGCAGTTTGATCAGTTTTAACACTTTGACAGCCAAGCATTTTATTAATTTCCAATCTTTGACAGCCGATCACGTCCCCTGTCCGTGACAGTTTTTTTTGTTAGAGACGCTGATCACGTATTGCGTACGTGTGTGAATTTCAATACTGTTTACTTTAAAACAACGGCCTGTAGGCGTGATCCGCGTCACGTCAATGCTTAGATGAATATTTAGGCTACACACTAAAATGCACTTCAACTACTGGCGGTGTGTGGGGTGCGGGAAACAAAGGATCGCCCGAGCCGGGTCGACTCTTGCGCGCCAGTTGCCCTACCGTAGCTAAGCGATCGAGACGTGTGACAATTTTTTGGCGCGAAATGACTTCGCGACTATGGTGGAAGAAGTTGTTTTTCAATCTGGTTGCGAGGGCTTTAGTCAATTCTTTCGTAATCTTTAACAAAAGCAGGAACACGCGTCATAAATTGCCATTTTTGCAGTTTTTTACGACTTGTGGTGAAGAACTGGTGCAGCATACATCCTTTGATGATGCAGGCCCATCTCGTGGTCCACATCATACTGGTATGACGTCCAGATTAACAAGGAGACACTTCATGGAAAGGATACCAGCAACAGGATCGAAAACGAAAGTGGCAAGAGTGTGCAAAGTCTGCGCTGATACTACAAAGAAGGAAACGGGTAAGCGAGGTTGCAAGGAAAAGATATTTTTGTGCCCAGATTGCAACATACCCTTGTGTTATGACCCGTGGTTCAAAAATACCACACCAGGAAAGACTACACGGCATAAAATTTGAAAAATGTAGATGTAAGAGTTTTTTTTTTTGTAAACATGCCTTTTTCTAAGTTGATTTTTTTATAATAAGAAAAAAACAATTATACATGTTTTTCTTATTTTATATACTAATATAAGATACCCTCAATACAGTGAAAATAAAATGATGGCCACAACTATTATAGTCTTTTTTCTATAAAAGTTACAAAATGGTCAAAATGTGCCGGCGCTCCCAGAATGGTACTACTGGTATGTATGCGGCAAATTAGGATAAAATGAGCGTCACGTTGGTAGTACGTGATCGGCTGTCAAAGTGTTAAAGACTTGTGATCTTAATTAGAACTTTATTTTACTTTAAATATTATTGTATGCTCGCAAAGGGCAGACTGTTGTAAGTACTGGAAATATTGTATACCAACTAGTTTGTACACAGTTCAACAATAAATTTTTCTGATTTATGATGGCATAATAAAAAGTAATGAGACAATGTATAGGTCAATATTAAACCTTTTCGCAATTTTTTATTTATTTAAAATCTTCTTTATTTAGTGCTTAAATAGACATTATTGATAACAAAAGTACGCTATACTTTAGGAAGTATTATGCTCCAACCATGACAGTAACCAAATTTCTTTCTTTTTAAAGTGAAATTCCACAGTCAAGTACTTACCCTTAATGAGGAAATGGAACTGGCGAAGAGAAGCGTCCAAGTACTTCTTTATGAGACAGAAACACACATGGAGCGGTACCTCATTCTTGAGAGCAAGTTTTTGTGCATATAGGAATGCCCAATTATCCTGAACTCTACTGTCCCTGGACATCCAGTATACGACACCTTCAACATAATCTGGTACCATTTGCTCTTGCGAGATTATCCTCACACGATTTTTATTAAAAGGAAACTCTAAAATAGATTTAGCAGCAGTCTCACGCTTTGTTTGTAACTTTTTCATAAGCTCTTCTATCGACTCATTTCCACTTTCAGAGCCCTCCAATTCCTTAGAACTAGTTAGTTTTGCCTTCTTCGCAGGAGTAGACATATTTCTTACTATATTTATCGATCTTCCAGTCAGAAATCGCATTAATTTTTATTATTTACGCAAATTGACCGCGAACAATATTTGCGGCACGCATCGCGTCAAAAAATGGGATTTTGACATTTCATTTGACAATGATATCTAAGGAGTTTTCGACAATGACACTTCGGAAATCTTTTCTGTGTGTATTGCCACGTATTGCCGTCAAAAGCGTAGTTAAAAACATTTACATATTTGTATTACTAGCTGACCCCAAAAACATTTTAATCAGTGTTGCCAACTTAACGGATTACCCGTCATATCTAGCGGATTTGGATACGCTGAGAACGGAAAAATAAATTTCTAACGGCTAACAGGATATTTAACGGAAATAAAAACGGCATATTGCCATAAATGTCAATTGTTTTTCAAGCAGTAAGGTTAGTACTTAAATGTGAACGACTAGGTAGGACTAATGGTAGGACTCTTAGCAGAGTCCGCCTGGGGAAGTACAACACCTTTGCGAGTTATTCTACCGCCAAACAGTAATGTGCAAACATTACTGTGTTCCGGTTTGAAGGGCAATGTTTGCAGAGATATTACAGGGCTTAGAGGTATAACAACTTAGATCTCTGGATGACGAGCGCGGTGCAGTGCTAGGTAATGATTTGGACTCTTCTTGTTCCAATAGCTGCGTGTCACTGTGCTGTTATGTGGCAGGCATGTTGCTTACCATTAGGCACATGTCCTGCTCGTCTTTATTTTTCATGTCTTTATTTAAAAAAAATATTGGCAGTGATAGGAACTCCCGATAGAAGTGAAAACTTGTAACTCAGAATTTGATAGCTTACCTTGGCAACTACACGGGTGTAACCGGAGGGCGTGGCCTCGCCATCTTGGCATGGCCATCTAGAAATGCGTCAGCATTTCCCATTGTATGATGCGTTTCTAGATGGCCATGCCATGATGGCCTAACCACGCCCTTTCAGCATTTCCCATTGGCTGACGTATTTCTAAATGGCCAATAGCCATGGTCCTGAGTTTACCCGAAGCTTTCTTATCATACCCGAGCGTGACGAATGAAATCAATTCACAGCCCACGAAAAAACTGTCTAGGCGCGCCTAAAGAAGTTTTCACTTCAAAAAACGAATTAGTTTATAAGATGACAACAAGGTCGATCAAAGACTTCTTTTATTTGTAGTCCAGACACAAACTTTTTTTTGCTTATGAGCGGGACATACCTCTGCTAACAGCTAAACAGTGAAACCAGATCACGCGATTTTGAACCCCCACTTTTAAGCTGGCGCCCGTAGAACGCGGCTCAAAATAAATCACGTGGTATGAGTTCACTACTGCTAAGTAATCGGAAATCAATGTTTATATTCCTAGCACCGCCCGCGCCTCTTGGTTTTATCGTAGCTCCCGTTCCCTTTATTTTCCTTTGGATAAAAAGTAGCATATGAATTCTTCCAAACTATAATCTCTAATCCAAACTCTAAATTTTAGCCCGATCTATGCATACGGTACGATGTGTTTGGCCAACAAACATACAATCATTGACATTTATAATATTAATGTGATACTGAAAGCTGATGTAATACCTGCAAAATTTTAACGGTTATTATTGACATATACATTTTGATTGAAATACTCAACTAACTTGGCAGATTAAAAAAAAAAATCTTGTTGGCAGCACTGATTGTCTGTCTTAGAACAGGGTAGCGATTCAAAATCCATTCGGTTGCATCCGACACGGAATCTCATCTCGCGGTCTTCGTCTCATCTGTTTAGCATGACAGACACAGGGATTGTCATCCCGATTCCGAACCATTCAGAATCGCATTTAGAATCGCTACCCAGCAAAAATAAATAAAAGAACAGCACAGGTTAATAAAATAAACCTAAACGTTAACTAAAATAAGCGTAGGTAGGTACCTAACACAAACGTTTAAAAAACTTTACAAACGTTTTCCCCAAAATCCATTCATCTGTGCTACTAAGATTATGGCGCGAAATAGTTGGTAAATTAGAATTAAAACTCATATTAAAATTTTCAGAGTAACACATTTTATTTAGTAACTGCTAGTAAATTATGTAAGTAAAAACATTGATTAAAAATACTTATCTGGATCGTATTACATGTGGGTAGAACTCTCCATAGGAGTAGAAAAATATCTGTTTATCAAGTTTTGACTACAAGGGTGGACATTAGCATTTTGTCCCATTGCGTTCATCTTCAAGCAATCCAAGGAACAGAACGACACTTGATTACAAAACTTGCAAAATATATTATCGTCAGTCGAAAGAAGAGCGCATTCGAAGCATACTTGAAATTTCGTGCCCTGAGGAGTAAAAAAATATTTATTTATTTTTCCAAGTTTTAAAAATTGGGTACCTAACCTATTGGGTTTTTCAATCTTGTCTCATTTTCATTAAATACAGAGTGACGGGTCGAACAAGACTTGATGGTAAGCAATACGTTAACCCTTGCAGTGTCACACGAAGAGTCAAAATCACTGCCTAGAACTGCACTGCACTGCGCTCGTCACTCGGAGACAAGAAAGTTTATCTCTTTGCCCTGTAATTTCTTTGGAAACATTGCTCTTCCAACTAGAACACCGTGATGTTTGCTCGATACTACTTGGCGGCGGAATAACTGGTAGAGGTATGGTACTGTCCCAGGCGGACTGTAAAGAGCCTACCAGCCTACCTAGTACCTATTACAGAATCGTCGTATTCTAACGCTATTGTCTAAATGTCCAAAAGATGCACTAGGCTTTTGCTATTAAAAAAACCACAATGACGATCAAAATCAAAGCTTTTAAAATACTCTCGAAGTGAGAATCCAATTTTTAAAGTTTTTTTTCAACTTACGTCAACAATAAGCTCAGGCATGACATAGAGCTTCGTTAAACGTGAATTTGTAGACATCGATGTCGCCATGTTGTGTTCTCGTAGAAGAAGCATGACATCGTTATCTATCGAATCTTTCTCTTCAGCTATCAAAGGTAGCCTTAGAGAGGTCTTCAATCGATTGCCGTAGTAATGTACGATGCAAAGCATGTGCTTCAGTATTCGGCGATCATTGGGCTTTTTCTTTTTCTTCGCTTTAAAAATATCGTAAATCTCTAAACAACGAGGCATCGTGAGCCACTGGCCATAGCCCTTTTTGTTCTTATGCTCAGGGAGTATCATATTCCAATGGCGATGTTCGAACCTGTGTGAAACCAATTCAATTTTTTTCAATCCAACCTTATTTTTTATTCAAAAATTCTAACCATCGTCAGAAAGATGCAAACGAATAACGTGTACCTACATTAGGTACGTAATTACTTCACTTTTTATTACGTATCGAAATGTTCTTGTTGATTTTGATTTTGACGAAAGTGCATCGGTATTTCAAACATGTAGTTTCATAAAAGTCACTGCACTGCACTGATCATCCAAAGAGATAAGAGATGATTTATCTCCATACCCTGTAATTTATCTGGTTACGTACAAAACCGGAACACAGTGGTGCACGTTACATCATCATCATCAATAGCCCACTAAATGTTGCCACTGCTGGGACTCGGGGCCTTCTTTCGCAAGAAGAGAGTTACGGCCATCATCCACCACGCTGGCCCAGTGCGGGTTGGTGGATGACACATGACCTCGAAAGACTCTAGGTACATGTCGGTTTCCTCACGATGTTTTCCTTCACCGTTTTAAGTTAGCAGCATTACGCACATGACTTCGAAAAGACAGTGGTGCGTGTGGGGTTTGAACCCAGGGTTTCCGGATCGGTAGGCGCCGTTCTCCCGACTAAACCAGCCGTAACTTCACGTTACAAAGTTTAAAAACTTTATTGACTAACTTTTCAACGACGTTCAACAAGTCACGCATCAGCTTGGCCTGAATCCATCGCACGTGCAGAATTCTGGCGCAGTCCCTCACGAGGTACAGTGCTTGCCTGTAGTCGGCGACATCTTCAGCATTAGGCGGTTTAGTCGTCAATTTCGTCGACTTCGGATCTTCTTTCTTCGGTTTTTCTATTGGAGCTGGTTTCTTGATAATCTTCGCATCTAGTTTCTCTAAAAATGTATAAATTTACTGGTCATAATTTACCCATAAACTATGGCAAGTTTACTTTCAGTTAATATGAGAACCTACTTTCTGTAAATGTATTCAGAGACGAACTTCTTAGCATTCCATGGATTCACCGTGCAGGTGCCGGGTCCATCGTGTGGCAGAAAGAGAAATTCCGAGTAGATTCCGAGACTTGTAACACGGGTGTAGGTTTAAGGGGCACCTTTCTGACGTACATCAACACTCACCTTCATTACTCGTGTTTCTCTCCCTGCCCAGCCAAATCCGATATGAACCTACTAGTGCAGCTTTAGATACTCGGTCTAGTATAGAACTTACTGCACTTCTGGACAAGCCAAGGTCTTTCAGCAGGTTATAGAAAGATTTTGCTGGTATACCTCTCGCTCCTACTTCTACAGCGTATAAACTAATTACATAGCCGTGTGTTAATTCGTTTAGAAGGACGTAATAGGTACTTATTTTGTTTCATCGCGTGGTCTTTAGAAATAGGTATTAGTTTCCCATGGTACGGTAAGTTCTACAAGGACTATGCGTTTCGTAGCTCTAGAAAAAAGGAAAATGTCCGGTCTGGATGCCAAAACACCCACATCCTCTGGGATTTTATATTTTTTTTATTACTATGTAAGCGCTACTCACTCATCTATTTGAAGGCGGTGCCAGTCAAGTCAGAAAGCTCGTAAATAGATACCATGTACGTAGTAAGTAGTATCACTTGTAAGACTTGGCATGCACCGACTTGAAATAGATGAGTAAATAGCGCTTATAATATAGTAATTATATTAACTTATTTTTCGCTTTTGAGTGCCTATTTGTGGTTTTTGAAGTCGGTTTAATTTTTTGTATAAAAAGAGTTTATTTTACCCTTTTCAGTGCAAAACAGGTTTTCAACAATGCATTTACACAATTTCGTGTTGACAGAATCGAGTTTCATAACTTTTGTGAAATCTACAACCATGTCATCCAGACAAAATTGTAGGCAAATTTTAGGTTTTTGTTCATATTTCTCAAACCATCCGGCCGATTACGATAAAATTTATATGGGACCATTCGGGAAGCATACAAGGAAATTTTGAAATTGGTTCGGGCGAAAAAACCGTAGCCGTACGTATTGCATCAGTCTCGAGGTGATGGTGGACTGGAGTGATATTAGAGTGCAGACCTCGAATATTAATAGTGAGGTGCACTTTGAGAGATAAGGAGTGCAGCCGTTGTTTAGCTTTGTTTCTGTGTTGTATTCTTTTTATGTTTTTTGACAGTGAGTTTCGGTGGGAAAACGGAAGTAGAACGAGTTTGCATACTGCCAACCAACGGCCACAACACACAAGACAAATACACCAATGGGAAACTAGTCTGGAGACTGCGGGGACGCCCGAGCCCCCCGGGGCTGTCTATCTGGCCTCGTCGTCCGGTCGCCAACCGGCAGGATAGCGCATCCCGGGATTTTACGCTAAATGGCGGGGCAGCCTTTCAGGAGTGGCTACCAGGACTACCTCACTACTTGGACCCCCTACTATCTGCGGTCGGTCGCGGCAATCGTGCCTCGGATCCCGATGTAAAGTTTTGGTGTGTGACTATCTGGTCTTGCAGTTATGCAACTGTTCTGACCCGTTTTTTCCCTAGTCAAGGGCGGATTCAGCTTTGGCGCCAAGGGGTCACATAGTCGTGGTCAGGTTCAAATCACAAGACCGTGCGACAAGTGCATGCGGGGGTTTTAATTAGTGGTCCATTTAGGTTCTGGACCCAGCCCAGGGGGGGGGGGGCATAACCCCCATGATCGCCCTTGGATCCACCCTTGCCACTAGTTGTGTATTAAAATCATTATAACTAACCGCCAGTTTTTGGTTCCATATCAGAAAGATTTTTCTTCGCAAACTCAAAGATATTCTTGTAAGTTGTGTCGTTATTAGAACATACCAACAAAGGGTCAGCTCCGTGTAGTAGCAAACTCGTCAACTGAGAAAACAAAATACGATCAGCTTCTAGACTTCCTACACTCTACACTTATCGGTTAACACTTAGGCTTTCATGTGTAAGTAAGTATATAAATATTATATGTACTTAGGTAACCGTAAAATTTGTAACCTCCTTTAGGTTATCATTTAATCAATTAGGTATATCGTAGGTACTCGTAGATTTTTTATTTAACATAATACGAACTCCACGGACTTCTGGGTCCATGCCTTTGGATAAGCACATTGACTTTAGTTCTTTTTTTTTCATTTTAAAATGCAGGAAGACTCAAATATTAAATCTCTAAACTATTTATTTTAAACTACGGTATACGCTATTAAACATACGATAGGTTAAGATATAATTTTACGGTGACATTATATAATTATGTCGTTACTATTAGTGCCCCGCGGTTATACTCTCGTAGTTGCCATAATTTTCCGACGATGAATAGTGCTTATATACTATTCCAGACTTTGTACTAACTGTGATCCTTTAAATCCATGGGACCGATGGGATTGAGCAACAGACATATCATATAACATTCGTAGGATAGTAGTTGTGAATAAGTGAAAGCTAAAAATGAGAGCATGACATACCTACTTTGTTTAGGTAGGTATGTATCTAATTCAGTAGTAGGTACCGTGGAACTTACATAGGGCTGTTAGAAAAGTTTTTCGAAAAAGTCCATAGAAATACGGAAAGTAGCGACAATAATGTTATTCGAAAATCGTGTAGATAAAAGTTAATTTTATTGTGTGCCTCACCCGAATTTAAGCCGAGCGTAAACTGTTTTTGTTAACTGGATGTAGGGTGCCCAAAATACAGGTTTTGCCTAGTTTGGGGCCCATTGTAATAGCCATATACCTACCATGAGATTATTTTTTGTATGTAGTCTAGAGTAAATTTGTAAATCTTTTTTATGCCAAAAAATAAATCATTTTATTTATTTATTTAATTAAGTAAAAACAAATTGGACACATAGGGACTGCCGATAAAAGTGAAAATTAATAACTTAGAAGTTTAGTATTAAACACAAACATGGACATACAAAAAAAATCGGACGTAGTCTCGCTAAAACAAAAACTGTGTCTATAGAGTCGGCCACATAATATGCACGTGTGCTCTGTCACCTACCTACTTTCAATTTGAGTGTGAAAACTAACGTAATTATTACACATTTTAAACGACTAAGTTTCGGCCGCGTCCGACGGTCTTTTTCAAGGAGAGTGCACGCACGTGTCCACTGCTCATTTGGCACTGCGGCCGAAACTAAGTTAGTAAGTTACCTGTGTATTAATAGATGCATACTTACAATTTGCAAGCGCTCGGAAATAGGATTATTTCTGAAGAAACTCATAGAGAACAATTTAACAAGGATGGTTTGGTTGTCATCATTGATTACAGCGTTCAGGTCAGACTTCGTATTTTGCACGAAGATTTCAAATAACTTGAAACTCCTCGTCATGGCCATGTCCATGGCGGAGATGCCGCAGTACTGTGCATTCGCATCGCAGCCGTAGTTTAAAAGCAACTCAAGAAGTTGAAAGCAAATCTGTAGAAGGCAGTAATCATAAGTAATCATAATTATTTGTTGGGGCACTAATATTTTAAATGCGGAAGAAAGTTGGTTTGTTAAGCTGTCATGTCTACACTACTGGACTGATTTTAATGAAATTTGCCACAGAGGTAGTCTATGGTCTGAGAATAGCTACTGCTTAATGCAAAGAATTGTAACTGTACAAAAAGGGGATGAACGTTTATAAGGAAGTTTCGTCATTTTAAAGCTAGAAACTTAATGTATAATTATTGTTGAAATGTACTTTTTGTGTATAAAATATATATATACATTGTTCATATGTACCTACATTACATTTCATATAAATAAATTTACCCATTTAAGAGGGTAAAAATCCCCTTTTTACGTGGAAGAAATGCATTTACGGTACAGGTACCACACTCCGCCTTAGGAGACGGTGGGGTTATGTTCAACTCAACAGCACGGTTGATATTATGTTGATGTGCAACATATTCAACATAATATGTATGTATTCAATCGATATGTGATCGATTAAAACCAACGATCTCAATACACTATGATTAAAACCCGGGATTCGATCCACGGGATTCGACCTTTACCAAATAAGGCGGGAACGCGGCGACATTCTCGCACGTTTTTTATGAATCCGCCGTGGCTGGTCCGTTACTGAGCCTACCTCAGGGCAACGCCCAGTCTGTGTTGTGCTGTTGTATCTGAATCCAAGAGATAAGACAAAGGCCGAGAAGTTGGATTCCGTGTCGAGCTCAATCCGATTGCATTGTTTAATCAGGGTACAGGTGTACCTATAGTGATATTTTACAATGTTAGTTTGTAAACAATATTCAAACCTCTTCTTCTACATTATCTTCCAGACGCTTCGCAACAACAGCGTGCAGTAACGTTGGGCCCGGAGTGTCCTCTTGACTGCCGTTGCATCTCAACCTGTAGTTCGCCAAGCCTCCAGTCTCGAGGATTGCTTGCACCAGCGCTAGACTTTCATACGACAGTGGTCTCGACACGCCCAAGTCCAACATTGTGTAGTTCGATGGCTGGATAATTATAAAAATATGTAATCATTACGGGAGCCTATTAGAACGCATAACTTTTTGTTCCTAATTTACTTTGTCATAATGAATGTAGCATAATGTATAGTGTCATAATACAACTTTCGCATAATCATTTTTTGGCGTCATGTGTTTTAAGCATAACAATCTATTGTACTACATTTTATTCGACTATTGATGAGACGCATAATAGTTTTTAAGCATTTTTTTATTTGTTATATTTTGGTGCCGTTTAAATCGCATAATTTTTTTTCCTAATTTACTTTGTCATAATGAATGTAGCATAACATATAGTGTCATAATGTAACTTTTGCATAATCGTTTTTTGGCGTTATGTGTTTTAATTATAAAAATCTATTGTGCTACATTCAATTCGACTGTTGCTCAGACGCATTTAGGCATTTTTTAATTATTTGTTGTGCTACGTAATATATAACCAGATTATATAGGGTCCAGATCCGACTCGGAGCAGCCCGACTCCACCTAGTCTTGTTGCTACTACCCCTAGAGTGTATTTAAAAAATGCGGGAGCCAGAAGCTCAAGGGAGGCCCTGAGTGTCGCTTCTCCATACTCGGCCTGCACTCCACTACGTAGGTCGCCGGCTCGCTTCGCTCGCCACCTCCCCCCTTCGCTACGCTTGGCCTCGCATGGATCGCTCCACTCAGGACCTCCCTTGAGCTTCTGGCGGGAGCCCACCCGGAGTCAAAAAGTGCACCATATGTCTTAGGTGTAGTGTAAGTGTATGTAGGTTTTTAAGTCCTAAAAACGTTATGTCTACATAAATTGGTACAAAAATTGTTATACTACTGCATAGTCCTGCATAGATATTCCATTAAATTAGTAGATACCTACATTACGAATAATTAATATTGTTGTCGAAGTACCCACCCGCATTTCACACACCCACGTATTTTATTTATGTCCGCTCTTTATACTTGTTTTTAGTTAGGCGTTTAAAGTTTATGCCGTTGATCAGTATGTTTAAGTATTGTTATGCTTTTCTCAATGTGTGCCTTTAACCATTATGCTATTTATAGTTATGCGTCGAAACATTATACTAAGTTATCTGTATGCTATATATGGCTATGCGTTTAAACATTATGCTAAGTTATCGTTATGTCATATATGGTTATGCTAGTTAACATTATGCGAAGACAGTTATGCGTTTAGTTGTTATGGTAAATTATCATTAGTCCTAAAAACGTTATGCCTCCCTAAAATAGGTCAAAATATGTTATGCCACCCCATATAGACCCATCATTACTGGTGTAGTGAGTAGTTTTAGCTGAAACTAATTGATGATGTTATCATCATCATCATTTTGAGCCCGCTGCTTTGCATAGGCTTCTCTTATTGTACGCCACTTCGATTCTGTCTCGTCTAGATTCTGTGCTAGTTTCATATATTGATTTTGAATGTCATCAACACTATTATATTGATTACCTACATAGTCTAATAGATACGATATGTATATGTTATATAATTATATAATATATATAATATTCACTCCTGCTTCCCCTCCGTATTTAAGCTCCCGTTTCACGTTTCTTTGCGACACTCATTCGGTCAATCTTAGGTCGTCTACAAATCTCCTATTGTCTACTCCAGCTCATTTAAGCTCCTTTTACGGTTCGTCGTTCTGCGTGCAGGCTGTTGCCTTATGGAATGCTCTTCCTGCGGCTATTAGACGTGCGCAGGGCGTCGTTTCGTTCAGGACTCAGATTCGACAGCATTTTCTGACAAACGTTCATTGATCATTTAGGATTGTAAGGTTATCTGGAAGAGATCGCTTTTAGCGATAAGATCGCCTTTCGTGCCCATTTTGTTTTGTTATGTGTGTTACTTGTTGTCAACTTTGTTTATGGTGCCAATAAAGTCTTTTGTATTGTTTTGTATTGTATGTTCTTATAATATAGAGTGACGGGACGAGCAGTACATGTGCCCGATGGTAAACAACAACAAAGCTGCTCATAGCAACACAGTGCCACGCAGCTGTTTGAAACATCCAAATGAAACATGCAAAATTCCAATAACGCTGCACTACGCTCGTTATCTAGAGTGAGTTTTATCTCAATGCCCTGTAATATGTATAAACAATTGCTCTCCGAACAGGAATACATTGCAGTTTGCACATTACTGTTTGACGGTAGAATAATTGGCAAAGGTGTGGTATTCCCACAGTGGTTATGCCGTGGTATTAAACAATCGTGTTAGCTAAAAACAATGTCTTAATAATTAATAAGATACCTATTTAGATGTAAGTACCTACTACGCAAGGCTATAACTATAACTACTAGGCAACATGTCTAACGATTACTAACAGGAAACGTTTCGTTAATGTTAGCTCCGTACTGCACTAGTTGTCGCACTAAATCAGAGCGCCCCGAGACCATAGCAGAGAACAACGCTGGCTGAGGACACCGCACTAGCTTTGGGTCAGCCCCGTCCTTCAACAGCTGCGTGATTGTTGATTGAGTTTTATCCAACCTGTCAATAAAGATTTTTAAAATCAGTTTGTGGGTAACTTTGTATGAATCTTATATCTAAAATTCTCGTGTCACAATGTTAGTTACCTTACTCCTCCAAAACGGGTTTCTGATTTTTACCAAATTTTATATGCATATTCAGTAGGTCTGAGAATCGGCTACTATCTATTTTTCATACCTAAGTGATAAGGGTTGTTCACTCCTAAATTTTGAAGTGAAAACTTCTTTAGGCGCACCTAGACAGATTTTTCGTGGGGTGTAAATCGGATTCTACCTTCACGCTCGGGTATGATAAGAAATCTTCGGCTAAACTCGGTACCTTGGGGATTGGGCATCTAGAAATGCGTCAGCCAATGGGAAATGCTGAAAGGGCGTGGCCTCGCCATCATGGCATGGCCATCTAGAAATGCGTGAGTCAATGGGAAATTCTGGGCCATGCCGTGATGGCGAGGTCACGCCCTCCGGTAACACCCGTGTAGTTTCCAAGGTAAGCTATCAAATTCTGAGTTATAAGTGTTCACTTCTATCGGCAGTTCCTATGACTGCCAATTTTTTTTTTGATTTTTTGGATAAATTTTTTTGTTTTTATTTTTTTATGATGTGGCATTAAAAATACATATAACCCTAAATGTATACCTTTTTATCATCAACCCCTATTTTCTAATAGCCATTTTAGAAATTTAATCATTTTTCATCCCGCTCGATAACTGATCAATTATCGTCTTTTTTGTAGGTAAATGTTTTTACTCTATTTCGATTAAAATTTCTCGGAGCTTATGGCAAAATAAATCTCAAATTGTTTTTTAAAAATAAACATTTATTTTTATTATTAAAGTTTAGGGTTACCAATGTTAGATATTAAAAATTTGTTTTAATAATTTATATGGCAAAACAACGTTTGCCGGGTCAGCTAATATTCCAATAATCCTGCTATAATAATAATGCAATAATGATGCTGTTCCCGAGGCCATTACCTCTCGTACGAGGCTTCTTCTCAGCACTCGTGAACGCCTTAAAAACATTTCCGCGCACGTGGCGATAGTGTTATTGCGAATGTGCTTCGCCGTTCCTAAAATAACATACTTGTTGCGGACGGCCCCCACCTGGAAATATCCGGCTGAAGTATCTGCGTTTGACGAGGCTCTGAAATCGGCGGTTGAGTCTATTCTTAACGTTGCCCTTGATGAACGTCAATGGTCACAGGCAGCTCTTCCAATTCGGTTTGGGGGTCTAGGGGTGCGTTGTGCGCGAGATGTCGGCCTGCCTGCTTTCCTTTCGTCGGTGCATGGGGTTGCTGATCTTGCCGCTACTATTCTAAATTCAAATGGTGGCGAGGAAAGGTTACCTTATGCTTCTGACGCTTTGATGGTCTGGAGTGCCCTCAACTCCGGGGAGTCGACTCCCGTAGAGTCTCAAAGCCAACGGGCGTGGGATGCTATTGGGGTCAAGCGGGTCCAAGCACAACTTTGGTCATGTGCCTCGGGAGCGGATATGGCCAGACTCCGGGCCGTCTCGCAGCCTGAATCTGGGTCTTGGTTGCAGGCGCTACCTTCTCCTCACCTAGGCACTTTATTGGATAACAACTCGTTGCGCGTTGCGGTGGCTCTTCGCCTGGGCTGCAAGGTGTGTGAACCCCACGTATGCACCTGCGGCTCCCTGGTAGAAGCCAATGGCCATCACGCTTTGAGTTGCCGACGGTGTGCAGGAAGGTTCTCGCGACACCATGCACTCAATGACATAGTTCGGAGAGCCTTAGTGTCGGCGGGAGTTCCATGCGTACTTGAGCCCCCGGGCCTATGCAGATCGGACGGCAAGAGACCAGATGGGTTGACTCTGGTGCCCTGGAAGAACGGGAAGTGCTTAATTTGGGACGCCACTTGCGTCAGCACTGTCGCCGCCAGCCACCTAGGTCGCACTATCCACTCACCATCGGCCGCGGCAGAGGATGCCGCTGATAAGAAGAAGCGAAAGTATGGTATGTTGGTGTCGCAGTACGAATTTGTACCTGTTGCCGTGGAGACCTTGGGTTGTTGGGGCGCAGAGGCTAAAGGGTTCCTCTCAGAATTGGGGCGCAGGCTCAGGGAGAATACGGGTGACTCCCGCTCTGGTGCGTTCCTGGAGCAAAGGTTGGCCATTGCCATTCAGCGTGGGAACGCGGCGAGCATCATGGGCACTTTTGCGCCGGGAGCGGTTAGAGGTGGGTTATTCGGAGATTAGTTTTTTAATTATTATTTTGTTGTCATTGTTAAAAATTGTTAATATTCCAATAATTGTTTTAAACTAGCGGTTCATCCCGGCGTACATAATATAGTATATCACTCTGGGATCACGTAGGCACAAACGCAACAGTGTAAGATTTTTTGAAATCGGTCCAGAAGAGTCTTGATCCTAGCGCGTTCAAACAAAAAACCTATTCAGCTTTGTAATATTAGAATAGATGCGAAAGTAACTAGAGATACAGTTACTTCCGCATCTATACTAATATTTGATGTAAGTTGGTACAGGGACAGTCTATAGCCCGAAAAAATACATGTTAGGCTACATTCAAAGGATAAAAATGGTTAAATACGAGAAAGTATTTATGATGAAAGTTAGTTTGGAAATTTCGTAATTTTAAGCTAGAACAAAAATATATTTTAAGTTTTTGATCACATAAAATATAACATAAGTTTTTCCAAAAAGTTACCCTGAAGGGGGAAAAATTCCTACCTACTAATTCTTTAGTTAACCCGCGGGTCAAAACGCGGGACGCACAACTAGTAATAATATATTTTTTCTTACTATATTTGTCTTCTTATCTTAACAGTTAGTTATCTTAGTATTTCTATACACAAGCACTTACAAATCAGATTTCATTTGTTCCTGGCTGTAGACAGACAGTTCGTATTCAGACACCGGCCTGGTCGTTCGGCTAGTCTTACCAACCTCCTTCGGTCCGCCAGTGTGTTTACTGTGTGTGCTCGTTGCCTTATTACGTTCCTCCTTATTTCCAAGATTTGCTATACCCATATCTATTTCCTTGATCATATCTATGACCTGTAAGTAAATTCGAATATCAAGTTGGGATGATGACCGAATCAAAAACCTACCATTCTAATTGATCCGTCAGGTTGATCGTGATTGAGCAACAAATATTCAAACTTTTTAATTAATAATTTTAGTACGATGCTAGTTTGAACCCCCTGTACTTCATCTCCTCTGTAGTATTTACCTACCTCATACAGATAAATTGGTGTACTCGGTTTCTCTGGTTTGGTAAACAAATCTGTCACTTTCTGACTAAACTCTTCGTGTAATTTGTGAAAAACTTTTCCTTCGGGACTCTTAATTTCCGCAGTTTCGCTTCTTAGTGATGCGCCTGGTGTAGGTGAAGGTACATTTTTCTTAACAGAATCTGGATTTGTTTTTCTACCTTCAACAACAGGTTTTCGCTTCTTCGCGTCATTCGCATTTGTTTTTCTTCTTTCTGCTGAACTTAGGGAAGTTCCGGATTTTTTTAAGTCTATTGTGGTCTTGCTTCCACCTTTGCTTGGTGGAGGAGAAGTGTCAAGGGCCACATTCATTTCCCTCGTCATATGCCATTCAGATGGTTTTTCTCCTAAGCATGAAACAACATAATATTTAAGTATTTGTTCTAAACTAGTAATCAACCTCTACGTATCGTATTTCAAATAGGTTAATGATTTTTGAACCGATTTTAAATAAAAGTGGCCAAGTGCGAGTGGGACACCCGCACGTAGGGTTACGTACCATTAGCAAATAAACGGCGAAAACCTCTGCCTATATTTAAATTCCGTATACATAAACCATCGCAGTTTCCACAGACAGGCTTTAATCTTAAAGTTTTTCAACAATTTTGTTTTTACCTTACGATTTTAACGACGAGGTCGAATGAGCGTTTTAGTGTACTAGTGGCGCCATCTAGTTTGCTTGAAACGGACTAATCGAGCAAGAAACCGTAAAAAATCAAGTTTGTTGTATGGGAGCCCCCGTTATATATTTATTTTATTTTTAGTATTTTTTGTTATAGCGGCAATAAAAATACATCATCTGTGAAAATTTCAACTGTCTAGCAACCACCGTTCTTGAGATACAGCCTGGTGACAGACGGACGGACGGACAGACGGACAGCCAAGACTCAGTAAAGGTCGATTCACACATATCAGTGCGAAATATTCTTTCATACATTCTCTATGAACGCATCCACACTTGTCAGTGTCAGTGACGACACCGGCAATCACGGACGGAAGTTTGATTCACATATATCAGTGAAGACACAGTGCCGACACAGAACCCGCACACAGTGCTAAATATTCTTTCATATTGTTTTCATACGGGTTTTGTATGATTTGTCTCATGAAAAGTACATGGATTCGAAGTACAAAACTAATTTGTGGAACAAAATAGGAGCGCAAATTAAGTTAGATGGTAAATACCATCACATAGTTTTAATACTTTATTTATGTATGTATTTGTTGTATTATATTATATTATCTAGCTCCGCAGTATTGAACAGAGAGCCACAACAGCAATCACGATACTTGACGACGGACGCGTTTTCACTGAAGCTCCGTGAACTGACGTGTGAATTGAATCACTGACGCAGCACTGAAGCACTGATACTGAACTGAGCGGACACGTTGACGGAACTGTGTCGCCACTGATATGTGTGAATCGACCTTAATAGGGTTCGGTTTTTACCCTTTGGGTACGGAACCCTAAAAACGAGGTTCTGAATTCGCCTGTATTTTTTATGTTTGTTATCTATCTTATATCTTTCGACTGGGTGATCCGATCTTGATAATTATATTTTTGTTCGAAAGGACTACCTATATGCTTCGACTATATAGACTTCACGAATGGTCTAATATTCATTTTGTCGAAATAGATTGAGTGGTTTTGGTAATATTACCAAAAAGTAAAATATAAAAATAAGACGATAGGTACATATTTTAATTTATTAATACTATAAAAGCCGGGTCACACAGAGGCGATCCGATAGCGATAGCGATCCGATAGCGAGACGATATTTTTTGTAATGTTCGAATTTGTATGCAACCTGACACACAGCAAGCGGGCGCGATCCCATACTCGGTATCGGATCGCTATCGCTACCGGATCGCCTCTGTGTGACCCGGCCTTTAAAATTAGCGAACTTCGTCGAAAGTTGAGATAACAAACATAAAAAAAACAGTCGAATAGAAAACTTCCTTCTTTTTGAAGCCGGTTGAAAATTTAAAATGACGTTATTAATGTTATTATGTAATCTAAAAAAAAAAAAAGATAAAGGCTTGGATAGATAAGGACGAATACAACTTACGCAGAGGAAGGCTAAAAATCTGTGGCGGTGGCGACAGAGCCTGCACCATCTCATACGCCGGTATATCCCTGTTCAGACAAGCGAATTTCACTAGAGCCACGCCAAGCGGAGTGCAGCACGAGTCGTTGTAGTTATCCACGTTCGCTCCAGCTTCGACCAAGAAGTGGATAACATCTGTTTGATTTCCGCACTGAAATCCATAGAATCATTTCGGTAATAATATAATGCTTTGGAACAGCGTATTTCTTTCAAAGTTTTGGAAATATTAAAATTGCGAGAAAAAAGTATATTTTGTAGTATCTAGTAGGACTTTTTGAGTCAGCATGAGGACGTGCCACACCTTTGCCAGTTATTCTACCGTCAAGCTTTGTGGTACTGTGCTGTTATGGGCAGACGTATTGCCATCAGGCGCTTGTTCTGCTCATCCTGACACTTTATACATACTATGAAAAAAAAGAAAAGCTTTCCACATAATATCGCTGCGTAGTTCTTTATTGAATTGCTTAATATGTTATACATAATTATATGCGTATACTCTACGCTTTATAGCGTAGGAATTAAGAATTTTGTTGCGAAACTTTAAAATAGTTTGTAAGTTATAAGTACTTACTTACTTGCACGCATGCTGGTCAACCGGTGTAACTGTACTGTATCTGTTGTCTTTTAATGTGAAAACGGTTTTTTTAGGGAACTATAATAGAGTAAGATCGTCATCGTCATACAACTATTTTAAAGCTTTTTCCAATAAGACAGACCAATCTAAGGGGCCAATCATCCCCTAAACTCAATTTTAAGTCAATATTTCCTAATAAATGTCTCACTCAGTCTCCCGCTCTTACCCATAGGACATAGTTGAGTTTAGGGGATGATTGCCCCCTTAGATAGTCTATCTTATTGTAAAAAGCAACAAAATTGTTGTCTGACGAACAAATTTACAAATGGAGCATGAGAATTTAAGTGAAGTTAAATTATTATTTTGGAATTGTTAAGCAAAACGGCTGACGGAAAGTGTCTGGGAGTATTGGAACCTTGTTTTTAAGGATATTGCCTACAACATACGTGAAAATCACTTATTAGAAAATACGTGAAGTAAATAATGTTTGAATGTACTTTCATGATCCCATATCTCAAAATTGGCCGTCTAAGCAAGTTAGCGAGTAAGCATGTGTTCTTAATACCTAACTCTACTCAATCGTCCACATTTCATTCATCAGAAAATAGGTGCCGTCTGGGAGCTCTGGGATCTCGGACTATAATACTTACGACAGCGTACATTAGAGCAGTATTTCCTAGAATATCGGCAACATCAGGGTGCACGTTCTCTTCATTGATCAGTTGCGCTACTTTGTTTATATCACCCAGATAAGATGACAGTATTAAAAGCCTGAAAACAATTTTTTTTTTTTTAATTTAATATAACGTCATTGTTTCTTTGTAATAATTATTTTGTGTAATTTCACTATTTTAATACAACAACAATGAGGCGTTTTCAAAATAAGTTATTTGAGTGATAAATAGATTATACATAATATATTTATGTCAAATTATAAAACGGTAGGTAGGTATATTGACATACCTCTAAATATAATTACCACATTTGTTTACCGAATTGAAACATGGACAACACCTTTGGTGAAACTAAGAAATATCTTTGAAAGTTCTATTTGCATTGACGCCTCTTTAGAAACAAGATAACAAACAAACCTGCTGTCATATTCGTGTTTAGCTGCGGGGTGGAATGTTACCCGAGTGCCGCTTAGGATGCTCTTCAGGTCAATATTCGAACGTTTCCTCTGCATCTCGTGTTTGAAGCAATGCTTCATCATGCTGACCATCATTTCGCTGTTGTTCCACGCGTAATATGTCATACAGTTTAAGTTATCGTCCGTATTGCTATGGACCTGGTCCTAAAATTCAAATTTAAATGTTTAACTATTTAACACAGTACAACCGTTCTCGTATAAACTGCCTGATTTCTACCTAAACGTAAGCAGTTCGCTTTCCTATCCAAGGCGAGTCCCAGCTGTTATGTTCTCACAACCGGAACTCTCTAGCAAACCACGCTGTCCAAGAGCGGGTTGACGGTTGACACATTCTAGTTTATGAGTTAGCTTGTATTTCTTAATCACCATTATTATTATCCACAGCCTTATTTATCCCACTGCTTGGTATAAGCTTCTCTTTTATCATGCCATCTTCCTCGGTCTTGTGACAATCGAGACCAGGTTTGACCCGCGATATAGAGATGATATCGTCGACCCATCTTAGAGCTGCACGTCCTGCACTCCGCTTACCCTACCTCTCGGGCACCACTCGGTCAGAACTACTTCACCTGTTTTCACCGCGTCTAGCAACGTGTCCAGCCCAATTCCACTATACCTGCATTACCGTAGTTCCAACTTCCTAAGCTTTCGTTTTCCGTCGGATACGATCTTGGAGTTTGATGCCAAACTAGAAAGGTGCCTTTCTATGGCTTTCTGTGCTACTCTGATGACGTGTGTAGGCTCTTGTTTGAGCGTCCTTACATACGGTGCTAAGAGCACCGTATGTGGGCAGGATAAATGGGATGAAAAGTTGGGTTTTCCAACATTACGCTCCTTAATTTACAAAAATAGATATTTCTGCATTTAAAAATAAGTATCAAATTGTGTACTATGTACAAAAGTATCCGATTTCGATAAGATAATTTTGGCATCACAATGACAAAGTTACACAAAGAAATGAACCCAGAAACTTGGGTATGTGCGTAAGTATAGCCAGTTAGTCAGTTTAGATTAGGGGCTCTGCACCTTGTGTACTATGGCAGTAACAGGCCATCTGAGCCCAAATGCTGTTTGCAAGGAAGGAAGTAATGAGTGCATTAATGCACTTACATGATTTGTCTGCACCGTAGTTTCAACCTCGTTCAGTTCTACGATTTTATTCTTGTAATATTTCTGATTGAACAGCTCCACGTGGCAGACTCGGCTGGCCAGGTCGTTGCAGCTTTTAGGGTACAGCTTATTCCAATTTTCAGACGCAAAAATCGGAGCTGCGCCTTTTTGTTTCAGGAGTTCTATGGCGCTGTTAACTTCGCCGATCTGAATATACGTTACGTTTCCTTGAACACGTACGACATTTAGTATATATTTTAATTTCAACATCATTTTAGTATGAAAACTAACGAGATTGTTACACATATTTGTTAATTCCCGGGTGTGATGAAACTCACGTGTGATATATATAGTCTGTCCAGTCCGTCTTAAGTTTCAACCGCGTCCGGCGGCGTTTTTCAAAGACAGTGCACGCATCTGATTGCTATTCGTTTGCCACTGAGTGTTTGAGAGTTTGGCACTCAGTGCTAAACGGGTCGATCATTTATGGTAAACAATATAATTTTGATTATAGCATTTATAGTCTATTTTTTTGGGAACACATCGAAGTGGTAAATTGTGGTGAAACAGCAATCTTACCATACGAGTATTTGTGGCGAGCTGAGTTCTATAAGCTTCTGGGATCGATCTTGTTGGTTCTGGCCCAAAATTGAAATCGAGAGAAACTGACGGAGTTTTGGGTCGCCACGTCAGTCGGACCAGTTGGTTGCCGCGCCACAGACCAACGTTCTGTCGGAGTTTCGTACTCGACTCTATCCCGGGACCCCAGCGCATGTCGTTGTAAAATATACCCTGTTGATGCACAGATATTATTAAGAGTTACTTATTTATATAATAACTAGCAGCGCCCCGCGGTTTTACCCACACAGTTCCCGTTCCAGTTGTGTTCCGGGATAATAAGTGCCTTTTTGCTCTTCCAGACTATAATCTAATTGTGTTCCAAATGTCAGCCCGATCAGTTTATACGCTATGACGTGACTGATCAACATACCTACAAATATTGACATTTATAATATTATTAGGATTAATAATAATACTTGCAGTGCCCCTCGGTTTTACCCGCGTTTATTGATATTTCGTTCTCCCGTTCCCGTTTTTTTTCCGCAACAAAAAGTAATATAACAACACATAGGCATTCCAGACTATAAATCTATCTGTGTTCCAGTTTTAAGCCCGACCCGTTCTTACATTCTGGTGAGTTTAAGCAACAAACATCTAAACCCAGACTTTTGCATTTACAATCTTACAAATACGAGTATTATAAATGTCAATCTTGCGATGTTCAGCTGTTTGGGTGTTTGTTACTCAATCGTGTCGTAACATATGGACGGATCAAATTTAAATTTCATCATCATCATCAACAGCCCACTAAACGTTCCCACTGCTGGGACTCGGGGCCTTCTCTCGCAAGGAGAGAGTTAAGGCCATTATCCACCACGCTGGCCCAATGCGGGTTGGCGGATGACACATGACTTCGAAAGATTCTAGGTACATGTCGGTTTCCTCACGATGTTTTCCTTCACCGTTTTAAGTTAGCGGCATTACGCACATGACTTCGAAAAGACAGTGGTGCGTGCGGGGTTTGAACCCGGGGTCTCCGGATCGGCAGCCGCCGTTCTCCCGACTAGACCACCGTAACTTCTTTAAATTTAATTTTTATTTAAATTTAAATTTAAATTTGGAACACAGTTATAGCCTGGAAGAGCACATAGGCTACTTCTCATACCGAAAAAATGATGGGAACGGGAACTACGCGGCTAAAACCGTAGGGTGCTGTTAGTGTTCTTTATATATTTTTATTGATTCGTGTTTGTTTTTGGGATGTTGATATTAATTTAATTAGTGGATAGTCCCGTGTAATGATTTCAATATAAGTTTAATTGTGTCTCTCATATCATTTTATCGGGCTCAACTCACGACTTTTGTAGTGGTAGGACTCTTAGCAGAGTCCGCCTGGGGAAGTACCACACCTTTGCCAAATATTCTACCGCCAAGCAGTAATGTGCAAACATTACTGTGTTCCGGTTTGAAGGGAAATGATTCCAGAGAAATTACAGGGCTTAGAGACATAATATCTTAGATCTCTGGGTGACGAGCGCAGTGCAGTGCTAGGTAATGATTTGGACTATCATGTTCCAATAGCTGCGTGTTACTGTGCTGTTATGTGGCAGGCATGTTGCTTACCATCAGACACATGACCTGCTCGTCTCGTCACTCTAAGCTATAAAAAAAAAAAAAAAAAAGATATCGTCAACACATCTTGCACGTATACCTAATAAAAAATATAATCTAAAAATGTTTGTGTGATAATCATGGACACAAACTTACATTGAAGACACTGCCATCTGGATACGACATTGACCCATAGCCGTGCATTCGGTTCCCAAAGAACCAGCCCTCATGGGTGAGGAAGGTTCCCTTTGGTCCCTCGAACCTCCACCGGTACTCTCCTTCACCGTGCATCGTATCGCGTATAAAGTTTCCAGTGTACCATTCCAGAGACTGTTGAGAGGAGGTGGTAACACACAACAGAAATTAAAGCTTTATTAATAAAAGTTGGTAATATTGAAAAACCGCTGAATCAGTAATTGTTGATAAAAGCTCTGTGCAACACTCTTTCTGCTGCAAATCAAACATGTTAGTCCAGTCAAAATAGACTGAATTATGATTCGAGTTTGCATTAATTCCCAACAAGCTGGATTTTTGTGCAGGCCTTGGATTCGTCATTACAAATGTCATATTAAAAGTCCCCATCGATTCCGCTTGTGCGTTGTTTTTTATTCGAGGTCAAAGGTTACAAATTTGCGTTTTTGCGTATATCTCTGAAACAACGAGAGCTATCGAAAAATGTTGCAGGCAAAGTTTGAAGATCGTAAAATTGTCTACAAAAAAGATTCCATCACTTTTCTTCTACAAAGCATCGCTTTCGAGATATCGTCACTTTAGACCGCAGGAAAGTCGTATTTTCGACTATATGCACACATTTCCGCACTACCTCTGATATTGAATATTGTATTTTTGCCTCTTTTGAAAATTGCCGATGTCGTATCGCAGCCAGTTATCGCATGAAGGAATAATATATGAGGCTGACATTTTGGATATGCAGTTAAACTTTGTGAAGAATATATTTTCGTTTGTTCTTGAGCTCTCCCAGGTTTTAAAAAGTAAATGATCTTATCCCTAGGTGTTCGTGCAGTTAATATTATTAAAAAATCTAAATCTTCTCTAACAACGATAGTTGGATTGGTGCTACTGAATTATTCAATTGCGGTTTCAATAATGAGGACATCAGCGTCATTTTGAGCTTGTTTCACAACAATATTGGCAGCTGCTAATTCTTCACATAACATCGAAATCAAACGAAATTTATTGTGTGTATTAGCAAAAAACTGCTGTTGGTTTGTCGGAACAGTCATTGATCGATCAAAACAATATCAGACGATGAAGATGTTTGTTTAGCTCGACGATGTTGTTCTGCAGCTTTGATATTTTTTGTATAACTAGTGTAACCGTCAAATATTATAGTAACGTTGTGACCAAACTTTAAAGCTTTATGAACTTTTTAATATACTAATAGGTAAACTCCATGACAGCTCTAAAATGGAATAGCCGCGGGAGAGGATGGTACAACCTACTTTTTTTACGGGGACTTTTGACATATCATTAGTAATGACGTATTCAAGGCCTAAACAAAAATCCAGCTTGTTGGGAATTAATGCAAACTGGAATATCTATTTTGACTGGACTATGTGTTGAAACCCGGTGTCTTCGGGTACCATCGAATAGCGAATATGTCAAATCTACGATTTGAACCGCAGAGCTGTTAACTGTGACGGGTTGGAAACACTAATTGAACAATACTCTTATCTTCAGAAACTGGGATGGGCGATAAGAAGATTCAACTACTCGAGGATATTTTTTCTAGGATATAGGAATTTACATCGATATAAACCAGTTACTTTGCCCTGAGCACCTTGAAATTGGTAATAAACTGCGACTCTGTGTGTTGCGTAAGTGGTTTACACACAAACAATCTACTTGACGTCTAGATTCGCTAGCGGCGAGAGTGGTTGCTTTGGTTCTACTTATTTTGGTTGTCGACAACGAAAAGTGATAGATAAAAACGTCCGGCGTTCACCGCTTCCTGCAACCGACTAGAATTGAAAGAGTGAGCTCACTCTTCCCAACGATGACATAAACCGTGCGCCTGAAGTTTGGAAAGGCACATCCAATGATTTAAATCGATGGGAATATACACTCTTGAGTTATGTGTTATAGGAAATAATAACCTCAGCACCACTCCAGTGGTTCACCCCACTACCGTCTCGTCGCTGTTCTGTGTCTTTATCGCCAAGGTAGTATTCGTAGTATGGCCAACTGCTGTCTGCTTTTATTGGGGGTGAACATTTCACTGGTATTTTTTCCATAACCGGATCGTTATATATGTATAAACATAAAAGAGTTACATAAGTACCACGTATACGTATATAAGAGAATATAATTATTGAAGATCCCAGCAAATTATGAAAATGAACACGCGAAGCCAAAAAACAGTATTTACATTCTCTTTGCGAAAAACCACAAAAATACACTTGACATTGACAAAATATCATACAGAATGTGGGAGTAAGAATGACATACAAATCCCAAATAAACCCTTTTTGAAATGTGAATAAAGGTTTTATACAAGGCCATATAATGTTCTGTCTCAGATGATACACTATGTTGTTTTTTATATCTTATGTTTCATTGCACCGTAAAAAAATATTTATTAACGTAACATAAAACACTAACCGCACTTTAAGTAACTTTACCGTACATATTCTAGCATAAATTAGATGGAATCTTTAATATATCGCATAGCTTTCCATGCTATAGCGAATTGATATAGTTCCCGCTGTTGCACACGCGTTCTCTTTTAGTTTCTCTTCGCCAGGTTCAATGACGTCACTGATACAAGAACCGAAAGAAAGAGAGAGAACGATCGTGCATGGCGTCGTCTCTGCCTCGTGCGCGAGCTGCTCTCCTATTGGCCGCGGTGTCGTGTGAGCACTCGTTATTTCGTAATCTAGTACGTGCATCCTTTTACTATTCGAGTGCATTCGCCCGATTTTTTTTCATTCGCTATATAATATCAAATCATTGCTGTCTTGTTGATTTGTTTGCCTAAAACAACAAAACTTGTTTTGTCAACAACGCTGTATACGGCTAGCGGAAAGATGGCCAAAAAATCGGTCAAACTACAGAAGAACATTCGCAAGATCGCCAAAACAAAGAAGCACAAGAGGAAGGAGAGTTACGTGCGCTACATCTACAGGGTGATGAAGCAGGTGCACCCGGACACCAGTATTTCGAACAAAGCCATGTCGATCATGAACTCGCTCGTGACCGACATGTTGGAGCGGATCGCCGCGGAAGCGTCCCACCTGGCGCACTGCAACAAGCGCAACACGATCAGGTCGAGGGAGGTGCAGACCTCCGCCGCCTGCTGCTGCCCGGTGACCTCGGCAGGTATGCTGTCAGAGAAGGGACCAAGGCCGTCATCTAATTCACCGATTCAACGTGAGACTCTTCGGACCAATCGTTAAACGGCCCTATTCAGGGCCACAAATCTCTTCATACACGACAACATTTATGTTTCAACTGTTCTGAACAACATCACACAACTCAGCGATACAAGTTTAAGTAGCTGTGGTATTTTGAGTACTGAATTATGGTGATGGGTTACATGGGGAGGCGAATTTTGTTAGGGACACCTTTCAGGGTCATAAATCTTTTCATACATGAAAGCGTTTGTGTTTCTATAATTATTCTGTGCGGTATAACACAACATGTGGACTTTAATTTAGACATTTGCACTTCATTATCTAGTACCTGGGTGACCGAGCTTTGCTCGGTTTAAATACTAAATATACTTAGATACCTACAGATAAAAGACTCCAAGAAATAGATTTTCTTAAAAAAAACGAATTGAAAAAAAAAGAGAACCCGTCTGGATTCGCACCCGGAGCTACTAATTCGTGACCGCTATGAACGCCCGACTTCCCGTCTGAGTTAATTATGCTGTCGCGTCACGCGGCGAAATTTACCTTCACATTCTAATGTCTAATGTGACAGTTTTTCATTGTCTAAAAACGCGCATAATATGCGTTTTTTTTTAAATAAGACCTAGTTAGATCGATTTATCGTCCCCGAAATCCCCTGCATACATAATTTCATGAAAATCCGTCGAGCCGTTTTCGAGATTCAGATTCTATATATTATATACATATTTATATAGGTACAAGAATTGCTCGTTTAAAGGTATAAGATTTTCATTTACGATGACAAATGTATGAAAACTGTTCGGAAAAACTCATTGAGCCCATTTTAGGTTGTTTTCTTTTTACTGACTTATGGCAGTCGGTCTCAAATGGGCCCGGACAACTGACGGACGGAGTGTTCTCGGAACGTAATCTCTCAGGAAGTACTTTTCACGTTTCGGTCACTAGCGCGAGTTCACCTCAGACGGTTAGGCCTAGGCTCGAGTTGTCGTCGGAGAGAGGTCAAGGTTCTTAACTATTTAACTTAAAGTTAGATTGCAATTCAACGCGTCAAATCAAGACTCTATGAATATTTTTAAAGTGCCATGTACAAAACATATAAAAACAACACAACTCAGTCCTTTCATAGATTTAGACTACAGATGTGCCCTCCTAAACTTCAAGGCGCACGGAGTTATGTCGTCGTTGGGAAGCGTCAGCTCACTCTTTTCTTTCTAGTCGGTTGGAGGAAGCGGTGAACGCCGGATGTTTTTACCTATCTCTATTCGTTGTCAACAACCAAGATAAGTAGAAAATCAACATACCTCGCCGCTTGCAATTCTATGGGGTCAAGTAGATTGGTGGTGGGTAAACCACGCCGCTATACATACTTACAGACGCAGTTTGTTACCAATTTCAGGATTCTCATGGCACATAGATAGCTCTAAATCGTTGAGAAGGTAATGTAAAATAACGCAGAGATTGTACGCAAATTATTAATATGTACATATGTTTCAGATCTTGCTAGAGCTCGTGATGATGATTGGAACCGAGTGATTGTTCTACATTTCGCATCACAATTCCTGCGTGAATAAACTGTATCAAACGAGACGGAGTGGAGAAATTAAAAAATAGGATCCGTATACAAACATTGTCAAGACAACGATGGAGCACGTCTATTCTTACCTCGAGCGGAATTCCGACTAAGTAGTGTTGGTTTTCTCTGGATTAATTGACGTTGATTCACGACCCCACACAAAAACAGTTAAAGCTGCCTTTAGCTAGTACCTTTAAAAATATAATGTAGCCTTTGTTGCGCACCACGCTTTCAGGTCTCCTAGTTTTTATGTCCATCCCAAGGTTGCCTGGAAGAAATCGCTTTCAGCGATAAGGCCGCCAATTGTTTTACTAGTTTTACTATATTCCTATATTTTTTATGTACTATTATAAGGTATGAACAATAAAGAGTTTTCATTCATTCAAATAAGGCTCATGTGGTTAGTCTTTCGAATACGGTTTTTATACTGACGGTAACTTGGTATATTCAAAAGTGTGAAAATTCAAAGTTATAAATGTAGTTGTATGTGTCTTTAGGTACACTTCGCCGTGCTCGTTCCAGGTTGATTGTAAGAGTTCACATTTAGCGATAATATTATAATAAATAGAAGAAATTTACTATAATAGTTTTGTATGCAATAATGAAATCTGTATTTTATTTATTTATTTATTTTAAATAAAGAGTGACGAGACGAGCAGGACATTTGTCTGATGGTAAGCAACATGCCCGCCTGTATTTATTTTCATATCATTTCTGGAGAGTTAAATAATTCACGGTGAATATAAAAAGGCTGTCTGAGTAAAAGTAGATTTTATTATAAAAATAATAAAAGAAAGTACACATTCTATTAAGTACTTTAAATATCATTGCACACTATTTTATGATAAATCCCCTTTTAGTTAAAACAGTGTTTTGTTCCGCTTCCACGCGAAATAATTCCTTTGAGATAAAATTAGTTAACACATTTTTTTTTTCTCCAGGATGATCTTCTTTTCAATATAATTACATGAATAAGATAGCTAATGTCAATTCTGGAGGCGTAACGTAACATATAACTATGTTTTATGTTTATCTTTTACGCTTAAATGTATAAGTTATTTATAAGCTAATTATCGTTGTCCCTTATTTATTGTTAATTAACGTAAGACAGTGAGAGCAAATATTAAATTTTAGAATTTAATAGCAGAAAAAGTTCCATGAACTAAAAGTTTTTGATGTTATTCTTTCCATCGATTTGAAAAGTTTGCTTACATGAAACACAAAGGTATCTGACCCCGGTCTTTGGAGTACTTACTTAGTTTTTATAGACAAATAAAATACAGAAATGTTTGAAATATTAAGACTTCAAACTAACGCAGAGAGACAAAATTGAGCTTACACACTTAATTCGTTTATTTTTTAAGTATCTATCCATTTTTTATATCCTCCTGTCATTCCTATCAAGTAAATAATGCATTTTTTACAATAGTCCATTTAATTAAAAACTCTCTATTTGTTTTGTAAGGTAGGTATAGTAAATAATTTATATATCCTTTAGTCAGCCTTTGTAACATATGGTGGCTTGTATTAGTGTATATTTAAGTTACACCTTCAGAATTGACAATACAAATGTGTTGTATAGTGCGACCAACTTATTTGCAAAATGGCCAAAAGCGGACCTACTGGTGCCCACAGAACACATACACAGCAGTTGTCTAATTTTGTAATAGGAGGCAATATCCGTGGCGCCATCGCTATAGCTATATTTTACAGATAAGTTGGTCGTTTTATAATTAATAATGTTGATACATTTGTTTTCTGTTGTGTTAACTTGATTTATCGAAAGCAACCGCAGCCTCGGCAGCATTTCACTTTAGACCTCTCGAAGTATGTGTACTCCTGAAAAAATACAAAAAATATATTTATATTTGAATTTGTGAATAACGCATTTTTCTTTCCCTTACGGGATTAACGTTTCTTTTTTGTTTTTTTATGACAGATTTTATATAATATAGGCACGAGTATCTTTAGTAGTTATATTTTTATTTTTATGTAGCTTTGCTGGTTGGTTACATATTAGAGTTTTTTTCAAATCGCGTCCGTGGCTAGGCGTATAATAATAATAGGATGAGTAATCTTTAGTTGATTGGATTTTGGAGTAGTTACTATCTAAAATTTATTTTAATTCAGAGTTTTTAAATGAAAATGACATAAATATTTTAATTATATTTATGAAATTTTCGGTAGGTACGGTCGGTACGGTCAATGTAATACTTACCAATAGAAAGGTGGCAGCTAAGAGCAAGCATTTATGTTTGGGTTGAACAGCGTTGTCTGGCATTTGTAGCGTAGTAGCGAAGCTGACCAGTTCGCGATCCCATCCGTGGGAAATCTTGCCCACTTCTCGCAGGGAATCAGCCGTCATTATCTGAAATTATATATTATTGATCCACTATTTACATCTATTTATTATTTTTTTGCTAATAATGTTCTAGTCTAGATAGTTCTTAGCTATATGATGGTTGTATGTTACATAGTTTAGTACCTGGGTGACCGACATTTGCTCGGTTTAAATACTAATTATACCTACTTAGATACCGACAGATAAAAGGCTCCAAGTAATAGTTTTCTCAAAAAAAAAAAAATTGAAAAAAAGCAAAGCCGTCTGGATTCGAACCCGGATCTACTAATTCGTGACCGCTCGACTTACCGCCTGAGCTATTATACTGTCGCGTCACGCGGCGAAATTTCGTCGCATTCTAATGACTAATGTGACAGTTTTTCATAGTCTAAAAACACGCAATAAATGACGTTTTTAAAAAATAAAACCTAGCTAGATCGATTTATCGTCCCCGAAACCCCCTGCATAACATAATTTCATGAAAATCGTTCCAGCCGTTTCCGAGACTCAGATTCTATATATAAGTATATATATAAATCTATATATAAGAATTGCTCGTTTAAAGGTATAATATATTTTAGATTTAGGAGCTATTTAAGTGTTAAACCTTGTTCTTGTTATCTTAACGAAACGACTGGTAAGCGAGATTTAGTTACTTACCTGCAAAACCGCACGCCTGTATCATTGATCAATACCGTTTTTTACCATGTATCTAAAATTGTTATAATAACCACAGATTACAGTTCTGTAATCTGTGATAATAACATTGACAGTAGACGGAGTCTTCATCCATATCGTTCTGCGCGTCAATTTGAATGATTTAAATTAAGTGTAGTTTTATATGTAACAAATTAAGTACATATGTTTGCCCATAGATATCTGATATCCGTGAGGTTTTCCAAACATAGACTTAAAAGGAGACGCAGGACCACAGAATAAATATTAGTACAAATACAGAACACTCACTTAGCGAAAACAATTATATAAATAGCGACTCTTGCTGGGACACAACAGTTCCATTCAGCTCGCATTAGCGCTCAATACCTGTCGCGATTTTCAACTAAACATTTGCGTTCTCTTCTAACGCGTAACTCTGTCCCTGTCTGGCGCGGAGGGTCGTCGACATATCTAATAACAATATGCGCGGGAAACGTGTAGCACGAGCGCTCAGCCGTGCGTCCGACAACCGACTGGCACTTGTTCCCTGGGAGGAACGGTCTAGCTGTAGGCTAAAACCGCGCGACCTTGAGTGAGTGATGATGCTCTGGCAGGACTGAGTATCCCCTCATAGAGAGTTGACCTTGTCCGTGGATGCTGTACCTTGAACTGCGAGAGCATGAGTGCGCTCCGCTGCAGCACCGCGGGCCCCTCGACGACGAAGAGCACCTGGTCCGTCGCGTCTCGCACGTGGAACACCGGCACCATCCACGTGCAGCGCTGCTGGACGCGCCCCACGTAGTCCCCTGGAGGTGTCACCACCTTCATCTCCTGCAATATCATAATCGTGGGATGGGGATTGTTTTTTTTTGGGTTTACGTTATAAACGTTAAATTGGACGTATAGACGTTAATTTGAATAGTATAGATCTATAAATGTTTCGAAACATAGAGATGCAAGCGCACGACGCCGATTTCTTGGACTCAGAAAATCAACAATGTCGTAGTCCTAAGGTGGGTCACAAACGTAAAGCTTTACAAACCGTTTAATACCGTACTGTTGCATATCTTGAGCTCGTTCTTAGACATAACTGATACAAGCCGTTGCAACTCGTAATGATGGGAAAAGTTACTGAGAAAAGGAAGAAGGAAATTTTGGCTACAAAACGTTCGAGAATGGATGAGCATTAGAAGTACTGCCGAACCTTTGCGCCATGCTAAGTAGGGACCGCATTAAGAATGATTAACTGACTGCCAATCCATAATTGTTGGAGGGGCATCAAATGAGAAGAAGAATTATATAGGATCAAGCACTCGTCCGAGCTCTATTATTTCATTCAGGTGAAGAAAATGCGTAGCTGTGGACAACAAAACACAATACACAATGAAGATAGTACTATTGCCTGATATGAAATCTATTAGGAATTGTTAACGTCCAATATTATCAAGAATTATACCTGCGTAAGAATTAGAGACTTCTTAAACAAAGTACAAAACTCATCTCAATTGTGTCAATTCAAAAAGTGAGACCATCTTACCTGTAATCTACACGGGAAGAAGCAAGACGACCCAGCCAGCCGCCGGTGCAGAACCATGGCCTCCTGCCTGGTGTTGTCATGGAGGTGCATGGAGAACGCTCGCCCACTGCCGCAGAGGCATCTCTGAGTAGAGCTGGAGACTTCGCTCGCGATGTACAGGGCTTCTCCGTTCGGGACGCGAACGATGTAGCGATTCTCGGAGTCTATTTTCGATATCACTGCAGATTGTAATATTAGGTTCATAACAGTTCTAGAGTTTAGTTTCTTTTTCTAGAGTTTAGTAGAAACTCAAGGGTAACTAGAGAGTGAATTTGTTTGTCAATGAAATTAATACCTCGTAGAATTAAGCATATAAATGAAATTTTCGAAAATTGCTTAGATTAAGTTATAACAAGTGTTGCGTAATTACTAAAATACCACTATTTTTTTATCTGTGATAATACCACAATAGTTATTTTGTTAGCTTTACATAGACATATAATTATTTATTTCCTTTCGCGTTCTCGCGACACCATGCACTCAATGACATAGTTCGGACAGCCTTAGTGTCGGCGGGAGTTCCATGCGTACTTGAGCCCCCGGGCCTATGCAGATCGGACGGCAAGAGACCGGATGGGTTGACTCTGGTGCCCTGGAAGAACGGGAAGTGCTTAATTTGGGACGCCACTTGCGTCAGCACTGTCGCCGCCAGCCACCTAGGTCGCACTATCCACTCACCATCGGCCGCGGCAGAGGATGCCGCTGATAAGAAGAAGCGAAAGTATGGTATGTTGGTGTCGCAGTACGAATTTGTACCTGTTGCCGTGGAGACCTTGGGTTGTTGGGGCGCAGAGGCAAAAGGGTTCCTCTCAGAATTGGGGCGCAGGCTCAGGGAGAATACGGGTGACTCCCGCTCTGGGGCGTTCCTGGAGCAAAGGTTGGCCATTGCCATTCAGCGTGGGAACGCGGCGAGCATCATGGGCACTTTTACGCCGGGAGCAGTTAGAGGTGGGTTATTCGGAGATTAGTTTTTTAATTTACAATATTGACTTTATTGAATAATTAAAATATAAATGGCCGCAATTTCGTTGGCGATGGTATTAGCATATATGTATTGTATGTATCTTATTTTTCTACTTATAGATTTATCAAATTCGGTATAGGGTTTAATGTTCTATATTTTATAAACATTGAAACGGCACATGACTATAGTTCTTATGTAAAGAAATTTCCTTTCGATACATAGGTACTTGTTGATACATACATAGGTACTTGTACCTTTCACATCACATTAGCAAACTTATTAAATTCTGTACGATGGGGCATACTATTTGTAAAATATCACTCGAGTATACTTCAGCTTTTGACCAACGGGTTTATAAAATGCCTTTATCTTCAGTCAACACTAATTACATTAGCTAACATTTCGAAGTTTTCAAAAAGGTAATTTCTGCAATTCTGTCATTAAGGTATACTTAGGATTTAAGACATTAAAGAATCACATAATAAGTTTATGAAATTTTACGTAATTGACTGAAAACGGTAATGTAATGTAATGGAAAAACAAAAGCCCTACCCAACAATTCAATGCAAAAGGTCCAATCAATCACCAATAGTTTAAAACAATACGTTAACACTAGTGCCATTCTATTCTCAAAATTAATATCTAGTATTTTTTTAAAATCCATTTAATTTTATACCTAGCAGCGCCCGCGCTGTCAGCCGCTTAGTTCCCTTTATTTTCTTAGAATAAAAATTAGTTTTATTAAAAAAACTTTTCTAGACTATTATCTATCAATGTATAAAATTTTATCCAGATCCCTTCACTAGTTTGTGCGTGAACGAGCAACAAACATGCATACGAGTTGTACAAAATTTGACGTTTATAATATTAGTACCTACCTAGATAACTCTAGATCTATAAAGATAATAATTGAGACGAGCAATACTTGCGCCTGGTGGTAAGTAAAAGGTTTGTCGATAAATATAATTGTTAAATAAAAGGAAGTTGTATTTAAAAACGTTCAGAAACAATTTTCAACAATACGTAGTTGTTACTCTTACTCTAGATTTGTTCGGTACTTATTTTCGGCTCCAAAACATCTTCATAATACCGTTGTACTCGTACCTACCAATGTTTGATCTTCAAGTGGTTACTTTCAAAGGAACAAACGACTAACAATGAGCGTTGATTAATTTGCGACTGCCAAGGAGATTCATCTTTTGTATTTCCTCATCGTTTATCGGTAACGTCGAAATTGAAAATAGGAACTTGTGATGAATACAAGTAAGTACTTATTCTTTGTCTTTGAGGATTAGGAGGACGCAAGATAAGACATTTGGCTTGCTAACAAACTTTTTCACATTTTTTTGCAAGATTAGGTGATTAGAGGATGATTGCCCCCTTAGATTGGTCTATCTTATTGGAAAAAGCTTCAAAATAGTTGTCTGACCAACATATTTACAAATGCATGAGAATTTAAGTGAAGTTAAAATATTATTTTGGAGTTGTTAAGCAAAACGGCCGACGGAAAGTGTCTGAGAGTATTGGGACCTTGTTTTTAAGGATATTGTCTACAACATACGTGAAAATCACTTATTAGAAAATACGTGAAGTATAATGTTTGTATGTACCTTCATTACCCCATATCTCAAAATTGGCCGTCTAAGCAAGTTAGCGAGTAAGCATGTGTTCTTAGTACTTACTAACTCTACTCAATCGTCCACATTTCATTCATCAGAAAATAGGTGACGTCTGGCAGCTCTGGGCTCTGGGATCTTGGACTAAAACATCTAAACAAAACGCACACATCTACGAAAACGCGGTTGACCATTTTTGACAATAAAGCTCATTTGGCACTCATATGGGCACGAAAGGGGTATGTTAGAACTAGGGTCGTCCCCTAAGAATAGTTGGTCTGAGTTCTTTGTTAATATTCAATTACACTACTTAAAGGGTATATTTGTACCTATATATAAGTAAATATATATCCCACCAAAAACATTCTGTAAAAAACTAGCCAAGTCTCGATGGAGCTGTATATTTATCTCTAAAAAGTAATGAAATCTAGACATAGTCGTGCCAAGTGTAAGGTTCCTTACTGCGATTTCTTTATTATTATAGTCAATGTTGTGTGACGTGGCCGTTGAACATTCTTTATACGTTAGTGATTCAGCCTTGAATGCTGACTTCTGCTCTCTTCTTTTTGGAGCGTCAAATCGACCACCTATGTAACATAAAATAGACGTACAGCCGGGCTTCTATCAATTGTTAGAAGTCCGTCTGTACTGGAATTTTTTTTTTAATACTGTTTGTTTCAGGCTCACCTAGACATAAGTATTATTGAAATACGCAGCTTTATCAAGCCTACAATTGACTGATGGTTATTGAATCAGCGTTTTCCAGAGTAGCGGTTCTGGCGACAGATTGATGCAATGGTGTCATGGAGCACCTGGTTTTGTACCCTTGTGTACCCTTCAACGGCTAAGTCACACAACGTTAACTATAATAATAAAGAAATCGCAGTAAGGAACCTTACACTTGGCACGACTTTGTCTAGATTTCATTACTTTTTAGAGATAAATATACAGCTCCATCGAGACTTGGCTAGTTTTTTACAGAATGTTTTTGGTGGGATTTCACTTCTTTTTGTAGAAACGTGGGCTTATTGATTTATTTTATTAGATTTTCTTATTTGACATTTTTTCTTTTCTTTTTAGGAGTAGTTTTTTTTGTATTACAAATTTTTCTTTTCCTATTTTCCTGATTGTTCTGATTCTTGTATAGTAGCAACAGTTTTTTGTATTGCCCATTCGCGTCCATAATAGGCAAAGATCTTTAGAAGATTCGAACAAGACTGGAAATAAAAGCCAGTCTAGCCTTATCCTTTCCTTTTATTATTCTTTTTTCCTTTCATTTTATTTATATGCGTATTAAAACCAGAAGAGGAGGCATTCGCCGAGCAGTGGGAAGCAATAGGCTAGATTAAATTAAAAGATGTGTCCCACTACGCTGGATTTTTGCAATGACAGTCGATTTTTTTATGTACCAATGGTAGAAGAGGGCATTACCATATTTCTAATACAGCTGAGACAAGCTGAAGGTTCTTCATCAGATACCTCAGACTCGGACCTTCGATTTTTAACATTAAATGAAGAGGTAAACAAAATTGAATATTTTTTGTAAAGGCGGTATGTGTCGATCTTTAATAGTTTGGTTGGGCTCTTGTGTTTTCAAATAAGGGTCACCAGTCACCAGGTACTCCAGATCTTCGATTATCCTAATTTTTATAGTTTTCCCTTTATGTGGCCATTACCATAACTCTGTGCCAAATTTCAGCGCTCTGAGTTTATGGGAAGTACTAGTTCTATTTTGATGATCATGAGTGAGTGAATGAGTGTCATAAAGGCGCAACTTTGCTTTCGCTTAACTTCGGAACTAAATGATCTACAGACTTGAAATTTAGAATTTTAAGTATGTAATTATAGCTTACAAGATGACGAAAATTTCAGCGTTCTGGTCTTATCCAATAGGTTCTCAAATAGGGGTCTGAAAATGCGGCGAAATGATTCCAGTAAAGGATGGTACGGCAGTGTTTGCTTCGCGGTCGACTTGGCGGGGGCACTGCCGTGCCCCCAGATTGTTACAATGATATTTCACAATTAGACAACTTTATCAACCCAATGTCTTGTAGTGGTAGGAATATTTGCAGAGTCCACAAGGGGAAGTACCAGCCTTTGCCAGCTATTTTACCGTCAAGCAATAATGTGCGAATGTTACTGTTATCTGGTTTGAAGGGCAATGTTTCCAGAGCATAAAGATAAATCATCTTATATTTCTGAGTGACGAGTGCATTGCAATACTAGGTTACGATTGTATATTGCGTATATACGCGGATTGTATAATAAAGCTTTTCATTAATCTGCTAAAATATGAAATTTCCTAATTTGGACATCTGCAGTTTAAATTTCATACCAAATATCCAGACGCGGCTTGTTGTAGGTATATTTTTAAATCTTGTCCAAACAACAAATAATGGAAATATATTTAAATCCCTAATCTCACAACGAAAGAAAAGTGGAGAAAATTACTTTCGTTTACTGTATAATTTGTGAAATTATATTTGAGTTTGAGTTAATTACTGTGAATTCTTCTGATTAGGTACTAAAATGCTCTTCATAATAAACATAAAATACAATATATTTCTAACATCATTTTTTTTTCTAGCATAATTAAAATCTTATAATGGAATTCCCCTGACGTACATGACGATAAATATTAGCTGGTTATCTTGCGTACGATGATATGAATCTATTAAAACAGTTTTGTGATTGGAAATGAAAGCATGTAGATTGTAGAGTAGAATATTTTTATACAGATAAATGTGTCATCATTATTTCTGTTGTTATTTTCCTTTCTTCTTTGGTATTATTATGATATTATTATGATAACATAATTATCGCAAAAGATTAAAACAAAAATCATCACGGTAAAGTCCCTCGGTTTATGTTTACGGTTGGTGATTCTCGTTGATCATTATAAAATAAAGTGGCCAAGTGCGAGTTGGACTCGCCCATGAAGGGTTCCGTTGTAGCAAGTAACATAATATACATAGTTTGAGACGTACTTCTTAGCATTCCATGGATTCACCGTGCGTGTGCCGGGTCCATCGTGTGGCAGAGAGAGAAATCTCGAATAGACCCCAAGACTTGTGACTCGGGCGTAGGTTTAAAAGGGGCCCCTTATATTGACTTACGTCAACACTCACCTTCACTACTCGTATTTCTCTCTCTGCCCAGCCAAATCCGATATGATCCTACTAGTGCAGCTTTAGATACTCGTTCTAGTATAGAACTTACTGCACTTCTGGACAATCCAAGGTCTTTAAGCAGGTTATAGAGAGATTTTGCTGGTATACCTCTCGCTCCTACTTCTACAGCGTATAAATTAACTACATAGCCATTTTTTGTTAATTCGTTTTGAAGGTCGTAATACTTATTTTGTTTCATCGCGTGGTCTTTAGGTATATTAGTTTCCCACGGTACGGTAAGTTGTACCAGGACTATGCGTTTCGTAGCCCTAGAAAAAAGGAAAATGTCCGGTCTGGATGACGAAACACCCACATCCTCTGGGATTTTATAGTGCTTTTCATACGTGTCCATTAAAATAGTCCAATCAGGTGCTGAATCCAGGATTGAGTAAGGCTTGCTCTTGGAGTTTGAAGTTGAACCCTCTTTCACATGAACATAGTTCTTGTAGTTCGTTGTAACTTTGATCGAAGTTTCAATAATAGTGTACCTATTTATGACGTACTAAAAAAAACTACTCATCGGATCGAGTTCAAACCAATTTTCGTTGGTAGTTTACATGGTAATGTACATCATATATGTTTTTTAGATTTTTCATTCTCTTACTTTAGAAGTTAGAGGGGGGGGGGGACACATTTTACCACTTTGGAAGTTTCTCTCGCGCAAATTATTCAGTGTAGACGAAAATGATTTTAGAAACCTCAACATCATTTTTGAAGACTTATCGATAGACACCCCACACGTGTAGGTTTGATGAAAAAAAAGTTTTTGAGCAGTTCTCGGTATGGGGGGCAACCCTAATTTTTCTTTTTTTTTAATTTTTCTGTTCAAATCTTAATGCGGTTCACAGAATACATCTATTTACTAAGTTTCAACAGTGTAGTTCTCATAGTTTTGGCAAAAAGTGGCTGTGACATACGGACAGACAGACAGACAGACAGACATGACGAATCTATAAGGGTTCCGTTTTTACGTTTTACGGAACCCTAAAAAACTGTAATGTTTATGCCTATTTTTTTTTCTGTGCAATAAAATTTATTTTCGTTTATTTTACGTAGTGGATTACAAAAAACCCAGAGTTGATAAACATAATTATTGTTGAGAGTGCTATCAACTATGATAAAATGAACATAACAAAAGAAATATTTAGATAAATATGTGAAAGTTTCTAAAAACTTAAGTTTAGCTACAGTTAAGTACGTTATATGCTATAGCTGTTGCTTATGATGTGTGGCACAACACTACGGCAGATACTTCTAATCCCGCATTATACAACGCCAGTAACGCGAGACTCAACTTAACTACGAATTTCAAATTTATGTTGGAACACCTCTAGTCTACAGAACTTAAATTAAATTGAGAAATAGGACCAAGGAACTGAAAATAATCATTGAAAGCTTATATTGCGAGTGAAACTGATGACTTATACTTAGTGAGAGTTAGCAAACGTTGAATATAATTTCCTAAAACTTACTAGAGATAAGGATTTTCATCCTTTCTTTTCCACGAATATTATCTTCTTAAAGGATTAATTGTACATTCGTGACGTCATCGCTTATCTTGCCCTGAAAGGAACTAACTGTCAACCCCGAGCCAAGGCGGCACCCTCAGAAGCTGTGCTCAGAAGGGTTCTTGTGCTAATCATCGTACGAGATATGTATGTCAATAAAATTGCCAATACCGTCAGTTTACGATCTAAAGATACGAACGAACTAATAAAGAAGTTATGGCTGGTCTAGTCGGGAGAACGGCGACTGCCGATCCGGAGCCCCGGGTTCAAATCCCACGCGCATCACTGTGCTTTCGAAGTCATGCCGCTAACTTAAAACGGTGAAGGAAACCATTGTGAAGAAACCGACATGTACCTAGATTTTTTCGAGGTCGTAATATGTCATATGTCATTTTGGCTGGCCTCGTGGCTTAGTTGGTAGTAGCTCTGCCTGCGAAGCGGAGGGTCGTGGTTTCGATTCCCACCCAGGGCAAATATTTGTGTGATGAATTCAAATGTTTGCACTGTGTCTGGGTGTTTCTATGTATAATAATTATGTATTTAAAACTATATAAGTATTATATCAGCTATCTGGCCGCCATCATACAAGCTTTGCTTAGTTTGGGGTCAGATGGTGTTGTGTGTGAATTGTCCACCAATATTTATTCACCAACCCACATTGGGCCGGCTTGGTGGATTATGGCCTTGACTCTCTCTTTGCGAGAGAAGGCCCCGAGTCCCAGCAGTGGAAACATTAAGAGGGCTGGAAAGGGTTAATTTAATCTCAGAAAGTACAAATGCATATGTCTCACATTTTGCATGGAGGTGCTTTTTAGCATGTAGGCTCGTTAAGACAGGGTTTTTCGAAATTCAATTTCTAAAAGGGTGAACGAAGGGATAAACGGTTGTATAAAAATTATAATAATAAAAGAATAAAAAGGTCTTAGTGAAATTAGATTTTTAGAAATATTAGACGACAATATCCGAGCGAAGCCGGAACGGCCCTTCTATCGCCTAACTAAATTGGCTTTGGCGTTGCTATTCCTGTCATTTCAAGCGAAAAGAAAAGAGAGAGCAACATCAAAGCTAAGACAGCAGGCCTACTACGAAGTCCGATAAACGATATATCGGCCGAACTTATGGACTTTTCCTACCTCGAAAGACAATCTGTCGGTTGATAGAATCGGCCGTTTCGTTCGATTCGACCCTCATCCGACCTAAGTCTATAACTTCCGACCGAGATGTATCGATCCGACTGTTTTTCGCGGTAGGCTACAATCCGATTCAACTGTCGGCCGGATCCGATCATTCGGAGTTTGTTTTCGTAGTAGACCTGCTGTTTTAGTTAGTCCATTGCATAGAATGGCCATAGACTCTCGTGTCGCTAGTAAAAAAACGGGTCTAACGTTGGGACGTTTAGGATTGAATTGATTATGCGTTGAGGATTAAAAAGTACATACAGTCATTTAGCTCGACGGTCTGCTGGATGAGGAGACTTGAGACCCCAATGAGGAAGTCGAGGCCATGTGTTGGAATGAACTGCCCGCGGGGTGTTGACTGCCAGCCTTGCGTCGGTACAGGGAGCTCAGCGCGATTCACTGCAAAATAGGTATACCTACGTTAGATACAGCCTATAGTTTTAAAAAAATAATTAGATTACAGCATTTTTATGTATCGATGTGAAAGTTGTAGACTTGAAAGTTAAGCTACGAAAAGTATTCGATGGATTAGCATTTAAACAAATAAATATTCGTGGATACTTTTTACAAAGAGAACCAACTTTTATCCGTCGTCATCGTTTGTCCTAGATAGTAAAGTCTAAAAATAAAGTCTAAAAAAATAATTCTACTTACTATAAACTTAGCTGTGTACAAATTTCTAAATACTGTTATGAAGAGTTTGGATGGGAATGTTCCAGCATGTGCCTTGTTTATGGATCTTACTAAGACGTTTGATTTCGTAGATCATGGGTTATTGCTAAAAAAACTAGATGCATAAGGCATTCGAGGAAATATTAATAAACTTATTCAGTCTTACTTAACTAATCGTCAACAATGCACTCAGATTAGTAGTATATGTCCTGATTTGAAGAAAGAGACTATAAATACATCGGAATACAAAAGTGTTAAGTATGGCGTGCCACAGGGTAGTGTGTTGGGACCACTGTTATTCATCATCTACATAAACGATTTACCTAAAGTAACAGAACACCCCATGGTTATGTTTGCTGATGATAGCACTCTACTCATCACAGGAGAGATGATCTTTGATAGAAAGTCAAATGAAGCGGGCGCTTAGGGATATTGTAAAATGGTTGACATTTAATCATTTAAAAATAAATTTGACTAAAACTAACATCATGACATTTAAAAATAGAATTAAGAGAATAGCAAACCATAACGTCAACAATTCTAATCAAAACATTAAAAATATCGAAACCACAAAGTTTTTAGGGTTAAATATTGACTGTTGTTTAAATTGGAAGCATCATATGGAAAGCGTGCGAGCTAAGTTGAACCAGCAGTCATATGCACTTCGTATGCTATCTAAAATAGTAAGTAAAGAAACAGTTCTAACTGCTTACAATGGTAACGTGTCTTCATCACTTAGATATGGCCTCATGTTTTGGGGAAACAGTACAAACAAAGAAACAGTTTTCAAAGCCCAAAAAAAATGCGTAAGAGCATTTTGTAAGCTCAAACAAAGAGTGAGCTGTAAACCCTACTTCCAAAATCTTAAAATACTTACTATGTCCTGTCTTTATATCTACGAGTGTGTAATGTTTGTACGAAACAATTTAAACATGTTTGATAAATTGAAATCCACTCGGAACAATCACAAGATTAATGTATCTTATAGACGAACAGCATTAATGTCTAATAGCGCTTTATGTATGGCACCACTATTGTATAACAACTTGCCAGAGGATATAGTAAAGACGAAGGAGACGACCGTTTTCCGTCGTAAGTTGAAATATTTTTTTACTTGACAAGGCGTATTATTCTGTAAATGAATACATATCTGATAAATTTTAATAAGTTACTGATTATAGTAGATCCAACCGTTTATCCTCTTTTTGACAGCACCAATAGAACGTAACTGCGTCATGTTACGCAAAAGTTCACTTTTAAATGCGAGGTTTTAAAAATATGACAACTGCTTAAATTTGCTCCTTGATCCCGTATAATAATCATCTTTCACAAAATGAGTCCATAAGTGCAGTAGTTTTTTTATAAATTCCATAAAATAACAAACGTTTTTAAAAAATTACGTTCTATGGCTATCAACATAGTGATGTTACGAAGTTACGATTGAGATATCGATATTGTTTATGAACTATTTTTACACGGGTGTTTTCCGTTCTCGGCACATAATATCGGATTTATTTTTATGTAAAACCGTTATATTGATGCGCCTCAGGAAAACATACAGCATTATTTGAAGACGTGTTTATCTCCTGGTGTATATCCAAAAAAGAACAAGGTTATGATGACTGAAACATTTGAATACTTATTAATAAAGTGTTAAATAACATTTTGTAGTTAGGTAAATTAACAAAGTTTATTTATGTCTGATGTAAACTTTGAAGAACATGATGTACCATTTTCGTTAATTTCTAAATTAATTAACCTGATATGCTTAATGTGTTAAAATATTTCCATATTTGGCTTAATAATGTCTCATCAGTCGGTTGGGTATTATTTCATCACCCAAAGGTTACTGCTGCACCTGATCTACGTCTACTAGTTGTGCGTCTATAGCACTGTTTTAATAGACTGGACATATCTAATTTTTCAATAACAGGATGTTAAGCAACTGCTATAAGTAAAATTTATTTAATATGACTCGAAATTTATTCGGGTTTTCTTAGATAGGGACTAGTAATATGTGATAGCACACAAATTATCTTCGTTTTCTATGATTATACTACCACCGCAACAATACTTATGTGTATTCGGTCTGTAACATTTAAAAAAGGTAACAAATTTACCCTTATTCTCGGAAATGTATAGGGTATTATCAATACTCGTGAAGATGTTAATGTGATGACATCTTTCAGCGACGTGTACAGCGGACCAGCACGGCGGGCCACGGCCTTTCCCCGAGTTCTAGTGGTGGAAACGAGCCAGAAGGCTGGGTATGGGTATCTTTCGCCATTTATGGCATATCCTGGGGTTTGTGCTAGACATAACATAGTATTTACTCATGGTATTTCGGTTGCCTGGAAGAGATCGCTATTAGCGATAATGTCGCTAATTGTTCTTGGTTCACTAGTCCTAGGATAAGTCCCTGTTGTTTAAGTATTATATTGTGGATAATAAAGAGTTTCTATCTTTTTAAAGTCTTTTATAATATTAGTTGGCTAGTAGAGAGCCACCACTTTAAACGTCATTGTTGTATAGTTCAAATGTATAGTATGTATTTGTATAGTTTGAAATGGATATTTTGAATCCGTTAATTATTTATCTTCTAGTTTGCTTTCTATTCTCTCTCGCTTCGTCTAATGCTGGCTTTCATTAGACTCAGTATCTGTTTTTTCTTACAAGTACAGAGTTTTTGTCGTCTAACATAACCACAAATAAAACAATTGTTCATTTTAATACAATTCATTAATTTATAATGTTTTGGCAGAATAACTGAATTTAAGCTTCTTCTAACTCAAAACGTATGAACATAAGAAAAAAAATTTAAACGAAAGTTGTAGGAAATAAACTAGTCTTTAGAAAAGGTCTGATGCGTTTTATTGATTAATCTAATATTTCAAGAGTTATCGGCTGCAATAAAAAAACTGGTTAATTAAATGGGCCATAAATCGTAAACGGTATATGTCACAGAAAAGTTTTCCGGCCACAAAAGATGCAAAATATTATTTTCTACAATAACGACCTCAACAATTTTTGCCCTAAAGTTTATAGTTTCCGAGATATTAGCCAAGCTCGCAGCAATGTTTTACTTTTAAAAATTCGGCAACCGGACTTTGGGCCTGATTTTTCGCAGGCAACCCGACAAAATGTCATGTTCTTATTTGCCAAAATAATCTTTAATTTTATTTAATTTCAATTTAATAACCAGACCGTTGCAAAATGCTAGTATCGATGTACCTGTTTATACTTGGTCACAACACTATAACAGACAAATTAGATCTGCCAAAAAGAAAATAAATGGTTGGATTCACTATAGAGTGACATATTTTTCTTCTTATTTTGTGATTTTATTAATGTTTTGTTTAAAGTTCTGACATAGATTTCAACTAAAATTTTTTTTATCTATTTTGACATATATTTATTGTTCCATTATTAATTTTGGACATTTATTTGTTAAGTATGTTTAATATCATTGAATTCAAATTAAAAACACGAATTTAATATCATATTTTTGAACAATACTTTACCTCGACCATTAAGAAAAAAAGACGAACATGGTTGACCGTGAATGGCTAGCTGTAACAACATTCACATACTTATCTGATTGTCTGATGTAGTTTGTTTTAAATCAAAACTACCTACATTTACCAATAATTATTGTACTTTGTTTTTGAATTGAATAAAAATATGATAGCTACCTGAAATTATTGATGATTTGAGTATAATGTGAACGTGAATGTGTTATTATTTCCATACAATAGAAATGCTGTTTACTAACGTATTTTATAACTTTGCATGCCGAAAGGCAGTATTTGGTGTACTTTAAAACCACTAACCATCTTTTATAAACCCATTTACGCAATAAATATATTTCATTTCATTTCATTTCATATATTATACTTTTAGTTGCTAAGAGATCGTAGCCGAAAATTAAATGAAGAGTTATTTTTCAGAGAACCAAACTAAACCATGCAATCATCATCATAAAGTCGTAATGGTTGTTTTTGAAAAAAAATCTATGAAGCGAAATTATTTTTATTGTGTTTTAGTAGTGTTAAAGTGATCTATGCCTATGAATGGCGCTAAAAATGTCTCTCCATTAATAATTTCTGGAGGATCTTCAGAAAGATCAAGATCGTCTTCAGTTTTATACAATATTCCCAATGACGTATCGTCAAATTAGAAACTTAGAACACTTTACACAATAGTAATAATATTGTAATACTCACATGTGGATTGTGGCTGTACACTTATTACTAAATCAGGACGTCTTCTTGTATTAGAGACATCGCCGTCCTCTGGAAACATAAGTAAAAATAAATAAATAAATAGTTTTAAATAATTACAATGACTCTCGGGTCCCACACTAATATAAAGGTGAACGGGTTTCTCTTATCGTTGGTGTGGAGTTTGTAAGTGAACGGGCCTTCTACCGCCTAACCAAAGGCCGTCACAGACGTTGCTATAATATATATTTTCATATTTCATAGCTGGACATATTTCCGTATATTTTCTATACAAATGCTCGAGTGTCCACACATGCAGCTATAATATATACATATTTTCATGACGTCACCCAACTATACCGTAATATATATTAAGGCATATTAATATAAATTATGGTATAGCAAGACATTTTTCACATCACGAGTTGTTTTACAAGCTTTAATTTATTAGTTTCACCTATCCCGATTCCCGATATTAATCAAGGTCTGATGATGGATTTGGAAGGTGGTTGAAGGAACACTGTAATAAAACGACAAACTCCCGTCAAATCTAGGTTTGTTTTATTTGTATTAATGAGTACTTTGGTGCTAGATGGAAACCAGGGTCTGATAATGAAGCTGGAAGTTGCCCATAGGAGCTCAGTAATTAAACGACATAGCACCATTGAGTTTGGGCTCCTTTTATTTGTATTGATGAGTACTTTGGTTCTAGATGGTAACCAGGGTCTGATAATGAAGCTGGAAGACGGCCATAGAAACTTAGTGATTAAGTGACATAATGCCATTATTTTATACCTTTTGACTAATATTTTGGTGCTAAATGGTGACCAGAGTCTGACTACGAAGCTAGAAGATAGTCATAATCCTATTGGGTTTGGGTTCGTTGCATTTGTCTTGATGAGCACTTTGGTGTTAGATGGCAACCAGGGTCTGATGAAGTAGCTGGAAGATGGTCATAGGAACTCAGTAATTAAACGACATAACACTATCGAGTACGGGCTTGTTTTATTCGTATTGATGGATGTAATTCGCCTGGATCGTAACCAAGGTTTGATGATGAAGCTGGAAGATGGCAATAACAACTCCGTAATTAAGAAACATTCCACCATTTATAATTGGGGCTAGTTTTATTCAGATGTTGTGATAAACATCACATAACAAATTGTTATGATGTTCCAGCTCCAACTTGAACCCGGGTTATAATCGAAAGGCTAATTAATTACATTAATATAATAATAACAACACAGTGAAATTATAAAATTCTACATTTTGGTGGCGGCTATCTTGGATTTGAATATTATCTTAGTGTTTATCCAGTGGATTTCCATATTGAGGAGGGCTGTGAAAAAATATGTTAACCACCATTATGCGGTGGCGGCCATATTGAACACTTTTATATCAAACATAGCTTTGAACTCTTCCGACTTATTTACCCTTCAAACACAAAAAAAAAACAGTTCGTCGGTTTGGGAGCTACAATGCTACAAACACACACACACATACAGTTATGTCAAACTTATAACACCCGGTCGCTTTTGCGTCGGGGGTTAAAAAGATCAAAATACTCGTGACTTGAGTGAGCTACGACAATGTTGAAACATGCTGTGCACTCAAAATATGTCTTGCTATGTTAATTTGCCATAATATGAATATATTACGGTATATTTTGTTGACGTCACGAAAATATGAAAATATGTATTATAGCCACGTCTGACGGCCTTAAAATGCCTTTCGATTTGCTATCTCTATCATTTCAAGCGGAAGGAAAACAAAGAGCAATAGCTAAGTCAGTTCTGGTTAGGTGGTAGACCGGTAGACCCTCGGGAGGGAACAGATGTCGCTGAATGGATTCGGATGAAATTAAATAAATAGTAAGTACCTTACTTGGATTAGCGATTACGTTATTTTGTAGCCCGTTATAGACAATACTTCCCGCGGGATACTTAATGAAATTATTTATTTGGATGACTCGTAATGCGAAAATTAATTGACCTGGGAAACTGCTAAGCCGCGGGTTATACCGCGGGGCATAGCTAGTATAAAATTATCATGCCCGTGCGCAACTCAAAGTTGTCAAAGAGTGTCATAATCCACTACGCTAGCGGCGCACGGATGTTTAAAGTTTTTCGGAATATTTTGGTTGACGCTTGTTTACCATAAAAAAAATATTATATTTAAAAATATTAGTATCTATTTTCGATGAGTAAATATGCAATAATAAAGTTATTTTGAATTTTCTTGCTAAAACAATAACAACTGGCATCACGTCACTAACCGCAAAACATTGGTCGCGGTCCATGACTGTATGTCAGTTTTATGTGTTTTCTTCTTGTTACTTGAATATCTATCTACTAACAAAATGAAACTTTGGCCCCACTTTTGGCAAAATTCGGAACTATCTTTGACTGACATTTGTATTTGTAGTCTGTAAACGTTTCATTGACGAAAAAGAAATCGCACATTTGCTAGCGTTATCGTAACGTTGATGAAAGCGCTAGGATTCGTATCTAGTCGGTAGTTGTCGCATACCTATCTAACTGTAGATAGGTATGCGACAATGTGGAGTCCATACTTGTTAGTGTCAAGTACCTACCTACGTCATGTCTGAGGTTGTTTTAAGCCATCGCGGTTGTTCACTATAAATAAATAAATATTGGTGGGCATTTCCCACACAACAACATCTAACCCCAAACAAAGCTGGTACCATGGGCACCAGACAGCTGATTTAACACTTACATATTTGTAAATACATACTTATCGTACACAAAGAAATAACTCAGACACTGAACAAATATTTGGATACATCACACAAATATTTGCATTGGGTGGGAATAGAGCCCTCGGCTTCGCAGGTAGACTAACTACCAATTAAGCCACGAGGCCATTCCTGACATATTTTTTTTTGTTTTATGGTTCCGTTGTTTATGGTTCTCAGCGAGTTCCCGATATTTCGATGAGGTTTCATGCACTCACGGGTAAACCATTTAACCTCGATAAATTCCGTAAATTAAAAATACTTGTACGTCATATCTGGCTTTAATTGTTATGAAATAGTAGTGTAATTATACTTACATGCATTAATGTCATCATTACCTGTTGTTGCGGCCGGGTTATCTATTCCAGTTACTTCACTTTTGTTGATCACTTCCATGCTAATATCTACCATTATTTTCTATCCGGCTTCAGAACACTTTTCACCGGCTTTTTCACTTTTTGTTGTAATTAAAATGCTATTTGTTGTGTTGTGTGACGTGGACTGTAATCGAATGATGTGAAACGAGCACTTATCTTGTTATCGACGAGTGATAAATCAGTATTATCTGTATCGCCAACGCTATCGACATTTTCCTATTATTCGGTGTCAAAATGGCTGAGAACATTAGTTATTAATTAAGAAATTGTAGCTCTAAACAGAGATACCGTTTCATGGTTGATATTCTAAAGATTATAACAAAGAGGTTGGACTCCGGTTTCGTAATAAATAGATACACAATTATAATCTTGAAACACGTTGCCTGAGTGGATGTTATATGATAAGTATAATATGCGAGGCTTCTATTTTTAGAGTGAATCGGTTTCATCTAGGTAGACCTAGACGAAACCGACCTAACTAGACCTCACCGTCGCTTAACATCAGGCGAAGTATGTTCTACGTTCTACGTTTGTGCGTAAATATAGTCAGTAAATTAAGTTAGTACGACCCTATGTCTTCTGTGCTGGTCTTTAGTTTGTTAGGTAGATTCTATCTGTGTTCAATTCCAGGTCAGTTATAAAAAACGTAGGTAAGTTTAATGAAGTATATTTCGATAGGTCATCAATAGTTGTGTTTTACCACAATGTGCACCGTGCTAGACAGAGTTACAGCTGAAATAGCTGTTTTCTACACGATTCACCGTTAATCCTCTGTTAACACGATTTATCATACCTAATTGATTTAACACGTACCTACCTACCTACTCAACACACGCACGTACTTACGCGACATATGTATATCTACATTTACATACAAATATACATCTACCTAATCTGTTATTACATGTTTGGACTAACGATAAAAATATCATGTTTATTTGGAAGAAATTTTGCGATATGCATGGATAATAATATAATAATTAATTGAATATATTATCGGCAATATCTGGATTTTGGGAAAAATAAAACAATCCTTATTGAAAACCATTTATATTCGCGTGTTATTAATCGAATAAAGTGATAACATTCAAGATGTTAAAATGAACGGTAACATACACCGCCTATTAGTTAAGTTACACTCAATAAAATTCTATCTAATTTATCTAAATTTCGTAACATTTGTTGTAAATGTTAAGGTCTAAATGAGGGAGTAAATGATTTCCTCGACTGGTATAAGATCGGTTTTCGAAGCCAATTTAGTTCAGAATCGGAAGACGTTTTAGTGCGCACGCCGCGCACCGGCGCGCGGCGCCGCATGGCGCGGGGCTGCGCTACAGGCCCCGCTTGTAAACAAAATTTTATTGTCCAAGTATAGTCTAAATTAGCCGCACTATGCGATATTACTTCAATCTCCCGATTTTGTGATTTGTCCTGGGGCAATCTGTCAAAGCTATGCATCTCTTTCTTCCCACCATCAATGATATTAGATAAGAAAAGAATAGAAAATATAATTCAAATTCGAGTACGACGAACTCTTTGAGATGTACCCAATAATATTTCCCCTTTGTCTTTCCCTACAATATCAATTACTTTGAAAACTACACGTTATAGTTTTTTAAAATAGTAATACTTACATCGAGATACTTAAATATATACGAATATATTATAATATATAGGTAAATACTTAACAACGATAAAGTTACCATCTGAATACATTCATAAACAGTCCGATTTAGGTACTTGAACATTTTGTTCTGTCCCAACTCCGAATACATACACATAGTTGATTATACGAGTCGACTTTTCGAAAAATGCAATCGCAAAAACATATAATATGATAGCAAATATACATACAACGTTCAATATAATAATATTTAAATTACATTTAACAATGAAAGCGAAGAATTCGCACAAATATAACATGCTAGCTGAATATACCTATTGAGATCAACTTTGCCAGATCTTAACGACACTCTTAACTCCTACGGGCCTATGGCTGGTTAGACTCGTAGGAATACAACACCAAAGTATGTATTTAACTAGGTTTTAATACTAATGGTGAAATTATATTTCGCTAAGGACTAGGGTGACGAATTGAAAAAGAATTTCTTCATGCTTGTCGGATCGAAGTGAGTGAACGAAGCCAGTTTCATTGGGGGTGCCAGCTTCGGGGAGCGGTACCGAGGCTATATTCAATGTCGGTGTTGGCGAGGGATCTATCGCTGGAGAGCTCGTTGCCAGCCGACGTTGAGTTTCAGCGTGGCCGGGAGACACGGGCTGGCCTCGCACTCCCCGTCGAGCTCGTCAGCCAGGCTGTCATGTAGCTCCCTGAGAGCCATGAGGGCGGCACGGGCTGCGCGCTGGCAACTCATGTCTCCTTCGCAAGTTGTGTCGGCTTCCGAGAGGAATACGAGATCGCATGTCGTCGGAGGTGCTTCACCCTGCACAAACAAACCACTATTAAGATAATTTATATTTTGATTTGAATTCATAGTCCAAACTAATGCCAATTTTTTTTTTTTTATTGTTGATACATTTTACATTAGTATTATAAGTAGTAGGTAGATACATTTTAGTAAGGCGGTACTTACGCAAAGGTAGCAAATTTGATGCAGGCTGCAGAGAGGCAGGAAGAGTTGTCCACGGTCGCCCGCAAGAAGGTCGACTCCGCGGCATCTTTGGACAATCTTTGCTAAAACCGGGCATGCGCCAGCCGCTGCCGCTGTAAATAATATATCCATATAAGACGTATGTTGTGAATTGCACCGTGCTTATTATCTAAATTGTTGTTTCATAACCTTTTTAGAAATTTTACTCAATTTTTAAATTTTTTATCTGTATGATAACTCCACTACAATTAGTAAATTAATGTTGTAGATTCCATGTAAATGAAGAAAAGTACCTGTTTATTTATTTATATAAAGACTACTAGATGTACCTGTAGATACGACTGGGATCCTATGTCTCCCACTTCCTCCCATATATCCCTCCGAAAACTGCTCTTCCACTTTACCGTTCAGATAATGGCCCGCTCCTTGTTCATCTTCAAAATCTTCGCTTTTATCCATTTTATTAGACAGTGGGATTTCATTATTTAATAGTTCTTTCTTTACTGCTGCTCTCTTAGCACTGATTCCATCTTTAATAACAGGTGCTATATTTTCAAAGTACTCTGCCTTTTGTGTCTGTAAGCTTTGCTTAAATTCTTTTAAAGCTTTTCGCATTTTCTCCAAACTATATGCTGCTGCAAGCCGTGAAAGTAGCTTTTCTTTCATTTCCTGCTCTTCTTTGGAATCTAATTCTTCACCGACATTAGAAAAATGTAAAGCTTCATCTACAATGAAACCTTCCATATTTTTAAGTTTCTTATCAATACCGTCTAGTTTTGAATTGTCATCTTCTGCCACATCTCTTTTCTCATCTTGAGGAGTCTGAGATTCAGGTTGTGTCATTTGCATGTTTTGTTCGTCGGGTTTTGATTTTACGAAATTTCTTTTGACATAGCTATGTCTACGAAATGAATTTAAGGGATAAATAACTTCTTTGTTAAATGTATCAAAGTACTGTTTTCTCAGTCTATCTTGCTCGTTACCTGATGCTCTACGTTTATCGATTCCAAAATAATCTGACCAATCAATTGATTTTTTTCTAACGATGATTGGCTTTTCACTTAATTTATCACTATGCGTGTGGTCAGATTCACTATGATGATTATGTTTTTCTGTATGTCCTTGGTTGTGAGTGTGATCATCAGACTCGTGTTCTATTTCTTTTCCTGAGAATCCTGGATGATGAATATTATGACCATGTTGCTCGTGACTATTATCTTCTTGAACTATAGTATGATTTTTGTCCAAAGTTTGATTACTATGGTCACTCAAGGGCAACATCGGTGGTTTCACTTCATGATGGGTTGTTTCTGCTTCATGATCGCTGCTTCGCTTAACTGGGTTCTTTATTATTTCGATTTCTGAATCTCCAAATATTCTCGAAAGATCTTTGATGATTCTTGGATCAGTACCAGAACTACTTCTGTAAGCTTTTATGGTTTCTCGTTTATTCTGGTTTTGAGATCTTTTGTTTGGTCCGAAATCGTAGGGTCCGCTACTACGTTTTGCAACAGGGAATCGTTTTTCTAAATTGTCATAAGCGTATTGATCATCATCAGCGAGATCAGAAAGATTATCATCATCCAGAGGTTGGAATGCAATTGCGTATTCTTCCCTCAAGTCATCTTTGTCATCATCGTTGAGTTCATAGGCGTTATAGTTGGGATCTGTGGGTCCCTCGTCATGTTTTCTCTCCTCGTAGTCAGTCACGATTGGGCGATCTGCATCTGAATCTGAACTTCTCTTCCTTTTAAATGCAATAGGACCCCAATTATCAGGATAACGTTTCTTAACCACTTTTTCTTTGTAAAGTTTAACAACCCCTTGAGGAGCAGATTCAATGTTGTTGGCATGCTCTTTATTATATTTATATTTTGACCATAACTGTCCTAGTAGCAGTGCATATTCAGCGTCTTTTTCTGACACAGTAGATTCTTTCTTATCTTCTGATTCAGCCTTGTCCATAAACAATTCGCGCAATGCATCGTTGTTAGAGTGATGAGCTCTCTCTCGGAAAGGTGACTCTTGTTTGTTTGGGGTTGGTCCATTAAAATGGGAGTTTTTCTTTTTAATCAGTTTATATTCGTATGCTTCCGGTGGTCTTTCATTTTCATCTAGAAACTTCACGACGTATTTCGGCTCGTCTTCAACATCCTCCACGTCCACAGGGTAATCGGGTTCTGAAATAAAGAAAAAAAGATTTGTTATCATAACATTGTGTTTATTAATATGGTATATTATAATCGCGACCTAAGGCTGCTTTTCCACAAGAGACGCATTTTTTTCGCGGCGGTGCATTTTCAAACACTTGGCAAGCTAAATAGCTTAGCATTCGTGAGAATTGTTCCTAAACATAGCCTCCTCATTGTCGCAGTTTATTTGCATTAGACATCTCTGGTGGAACCCAAATAACAGTACTATTTAATAACTGTAGATTTCTCGCCCATATTGATTAAGTTAAGATATTATTGTGTGTAATTTGAGGGTTGAGGTGTTGTTTATACATTTATTTATTTTCCGTCATAATACGCAGATCAATCTACTTTTAATTTATCTTCAACTAGAATTTGCCTGGATCTTCGTCCGCGCACAATTTGAAAATAACTATTCCTTGGGAGCTCTGAATTATTTTTCTCGATAAAAATTAGTCTACATTCTATTCCAGACTATTTCATTATATATTTAGTTAATGAGCAATCATAATTTAATGGAACGACAAATATTAAAACATTCTTCACTTTTATAATTTTACTAGTACGGCCACTGGGTGCTACCAGCGTTGTTCCCGTTTCCGTTATTTTCCTGAGCTAAAAAGTAGCCTAACTGTGTTGCTAGTTACGTTCCGACGTGATTGAGCCAGAAACATCAAAACTGTCTCATTTGTAATATTAGTGGGATTAACAGCTTTCACATTTAAAACATAGCCGCGAGCCGCATAGGAGCCGCGCGCGCGCACCGACACGGCCACACGGCTAAGTTCGCGTCCACCGCACAGACCCTCGCCCAAAGACAATATACCCAGGCTACATAATCTTTGCCCTCCCCCTACTCAACGACTTACTCGCCTATTCGCCGGACATTGATAATATATTTTTTTAGTAAGCAACGAGAATATATAACTGTAGTAATTAGATTTTTAAGTGTGTAGCTGTAGGGCAACAAGTTATGTGTTGAGTTGGCTTGTAGTGTGTTGTAAGATTTTGATTTGTGTTTGTGAATTATATAATGCTAAGTACCTATATAAATGTACTTAATGTAATACTGGTTGCTGTGCGCGTTGGCTTAAGCTGTTAACATAGTTAACAATAGGGTACCGGACTGGGTAAAAAATACACTGTTCTAATTAGTCCGTCAGCTAGATCATGAAAAAATATGGGAAACGTATTTTTTGTTTTTTCAAAATATTAAAAATCGACAAAGATATAGAACATCAAACTTCGAGAGTGGGGGGTCGCGACGTCACTCGTGAGTAAAAATCGTAGGCACGTGTGACGTCACGCGAAACTTCTAAGCGCTGTATCTTCGTATTTTTTTGTTTGTGAAACAAAAGAAAACATACGTGTACAATATTTTTTAGCAATCTAACTGACGGACTAATCAATTTTTTTGAGGGTTGTACCCTATTGTTTAAATAAATAAGTAAGTAGGGTTGTGTAACCTGGGTATCCTTGAGGCGGAACGAATTCATAGAGAGCATCGTAGTCGGGTTGCGGCAGTAGGGGCGGATGCACGCGCCCGCGCTGCCGCCGCTGCAGCGCCTCTAGGGCTCCGCGCAGCGAGGAGCCGCCGCGCTCGGCCTGCGCCCCCGCGGCCAGCAACGCCGCCACCAGGACCCACGGCACACCCATCTTCACAGCCAGCTGTGTGGGGAAATAACGAGAACCTTACCTGATGTTTATTAGCTATTTGTTCACAAAAGAAAATATCAGGTGAAAATTCTTTTTTTTTTTTTGTATGCGTAAATGTATTTAGGAATTGTTCGTAGTGTAGGGATACGCCGGGGTATATCGGACACCACGCATTGTTGGAGGCCCTAACGTCTAAAACCCTCACAGGTTTCTCTAGCCGTGACTTTGTGGCAGAGTCGTGGTACCGCTATCACATTCATCCTTTACCGTTTAGGTCAGTGATGATAATAAACCTGTACATCATACATCTACCGCAAAGATGAAGAGTTGCTCACGTTATATCAAACGCAGGTTCGCTTTTATACGGAGTACTGTTCGCACCTTCGGGATGGATCGGATAAGTGTCAGCTGGAGGCTCTGGCATCGATCGAGAAAAGGTGCCAAAAGGTTCAGGCAACGACACTCTTGTGTGAAAAAGGCTTCAATGTCTTGAACATCGCCGCAAAATTGTTAGCTTATCCTGATCTGCATGATCTAAGACCACCTTTCCCTTTTTTCTATCAGAATACTCGTAAAAAGTGACATCGTTTCATGGTTAATGTTCCAAAGACACGATTAAGAGATTTGACTCTACTTTTATGATAAGAACGTCATGGCTGTGGAAAACGTTGCCCGAGGGTTTTCCCTATGGTTACAATATTTGTGTCTTCAAATCGAGAGTGTATCGGTTTCTGCTAGGTAAACACGCTCCATCGTAGACCGCATCGTCGCTTAAAATCAGGCGAGATGACGGCCAAGTGTAAACATATAAAAGTAAAAAAAAATACAGGCTGGATTCTCACTATTGTTACTCGTACATTCTAGCCACCATTACGTCTTAATCTGTGTAGCCACCAACCAGCCCACCGCGACTGTCAACCTAAATGATTTTCTACATTTTACCTAATTGGGTACATTTTCAACATACGATTAAACTACGTCCACTAGTTAATCATTTCGTTATTACTGTTCTAGCTGTACGTTTGTGATAGTAGAACAAACAGCATAGTAATGATTAATGACCTAGTTCCCGGCCATAATAGCGCCGCCAATCCAATAACTTCAGCTGGCAGCGGTGCGGTATCTACCGGAGATGGTTTAGACGCCATTTTGTCTAATTCGATTAAATTTACTACGAACACCGTTCTGCTGTTAACGCTCTATCGTTTATTAAACCTGTCTAGTCTAACCTTTAAATAGAGAGCTATTTAGTCAATTAATTTTAATAGTTGTATGTAAGTAATTGCGAAAGGAACTTTGTAGATTGATTTTCTTTCTATGGTATGATAAAGCTTGAGTCTTGTAGTCTAGTCAACAAGTTCAAAAACGTATAAATAAAGCTCCAAGAAACATGTGCGATACCTCATTCGATTCGGAATGACGTCTAGAAAAATTATAGGAATTTATTGCACATCTTTCTGGGAGCTTTATTTCTATTTAGCACGTTTTGGACTTTTTGACTAGACTATTGCTTTGTCTTGAGTCACTATTTTAGTTGTGTAACAAATGGCGCCTTATCACTAAAAGCTTTCAGGCTCAGCTATTTATTTCAGGCAAACTTGGGATGGAAAAGAAATTAGTTCGGTGTTGGGATGTGTTGAGAGGCTGTGCAACGGTGGAGTAGAATGTTAAGCGGACTCTTTTCATCGCTATAGGGTTTAGAAAAACGAATTCACTCTCAATTTGTCACACCATTGGCGAAACCCACTCAGGTAATGCATTTTATGTTTTTTTTTTAAATAGAATTGCCAGATTTGCACCTCTGAGCAATGCAATTCGAATTTCCTACAAAATATCTTACAACGTAGATCTATACGGTCTAAATAAATGTACATCGAGTTCATCCAATTTTTAACATGAAACATAATCTGATTTGGCGCAGGAGAGCAGATGGCGCGAGTTCACAAATTGAGTTTACTCCTGACGAGTTATTGCGCACAGCTGCTGGAATCATTTCTGGCGGATTTATCAAATAAGACTTGGAGATGAGATGTAGGTACTTAGACCCTACAAATCAAATCATTTATGGCGTGGGTTCGATTCCCACCCCGTGCAAATATTTGTGTGATGAATTCAAATATAGTACCTACTGCGTCTGGGTGTTACTATGTTTGATGAGTATGTATTTAAAACTATATAAGTACTAGCGGCCCGTTCCGGCTTCGCTCGGATTTCGTCATATAAGGACTATTAATCGAAAAAAAAACTATCCTGTCTCTCAAGTTGGACCGGACTGCTCACGGTGTGCCAATTTAATTTAAAATCGGTTAAGTAGTTTAGTAATCCATCGCGGACAAACATCTTTTATTATTTTAGATTTATATATATTAAGATAAGATTATATCAGCTATCTGGCCGCCATAGTACAAGCGTTGCTTAGTTTGGCGGTCTGGGTAGCGATTCTGAAACCATTCGGTTGCATCCGACACGGAATCTCATCTCTCGGTCTTTGTCATGCTAAACAGATAAGACAAAGACCGAGAGATGAGATTCCGTGTCGGATGCAACCGAATGGTTTCAGAATCGCTACCCAGATGGTGGTGTATGTGAATTGTCCACAAATATTTATTTGTCTATACTAATATTATAAAGAGGAAATATTTGTTTGTTTGTAATGAATAGGCTCCGAAACTACTGGACCGATTTCAAAAATTCTTTCACCTTTGGAAAGCTACATTATTCCCGAGTAACATAGGCTACGGCAGATGGCGCTGCAGTTGATATCTAGGTTATTATTCGAGCGAAGCCTTACTTTAGAAGTTAGAGGGGGGGAACACACATTTTACCACTTTGGAAGTGTCTCTCGCGCAAATTATTCAGTACAAAAACTACATTAGAAACCTCAACATCATTTTTGAAGACCTATCGATAGACATCCCACACGTGTAGGTTTGATGAAAAAAAAAATTTTGAGTTTCAGTTCTAAGTATGGGGGGCAACCCTAATTTTTTTTGTAATAATCTTAATGCGGTTCACAGAATACCAAGTTTCAATAGTATAGTTCTCTTAGTTTCGGCAAAAAGTGGCTGTGACATACGGACGGGCAGACAGACAGACAGACATGACGAATCTATAAGGGTTCCGTTTTTACGTTTTACGGAACCCTGAAAACTGATGAACTCTGCTAAAACAATTGTATCGCATCTGATAACGTACCATCCCAAGGACATAATTAAATAAATATTGAAATAAATATTGGTGGACAATTTTAATTTTAATTGAAATTTTAAGAAATTTTAATTTATACCTAGAAACTATCTCGATCACAGCAGCTTTGTTTAGCACGCAAAAATCATTTAGGCCCGGTTCACACGACGCGGCTGCTAACCGCGCCCGCGCGCGGGCGCGGCGCCGCGCCGCGCGTCGGTTTTGTTTCAATACTCACGAGACCGCAGGTTTTCGCGGTTTCTGCTCCGGAAAGCTACTGCGCAAGAATCTCGCGCAGCCACGCGGCCGCCGCGCGGCTGCCGCAGCCGCCGCGGCCGTAAACCGCGTCGTGTGAATTGAATTCAATTTTATATGGAAAGCTGCCGCGCCCGCGCGCGGGCGCGGTTGGCAGCCGCGCCGTGTGAATCGTCTCTTACTGGGGACTCCTACCGCTATAAAAATTATCCTAATCATCTTGCGTCATCCTCATGCACATAATGGCCCAGCGTGGTGGGCTATAACCCTTGTTCTCTCCTGTCGACAGAAAGCCCCGAGTTCCAGCTGTGAGAATGTTTAATGAAATGCTTATGCATGATGATGTCACATTTTTTAAATTGATTCTTTAAGCAGTAGGTATGTTATTTCGGTAAGATTCCATCATATTACACGAGTATGCAATTGCGTAGTTTCAGAAGTGCCGGCTGTTACCAAGTCCAATGTTGTTCAAATATTCAGCCGTCTAGTCAGTTGGCGCCATGTTTCAACTACGTGAGCCCGTGACACCGACTTATGAATATGGAACTCACTCGGGGGATATACTTTGATAAACTGAGTTGTGAGTTGTGTGTGACAGGAATATAGTGTGTTAAGAATACTAAAGTATGTACAGTTTTTAAACTTTCTAGATTTGGACTCACATTGAAAGGAAACGGGACAGACAGTTTTGATCGCGAATTAAATTATAATTTAGTTACCTCGACGTTTCGGCAGCGTAGACTACAGGCCCGTGAACAAAATTTACGTAGTAAATGAACCACCAGGAGACCTATGTAAGATGATAATAGGGTATAAAGTAATAAGATTCACCACTATGCCGTCACTGTCCAACTGAGTACAGTCGAAGAGGGGGGGTTGGAACCCTCGATATTTTTTCTTTGTCGCATGATTTTTGTACGGCATTGCGAAATAATGGATTAGGAGAAGTATTGAAACTGTATGGAACCAATGCCGTACATAATCAAATGCCCATCATCCTACATAGGTCTCCTAGTGGTTCATTTACTACGTAAATTTTGTTCACGGGCCTGTAGTCTAAACGTGGTCACAAGAAGACTGATACCGTAACTGACGTCTTCTCGTGACCACAGCGAATGTAACGCTGACGAAACGTCGAGGTAATTAAATTATAATTTAGATCACGATTACGTCATGTGTAGTGTTTTAAATACTCGTACTATTAAATTTATTGTCTTCATTTATAAAATACATTTAAAACTAAATAAATGTTCTGCATTTTCCCACACATACATTAATATTTCGAGTTAAAGTATTAGATGAAATTATATTCTTGTTTAAAAACGGTTCTGATGTTTAAAATCGGTCAATGTTTTAATCATTAAATTAAACAAAACAAATATACGGTCGAATTGAGAAACTTCCTTTTTTTGAAGTTGGTTAATAAACTTCAGTTTAGATGGAGCGGATGGAGATGGAGATTTTAATTATATTTTCGTAATGGTAGAGCTCTTTATAGAGTCCGCCTTGGGAAGTACCACACCTTTGACAGTTATTCTACCGCCAAGCAGTAATGTGAAACTTCATTGTGTTCCGGTTTGAAGGACAATGGTTCCAGATTTTCGATCCTACGACCTCATGATTTGAAATCGGACGCTCTAGTCACTAGGCAACTGTATATTTTATCCGCGGCAATCAAGGTACAGTTACGGCTAAAGTAAAGTTACGGCTAGTCTTGTCGGGAGAACGGCGGCTGCCGATCCGGAGACCCCGGGTTCAAACCCCACACTGTTTAGTGGGCTGTTGATTTTGATGTTGAATCAAGGTTCGCGAGAGCAAAAACCCCATTAAAGTTTTGATGAAAGTCAAATCGGTGTAGAAATAAATGCTTGACGAAGATCGAACTCAAAGAGACAAAATTGAACTTGACTTAAGACTTTTTTAAACGGTAGTTTACAACTAATATTATAAATTAGCAGCACCCCCCGGTTTTACCCGCGTAGTTCCCATTCCCGTTACTTCTAATTCTAATTCTAAATCTGGGTGGGGGTGATCGACCTGCACTGACGTCCCGCTAGGGGTGTATTGTGCACTTACCCCCGGCCAGCCTACCCAAACCAATCCAGCTCTTTAAAATATCGGAGCACGGCCTTGGGGCGCTGGCATACTAGTTCTACTCCCATTTCGTCAGATGTTGTTCCTCTACATGCTTTATATGGAGTTGTTCCTTCAAAGAGTCCCGATTCTAATCTTATACTTTTCGTGGCCTCACAGCGTAGCAGCAGATGCTCCACAGTTTCATTCTCCCGCAAACTGTCTTCCCGTTACTTTCCCGGGATGAAAAAGTTTGATCTCGATCCGTTCATACGTTACGACGTGATTGCGGAACAAACATCCAAATGTTGACATTTATAATATTAGTGGGACGTTTGTGGCTTAATCACGTCGTACCGTATGGACATAGAAAATATAGTTACATTTTATCTACTTTGTTGATAAACAAACAATTGGAGCCATAAACAACCAAACATTGAGATTTATTACATTTTATTATATTTTTTATATTATATTACATTTTACTATTACATTTATTGCATTGTAAGATATCTCATTTCTCAGCATTTTTTCTGGAAATATTGCTCTTGAAAACGCAGCACATTAAGTAATATATATGATACTAGCAGCCCGTCCCGGCTTCGCACGGGGTAGACAATTATTTATTTTTGGAAATTTAGTTTTTTGTAGACATTATGATGTTCTTCAATATTGTTGTACATTATTTTGTTCTATCGCTAATAGTTTCGGCAGCGCATTCGACGAAAGACATTTTAAGACTCATTTTTCTACACCTTCGGTTACATTGTTCAAATTTTACCAAGGATCCCTATTTTTTTTCAAAATGAAATGTAGCCTATGTCAAATTGGAAGAATGTAGCATTCTATTGGTAATTTTTTTTTTAAATCGGCCCATTACTTTTTGAGCCTATTCATTACAAACATACAAAAATAGGTACAAATCTTTCCTCTTTATAATATTAGTGTAGATTATGTGTTTTCCTCAATGTTCTTAGGGACACTCCTAATTTATCAGAGTAGGTATATTATTTATATACATATAGTAGGTAAGTATATTGTTTAGTATTTGTAGGTACATAGGTTCCTGATAAAATCGCCTGTTTCAAACTAAGAAGAAGAGAACACTCAAAAAACATGTATTAGATTATATGAACTACTAGCGGCCCGTCCCGGCTTCGCACGGGGTCAATATTTTTTGTTAAGTAGGTATGCTAAATGAAACGTTCATGACCAAATTTTTCCAAATTATCAAAATTAGAAACCAAAACTTTAAAGTGTAAAAACATTAAATTGGCTGGCCTGGTGGCTTAGTTGGTTGAGGGCCGTTTTGTAAAGCGGCGGTTTAACGATCAGCCGGATTGAATACGGCTGATTAAAAAACCGCCGGAATGTATTCGACGCCATACGTCATTCAACACGGCTAGCCGTAAAGTAATAAAGCGAGAGATTAGCCGCCTCTTTCACAATTTTTAGTTCCGATTCTTAACACTCATGGCACTGCCTGACATAACAACAACTATGGCATTGTAACGTTCCTAGTTGCCCTACAATACCTAAATCTAGGGAGATATAATTAAGACAACTAGTAAGTTAACAAAAGATAATATATATTTAAGAAAAACAGAAAAAGGTAACTGAATAAAAATTTTGAAGCAAGTTTAAAATAAAGTAAAGGAAAAGTTTAGAAAATTAGAAATCTAGTCGGGTCGGGGTAAGGTACATTCATGAACCGAGACACGTTGTTTATCCGTAGGAGAAGATACACTGGCCTTGAAATTGCAATCCGTCGCGAGCAGTGGGGTCGGATCCGTTGGTGGTGAGACGTCCCCGAAGTAAGCAGATGTAGGGCACGAGACAAGTGGAAGTAGGGCACGAGACAAGTGGCGTTATCTGAACAGTCCCGCTTCGGTAGGGAAACGGGGGTGACGTCCGTACTTGCCGTGTAGTTGGACCCTGGAAGTTCATAATTTTGGACGTCTATGAACATGCCCAGATTCATTGTTTGACTGCCACATTTATCCCAACCGCGCAAAGCAAAAACAAGTACCAATGGTATCTAATGCAGTGAATAGTATCTTAGGATGAGGGCAGTCAAACTTGTACAATGATTTTATGACAAATACAATTGAAAGCATGAAGAAATACTATTTAGGTTCTAGGTACATACAAATATAATGTTCAATAAAAAGTACAAGTGGGTACCTAAGTAACGAATTATAAAATTGAGTTTACTAGTTTATTCTTTGAACTCAAGCTGTTAAGGATAATTATTATGATTTCAGAGAATAAAGAAAATGATTATTAGAAATATATAAAAGGAATTGACTGACAGTAACTAAGAAATCTGAACATAATATTTGAATGTACTCGCGTCATGATCACTAGCTTATGCACGATAGGATTTATAGAAACACTTACCCAGTTTGGGGTATAACGAATCACAGTAAATTAAACACTCGTTAGCGGTAATTTTGCACAATTACATCTAGTGTAGTGTAATCAACAATCAAGTAGATTTGTCAGCTAGATCAAGAGTGATATAAGTAATCGCGCGAGGCAGCTTCACTTCGTAGAATGTCACGCAAAGTCATGCGCGGCCGGGCGACCGGTAGTCATTCGGCGCGAACCGTTCTCATTGGTCAACCCGCGCGACATTTTAAAGTTGTTTTACGAAGACTGATTGCAATTATAAATTAGTAGCTAATAATAAGAAACATAATTATGTTTAAGAAGTAACAACCGTTACATACCCCCCTTTTTAGGATAGGGTTTTTCCTACAAAAACCCAGTGGTCTACCATACTATTCTTTATAATTAATTAGCTTTAAGTCTTTGATGTGGTATGTACCAAGAGATTTGCCATTCATGTCTGCCAAATCGTATACGAGAGGGGATTTTTTAGACACAACTTTGCATTTCAAGAATTTAGGGGCTAGTTTCTTGTTAAAGTATTTCTCTTTATCGCTTTGGTAGAATGTTCGCCTCCAAACCACATCACCTACATCGAACTCTATATTCTTTCTTCGTAGATTATAAGAATGGCAGTTTCGGGAATGTGCCCGTAACAACGACAATTGTACTTTGTTAAACACCGTGGAAAGGTTGCTACCCACAGTTTCAGCGTAATAGTCTCTAGGTTGAAAAATGTTCTCATCCATATCCACCGGTTCAGTATTGATGTAATGGGAACCACAGGTCACTAACTCCCGGCCATACACTAGAAACGATGGTGTGTAGCCAGTAACCTCGTTCACGCTATTATTTATCGCGAACTGTATTTTGGGTATGAACGTGTCCCAGACGCGCTGATCATTAGTTATGAATGTAGAAACGGCAGTCATAATTGTTTTATTATATCTTTCCACGGTATTTACTTGTGGTGTGTATTTAGGGGTGTAGTGCAATTTAGGGACTTTATATTTAGAAAGCATTTGTTTTAAAGTAGCACTAACGAATTGTTTACCATTATCCATTATTACTGTAGAAGGGATACCGTGCACCAGAAATACGTCTTCTTCGAGGATTTTAGTCACTATTTCGGCAGTAGCACGTCTAATAGGAAATAGAAGACAGTATTTGCTAAAACAGCACGTTATAACGAGCAAATAAGTGTTTTGTTTCCTAGACATAGGTAAATAACCAACTAAATCCACACTGATTACTTGGAATGGCCTTGAGCAGTGTTTGGGCCTTCCCATTTCACCTAATATAGGATGATTCTGGTGTTTGTGAGCTATACAGTCATCACAAGAAGAGACCACCTTGACTATGTCAGCATGCATACCGGGCCAGTAGTATTTAAGGGCCAAGCGTTTATACGTTTTGAATATACCGAAGTGTCCAGCAATCGGCTCTGAGTGATTTTCTAGAATCACGGCTACTCTGACCTCTTGAGGAACAACTTCTTTCCACTCAAATTCTTTCAATAGGGCAAATTTACTTTTCATGATACGATAAAGTTTATCATTTTTGATTAAGTAATTTGGAAAAGAAATAGGGGAATTTTGGCAACCATGGTAGATATTAAGATACCATTGATCGTTTGTATTTGTAGAGGTAGGGGCCGTATCTATAACGGAAACCGGAACCGAGCGACTGAGACTATCTGGCACAACATTTTCACTTCCTTTTCGGTGTTTGATATCAAAGTTGTAGACAGACAATCGTACACCCCAGCGAGCTAATCTTCCAGTCGGGTTATTCAGATTTAGGAACCATTTTAGAGAAGAATGGTCAGTAAACACCGTAAATTTGAGTCCATTTTCAAGATAGCAACGCCAGTGCTCGATCGCAACAAGCACTGCTAAGGCCTCGCGCTCTGTTGCGCTGTAATTTCTCTCTGTTTGAGACAAAGATTTGCTCATATACGCTATGACTCTTTCATGCCCATTGAAAATCTGTGTTAATACCGCACCGATACCATAATCACTCGCATCCGTGTGAACTTGAAAAGGCTTCGAATAGTCAGGGCAAGAAAGTATAGGTGCAGAGGCAAGGCACTTCTTAAGTTCCTCAAATGCCTTATCCGATTCAGGAGACCATTTAAAAGGTGGAACATTTTTTCCTTGTGACGTTAGTTTGTTTAGAGGAGATGACAGACTACTAAAGTTAGGGATGAATCTGCGATACCATGAAGCGGTTCCCAAAAAACGTCTTACCTCTTTCCTAGTAGTAGGTGTGGGATAGTTTTTTATGGACTCAACTTTTTCAGGGTCAGGATGTAAGCCTTCAGAGTCCACAATATAACCTAAGTATTTAAGTTGAGATCTGAAGAATTGGCTTTTTTCAAAGTTAATTGTTAAGTTAGCCGAAGTCAATTTTTGAAGGACGCGTTTTAAGAGTGAAATATGTTGATCAAAAGAGTCGGACACAACGATGACGTCATCAATAAATACAAATACTCTGTGCTCGAACTCAGGCCCATAGAACAAAGTATCTACAAGTCTTTGCTGAGTAGCAGGTGCGTTTGTGAGTCCGAAAGGCATTGATTTGAATTGAAAGGTTCCGCGGGTTGGTATATAGAACGCGGTCTTTTGTCGATCTTCTTCTCGAATTAAAATTTTCCAAAAACTCTTAGAGAGGTCTACACTCGATAGATACTTAGAGTCTCGAAGATTGTCGAGAATCTCTGATATGTAAGGTAAGCTATATGCATCTTTTTTTGTTACAGAGTTCAATTTTCGGCTATCCAAGCAAAATCGTAGCTCTCCGTTTTTCTTGGGCGTCAATAATACTGGAGATGACCACGGACTCTCGCATGCTTCAACAACGTCTTCTTTAAGCATTTCGTCTAGTTGCTTAACTAAGATACGCTGTTTTTCAGGTGACATCCTGTAATATCGTTGCCGAATAGGGACAGCATCACCAGTGTCGATAGAGTGTGTAGTTAAAGATGTACGTCCTAAGCCTCGTTTTTCATAAGATATATTATGGTAGTGAGCAATTATCTCATCTGCGGTTAGTTTCTGTTCGTCTGATAAATGATGGTAAGCATGAAGTAGTTTGGGTTTTCCATCATCTACTTCGGCAACACTACCTTCGGATTTATTACAAAAAGCAATACGGTCTAGATTTTTGGGTAGTAGTCCAAATAATCGCCAAAAATCCATTCCCAATATAAGGTCATGTTTAACGTTAGGAACTACATAAGCTTGAAGAGTATGCGTTTGATTTTGAAAAGCTACGGGAAGATTAACTATCCCAATAGAATTTAGTTTTTCTCCTCCTGCAGCGACAAATCGAGTAGAATCACTAGATTCCATTTGGAAACCCTGTTTCAACAGGCTTTCATGACTTCCGTTGCCTAAGATAGTAGCGGAAGAACCAGTATCGAGGAGACCAGTGAGACGTTTGTCTTTGATAGAAATATGAACAAATAGTCTAGACTTATTTATTTCTGATTTTGTATCACGGATTGACGACACAACATTAAATACAGAGAATTTAGTGACGAACCTGAGCCACTCCGCCCACTCAGCAGGGCTAGTTTTAGTACCTGTTGATGCATTCGTATTGTTGTGTTCGCAATCCTTGATAGTTAGTTTTTTGGCTTGGAAGCTTTATTGCAGTTTGAGCATTCTAATGAACGTACACCTTTTTTACCGCATTTAAAACAAATCAAGAAACGCTCTTCTTTACAGTTCCTAAGCGAATGGCCAGTTACTCTGCATCTAGGGCAATATTTGGATTCAATTTGACTGGAGAAACTAGCAGCTAAAGCATTGACTTCGTCCGTATCATTGGAATCCGAAATTACCTCCTCGTGCACAGCATTCACGTTGGGCTTAGTTTTAAAGTTGAAGTTCGAGTTCGTAATCTTCATTTTGTTGTCATAAGCGTAACATTGAAAACGATTCGGTGACGCAACTGATAGATTTGTCGTACGTTTGTAAGCGAAATCAGGGAGCAGAGTTGAGCTAGATACTCTAGGTGGTTCGCGGTAAAGAGAAGAACGAGACTGCAAATTTTCATAATTGAGGCACACTGATTTTAATTCCTTTACGTTTTGGATTATTGGTGATGCAGATAACGCTGCCGTGTAACAAGGAAGTATATTATGCAGAAGAATTTCTAATTTTTCCTCCTCCGAAAAGGGATTATCGAGATGAGAAAACATTCCTTGCATTACAGCAATGTAGACAGCAATATTTTCACCATCACCCTGAGTGCGCGCTCGAATTTCAGCAGCTAGTAGGTAATCATAATTTTTTCTAGAAAAATCTTGTTTGAGTAACATACACAGCTCTTGCCAAGTTTGAGCATTGTCTTTATTATCTCGAAACCAGTGTAAAGCGTCGTCAGTAAAGATTTCATAACCAAGAGACAGGATTTTATCGTATGATATTTTTTTAGCTAAAGCAAATTCATCCACTTTTTGGATGAATGAGCGCACGCATGACTTGCCGTTAAATTTTAATTTAGAAGTGCCAGTAGTAAAGTCGCGATCGCATGTCACGGCAATACTGATACCATCCGGCATGGTATCTGGGTTCGCGGATGTGCTAGCTTTAGACTGTACCTGTGATTGCTGAGGCTTAAGAGTATTAAGGTCTTTGAATTGGAAATTTAGATTTGATACACACACTTTATGAAGATCAGAAATTTCAGGATTGACGCTGATCCTATACAGTCGATGATAAATGTGATTCAATAGGTTTTCCGCTCTCGATAAAAGATTTTTATCAAACTTTGCTTTAAGAGACGTCAGGTTGCCTTGAGATTTTAACAAAGATTCTTTAATGGCCTTTATATCATCGGAAGGTTCCAAATAGGATTCAAGTATATCCTCAGATGGTAGCAATTGAGATAGTTTAATAATTTGTTTACGAAGTTCTTGCACAGAATCTCCGGTACCACCGCGAAGCTCAACTTCATATTCTAATTCCGCCTTTTGAAGTGAGAGGAATTTTATTTCGTAAGCCATTATGCTTGGGTAAGTGTTTCCAAAACCAGTATAACAATGAAAATGAAAATTGCAGCAGTAATGACTTAAAGCTAATTGCAGAAGCAAACTTAATTTAAATATTAGTTAATGTGGGAACATCCAATAAACAAAATTAATAATAAACTAGTTAAAAAAATAGATAAAGAAACAAGGAAAGTTCAGACGACTTGAAAACTTTTTAATTTAAAAAGGATATTTCACACATTTACTAATGAAGAACAAACAAAATCTTAGGACTATTTATGTAGCCAACACCAGAGAAAACTATTAAAAGCAGCAGGAAGAGCAACGCATTTCGGTTATGAATGTACTTTGTAGCTGGGCGCCATTGTAACGTTCCTAGTTGCCCTACAATACCTAAATCTAGGGAGATATAATTAAGACAACTAGTAAGTTAACAAAAGATAATATATATTTAAGAAAAACAGAAAAAGGTAACTGAATAAAAATTTTGAAGCAAGTTTAAAATAAAGTAAAGGAAAAGTTTAGAAAATTAGAAATCTAGTCGGGTCGGGGTAAGGTACATTCATGAACCGAGACACGTTGTTTATCCGTAGGAGAAGATACACTGGCCTTGAAATTGCAATCCGTCGCGAGCAGTGGGGTCGGATCCGTTGGTGGTGAGACGTCCCCGAAGTAAGCAGATGTAGGGCACGAGACAAGTGGAAGTAGGGCACGAGACAAGTGGCGTTATCTGAACAGTCCCGCTTCGGTAGGGAAACGGGGGTGACGTCCGTACTTGCCGTGTAGTTGGACCCTGGAAGTTCATAATTTTGGACGTCTATGAACATGCCCAGATTCATTGTTTGACTGCCACATTTATCCCAACCGCGCAAAGCAAAAACAAGTACCAATGGTATCTAATGCAGTGAATAGTATCTTAGGATGAGGGCAGTCAAACTTGTACAATGATTTTATGACAAATACAATTGAAAGCATGAAGAAATACTATTTAGGTTCTAGGTACATACAAATATAATGTTCAATAAAAAGTACAAGTGGGTACCTAAGTAACGAATTATAAAATTGAGTTTACTAGTTTATTCTTTGAACTCAAGCTGTTAAGGATAGGTAATTATTATGATTTCAGAGAATAAAGAAAATGATTATTAGAAATATATAAAAGGAATTGACTGACAGTAACTAAGAAATCTGAACATAATATTTGAATGTACTCGCGTCATGATCACTAGCTTATGCACGATAGGATTTATAGAAACACTTACCCAGTTTGGGGTATAACGAATCACAGTAAATTAAACACTCGTTAGCGGTAATTTTGCACAATTACATCTAGTGTAGTGTAATCAACAATCAAGTAGATTTGTCAGCTAGATCAAGAGTGATATAAGTAATCGCGCGAGGCAGCTTCACTTCGTAGAATGTCACGCAAAGTCATGCGCGGCCGGGCGACCGGTAGTCATTCGGCGCGAACCGTTCTCATTGGTCAACCCGCGCGACATTTTAAAGTTGTTTTACGAAGACTGATTGCAATTATAAATTAGTAGCTAATAATAAGAAACATAATTATGTTTAAGAAGTAACAACCGTTACAGCATTGAATAGGTACTGTAAGTGTGTTGCTAAATTGCTAAAGTGACAGTGGATTCTGGAGTTCGGAGGGATTGTACACAATATTATTGGAGTGTCACTTGTCACCCTGGGTGTTACTTGGAAACTATTTCGTTTCCACCGTCCACCTTGTTAAGACTAAATCGGACCGGGTTGGTTACATGAGACCCAGATCCGACTCGGAGCATACCGACTCCATATAGTCTTGGGTCTTGGCGCTACTACCTCTGGAGTGTATTAAAAAAAATGCGGGAGCCAGAAGCTCAAGGGAGGTCCTGAGTGGAGCAAGCCATGCAAGTAGCCGTAGTGTATCGCAGGCCGAGTATGGAGAAGCGACACTCAGGGCTGACCACAGAGCTTCTGGCGGGAGCCCACCCGGAGTCAATTCTCGATGATAGACCCTTGTCTATGGAAGTGCACCATGTTTCTAAGGTGTACCGTCACCGATATCAATTTATGGGCTTTCAAACTTTATGTGAGAGGTAAAATGTTGTAAAAAAAATATTAAGGAATACCGTAATTAATCGGTCAGTTTATTCGGATGAATGAAATTAATTTTGATTTTGTTTATTTAAATTATGTTTTTTTAAATTTGGTCACCCTATAATATAAGCAGTAATACAATACGGCTGAACGTGGCCGCCTTATTGAAGAACGTATCGCAATGACAATGCGGCTAATCGTTGAACCGCCGCATTACAAAAAGGCACTGTTTTTCAAAACGGCTAGCTGTAATGTAATACGGCGGAAACAAAATAATAATATTACCATAAATCGTAGAACCTAAGATAGGCCCTACCAAACTTCAGGGCGCACACAATCATGTCAACGTTGGGAAGAGTGAGCTCACCTACAAGTACCTACAAGGACGCCGGCAGCGGATTCGCCTGGAAGATACCTTTTCTTCCTGGTGTAATACAACAGCTGGTGTCCCTCAAGGCGGTGTGCTATCTCCTTTATTGTTTGCTATCTTTATAAATTCCATCTCAAATTATCTGACTTCTTCTTACCACCTTTATGCAGACGATCTCCAAATTTACACACAAGCTCCACTCCATCAACTTGGCGAAGCGATTGCAAAGACTAATATCAATCTAGACTGTATTTGTAAATGGAGCAAATCTTTTGGTTTGAACGTCAATCCCGAAAAATCTCAAGTCATAGTGATAGGCAGCTCCTACTGGGTCTCGAGAATTGACTGGACGCTCATTCCTGACGTAACTTTTAATGGGGTTAGCATACCATTTAGCGATTCAGTCAAAAATCTTGGAGTGACATTTGACCAAACCTTTTCTTGGGACAATCACATTAAAACTATCAGTAGTAAACTCTTTTCATCAGGGGGTTCTCTTAGACGACTTCGCAACTTTTTACCTACTGCCACTAAAATTGGTCTTGCACAGTCTCTGCTTCTACCTATCCTGGACTACGCTGATGTCTGTTTCCCTGATCTTAGAGAAGACCAGATTCAAAAACTTGAGCGCCTCCAAAATTATTCTATTAGATTCATTTTCGGTTTACGTAAATATGACCACGTTTCTCATTTTCGCGCCAAGCTCAAGTGGTTACCCATTCGACTGCGTCGTAATGCTCACATTCTTTTCCTTTTATTCAATATTTTATTTAATCCCTCCACTCCATGCTACCTCAAAGAACGATTCACTTTTTGGCGAGACTATCATGCTCGGCCGCTGAGGTCAAAAACTAACTTGACCCTGAATGCCCCAACTGCACGTTCTGAGATGTATTATGGCAAATCCTTTGCTTTTCAGGCTGTCCAGTTATGGAATGAGTTGCCTGTTTCTATACGAAAATCTCCATCACTGGATTCTTTTAAAAGTAACGTAAAAGAGTTTTATTTGTCAAAGCTGGAGTCACAGTAATCTAATTATATTTATTATCTACCTTTTCTGTCAAATCTACAATTTTCTACTGCAATGTTATTTTTAAGAATAAGTATACATATGTTTCATGTATATCATTGCACATATTATTATCTTTGTATATTCTATGTAGGTTTACTAATTTATTTTTCGTATTCATATTATATATTAGTATATTTTACAAGTATCTTAAGTATTAGTATGTAATCTGTATTCGTATATAGATAATTATGTTTCTTTTTAGTGTATGTAACTAAAATATTTTTGATACACACCCCGCTTTTAAGTTTTCTTAGTAACCATTTCCATCCTAAGGTTGCCTGGAAGAGATCGCTTTAAGCGATAAGGCCGCCGCTTGTAACACTAGTGTTATTGTTATTCTCTCCTGTATAAGTGTTTTTTTTTGTTTGTTTATGGTGTGTACAATAAAGAGTATCTATCTATCTATCTATCTATCTTTCCGTTCTAGTCGGTTGCAGGACGCGGTGGACGCCGGACGTTTTTACCTATCATTATTCGGTGTCAACAACCAAAATAAGTAGAACCACAGCAAATCTCGCCGCTAGCGATTGTACGGGTCAAGTAGATTGGTTTTATGTAAACCAGATACGATACACACAGAGACGCAGTTTATTACCGATGTCAAGGTGCTCTGGGCACATCTATTGATTTATATCGATGAATATTACCACAAACAACTCTCATCCTCAACGGACACCGGGAAGCTTGAAGCTTCTCTCAAAGGGATTTCCCATTGGCTATAATTTTGTAACAAACCCCCGTCTCGGCATGCGGCTTGGTAAGTTTCTTTTACACGATTTTAAAGTCTTGGAACCATGTACCAACGTGGTACATGATAAAAAAGTATTCTGAGATAAAAACACTCTGACTGGGAAGGATGAACGCTGTACACTCTTCCTAATTCTGCATCTACCATAGAACCCAAGATTGGCCTTCCCAAACTTCAGAGCGCACGTAATCATGTCAAAGTTGGGAAGAGTGAGCTCACTCTTTCCGTTCTAGTCGGTTGCAGGACGCGGAGGACGCTGGACGTTTTTACCTATCATTATTCGTTGTCAACAACCAAAACAAGTAGAACCACAGCAATTCTCGCCGCTAGCGATTATAGGGGTCAAGTAGATTGGTTGTTTGTAAACCACTTACGATACACACAGAGACGCAATTTATTACCAATTTCAAGGTTCTCAGGGCACATCCATTGATTTGTATCGATGGTATGTACCGCCACGTTGCGCCGCGCCGCGCTACAGTCGGCGCGCCGCGCCGGCCCATCGCGTCGTTTATTATTATTTCGACAGGATGGAATTTTTTAACTTCGTAATATCTTTTGAATGCAATGTCAGATTTTAATAATTCAAAAAGGAATCAGTAGGTATTAAAGCAATCTTGAATAAAAAATAGTTTATTTGGATAAGAATTAATACAAATGTATGGATAACATGGTCTGAATTTGATCGCCATTTTTATCTTCTTTTAAAATGTAAAAAAGCAGTTGTAGCGACGTAATTACAGTAGTTAGACATATGGTCTCGCGAGGTTTTTTGTAGATTTTAATACGTTCTATAATATTGTAGAACATTGTTTGGTCCTATCATTGGTACTTTCCGCAGCGTATGCGATGAAAGCCATTTTATGGCTGTTTTTTTATACCTTGCGTTGGTTTTAGTAAAGAAATCAAAGTAATTCTAATTTTTTCTCGTAATAAAAGTAGCCTATGTTACTCAGTGATAATGTAGCTCTCTTTTGGTAAAAGAATTTTTGAAATCGGTTCAGTAGTTTTTGAGTTTATTAGTAACATACAAAAATACAAATCTTTCCTCTTTTTATATATTAGTATAGATTTGTGTCTGTCGGTAGAATTAAATGGTGAATGTGTAGTACTCGTACTTATATACATGAGCTCTGCAAAAAGTTATACTACAAAAAACAAAAATGTTTTCTCCAGCCTTCTCGAAATAGTAATACAGTCAATAATAATTGGATACACAACAACAATAAATAACTAGAGGAAAATAAAAACAAGCTGAAGGATTCTAGAAAAATGTTGCTCTAGAATTTTGTAATATAATTTGGTTTATAATGACAATAAAATGGTAGCGATCTAGTTTAAATGAATTTGAAATAAATAACACAGTCAGCTTGGCACAGCAGTTGCGTAACTATGTGTGGTGTGATCATCATCATCAGCCTGTGTTCGTTCACTGCTAGACATAGGCCACTCTCGTAATACACCACTCAGCCCGATTGGCGGTGGCTGATGGTGGCGGTTGGAGACGTCAGACCGAAGGGTCTGACGTCTCCAACCGCCTGCAACAGCTGCCTTTCGTATATTCATCCATCTACTCTCAGGGCGTCCTACACTACGTTTACCGGTTCGCGGTCTCCACTCCAGTACCCCCCCAACGATTATCGGGTCTGCGACAGATGTGACCGGCCCACTGCCACTTCAGTTTGCTAATACGCTGAGCTATGTCGGTGATTTTAGTGCTCTGACGAATTACTTCATTGCGGATGCAATCTCTCAAGAGAACCCCCAAGCATAGCTCTTTCATAGCATAGACTTTGAGCTTCCGGACCATTTTCACTATCAGTGTTGATGTTTTAGCACCGTAGGCGTAAGTCATAGTGTGGTAGAGCTAGCCAGCTCTACCACAGCTCTCTCTACAGCTCTCTGTTTGGGGTCCCGTTATATTCGGCTGAATAAAACGGGACCCCAAACCGATAGGGTCTCAGAACGAAATGGCTTCGACTCGACAAGGCGCCGGACTGACGTGAAGACTACGAGTTCAGACCCAAATCAGCATTATACATTTTTTTTTATCTGGAATCAATTAAAGAGAGACGCAACCAAACACGATATGCCAAATTCATTGGCATGTATTTTGCTGGTACTCATAGCTTTCTATCATGACGAGAGAGTCAAATTCGTAATCCACCACGCTGGCTAAGTGCGAGTTGGCAGGTGAAACACAAGGTGTATCTTTTATGGAACACGCCGGTTGCCACAAGATGTTTGTTTTCCCCTAATGTTTTATTTCAGCTAGCGGTGATGAGCAACTCGTTAACAAACATAAAACAAATTACAACCTCACGACTTCAAAAAGAGAAAATCCCATCCCCAACCACTCAATTAGCCACTGAGGCTCAGAGATATAGTTACCCCGCTGCGCCGCAGGTTTATTTCTGTTACATAAAAACCTTCTGCCTGTTTTCGTCGGCAAACGTAATAACAGTCTTCTTTTATTCCACAAAAATAACTCGTCGGAATAAACAAGTCGGTATAATTTCGCAACAAAGCCGCCGGCTAAAATGTCGAGATTATTCCCACAAAGGACGCAATAAGCTTTTTACAACACATTATGGACCGTTAAAGCCTCCTTTTAACTTTATACCTTCGTATACAGTTTTTTGCTGGAGTACCTATTAGCTAACCTATTGTTTTCATATTGGATGTTTTTCAGGCACGTGTCTTTTATAACATACTTCATTACAGGAGGAAGTTCTCAATTTGATTGTATGTTTAATTTTTTTCTTTTTGTTTGTATGTTACGCGATAGCACTGCCAATTGTGAATTTATTTTGGTGATTTCTTTTTTGTTTGATAGATAATATTTCAGAGGTGGTCCCATACAATTTTTATCGAAATAGGGTAGCGGACTGCTAAAGCTCGAATTGGCGGGGGCACAACCGTGCCCCCCGATAATATATATTAAGTTTTTTTGCCAAACAACCCGATAGATAGGCCAAGTGCGAGTTGGAGTTGCGCCCATGAAGGGTTCCGTTGCAATAAGTAACATAATATACATAGTTCTTGTAGTTCGTTGTAACTTTGATCGAAGTTTTAATAATAGTGTATTTATGACGTACTAAAAAAAACTACTCATCAGATCGAGTTCAAACCAATTTTTGTTGGTAGTTTTTATTGTAATGTACATCATATATTTTTTTAGTTTTTCCATCCTCTTACTTTAGAAGTTAGAGGGGGGGGGGGGACACATTTTACCACTTTGGAAGTGTATCTCGCGCAAATTATTCAGTGTAGACAAAAACTATGTTAGAAACCTCAACACCATTTTTAAAGACCTATCGATAAACACCCCACAAATGAAGGATTGATGAAAAAAAAATTTTTGAGTTTCAGTTCTCAGTATGGGAGGCAACCCTAATTTTTCTATTTTTTGTAAAAATCTTTATGCGGTTCACAGAATACATCTACTTACCAAGTTTCAACAGTGTAATTCTCATAGTTTCGGCAAAAAGTGGCTGTGACATACGGACGGACAGACAGACAGACATGACGAATCCATAAGGGTTCCGTTTTTACGTTTTACGGAACCCTAACAACACATTATAAAATAAAATATGTCAACTGTTGGTTTGGTTTTTAAACATTTATTAGTTAACCAAAATATTTAATGAATCATTTGTCAAATTATACGTTTTCAAATCAAAGTTTGTCAATTAATTACTTTGAGATATAACCAATTTGTTAAATATATCTTGCATTATAATCATTTCACTACCCGTGAATTTGTCTAACGTTGGTTATCACATGTCGATTTGTGAAAAAAAGTTTGTGAAAAGAACGGGTACCTTTTACTATAGCAATGATTATTTTGGACTCTAACCTTGTTGTAATTTTGAATTCCAATTTCTTTTTTGTTAATTAAATTAATTTATGAAGAATTGTATTTGTATGTATCGCTATAGATATTGTTTTTAGAATAGACATTTAACTTGGTACATTTTTTTTATATTTATCTAAGTTTTCAATAAATTTTTATCGACAATTTATCTATTATTTAAGATGTGTAATTAGCATAAATCGTTGACATACGAGTCGGTAATCGTAATTAAAACTAAGGCAAACATGAAGCTGCACGAGAGCGTGTCCCATGCGGTTGTTGCAATCTCACGGCACACGGGGACCTTCACATACTACGCTGACGACACCGACGACGCCATCGGTCGGTTCGTGCGGCGAGCGTTGGCTGCATCACCAAAGACCATTCGAGATTTCAACCTGCAGATGGCCATTAGAGACAGAAATTCAGCTGTAGTGGAGGCTGTGGGCCAAGAGGAGGCGGCTTAGGCAAAAGACGATGTCGAGTCGATTACTATCGGAATCCCAACCGGTAGTGATCGGCTCAACAGATGAAATCGGACTGACTAGCACTAGAATTACGTTTAAAATGTTCACCATCCCCCTACTCCCTCCCCCCCATATTTTCCTCTTCTTCTCCTAATCCAAGAACTATGTAAATAAAAAAAGATTATTGTAATGACAAAAGTCACGGACCCCGGAGTCTGTGGAGTGTTTAAATTAAATATATATAAAAATAAAGTAGCCAAGTGCGAGTTGGACTCGCCCATGAAGGGTTCCGTTGCAGCAAGTAGCATAATATACATAGTACACATAGTTCTTGTAGTTCGTTGTAACTTTGATCGAAGTTTTAATAATAGTGTATTTATGACGTACTAAAAAAAAACTACTCATCAGATCGAGTTCAAACTAATTTTCGTTGGTAGTTTTTATGGTAATGTACATCATATATTTTTTTTAGTTTTTTCATTCTCTTACTTTAGAAGTTAGAGGGGGGGGGGGACACACATTTTACCACTTTGGAAGCGTCTCTCGCGCAAATTATTCAGTGTAGACAAAAAATATATTAGAAACCTCAATATCATTTTTGAAGACCTATCGATAGACACCCCACACGTGTAGGTTTGATGAAAAAAAAAATGTTGAGTTTCAGTTCTCAGTATGGGGGGCACCCCTAATTTTTGTTTTTTTTTTTAAAATTTGTAAAAATCTTAATGCGGTTTACAGAATACATCTACTTACCAAGTTTCAACAGTGTAGTTCTCATAGTTTCGGCAAAAAGTGGCTGTGACATACGGACGGACAGACAGACAGACAGACAGACAGACAGACATGACGAATCTATAAGGGTTCCGTTTTTACGTTTTACGGAACCCTAAAAAGCATAAATCGTTCCAATTTAATTTTCAAATACCTCTATAATGTTTTGTTACAAATTAAATTTGTTTAGCTCTTGTTAGTGTATGTAATTGGCGATATGCCGTTCTAACTGAGTATATACATAAATAAATATAAATAAATAAATGTCATTGTCTTTACTTCGTTGGGCTCGATTTCATAGGAGGTTAGGTCCCAAAGTCCGGCCGTCTACGAGCGAATGGGTTCCCTTTTAATCGTTTCCTACAATAGGCAGGGTACACCGAATCCAAGTTCTTGATATGACCCCGGATCCAGGATACACACGCGGTGATCTAATAGCTATACCACTCCAAATCAGTCATTGCGCCGCTAATTGTGAATCGATTTAAATGGTTCTTTTTTTGTGTAGTAGACCATAATTCAGAGGTCGTCCCATGTAAATTTTATCGCAATCGGCGTAGCGGTTTTGGAAATATGAACAAAACACACCTTTTTTAGGGTTCCGTAAAACGTAAAAACGGAACCCTTATAGATTCGTCATGTCTGTCTGTCTGTCTGTCTGTCTGTCTGTCTGTCCGTCCGTATGTCACAGCCACTTTTTGCCGAAACTATGAGAACTACACTGTTGAAACTTGGTGAGCAGATATATTCTGTGAACCGCATTAAGATTTTTACAAAAGTTTTTTAAAAAAACAAAAATTAGGGGTGCCCCCCATACTGAGAACTGAAGCTCAAAAAATTTTTTTTCATCAAACCTACACGTGTGGGGTGTTTATCGATAGGTCTTAAAAAATGATGTTGAGGTTTCTAATATAATTTTTGTCTACACTGAATAACTTGCGCGAGAGACGCTTCCAAAGTGGTAAAATGTGTGTCCCCCCCCCCTCTAACTTCTAAAGTAAGAGAATGAAAAAACTAAAAAAAATATATGATGTACATTACCATGAAAACTACCAACGAAAATTAGTTTGAACTCGATCTGATGAGTAGTTTTTTTTAGTACGTCATAAATACACTATTATTAAAACTTCGATCAAAGTTACAACGAACTACAAGAACTATGTGTACTATGTATATTATGTTACTTGCTGGAACGGAACCCTTCATGGGCGAGTCCAACTCGCACTTGGCTACTTTATTTTTTTAATAAAGAGTGACGAGACGAGAAGGACATGTGCCTGATGGTAAGCAACATGCCTGCCACATAACAGCACAGTGACACGCAGATATTGGAACATGAAGAGTCCAAATCATTACCTAGCACCCCACTGCGCTCGTCACCCAGAGATCTAAGTTGTTATATTTCTAAGCCCTGTAATTTCTCTGGAAACATTGCCCTTCAAATCGGAACACATTACTGCTTGGCGATAGAATAACTGGCAAAGGTGTGGTACTTCCCCAGGCGGGTTCTCTGCTAAGAGTCCTACCACTACAAAAACTAAAAAATATATACATATACTTTCGTTACATCCATGACTTAGTGATTGCTTCCTATTGAATTTGGTAGCATGCCTGAATTTAATTTTAAATTGAAGTCGTTTTTTTTTTAGAGAAAATAAATGATTACACTTGTAGATCGTACCATTTTGTCATCACCACTAGTTTTACTAGTGTAGGAGGAAACCGACGTCTTTCGAGAAATCTCTAACCTCTTTCGAGAAGATGTACTATCCTCCAAACCGCACTTAGCGTGGTAGATTAGGATCTTGACTTGACATATCATAGATCTCTCACATCAGAGACTTACAAGTTTAAAATGGTTGGTATATTTAAAGATTTTTTTGACGTGACAACGTCTTATAATTCGATGAAGCCGGCTGCACGCCCGCAAAACATGACGTCATGTGCCGTTAACGCCGTTACCTCGCCGCCGGCGTTACCTCGCTCTAAGGCGTAGTTGAAGTTGTCACGTTCAACTAACGTCAGTAACCCGACTTTAGAGACAACCATTTTTTAATGAGAATAATGATTCGTCCCGCACCAAAACCAAAGTAATTTTAAAATATATTGTCAGTATGGCCACATAAATTGAGCTTCCATTGAAAGTCCCATAAATATTTCCAAGAATCCATTTCGATCTATATGTAGAGTACAGTATTTGTTTGTACTTTATAAAAACGCCAAGCTCCGAACCGTGTCCGTTTACCGAACAAAAAATCGTTTCGGAAGCCTATTTATTATTTATTTATTTAACAATTACTGATACAAATTTAAGTGAAAGTGACTCAAAATATTTCTTTCTGTAGGTAACGTCTCTTTTTCTTTCTATTCAACTTTTTAAATTTTACTAAACAGACTGTGGGACATGAAGTAGTAGTTGCTAATGGTATTTTATGGTTCCTACACATAACAACACAATACCACGCATTATCGTACACAATAAAAGCTCAGATTAACACGAGATTGCGATAGTCGCCCAGAGATAGAAGATGACAATGTATGAAACAAAAAAGCTAATAAAATTAAAAATAATATACCCATTTATAACTGTAAGAAAATATTGTATAAATAAGATCTATTTTTATTGTTTTTTTTTAAATATGTATCTGATTGCTGTGACTTTTAGGAATGCGTAAATTTATTTTGAAAATAAAAATACTACTTAGTCGTATATCAAATGACTAAACTGTGTATAACGGTGAAGGAAAACATCGTGAGGAAACCGACATGTACCTAGAATCTTTCGAAGTCATGTGTCATCCGCCAACCTGCACTGGGCCAGCGTGGTGGATTATGGCCTTAACTCTCTCCTTGCGAGAGAAGGTCCGTCCCAGCAGTGAGAACGTTTAGTGGGCTGTTGATGATGATGAAACTGTGTATACGTATAAGCATTGCCACTAAGCGTGGTAATGTCGCCAGCATGCTGGCCACGCTTCCGACTGGTAGTGGGCTTGAAGATCTTGATTATCTGTAGATATGCATTGGTTCATGGATAATTCAGATGGGCTTAGTGTAAGTAGTTAGTTAGATATGTGGCATAGTTTAGTTCTCGTTGTATTTTAGTCTTGTTAATAAAAGCTCTGCCCGTTTAAAAAAATGGCTGTAAATAACAAAAAGTATAAGTATAACCCAATCGAGAAATAACCTTCCTTTTCAAAAACCTTGTACTATGTGGGCTGGCTAGCCGATATAATAATTTATCATACAGAAGAATACCCAGGCACCGAATTAATATTTATAATTATCAAACAAATATCAGCTATGGGTAGGAATCGAGCCTCCGACCCAAGGCTCTGAAGGCAGACGTACTACCAACTAAGCCACTAGGCCAGTCAACAGTTTTAGCGAGTCTCAAAAAATAACAAGAGGAAAGCGAGAACCGTTAATGTTGTGGACAACAAGATGCTATTGAACGGAGTCAATTAGCATCATAGTAATCAAATGTGAATAGTTGTATCGCCTAACAAAGAATCAACCAGTGCTTGGGCATCCAATATCCATCTCTCACACGTTCCCTGAAATGCTATTGGAATTTCTTTGTAAATAATTGAAATAGCTCACAATCTCGTGCGAAATTCTGGAATACTCTACTCGAGTTTGTCTTTCCTGTTAGGTACAATAGGGTCGTTTACATACATCTGCTACAACCACGACTACGTTATTGCTTAACATCGGGTAAAACACGGTAAACCCTATATAAATCGTACACAAATTTCAATATTCATCAAAACGAAAATCAACAAACAAATCATAATCGGTAACATTCCAAAATACCCAACAGTTTTCCGGGAATCCATTTCATTCCGGAATCCTGACTTTTTTCCTGTTTTCCGTTCGTGAACAATGAAACATGTAAATCGACGGATGAGTCAGTGTTGCAAAAATGAAAGAAAAACATTAAACAAAAAACCTTTCAGACTTTAGTTTATTTAAAAAAAAAAATCTAAACAAGATTTCAGTGTACAAAAAAGGTATCTTACCTTATAGCATCTATTCAGCGGAGCACAACAATACACAGGCCGACAACGCTACACTCGGTAAGGGAAAACAAGTGAGCAGCGATTGTTGCGCGTCCCGATGCGCAAACGTTGGCAAACAGACGGCAGCAGGAATCTGACTGAGCTGAGCTGGTTTCCTGAGGATTCGAAGTTCGCAGCTGAGCGGGTCACTTATGAATGATGCGGGTGCTTCGCTAGGTGTTTGGAGCCGGGCCGCGGGGCGCGGGCGGGTTATATAACCGGCCGATCGATAGGGCGGCACCCGCCCACCGACCGCCGCTGCCTTTTTATTAGGGAAACTAACTGCTACCCGCGCTTTCACTCACTTTGTCGCTTATTGTTTCAAATTAGTTGTCCTATGAGAAATCAAAAGGAATAAAATCTGCTTATTTTTTTTATTCATTACTAATCGTAGTAGGCATCAAAAGTTAATTGGTATATTTTTATTTTTTTCGTGACAAACAAACACGCTACCATTTCAATGGAATTGGAAAGTACGCATCTAGCTGTATTTGATTCGCCTGAAAACTCTTTTGTTTTTATTGCTGGAATATTTTATTTATTAAATTGAATGTCAGTTTTATTACCAGACCTGTGGTTTCAGTGTCGCTTTTGAGATGATTGATGGGTTGTTGTTTTGTATCTGAACAAAGAAATTTGAGGTAAAAAATAATATGTGGTAAAAATTCAAAGCTTGTACTGAATACCAATTAAATATAAGTACTTATTTGTATTATGTGTAACGAATAGTGTAGTCGTATAAATTGCAAGTGGTAGCTAGAAAGAATAACTTTATAACAATACAATACACTTTACATAGACAATGGGATTACGACCAAAAACAATAGAAGGAGAAAAAATACTTTTTGTTCTCTCTCTGTCTTTTTTTTTTTAATTTCATTTCAAATAGTGTTTCTTTATTCTGATTTAATGAAACTTATTCTCTTCTCTCTCTAACCTTCTTTTCTTGCATCTTAACTTCTTATTCATTCTGCTATCATATATTTTCTAATTCGCTCGATAATAGCTGTTCGGTAGATTAGCGCCATTATTTTATTAATGACTTATTGTAGACAATTCCAATTAGGTAACCTAGGTTACCTTAAGGACCCAGTAATCCGTCCTAATTGGATAGGAAAATGTAGTAGTTAGTAATACAATATTAAAATAACTTCTAGGAGTTTGAAACGAACCCTATTCAACTTGAGGTAATTAACAATGATTTATAAACTTACGCTTGCCACCCTTCGCGCCCATGATTTAAAATAGTGACTTGATCTACGATGATAATTATTATTATCATTATCAATGAAGAATTATCATTGTTACGAAGAATAATAATTATCTGAAAGAAAATCAATCACTCTCGATTTGAAGTCGCTTAGATTTCATCCATGGATTACTTAGTACCTTTCCGAGCGACGTGTATCACGTATCTACAGGTAGATAATATGTATTTAGCAGCACTGTTGAATATTCAGTATAAATATCCCACTAAATGTTCCCACTGCTGGGAATTGGGGCCTTATCTCGCAAAAAGAGAGTCAAGACCATAATCCACCACGCTCGCTGGCTCGGTGCGGGTTGGTGGAAGACGCATGACTTCGAAAGATTCTTGGAACATGTTGGTTTCGTCCCGACGTTTTCCTTCCCTGTTTTTTAAGTTGGCAGCTTTACGCATATGACTTCGAAACGACAGTGGTGCGCGTGGGATTTGAACCAAGGGCTCCGAATCGGCAGTTGGCGTTCTCCCGACCAGCCGTAACTCAAACCGTTGAATCTAACTAATATACACACAAATAAATAAAATTGACCGATTATGGCGGAGCTTTCACTACTAGATGTTTTATTTAATGTATAACTTAGACTACTCCTACTTGAGGAAAATAAACAGAGTTCCGCGAAATAAACAAAAAATTTAACTGTGGGCACAACTAGTATTTATTATGATACAATATTATAAATAATAAAAAATAAATAAATATTGGTGGACAATTCACACACAACACCATCTGACCCCAAACTAAGCAAAGCTTGTACGATGGTGGCCAGATAGCTGATATAATACTTATATAGTTTTAAATACATACTTATTATACATAGAAACACCCAGACACAGTGAAAACATTTGAATTCATCACACAAACATTTGCACTGGGTGGGAATCGAACCCACGACCCTCGGCTTCGCAGGCAGAGCTACTAACCACTAACCCACAAGGCCACTCCTTATGTTCCTGAACTTCCATAGGTACCTATGTAGGTACTTTTGTAGGAAACAGTAAGACGTAGCAATCTTCTTTACTCCTTTACAGCGCCCGCCAAAGACCCCATAAGTCACAATCAGGTCGACTAATCCAAATGATCCTCCATTCTGAGTAATCCGGAGCTTCAATTGAACTCCTCGGACCCATTCTCAGCGACATAAGGACCTCGGCTAGACTCCGGTAATCCTAGACGAGCCGATTGTGCCAAATCTTGGGGATTACACTCTCACCAGTGCGTCGGACGTCGTACGACTGTGGTTTATTGATTTCCTAGCAGTGCTCCGTGGTTTCACTGCTTTTGATCCTGATCCCCAGGATAAAATAGCCATGTGTTAACGAAAGTTCATCCAGATTCCTTAACTTGGATTTGCGAGAAGGAGTGACACACATCTATCCATACATCAATTTTTGTATTTTTAATATTAGTAGGATTGACACCATTTTATTTATTTATTTATTTACATATTAGTACGGCTTACAAAACAGCCAATTACACTAATACAAAGTCAAAATTCAAGCTTTTAAAATTAATGGGTCATAAATTTATGCAGACAAACAAAATGATCACAATACCTCTAAACACAAACACACCATATGATGATCAGACAAGCAAGTTGGATTTCAAGAAGATAAGAACACAGCACCAGGCAGTATTTACACCATCAAAAGTAGCCGAGCACTAAACTGCACTAGATACACGACATTTTTTATAACGTAGAGTGACGGGATGAGTCAGAAATACCCCCTATAGTTAGCAACACGGCCCGCCTGTAAAAAACTTTAAAAATAAGGCCCATTGAACGTTCTCACTGCTTGACACTTGGGACCTTCTCTCGCAAGGAGAGAGTCAAGACCATAATTCCATAACTGTTGTAATTGAAGGTTCAACTTTAATGAATGAATTACTTACTTTTTATCATAATTTTGTGGATTTGGAACACTGTCCCAAGTTATTGAGTGTGGTAGTTTTCTCATAGCTGATGGAAATGCACACAGTCATGCCCTTGCACGTCTCAGTATTCCTTGAGGCAATACGATATACATCCAGAAAGTCCAAGAGAGTTGCGCTGGTGTCGGTGTAAATGTCATTCTAGAAGTCATAACTCAAACCCCGAATGTGTCAACACTATAATTGTGTTACCGTGAACCCAAAAGGGACTTAAGCAGTGTTATAATCGTAATATTGAACCCAACGTACAATTTGTACTATGCATTTCACTTTTGTTGATATCGTGTAGGTTATTTACACCACCAGGCTGGCCCTGTGCGGGTTAGTGGATATAAATCACACAATCTCACCTACTCTAATAGTTCTCAATAATTAAAGACCCTATTAGATAGTAAGACTAGAATGTTCAAATATTATGACACGTATTTGAACAGGAAGATTTCAAATTGCAATTTCAATAGCACTGCTCTCGTCAGTCATCCTGAGGTTTAAGGTGCCTTGTGATTTCTCTGGAAACATTACCCTTCAAACCCGAACACTGCAATAAATGCACATTACTGCTTGACGGTAGAATAACTAACAAAAGTGTGGTACTTACCCAGGCGTACTCTGCAGAGTACTGCAACAGGTTTATTCAACAACAACATCAACAGCCCACTAAACGTTCCCACTGCTGGGACTCGGGGCCTTCTCTCGCAAGGAGAGAGTTAAGGCCATAATCCACCACGCTGGCCCAGTGCGGGTTGGCGGATGACACATGACTTCTAAAGATTCTAGGTACATGTCGGTTTCCTCACGATGTTTTCCTTCACCGTTTTAAGTTAGCGGCATTACGCACATGACTTCGAAAAGACAGTGGTGCGTGTGGGGTTTGAACCCGGGGTCTCCGGATCGGCAGCCGCCGTTCTCCCGACTAGACCAGCCGTAACTTACAGGACAGGTTTATTATTAGCATGTAATTTGCCCGGAAGCATTGCTCTTTAAACCGAAAAACAGTAATCTCCCAGGCGGCATCAGCGAAAGCGTCCAACCATGACAAATACATTTACGAAGTTTTATTGCCCTCGAGACACACTCAAGTACAGAAGACAATACAATACATATTAAGTGTTGTACTACATCTGGAAATATATGAAAAACAACTACGCTTATGCCAAGATACCTATTCGGCAACACATTCTGTATTATAGTTTTATTTTTGATAACTGAAGTATGTAATAAATGCTTCCAGTTATCAAACGTACAGGTAAAGACAAAAGGTAATTTTTATAGGAGTTGAAAGAAAAATGGCTTCTCATGGTCACCATTTATTTTAGTCAACCTTTGGCATTAGGAAAACGTGTAACAAAACGCTTTTTGTAATTTGATATTGAGTACTAGTCCTAACGCCAGAAGCGTGGAGCAAAGGTGTGGTGGTGCTCTTATTCAAAAAAGGTGACAACACCTTGTTGAAGAATTACAGACCCATCTCACTTCTGAGCCACGTTTATAAGTTGTTTTCGAGGGTAATCACGAATCGTCTCGCACGCAGGTTTGACGACTTCCAACCACCCGAACAAGCCGGTTTCCGGAAAGGCTAAAGTACCATAGACCACATCCATACGCTTCGGCAGATTATACAGAAAACCGAGGAGTATAATCGGCCACTATGAATAGCGTATGTGGACTATGAGAAAGCCTTCGATTCCATCGAGACCTGGGCAGTGCTTCAGTCTCTCCAGCGATGCCGCATGGACTATCGCTATATTGAAGTGTTGAGGTGTATTTACAGCAAAGCCACAATGTCTGTCCGATTACAGGACCAGTGCTCAAAACATATCCGGCTACAGAACGGCGTAAGACAGGGAGATGTTATATCTCCGAAACTGTTCACTGCCGCGCTGGAAGATGTTTTCAAGCTACTGGACTGGAACGGACATGGTATCAATATCAACGGCGAATGCATCACTCACCTTCGGTTTGCCGACGATATAGTTGTATAGTATTTATGCCAGAAATACCGACTTGGGGCCCATAGCAAGTCTAGAACATTATTATTTTGCTTTTATACCGATTTTAATATTTACCCCCTAATTGCAAACAAGGTACCGAAAAGAAATCACTTACATAGGGTTCCCGGCGTCGTCCAAAGCCCTGTTTGGTTATTAGGAATAGGGAACGGAACACGGGAATAAGGAAACACCAAACCAGACAGTAGTTCCGTAGACTTCCCGTTCCAGAACGATCCTGCGTTGTAGAAGGGGCCAATCCAGTAGCGCACTTCACAAAATAGTCCAGCACTAATCCAGTAGTAACACACTTAACGTTAATAATGTATTCCCGCACAATATTAAAGCTTTTATCCCGAAAAACTCGTGGCTCGACGTACCGGCGAAACGAGACCACGTACAAGTTAGAAAAAACAACCCGTCATTGTCGTTCCCGCGACCAGAGACAAAGTATCAAGTGACAGCCGGCTGTCAACTATAGATCCGCTATGAATTTTTGCGGCCGATATAATGTTGCCCGATTATACGGAACAAAACCCCCGACCAATTGAACTCCAGGTCAATTTTAGAAACCAGTATTTAGTAGTTATCCGGACCCCAATTAAAACGAAATTCCCAACCTTGACCCGAAAGTGGAAATCAAACCAAAAAAAACTTTACCAAAAATAGCAATAAAATTAAATAAATTTTTAACCATGAAAAATACGTATATCTAATAAAGAGGCAGGCGTGCCAGAGAGGACACCGCGCGCTGAAGTCTGGAACCAGAAACCAGAATCTCCGCCACGCGGGGTGTGCCATCAGTACCAGATACCAATTTTAAAATACGTCCCCTACGCCAGAGTAGGGGGGCCAAATTTGCCTCTTTTAATAATACTAAGTCCCCTTCCCGAGGGGCCTCCGTCCTATCTGTCCATTTTACCCGTTGTTGCAACAGATGCAAGTACTCGGCCGACCAGCGCCTCCAGAAGTCTTGACTTATTTGCTGCAATAACTGAAAACGGGACAGGCGTCCGGGGCGCTCATCCTTCCAGGGATACTCCGGCAACGCGGTTAAAGGCTGACCGATCAAGAAGTGACCCGGCGTCAAGACTTCTAGATCGTTAGGGTCAGGCGAGATTGGACAGAGAGGACGGGAATTAAGCACTGCCTCCACGCGGCATAGTACCGTGACTAACTCTTCCCAAGTTAACACGGTCTCCCCGATGACACGGCGGAGATGGGTTTTAGCAGACTTCACCGCAGCCTCAAAAATTCCTCCCCAGTGAGGACAGGCCGGCACACTAAATTGCCAGCTGATTCCCCGCTGGGCGAGAGCCAGACTTAAACTATTATTACCAGAATTTAAAAAATTATTAACTTCGCGTAAATAATTCGCCGCCCCTCGATAATTTGTGCCATTGTCCGAACGTATTAAAGAGGGTACTCCTCTTCGCGCTACAAAGCGATCCAGCGCCGCGACAAAGGCCTCCGTAGACAGCGCAGAGACCAGCTCCAGGTGGACTGCTTTGGTGGCCAAACACACAAAGACGCACAGGTAGGCTTTAACGACCTTGGCGTTACGCAACGTCGATGACTTGACCGAGAAGGGCCCAGCGAAGTCCGTTCCGACCCCGTCGAACGGCCTCGAGGGAGAAATCCTATCCGGAGGAAGATCTCCCATCATGGGCTGCATGGTAGACGCCTTGAGCCTATAACAAGGGACACATCTAAACAGCACCTTTCGGACCGCCCTGCGAGCCGACAAGATCCAGAATTCACGCTGCAACACAGCGAGAAGCGCGCCACATCCAGCGTGCGCGTTACCGATATGCCGATCGGTGATCAGCAGGTCCACCAGAGGACCTCCTTTCGGTAGCAACAGGGGGTGCCTGCTGCCGTATGGCAGGTTGGCTTTCCGGAGCCGACCTCCTACGCGCAGAAGACCATCCTGATCTGTGAAAGGGTTCAACTTAGCGACCGCACCCTTCAAGCGAGCGCGACCGCAGCACAGCGCCTCAAGTTCCGTCGGAAACCTCTCACCCTGTACCAGCCGAATGAGGTGCAGCAAGGAACTCCGACGCTCCTCCACAGTGGCGATCTGGTCACTCCTCCTCTGACGAGGGTGACGACAGTTGTGGATGAAGCGCTTAATCCAGCTAGTTACCCCCAGCAATTTATCCAGCTTGCTGTAACGACCCGTCAACCAATCAGGGTCTGGGGGCACTTCCGCCACAATCGCATGCACGCGGACTCCGGGCAGCTCCGCTCGCTCCGAGTCCGCGCCGAGAGCTGGCCAGGAAGCTTCTGGCTCCCGCAGCCAGTCCGGACCCCACCATAAGGGGTGATCAACTAGCTCCGGCGCGGAACAGCCGCGCGAAGCACAGTCAGCGGGGTTCAACTCACCCGGGACATGTCTCCAAACCATGTCCAGTCCAATGTTTTGGATTTGGGAAACCCGATTTCCCACAAAAGTCTCCAAGGTGTGAGGGGCTGCTCGTAACCAGGCAAGTACGACCTGACTGTCTGACCACGCATAGACCTTCCGGATGTCTATCGAGGTGGACAGTTCCTGATATACGTGCTTAAGCAGCCGAGCAAGTAATGTGGCTCCGCTCAATTCCAGTTTCGGAATAGTGAGTCGTGTCCTGATAGGAGCTACCTTGCTCTTCCCCAATAAGAGCGTGACATTGACGTGGCCTCCAGCGTCAACTGTACGCAAGTACACAGATGCGGCATAGCCCAGCTCGGACGCATCACAGAACCCGTGCAGGCTGATCCGGCTACAGCCTGGTGGCAGAATGCGACGCCACTCGATTGACCGTTTCGAGGTCAGATATTAAACGAAGCCAAATGTTAAGCGAGTCTCCAACCAGGGGGTCGTCCCATGAGACCTTCAGAGTCCAAAGTCGCTGTAACAGACACTTGGCTGCGAACAGAACCGGACTGATCCAACCGTTTGGATCAAACATCCTGGCGATGGTGGACAAAACCGTCCGTTTTGTCCACGCGCGTGTGGCTTCCAGTGCCACCCGAAAGGTGAAGATGTCAGCAACCGGTTGATACTGCATGCCCAGAACCGCAATCCCGTGCGGATCGTCACCTTCCTCGAAGAGCCCCGGATCCTGCTGGTGATCGTCCGGGATACCAGCCAGGACGTTGGGGTCGTTAGAGAGCCATTTCCGAAGCTCATAGCCTCCAGATGCGAGAAGCTCTGTAAGCTCATCCCGGAGCAACAGAGCTTCCTCCACCGTCTGCGCACCAGTGCAAACGTCGTCCACGTACAGGTCGCGTTCCAGAACTGCGGCTGCACGTGGGTACCGAGCCCGTTCTTGCTCCGCCAACTCCAGCAGTGAGCGGATCGCAATGAAGGGGCTTGATCTCAACCCATAGGTGTTGGTGTTCAACTCATACACCATCATAGGGTCCTGAGGACTTTCCCGCCAGAGGATCAACTGGAACCTCCTGTCCTCGGGGTGTATGACCGTTTGTCGGAACATCATACGGATGTCCGCTCCCAACACCACCTGATGCCTACGGAAATTCAGGATGATGTCTACAATATCCCGATGTAACTTCGGTCCAGCGTGGAGGCACTGGTTCAGTGACACTCCTGTCGAAGTCGGAGCGGATCCATCGAACACCGTCCTGAGTTTGCCTGTCGACGCTTTCAAAACAGCGTGATGAGGCAAAAAGTAGTGGTCCATGGTCGACCAGTCGTCGCGAGCCGGAGACATGTGGCCCAGTGCCTCATACTCCCTCATGAACTCGATGTACTTTTCCCGAAGTACAGGATCTCGAGCCATGCGTCGCTCCATGGACCTGAGCCTTTTCTCGGCCAATGATCGAGACTGGCCCAGACGCGGGGGGTTATCCCGGAAAGGCAGCCTAGTCTCCAATCGCCCAGAAACCATTCTCCGAGTGTGAGCCTGATAAAAGTTCTCACACTCCACGTGCTCGGGATCCAGCCGGGACACGGTAGGCGGCTCTTCGATCTCCCAGAACCTCTGCATGATCTGAGCGAGGGCCGTTTCCGTAAAAGAAGCCTGATTCGACTGCTGCCACTCATCCACCATTCCCAAAATGGCGTTCCCGTAGATGGTGGGCAGCGCCATCAGCGAAGACTGATCCAGCAGTCTAGGCTTGCCGTTCATGATGTAACCCAGTACATCAGAACCCAACAAAAGGTCTACCGGACCCGCCATCCCGAAGCGGGGATCCGCCAACCTGAGACCCTTAGTACAGGACAAAAGATCCGGATCTATGTCCGCCTGAGGAAGCCAACCGACAACCGAATCCATGACGGTGGCCCTGACCGCAATCCTTTCCGAATAGGAATGTACGGACGAGAAGGAGAGGCGGGTCTGTCCAGCCGACCGCACCTCTGAGTTCCCGACTCCTCGCAACGGAGTCGGTGACGGAAACCTAGCCAGGCCCAGGCGATGAGCAACCCGGGTTGTCAAAATACACCCCTGGGACCCTGTGTCCAAGAGCGCTCGTATACGGACGTAGTCGCCTCTTGGACCCCAAACCCTTAACCAGAGGGTGGGCAGCAGGACCACCGGTTGATCCTGTGCCAAGGGAACGGAGGCTAGTCAATCCCTCCGAGGCCCGTCCGAACCCGTCGGACTACAGGGCCCAGCCCAATATGGCTGCCGAGTCATTAGGGCCATCGGAGGGGGGGCATATCCAGCTGCCCTGCCATACTGAAAGTAGGGCGGGTGGTAGTCCAGCCTCGGATGCTCATGGAGGGGAGGCGTGTACGCCCTCCATTGCATTAATCGCGGATCCAGCGGCGGAGAAGGATAACGCTGGGGAGGTGGCCCCCGTGGTGACTCCGGTATCACCCCTCCACCTCTCCAGTTCGCCCGCGTCCGCGCGGGCTGTGAGGTCGGTGACCGAGCCGCGTGTAGGACGCCCCTTGTTGGGCTGCCCGGTGCTGCCGTGGGTTGGGGTGGAGGGGGTGTGCTCCACGCTGTAGCCACTTCATTGTTGTACAATGCGTGGCTCTGCGTGGGAGCGCCCCCGCCCGTGGAGGCCCCCCTCCCTGAGGGCTGTCGACCAGCACCATCGCTCCTGACGCACAAGAGCTGATGGTGTGGTCCCCCACACCCAGGACACGGCCGTGCCGTGGGGCAGTCATTGAACAAATGACCCCCCAGGCACCCGTAGCACCGACGCAACCTCCGAACGATCCCTCGTCGTTCAGAAGTCGTCCGCGCAAGCAGGGCCGGACACTGCACCAGCGCGTGAGGCTGGCCACAGTTCGGGCACTCCTGCTCCGACGCACTCGTCACCGTCGCCGTCCGCTTCACCCCACCCTGAGTGCGGGAATTGGTAGGTCGCGGTCCTGTTCCGGCAGGGCCACGAGCTGAAGCGGCGGGCTGCGCCTCCTGCGGCGCCGACTCGACCATCCTCGCCTCCCACTCCAGGACCCGAAGCAGCTCCTCAAACGTGGGGAAGACCTTCGGGTCGCCGTGAAGGCCCCTTTCCCGCTCGAACCGGGCGCGCAACTCCAGCGGCACCTTGCCCAGCAGAATGTGGACCAGCAGAAACGACCAGTGTTCTACTGGCAGTCCCAAGCTGCGCAAGGCGTTGTACGCCACCTTCACGGGCGTGAGGATTAGCGGCCTCAATTGAGACCTCTCAGTCACCTTCGGCAGCCCCAGTATTTGGGACACGTGAGCGTCGGCAAGGAGCCGAGGGTTTTGGAACCTCGTATCTAGCAACTCCATCGCTGTGCCGAAGTTGTCGTCGTCCAGCTCCAGGTGCTGGATCAGGGAGAGTGCCTCACCCTCCAGTGACGTGCGGAGATACGCCAGTTTCTCCGCCCTCGTCAAGTCGGTGCGTGAATCCACGAGAGAGGCGAACATGCTCCGGAAGCCGCTCCACACTCGCAAGTTACCTGTAAACTTGGGCAAGTCCAGGGTGGGAAGGCGTCCCACTACACCCGAACCCGCATCCCTGATGACGGGTCCCGAGTTCGCCCTTCCCTGACGAGACCTCTCCAGCTTGCGAACCCTTTCGGAGACCTCGTCGTACACATCTAGAATGCGCCGCATGTCCGCGTCGATCCTCTCCATCTGCTCCTCAGTTGGAGACGGCCTTGCATCCCGCAGCAATCCTGTGCTCCTCTCAGCGATCTCCAGGCGCCTGTCGAGGTGTTCTGCCCTGTTTAATAGCGCCTGCTCCCGGTCTCTCCTGCCGACCAATCCTTGCAAGGATTCAAACCACCGGAGCTGGTTGGCCAAATCCGAAGCCATTTTAAATTTAAATTTAAATTTTAAATTAACCTAAAGTTCGGACAATGTCACAACAATTATATCCGCAACCTATTAAGCCGGATACCACTTAATACCAATTTCCCGACAGTTTGGGGAGAAATTATAAACTGGGAACCCCCAAATATCTGGCCTACCCGATATATTTTCCCAGAAAAATAAAAACAAAAAAGGGGTATTTACGGCTAACCGCGCTCCTGCTACCAAAAAATGTATAGTATTTATGCCAGAAATACCGACTTGGGGCCCATAGCAAGTCTAGAACATTATTATTTTGCTTTTATACCGATTTTAATATTTACCCCCTAATTGCAAACAAGGTACCGAAAAGAAATCACTTACGTAGGGTTCCCGGCGTCGTCCAAAGCCCTGTTTGGTTATTAGGAATAGGGAACGGAACACGGGAATAAGGAAACACCAAACCAGACAGTAGTTCCGTAGACTTCCCGTTCCAGAACGATCCTGCGTTGTAGAAGGGGCCAATCCAGTAGCGCACTTCACAAAATAGTCCAGCACTAATCCAGTAGTAACACACTTAACGTTAATAATGTATTCCCGCACAATATTAAAGCTTTTATCCCGAAAAACTCGTGGCTCGACGTACCGGCGAAACGAGACCACGTACAAGTTAGAAAAAACAACCCGTCATTGTCGTTCCCGCGACCAGAGACAAAGTATCAAGTGTGTGACAGCCGGCTGTCAACTATAGATCCGCTATGAATTTTTGCGGCCGATATAATGTTGCCCGATTATACGGAACAATAGTCATTGTGGCGGAGTCGATGGAGGACCTCGGTACTATGCTCAGGGACCTCAGTAGAGTATCCCAACAGGTAGGGTTGAGGATGAATATGGACAAGACGAAGGTCATGTCAAATGTTCATGTCTCACCTGTACCGGTTATTGTTGGGAATACCACACTCGAAGTTGTTGACGAATACGTCTATCTGGGTCAAAAGATCCAATTGGGTAGATCCAACTTCGACAAAGAGGTCCAGCGAAGGATCCAACTCGGATTGGCAGCGTTCGAGAAACTACGGCACATCTTGGAGTCCAAAATACCCCAATGCTTGAAGACGAAAGTTTTCAATCAGTGCGTGTTGCCAGTGATGACTTATGGAACTGAGACGTGGTCCTTAACTGTAGGCCTTATAACAAAGCTCAAAGTCACACAGCGAGCTATGGAGCGAGCTATGCTCGGAGTCTCTTTGCGCGACAGAATCCGTAATGAGGATATTCGCAAAAGAACGAAAGTAGCCGACATAGCTCGAAGAGTAGCTAAGCTGAAGTGGCAATGGGCAGGCCACATCGCTTGCAGAACTGACAACCGATGAGGAAGAAAGGTTCTCGAGTGGCGACCACGAACCGGAAGACGCAGTGTTGGACGGCCTCCCACTAGAATTCACTAGATGGACAGATGACCTCACAAAGGTCGCTGGAAACCGCTGGTTGCAGGTTGCGCAGGACCGTTCGTTGTGGAAATCTAGGGGGGAGGCCTATGTTCAACAGTGGACGTCTTGCGGCTGATGATGATGACTAGTCCTAACGAAGGCCTACAGCTTCCCAGTTATTTTCTTTTATATGTTATTTATAGCAATACCTACCTACGTATTGAATTTTGATAGGTTTTTTTTTAACTTTTATAGGTTCACACTTGACCGCTATCTCGTCTGATGTTAAGCGACGATGCGGTCTACGATGGAGCATGTTTACCTAGAAAAAAACTGATTCACTCTCGATTTGAAGACATAAAGATTGTAACTATCGGGGAAAAGCCACTCAAGCAACGTATTCCACAGCCTAGACGAACTCTCTTTATTAAAAAAACTAAATAGCACTCTTAAAATATACATATAGACTTTTTAACCGACTTCAAAAAAGGAGAAGGTTCTCAATTCAGTTGTATGTTTTTATGTATGTTTGTTACGCGATATCTCCATTAATTGTGAATCGATTTGATTATTTTTTTTCGTTGGTAAGATAAAAAACTAACTAACCTCCGCTTTGCTGACGATATCGTCCTTTTCTCTTCCTCAGCTTCCGAATTGGGTCAAATGCTGCAAGATCTCAGCAAAGTAAGCCGTGATGTGGGACTGAAGATGAATATGTCGAAGACCAATCTGATGACCAACAACACAAAGCGCAAAATTCTAGTTGATAACTTAGAGATTGCATATGTCAATGAGTATGTGTATCTAGGCCAATTAGTCTCATTCCAGGCAAGGCAAGAACGAGAAGTTAAACGCCGTATTGAAAATGCCTGGAAGAGCTATTGGTCTATGAAAGATCTTATGAAGGGCAACATGTCACTATCCCTCAAACGCAGGCTCATGGACGTATGCATTCTCCCTATCTTGACTTACGGAGCGCAGACTTGGTCTTTGACAGAGAGTCTAAGGTCCGACCTCGCGGTTTGCCAACGAGCTATGGAACGCAGTATATTGGGAGTAAAGCTCACCGATCGCATAAGAAACACCATACTGCGTTCAAAGACACGAATAGCTGATGTGACCCAAAAGGCCAGCAATTTAAAGTGGAACTGGGCTGGACATGTCTATCGAATGTCAGACGATCGCTGGGCTAAGATCACCACCCAGTGGCAGCCAAATGGGAAACGACGATGCGGGAGACCCAAAAGGTGATGGCGGGACGATCTTGACAAACACCTTAAAGACTGGACTACTTTGACTCAAGACAGACAAAAATGGAAGGAGGGTAGGGAGGCCTTTGGTCAACACTGGGACACAATGGGCTCTTAATAATAATAATAATAGAAAATACTTCGGATGTCCCATATAAATTTTTCGAAATCAGTGAAGGTTTTTAAAAATATAAACAAACTACCCGCGTAGTTCCCGTTCCCGTTATTTTCCCGGGATAAAAAGTAGCCTATGTGTTCTTCCAGACTATAATTTAACTGTATTCCAAATTTCAACCTGAGCCGTTCATACGTTACGGCGTGATTGAGCAACAAAAATCCAAACATCCATACTTTTACTATTTCCATTTCGTATGCAATTTAGTCGAGTACCAGAATGTAATGTTGTATTGAAGTCGGTTTTTGTTTTGTTCAGAGAAAATAAATTATGTTTATTTAAATTAAGTAGTGTTTAAGTTACGTAAATTACGTACGTAATGAAGTAGTGGTAGGACTCTTGGCAAGTCCGCCTAGGGAAGTACCACACCTTTGCCAATTATTCTACCGCCAAGCAGTAATGTGCAAACATTATCTACTGTGTTCCGGTTTGAAGGGCAATGTTGCCAGAGAAATTACAGGGCTTAGAGACATAACATCTTAGAGTTCTCTAGGTGATGAGCGCAGTGCAGAGGTAGGTAATGATTTGGACTCTTCATGTTCCAATAGCTGCGTGTCACTGTGCTGTTATGTGGCAGGCATGTGGCTTACTAATATAATCGGTCGTAATTCGATATAAGACTACCATTAGTATTGATTGTTGTGTAAAACGTTTACTAACCAACTACCCATATATTATTTCACCCAGCCGTGGTGCCCTATAGGCGAGAGCTTCATATTCAAATTCGTGAGCTCGTAGGTTCTAATTCCAGAATTCCACCTGCACCTTCCGACTACCGACCTAATAACACCTGCTACCTGAAAATCTAACTCAAATGTTCAAAAACTAAGGAATACGATTTTCAGATTAGGCGGTTTTCAGATTAGTGTATTTTTGCGCTTATACGGTCGCTTCGGTATACCCGCTATACTATGCGTATCAAAGGACCAGACTCAGGCGTGTTTGTTCAAACCGGTAAGTGGTGGTGTCGTATCAGCGAACGATATAAATCAAAAGATGTGCCCTGAGCACCTTGAAATTGGTAATAAACTGCGTCTCTGTGTGTATCGTAAGTGGTATACAACAACCAATCTACTTGACCCCTATAATCGCTAGCGGCGAGATTTGCTGTGGTACTACTTATTTTGGTTGTTGACAACGAATAATGATGGGTAAAAACGTCCGGCATCCACCGCGTCCTGCAGCCGACTAGAACGGGAAGAGTGAGCTCACTCTTCCCAACGTTGACATGATTGCGTGCGCCTTGAAGTTTGGGAGGGCCCATCTTGAGTTCTACGATCTATGGTATCACCATAAACATATATTCTGACGAAGAAAGATTGCTATTGCTGGACGTCTACTCTGTTTCTACGAAAACGAAATTTCGAAAAAAAACTCGCGGTTTTCCTTGTCTCGTTCTACTTCGTTTCGTCCGATACAACATTGTTTGACGTTTAAATGTTCTAAGCATACTCTAATTAGGGTAGGCTTAGAACATTTAAACGGGCAAAACGACGGATCGAAGTAGAATCGGAGTTGGAAAATCGCTAGTTTATTTCGAAATTACGTTTTCGTTGAATTAGAGTAGACGTCCTGGTCGTTCTTATATTGGCTTAGAAGAGCGCGTGTGGCAAAAGACGCACCTATACGCGCCTACATGCGCTTCCAAAAACGAGCCTTGTTACAATTGGCTAAATTTAGTCGCTACTGATTTCAGTAAGCTAGGATACCGAATTGAGAAGCGAGGATTGCTTGCTTTTAACTTGCTTCTGAATTTTGTCTCCTAACCCTGTTTCTAAATTTCCTTCTGAATAATGTGTAATAAGGACTTTACCTATACGCGCTCATGAAACGCTAGTCTGAAACATTCAACGCTTCAGTACATCTTACTATAAATCGCGCAAATACACTTTCTTATTGTTTTAAATGACAATTTATTCTGTTCTCGACAGTACAGCCGGTAGCGGCTGTGGGTAGGTTGTGCTCATGAAGATTCATTCCGTGGAGGAATGTGTCTCGACTTAATGAAATTGTCGACGGTTGGCCTCTCACCCTCTTCGCCTACACTTATAGACGTGTCTATAGACTGTATAGTCACTGAACTCTACCTAGTACAAGTGTTCTCTCTCACGAAACCCGTTTGACCTTCTTTGTGTTTGTGAAAACGTATCTATATTTTCTTTTAGCGCAATGAAACTGTAGCTGAAACAATTGTACTCATGTACTAGGACACAATATGTACCTACTCAGATATCATTTATTTTCTATCTGGACTGAGCCCTTTCACTTGAGCCCCAAGAGGCCAAATTTGGGCAAAACCGGTTTTGGGACTTTAAAACCTTATTTTTTCATGATAAACATACTCGATTATTAGTTTATTTTGATGTCTAAGAGATAGGTGATAATATTTATCAGTACATTGTCGTTTACAGACATACAAAATTTGGTTTCATTTTTTAGTTATGATTTTTTGTGTGACGTCACGACGCCGGCCGCGTCGCAAGTCGGGCTTAATAGGTTAAAAATAAACTATTTTAATATAAAACAATAACCTACTTCAAAATCAGAAATAAGCACTCAAAAGAAAATAATTTTGATATTAGATACTATGTAAATTATAGATATTGTGATTGGTATTACGTTTGTGATGTCCATTCAAAGATAATTTTTGTCCGTAAATAAAGTTTTATAATGAGGAGAATAAAGGGCGTTGTTACAGAAAAACCAAATAATATTTTATGTTGTTTAATTTATATAAAACATCGACAATACTTACTCCACTGCGGTGCTTAATATTAACACCTTAAACACACGCGAAACCGCTCAACGGTTCAGATCGCATTGTATCAATAGCGAATAACGTAAAAATAAATAACTTTATTTTAAAGTTAGTAGGTACTTATAATATCAATGGCATAACAGATCTATATAGTGTATTTAGTTGCACAAACTTACATAAAAACAAAATACATATACAGTAAAAAGCCATTTTACACGAAAATTATGTAGGCTTTATGAGAGCGCTATGTTTTAGGATTCTTAACTTAAAAATAAATCAGTAGGACAGTATTACACATCGTTAATTACGTAGAACGCAGACAGTTATAAAGTAAACACTATGATATAAAAGAGATCACAGACTTATGTAAAGAAGAACATTAATTAGTGCCTAAATTATTATTCATTTTCGGAGTCATATGTTTGCGTCTTCGGATTACAAAAGGAAAAACCTTTTATGATCCTTTAAAGACATAATTTTATCGAATAATTGTCTAATAATTTATTTGTGTTATTATTTTTTTATCTTAAATATTTATGACTTCATTCATACATGATAATTTGTTGGTTAAAAAATAACACGATACGTACCGAAACAAGAACCTTTAATTGCTCAAGCCATAGATAAAATAATTGCTGTGACATCCAGACTCGAAATTTAGTCAGCCTTTATGGTAATTTAATTAAATTACATAAGTCTGTAGCCTCATTTACTTCATGATAATGGCCATTAGTCTGTGATAATGGCACTTCTTGACTATGAAATATATCACTTTTACTCGTATTTTAACATGTACTTAATCCATATTTCATGATATACTAATATCAAAACTCAGTATCTAAATAGAGGTACATTAGTTTTATAACATCTAATTATAGTTATTGTACTTATAATATAAATATGTACTCGAAGTTTTTTCTGGCACGTTTTTAACTTTTGCTATTATTCTTTATTTTTTAGATTTAAATTTTTGCATGTACCACAAAGAATAGTTTTTTCAATACAATTAAGAACCAAGAACTCACTATCACATACCTCTTCATTTTGTTCTTCCCTGAGAGTTTTAATTACCTACATCCATAAATATACTTGAGTTCATAGAATTCTCGTTTTTTTTTGTAATGCGTTAACTAATAATGTTATTTTCAGGCAACAAAAATTGAGCTAAGATATGGCATATTAGTCTGGGGAAACTCAAAATTTTTATTTGCGTCTAAAATCAACTACACGTTGTAGGTAGCTAGTGGAGAACTAATTCTATTATTTACAAACGAATTCGTATCACTACAGTTCCTGGACAGGGTCTTCGGCGTCAGCTAGTTTCACGAGGCCGATGAAGCTCTTCTCAGGCTGCATGAGCGAGTGTCGGTCTCCGCCTGTGTTGCGCACGGCTAGACGGTCTCCGGCTTTGAGGAACAGTGCTGAAGCGGAGAAACACGAGTTCGGTTTGTCTAACCTGGAGAAAGGAAAATTAAGATTTTAAATGTGGAAAACCGAAAACCTAACTCATTTCTTACATCTTCTTAAAACTTTATTATCATTTTTATTTATTTCCCATTCACCCTGCCTGATTGCCTGACTGACTGAGGTGGTTGTAAGTGTGTCCACTGATCTATAGGTCATGTATATTTCACCCAAGGACACATTTGTTTTATTAATGTGTTTGTTCTTAATCTTGGTGTTTAAATCTACCTACATATATAATTAAAGTGTTGGATAACTATTTAAATATTTCAGTAGGTACCTTTAGCACCTTAGCCTGTTTCTCACACAGGCAGATAGCGTTAATATGTGTAATTTTTTTGTAGAACGCTAAAAACGTAGCAATAAGACCCTTTTTTAAGGGACTGTTTAGTAGTGGTAGGGCTCTTTGCTGAGTCCACCTGGGGAAGTACCACACCTTTGCCAGTAATTCTGCCGCCTAACAGTATTGTGCAAACATTGCTGTGTTCGGGTTTGAAGGGCAATGTTTTTGACGTGACAACGTCTTATAATTCGATGAAGCCGGCTGCACGCCCGCAAAACATGACGTCATGTGCCGTTAACGCCGTTACCTCGCCGCCGGCGTTACCTCGCTCTAAGGCGTAGTTGAAGTTGTCACGTTCAACTAACGTCAGTAACCCGACTTTACAGACAACCATTTTTTTTTCAGAGAAATTACTGGATGATGATACACGTAATATATCTGGGTGTCAGGTAATTGGACTCTTTTGGAGGTTTTGGACTCTTCATGTTCCAACAGCTGCGTGACACTGAGCTGTTTTGTGGAAGGCATGTTGCTTACCATCAGGCACATGGCCTGCTCGTCTTGTCACTCTACACTTTAAAAAAAACCTATGATAGTTGGCCTTAAGTGGTTTCTACTGACTACAGAACTTTGGGCTAGTGTGGAAGGCGTCTCTGTGTGTATGTATGTATCGTAAGTGGTTTACAAACAACCAATCTACTTGACACCTAGAATCGTTAGCGGCGAGATTAGCTGTGGTTCTGCTTGTTTTGGTTGTTGACAACGAATAGTGATAGGTAAAAACCGACCACCGACAACCTGCAACCGACTAGAACGGAAAGAGTAAGCGCACTCTTCCCAACGATAACACGATGTCGTGCGCCCTGTATTTTGGGAGGGCACATTTTTGTATTGAGATCGTTGGCTATAAGTACCTTTCAGTGGAGTGCGCTGACTGCGCGCATTGCAGCAGAGTGTCCCTGTCTTCGGAGTCGGGGTTAGTGCGGTGCAGCACCCACGAGATTATGTCGTGGCTGTCCAGGTAGTAGATCTGAAACCACAAAACTACAATGTTAGCCTCTTTCAACTTAAACATTTCTTTATAAGTAATCCTACTAATATTATAAATGCGAAAGTTTGGGTGCTTGTCGCTCAATCAACATGATGTAATTGAAAGACGTAAGACCGAGGACCGGGCTGATGATGATGATGAATTGAAATTTGGAACACAGTTAGACTGTAGTCTGAAATACCACACAGCATCACGGAAAAATAAACGGGAATGGGAAAAGCGCGAGGCGCTGCTATAAAACACTATAAATAACTATTTGCTAAGTTCTCATTTTTTTTTACCAAGTCAGAGAGGACAACTACTTGTCAGGTTTTCATGAGATACTTGCTGGAGTGCCACAGGGCTCCGTTCTTGGCCCAGTCTTGTACACCATATATACAGCAGACCTCCCACTAACACCAGGCGTCACCATCGCTACTTATGCAGATGACACGGCAATTTTAGCCTCTAGTAAAGACCCTGCAGATGCCACTGCGAAACTTCAACGGGGCCTTGACGAAATGAGTTACTGGTTTGACAAATGGCGTATAAAAGTGAGTACCAATAAATCAGTGCAGGTCACCTTCACACTGAGACGAGAAACTTGTCCTGTTGTCAACCTTGGTGGTAGGGAGTTGCCCCAGAGTGATACTGTTAAATATCTCGGATTACACTTAGACCGTAGATTGACATGGCAAAAACACATTGATACAAAACGCAAAGAGATCAACCTCAAATACAAGAACCTCTACTGGCTCCTGGGGAGAAATTCAAAATTGTCACTCAATAATAAGCTACTAATATACAAGGCTGTCATAAAACCAGTATGGACCTATGGGATCCAGTTATGGGGAGCTTGCAGCGACTCTAACAAAAATAAAATCCAAAGAGCCCAAAACTACATCTTAAAGCAAATCAGTAACGCTCCCTGGTTCATTAGAAACAGCGAAGTACACGAATACCTGAGTATTACAACAGTGAAGGAAGAAATAAAGGCTTGCTCAAGTAAATATAAAACAGGGCTGGAAAATCACCCGAACCAACTTGCTGTCCAGCTCACATTGCCAGACTGTCTAAATCGCCTGAAACGGCACAGAACGTTAGATCTCGGCGGCGCTGACTGAGCCAATATATTAATATGGTAGATGCTCCTATAGGGGAACATCGCCTCACGAGGAAAGTCTCAACAACACATCTGCTCATAGTCGGAAGGACTGATTGCATGATAAAAACTATATATAAAAAAAAAAAAAAAAAAAAAAGTTCTCATTTTATTAGTACTAAATTACTAATTACAATAATTATTGATTTTATTTGCTTTTTTCATTTTTTGTAAAAAAAACACAAATTTAAACAATCGCTACATAGGTTGATCAAGACTTATTATAAAAATTGGCAGTCATAGGAACTGCCGATAGAAGTGAAAACTTTTAACTCAGTATTTGATAGCTTACTTTGGAAACTACACGGGAGTAACCGGAGGGTGTGGCCTGGCCATCATGGCATGGCCATCTAGAAATGCGTCAGCATTTCCCATTGGCTCACGCATTTCTAGATGGCCATGCTATGGTGCCCGGGCCACGCCCTTTCAGCATTTCCCATTGACTTACGCATTTCTAGATGGCCAATGGCCATGATCCCGAGTTTACCCGAAGTTTTCTTATCATACCCGAGACGCTAGAATTCAATTCACAGCCCACGAAAAGTCTGTCTAGGCGCGCCATAAGAAGTTTTCACTTCAACTAGAAGTAAATTCCTCTGCTGCTTACAACAAGGTTGTAAACAGTAGTTACATAGATTCATAAAGTTGGCGTCAAATATGTCTAGAAAAATTAACAAAATAAGAAAAACGCCAAATGAAAATGAAATTTACATACTTAAGTACATATTTTCAAATTCAAAGCGGGCACCCAAGCACGGAAAAACCGAGAAGTATCATCGTCTTAAAAGTTTTTCGACGATTTTTTCTTTGCGGATCGTCCCGGAAGCTTCATTGTTCAAGACGCTTCGTTAAATTTGTCTTTGTGCGGTTTGTAAGTGAGCTACGACTGGCAGAAAATGGCAGACACGAAGTGAGTAGACATTGAGGGTAATTTATAACATTTTAGCTCAAGGCTCGTAAACCGGGCTCTTGTTTACGGAGGTATGGTGTCGGGATGGGTTGATGTGTAAATGTTTACCTTCGCGTGGTAAAGTGGTGATGAAAAGGTTCGGGTGTGAGTTACGGCTGGAGCGTTCTGACCGTGACTTTGATTTAGGTGAGCTATAAAAAGGATTATTAATTTGATCTGTCCTTTACTGGGTGAGGAAATCCATTCTCATCAACCGTGCACGTGTTTCGGAATAAGATTTCTTCTGAAGGGATGAAACAGTTTTGTGGTGGCCTCTTTGTAGAGTCCGCCTGGGAAAGTACCTTTGCCAATTTTTCTACCGCTAAGCAGTGAGTAACCATTTCCATCCTATGGTTGCCTGGAAGATATCACTTTTAGCAATAAGGCTGCCGCTTATAACACTAGTTTTATTGTTATTATCTCCTGTATAAGTGTTTTTTTGTTTATGGTGTGTACAATAAAGAGTATCTATCTATCTATCTAATGTGCTACAATTATTATTGTGCTGCGATTTGAAGGGACACGTGTCTATAGAAATTACACTGGGTGACGAGCGCAGTTCAGTGCCAGGTAGTAATTTAGACTATCCAGGTTCAAGTAGATGCGTGGTCCTATACAATAGCAATCTCATACTGCCACGGCACTATGCAACAAATCCTCGTAGGGGTACAGTAAGGTATTATTAGTAGTTTCGAGTGTATGCAAAGTGGTGGTCAGCACCTATGCTGTGTGAGAGTTTCATCGGAAACAATACGCGCTCTGTCGTGGCCGCGTAAACGTGACATTTATAGCGTTACGTTACGTTAGCGCTCACGATAGAACGCGTATTGTTTTCGACCAAACTTGTACTCAACATACAGTACATATAATGCTTTCTGGTAGGTACATGAGGAGTATGTTTAAGTTCGTTAGAGCCGCCATCGGTCGGTTCGTGCGGCGAGCGTTCGCTGCACCACCAAAGACCATCCGAGAGTCAACCTACAGATGGCCATCAGGGACAGAAATGCAACCGTAGTGGAGGCTCTGGGCCGGGAGGAGGCGGCATATTAGGCAAATGGCAATTAGGCAAAGACTCGATGTCGAGTCGGTTACCAGCGGAATCCCAACCGATAGTGATCGGCTCTACAAACGAGCACTAGAATTAAGTTTGAAATGTACCCAACTCCCCCTATTTTCCTTTACTTCTCCTAATCCAAGAAATGTGTAAAAAAATGTATTGACAAAGATAACGTAACCCGGAGTCTGTGGAGTAGATAATTTAAATTAAAAAAAAAGTTATTTAGAGCCCGAAATTCATCATCATGCAGATCATAATCGGAGTGCTGATTATCTGAGGGAAACTGACATGGACTCTCAAAAATATAATAATACAATTACCTGTGCATAGACGAAGTAGATGCCGGTGTGATGGACGTGCACGTGTCCGTTCCTGGTGAGCGTGGGGCGGGGATGCGGCGACGCGGCCGTCCAGCCCGCGGGGTACCACACGTCGTGCGCGGCGCCGTGCGAGACGCGCACCAGACCGTTACCTGCGGACAACATCTCATACAAATTACAAAAACACATTCATAATCACATAAAACTTCAGTCTTGGACATCGTCGCAAAATTAGCTTGATTAGATTCAGATTCAGATTTTTATTCATAACAAAATGTAGGTACTATACCTACATGTCGATTAAAAAATAACAAAATGTCCAATATAAAAATGTCAAATAATTACATAAATTTCAATCATGGTAATAGCAATGAGGAGAAAAACAATCGCTTATCGCTTCGGGTACACTTCGTAGAGTGTGCAACTGATCTGCGTGATCTAGCCTATTTTTCCATCCACCTTGCCCTATTTTTCAACTCAACTTGCGACTTCAAAAAAGGGGTTTCTATGTCCAATGTGTATTTTTTGTAGTAAAAAGTTCTTTCGACGCACCACATACAGATTTTCCATGGGCTGTGAATTGGCTCAAGCGTCACTTTAACGTGTATTCTCGGATGTTTTTTTAAAACTTTTATAGGTTTACACTTGACCGCCATCTCGTCTGATGTTAAGCGACGATGCGGTCTACGATGGAGCGTGTTTACTTAGAAAAAATCCGATTCACTCTATAAATTCGATCTAGAAATCTAGATGGGCATGCTGATGGCCACGCCCTTCGGTTTCACCTGCGTAGTTTCCAAAGCGAGCTATCAAATTCTGAGTTACTAGTTTTTAGTTCTATCCGCAGTCCGTATGACTGCCATTTTTTATCGGACTGCTCGTAGCTCGAAAATCAAACTGTTTTGATCAAAAAAGCTTTGCCCGATTCACAATTGTGAGGTCGTTGGTTTGATTCCCGCCTGTGCCTCTGAGTATTTTCCAAGTGAAGATATACAAGTTTGTTATTAGCACTGACTTTGACTTTGGATGAAAGTATCGTGAGGAAACCGGCATTTAATTTGAATAATTCGAAGTCGTGCGTCATCCAACACCCTGTACCTACTGGGCCAGCGTCTGTCTCTCTCTTTAAGATAAAAGGTCCCGAATCCCAGCAGTTTCAACGAACATTTTGTGGGCTGCTTATATCGTCTAGGACACGTAAGTACCGGCCCTTGGTACCGACAATAATCTCTTAAACATTAATTAACTTTAAGTACCACAGTCACATAGAGCGAACAATTAATATTATTATTTGATTTACCCGCAGAAATCTAAATAATTATTTAGATTTCTGTGAAATTACCCGAGCTTAAGGAGTAGATATCTTAGGTAGGTAGGATTGTTTCAAGTTTCAACGGCGCTTAGATGGAACATTACAAAGTTAAACCTGATCTACTGACGTCATTAAACAAGATGGTAGGTGCCCACCGTCCGTTTCATCTACGGCAAATTAGAAGAGCCACAATCGGTTGTCCAAAGAAAACCTGCCGCCTTATGCGTGGATAGTCGTTTTTACTATACCTCTACCATTTTCAACCTGGAATTGGTGCTATTACCGTTTTATAACGAAGTTTCATTTGCTGAAGTGAATTAAAATGAAAGTGAGCAAAACCTTACATTGTGGTCGCTTTTGTTCTCTTTGCACACTGAATCATTATAGGTAAGTACATAGAGCTCCAATATTGCATTTCACTAAAAAAAAGTAACAGCCACAGACAAAGACTTGTTTGAACATTGACCGAAAATTGCAAATTTATCGGTTTTTATCGGATACATTTCGGAAAATGTGCATTTCCAGTTTTAAGGCCTGTCATTGCCAGAGGAATCGGCGTGCCTATGATTTCCATTTCAGGACGGTTTTTCATAAGCATACAATATTTTTATTTACTGAGGAGGTACCTACCTAAGTACTACTATATTTCAATTTTTGTTACTAGGAGAAGCCATTAGATACATAGGTACAGTGTACTAGTTTCGTACTGAATTCACAAATTATTTGTTAAAACATGCATGTCATAAGTTAGGTTCTCAAGACATTTATTAAACTTTTAGGATAGTGTGAACAAGAATGGAAACAAGAAATGAAGAATCTGTATAACAACAAAGTTCAAAATTCCCCAAAATTATTTTACAAATTATTGTTTTTAGTGTTCGAATGTCTGGTATTTTATACGTTGTTTTATTACATGTTAAATGTACCGATAACTACACTAAACTTAATTATTTTTAGTGTCTGACTATAATTAAGGATCTAAAGATAATTCAGATAAACAGCATTATCTTACATTTTTCTTGCGTAATAAATTACACCTTTGCAATAAACGTGGTTTAAAACTGCGATAAATTCATAATTCGGCGTATTTTTCTCGTGTTTGTATTTATTATGTAGGTAAATAGTATTATCTAGTTTCTAGTATCTGCGAAGTGGTTCACGCAACGTTTGGAAAATAATACTTTCTATAAAAATATGGCTTTTGAACTTTATATCTTTATTGGATAAGATACATAATATGCTCTGTTACGACATAGCAAAACAGAGCATATTATGTAATAACTTAAATAAATAACAATAGACTTGAATGTCTTCCATTCAAACTGTTTTCATCCAAAATAATATTACACTTATTTTAATATTTTATTGTTGTTAATTATCTAACGCATGATTAAACGGGATGTATTAGTCCTTGTGGAAGACCAACATATTCTCACCAGTTGTATTCACCACCAGCAATGAAGCTCAGTTGTTAAGCACCTAATAATAGTACTACCAAAGTACTACGATTTGCTCCATATTTAGAGACTAATGACAGACGTGAATTGATATTATTTCATGAACGAACACTATTTCTGTTGTGGCTGATGATGCACTATCTATGGGTCGTCATCATGTATATGCCAACTTCCTGAGGTACTGGTCAGTGGTCATTCACAGACAGCATTTAGTTGCAAAAGATCTGAGTAGACTATAGCAAAGTAGCAAGATAGGGATCACTAAATTCTATGTATGTGTGAATGACCAGTACCTTAGGTAAACATAGCATTTAAAAAGATTGTAAAGCAATTATGAATGAATAAATAGTTCAGAAATTACTGGCGAATAAATCAGATATTCCTATTATTGAGATATATTGCGAAAAAAATTGGCAGCCATAGGAACTGCCAGTAAGTAGTTATAAGTAAAAACTTATAACTCAGAATTTGATAGCTTATTTTGGAAACTACGCTGACTGATACTGAAACTGAGGGCGTGGCCATGGTCCCGAGTTTACCCGAAGATTTCTTACCATTCCCGAGACGCAAGAATTAAATTCACAGTCCACGAAAAATCTGTCTACGGCGCGCCAAAAAAGTTTTCACTTCAAAAACGTCTTGAAAGTGAATTGGAATTTGTAGCGAATGTATCATAGTTATTTTCACAAATCAACAGTGACGTTATCGAGTGGGTCGATACAGGAAAGCCACAAGTATGCATAGGTACGTGGGAGATCGTTTATATTCTGTAAATTCCAGAATCACACGTGTTTCGGAACGAAATCATGTTGTAACGTTCATTTGCAAGATTTCTCGCCTGCTTTGTGAGCGATATGAACCCTCGGTATGGGCGGGCTCTTAATTAGACGTGCTTTATTACTGGGTAATAGATTAATTAGTTGGTGAAGCTCGAGTTACCGCTAATGGAGTTAAAGGAATAACTATTTGTCCTACTAATCCTTTTAATATTATAAATGCGAAGGTTTTGTATGTATGTAGTATGTATAGATTAATTAAAGCACAGTTTTGAAGGTATTAATTCTGACCTGTTTAAGAGCCAGGCGCAGTCCGAAGGGATTGTATACCTACGTTAAATTAAAAATCAAACTTTTTTAACATCTAATTTTATATAGACCTAATAGAAAAGTATTTTTTATTCGATTTATTGTATTTCTGCTGGTAACTGGTAATTTAGAATTTAATTCCATATAACTGTCGTGCATTTCGCTGGGCAGGTGATTTATGGTGTGTTATATGTACGTACCTACTTATGTGGTGATAGCAATTCTATTCAAATTTCTCTGTAGTGTACCTACTTTTTCTTATAGAATGCACAAAATACTAACTTGCTTGTTGATTGGGAACTTCCTATTTTTTACCGATTTCAAATTAGGAAGGTTGTATGTTCGACTGACCATTGTCTTATTGTTATTGTTTTGAATTCATGAATGTTGTATTAATCCTAAATTCTACCTACTTATTACGGTTCGGATAATATAGACCAAAGTAGTTCAGCCAACCAATATAAAGACACAAGCGGCTTAGCAATATTTTTCGTAACAAAGCCTAAAAAGAAATATCGTATACGACAACAAAGATGTTGATCTAATAATTTTTCCCAGATAGAATTTCTGCTACAAAAAGAATTATGTTTTTGGATAATAGTATCTAGTTCGGCGCCCACGCGCAAACAAAAGTTTGTTTTTGTTATCGGATCCTCTAAACAGATTGAGGTTGGCCTTGAACTCTAAAAAATGTCTGAATGCTCTGCAAAGAATTTTATGAAGACATTTTACCAATCCTACCAACGAAAATTTGGATGTTTGTCGCTCAATCATGTCGGAATACCGGAACGGATCTGGTGGAAATTTGGAACACAGTTAGATTATAGTCTGCAATAACCATAGATATCCGATGGCAATAACACATAGGCAATAATTTTTATCGCGTAAAAAATATCGGTAACGGGACTATGTGGGTAAAACCGATGGGCGCAGCTAGTAGAGATAATAAGAATGTTACCTTTGTAATGTTCGTGGATCTCGGTGTTGAGATGAGACGTGTTCCCGTGGAAGTGGGCGGCGATGAATGGCCGCCTCGGAACCTGCGACAAAGTATCACAATTTTTATAAATCGTTGTAGTTATGTAACAAACTAATTTAATTGAAAATATAAAAAATCACGGTGGATGCCTCCATCTTGGATTTGAATTTTTCATAGTTTATAGTATTTTACCACCCTTTTCATTTGTTACCCATATTGAAGAAGTTGTGTAAAAATATGTTAGTAATTCGCTATTTTGTAGCGGCGGCTGTTTTGGACCGATTTTGGTCCAAATTAGTAGTCCAATCTGTAATCCAACCGATTGTTAGATTAGTTCTTAACTATGATAAGATCACTACCAACAAATTAGTTCATCCGTTCGTGAGCTACGATGACACAGACGGACACACACACACACGTCAAACGTATAACGTCGTTTTTAAACCGGGAGCTAAAAGCAGTACGCAGAAAAAAAGTGTTAATTTAATTGTCATGAACAGCTACTACTTTTAACTTCATCACTACTTTTAAATTTTTGGATTTCGAACGTTAGTTTAAGCCGTACCTATGTATTATTCAGCTCAATTCCTCGAATGGAGACCCAGGGATGACACGAGAGGAAGAAGTCGTCCACCACAACGCTGGGTGGACGACATCATACGACACGGAGGGCGAGACTTGATGAGTTGACACAAGACCGCCAGAAGTGGAAAGAGAAAGAAGAGGCCTACGTACCGAGGCCTTATTATTTTATATTAATCGTACTAATATTACAAATGCGAAAGTTCGTATTCACCGTTTTTTTTTCATTAGCAAAATTTTAACAGCCTTATCTACTGCCGTTATTGAACACAACAAGCTGAAAAACAATCGAAAACCTGGTGAAAAAAAATCACGGAATTTATGCAATTTATGGTCACTGACATCATTTATGCAAGTGTTGTAGTGTACGTATCGGTGTTACATTTTTGTTTTGTTTTTGTAAGTTGTTTACATTTAAATTCACTAAATCAGTAAATTCACTGTCAAGGTCAGCCAACCGCGACGGCAGGCAGGTGCCGTCAAATTTCATAATCACTTGCATTTCTTCAGTGTTGATGACGTGTGTCTGACGTGTTGATCGCAGTCAAGGTCAGTTGATGATAGTATGTGCGGTAAAATACTAGTAAAACTGCACAAGTTTTAAAACGAAGTGAAAACCCTTCGGTAGTTTCTGCTTGAAAGCGTACTCATTTGAAATTTGTTACACATATAGATAATAATAGTCTGGAATAACACATAGGTCATTTTTAATTTCGGTAACTCGAGTGAAACCGCGGGATGATACTATTACTAGAAAACAACGTAACGCGTTATCGAGTTGCAGTGTTGACGCAAAAGCTTCTAAGTTCTCTAGAAATATGCTCTCTCAGGACAAAGTTGCAGAGTTTAACGATGTGGAATTTTCAGCGTCGGTGTAGTAAATACTTGCTTTTTACATAAAAGCTTATAGTTGATTGAAATTCTTAGTTCAACGAGTACGTGCTCACAGAGGAACTATGATTAAGTACCTGATACCTAAGCAGATTTAAACAAAGTATCATATTTTAAATTAATTCACGTGTAACGTGTGCTTACGTTTGCTATAGTCAATCCAATCCGACTTAAGTTTGGACTTAAGCTTGAGTCCGAGGGCCTTTTACTGATATTTCGAGAGCTAGCAATAAATTTTGGGTAGGTATCTGTGGCAAGCTGAAAACTTGTCACATAAGCATAAACAGCCCACTAAATGTTCCCACGGCTGGGACTCGGGGCCTTCTCTCGCAAGGACAGAGTCAAGGCGACATAATACATAATCCACCACGCTGGCCCAGTCGGGTTGGTGGATGACACATGATTTCGAAAAATTCTAGGTACCTACATGTCGGTTTCCTCACTATGTTTGCCTTCGCCGTCTATGTTCGCGGCATTATACTACTCGCATACCTCTCCTATTACACCAACACGGAGGTGAAGTACTTGGCTGGTGAACAATGGGGCAGGTTTTCAGCTTGCCTCAAATATCAACCTACCCAAAAATTGCTGGCAGCTCTCGGAATATTACTACGGCACACGTGAGATACGCGTAAATTATTGTAAAATGTGTAACAAGGACGTTAGTTTTCATACTAAAGTATCATGTATTAAAATGTTTAACCCATCTCTCAGCCACCAACCAGCACTGGGCCAGCGTAGAGGATTATGGCCTTGACTCTATACTCATAAGATAAAGAGTCTCAACATTGGGATAAAAGTGGATTGGTTATGTTAGAAGGTTAGATTTTAGCGGATTATAATATATGTTTTTGGTCACAGTTCAAACGTGGTGGTACGAACTTAAGGTTAAGCTTAGTATATCTGTATTCGTAGTATTATTTGAGCGTAGCTTTTCGTAACAAAAATACATACTCACCAAATTAATCCTACTAATTATAAATGTCAATGTATGGATGTTTGGATATTTGGATGTTTGTTGCTCAATCACGTCCTAACGTATGAACGGATCGGGCTGAAATTTGGAACACAGATAGATTATAGTCTAGAAGAACACATAAGCTACTTTTTATCCCGGAAAAACAAAGGGGGAACAACGGGAACGGGAACTTCGCGGGTAACACCGCGGGGCGCTGCTAGTTATACTTTAAAAGTCTAGAGATAATCAAGAGGTCCATACCCACTCCCAGTTGGAGGTTTGCCCAGCATGCTGGAAGCATTACCACGCTGAATGGCATCGCTTATATTTACGTTGAGTCAAATAAATGCCAATAACTTACCTCATTATCGCTGTTCCTGACGGTACGAGTGATCGTGTGTAGTGATGTCTTCAACGGATGCTCAAAATTACTATCGTACTTCTTTGGCATGCGTCTGAAACAATAATATAACGATACCGTGAACAATATAACGACAACGTGATTTATGAAATGTACATAAACTTCTTTAGCCGAGTAGATACCAGTTCGGTCAATTTAAACATTCAACAGTACAAAGATTCGCATGAAAATTGGTAGCATATTTCAAAACACTATTATAAATGTAATCTAAAAAGTAATCTAACGTAATAGTAGTAAGTAAAGTAGTAGTAAGTAAAGTAGTAGTAAGTAAAGTAGTAGTGAGTAAAGTAGTAGTAGTAGCTTCAGTGATCGATGTGTGACGATAACCCACTGAGCAACTATGCCAGCCAAAATAATATGAATAGGAAAACTTAATATAACGGGAAGAAGTAATAAAAGGATGCTACTTAAGCAACAGAACGAGTACAAAAGAACTCTTATGGAATTTTCTCGGAAATTCTACATTAAATGAATAATATCAAAGGAGTAGGTACAATTCCGAGCAATAAATAAATATTATTACTCACAGCGGAAGCGAAGACAATACCGACCCAATATTCGTGTAACACTACGAAGAAAGATATTACAGAACAATAATTCTAAGTAAAAAAAATACATTTAAAATTTGAACTGCAATATTTTTTTTGAAATCCAAAACGTTAAATGCATCTGGAAAAGTCACAATTTTCCTACTAAGCTATAGTTTCGTCTGGCAGAGGTGATCTCTTAAATAGTTAATTATTCTCTCTCTGTTTTCCTGGCTATATATCCCATACGGTGGTGGGGTCAGCCTTCCTGCTTTTTCTTCTCCACTTCACTCTACCTAAGACATCGTCATCGGACAACTCGCATTCTCTCATGTGCCTTTGCACTACAGTCCTCCATCTAGTTTTGGGTCGGCCTCTGGAACTTCCACCAGGGGCGGACAATTGCAGCGGCACGTTCCCTACGTAGTAATTATTATTATTAAGAAATTGCCCCTTATTTTTATTAAGGACTTACCACACTTTTTGGTAGATTAGTGTTTCGCTTTACATCTGGGGAGATGATGATCGAGAGAAATACTATCAATGATACAAAAATCTTAAAACATCGTTTTTCAAACATTCGGTTCAAGTTCTGAATTTTGCTAGGTTATAACATTTTATAAGTAGTTAGAGTTTACATTTGTCAAGAACCAGTTAAATTTAGGAGTCAAACCGGTATGGACATTTTCAAAATTGGTTACGTGTAATCAAAGAGACAAAAGTAAAACAGCGGTAAACGTTTCGTAATTGCACAACGGTGACATTCTCTATTCGTTATTTTAGACATGCTATTAGAATTATATAGTTAATGTGTTCGTAGGTATAAAATGATTTAGCTTCGCGGAACTCTTCCGCCAGGAATAGTAGGTACAATGCGGTTTCCACCGCGCGGCCGTCAGACGCACGCCGCAGGAGGATTTATGAAGCGTTTCTACGTAAGCTTTACGTCATTACTTCGAGTCTCTGATATTAATGGTGCGAAATTGCGAAATTAGAAGGCATTCTTAAAAATTACTTTATTTGTACCTACTACACAGTTGTGGTATTTTAAATAGTATAGAGCTATATTTTTTTTGCATTTTCCAAGAGGTTTTGGAAGAGATCGCTTTATGTATTAACGATGAAGAACAGATTTTGTACCCAAATTGTTTTCTATAGATACTGTATTTGTTACCATTTCATTAATTTAGAAATGGTGTGTCTTGTATTGTTTTTGTTGTACTGTGGCGTACCGTGCCGTACCGTACCATACAATGTCATGCCAAGCCGCGCCAGGCCCAGCTGTGCCATACCGTACCAAAAACCTCTTTGTACCAAACCGTACTGTACCAAACCGCACTGTACTGTATTGTATTGGAAATGTGTGATGTATGCTGTACCAACTAAAATATTTGACTATCTCAGACTACTGGTAAATAACTAAATATTACTATTTTCACACACCTTTCTCGTAAGGTTTCTATAAACCTTAACATCTAAAATCTAAATAACAATTCGGGACACCTACAACGAAATTCAGGTCTCTGAATTAAAATAAAGTAACTTTGGTTTAGTCTATTTGTTGATTCCCCCATTTAATCACGACATTCCGTACAATTACAGTAGAAGCGAATGATGGGAGCCACTGTATTAGTTTCTAAATGCCGTGTTCCAAGAATTTACTTACACAAGCCAAAAACTTGATTTCTTTTCAATAAAGACGAATCGGTGTGGAAATTGTGTAGGTCTAACCGCATGAGGGAGACACTGTTTTAGTTTCTAAGTAATGTATCAATAATGAATGATATGTAGAATATATCAATGAAGACTAGTTGTGTCCAAATCCTAGCGGTCCGCCCGGTTTCACCCGTGGTACACATAGGTATAACCTGTACCTATAGCACTCACATAAGTACATATCCAATGCGGAAATATTTTTTGAAAACGGTCCAATAGCTCCTGAGATCATTACGTTCAAATAAATAAACTCTTCAGGACGTCTACTCTCTTTCTACGAAAACGTAATTTCGAAAAAAACTCGCAACTTTCCTGCTCTCGTTCTACTTCGTTTCAGCCGATACAACATTGTTTGACATTTAAATGTTCTAAACCTACTCTAATTAGAGTAGGCTTCGAACATTTAAACGGACAAAACGACGGATCGAAGTAGAATTATAGTTTCAAAGGCGCGAGTTTATTTCGAAAATACGTTTTCGTAGAAAGAGAGTAGACGTCCTGATCTATAATATTAGTATGTAGAAAAGCAACAGCCAAGACAGAAAGAAACATTGGGGGTTGGCAGAAGACTACACGCAAATATGAATGACCCTATAATGATAACAAAACATTGTCCAGTTTACGTTTTTCATTTTCTCTACTCTGCTTAGAATCTTATCACTACATGGTAGTGCTATCAAAGGTTACAGTTTCAATACTAATTTAGTTCAATAATTAGGCCTTATCCCGAAAATCGTCACCATTTCACACCACCCTTATCCTAATTTCGAGTTTTACCTCCCAAAGTTACATCGCCTGAATAAGCAGTCATTAAAACATTTTAATTAACGTTTTACGAACGAACGAAAATTAACAGAGTCCAAGTTTTAATTGCTGCGGGCAGATTACGTTCCATGTTGAAGTTTTAGATGGGAGTATTAAACCTGGGAATATCACAGTGACCTATTATTTAAAATTGTATGTCACGTAACATACTCGTACAAAAAGAAGTCCTAACACAATAAAATTAATTTTTTATTCGACATGGAGGTGACGACTGAGAAGCCCTCCCGACTACCTCCTATTTTCCACTTGGGATGGCGGGAGATATCCCATGCATTAGTACTCGTACTTCTTAACAGCGTTCATCTCGGCTTGTTCAATACCTTGAAATACCGCAGTCTAGTGGTCGGAAAGATTCTTTACAGACTTCGCTTGGGGAAGTATCATACCTTTGTCTGTTATTCTATTGCGAATCAGTAATGGGCTCATATTACTGTGTTACGGTTTGAAGGGTAATGTTTCCAGTAAAATTACAGGATATATATATCATCTTATATGTCTAGATGAGTGTAGTGCAGTGGTAGCCAGTTTTTGGACTATTCTTTCTCAAGTCGCTGCGAGGTACCTGATGCCATGATGTTGTTTGCTATCAAGTTCGTATCCTGTTTGTCCCTTCACTCTATATTATAAAAAGGTAGATAAGGGTCGTTGTTAATGAAGGGTTCAGTTATGAGTGAAAAATATGTCAAATTATTAATATTGACGTATGGACATCTAATTTAGCTAAGAAAAATAACGCTAGTTTTCAATAGTTGCAGCTATTTTTGGGCAGGTGACTTTATGTTGATGATTGACTTTATACTCGTATGATTGTGAGCTCAAATATAGTCCAGAGCAATTACGCAAAAAAATTGAAAAAATACATTAAATTATGTAGTTTGGGGTGCGTGCGTCCGTTTAATTGGTGGTTTTGATTATACGTAAAGTTTCATAAAATTGAAAGGGTTGGGGAGAAAATTGCGAAACATAGTAAAAAAGTAAAATTTTTGCCTTTCGGAAGCAATAACTTGAAAAATATTGATAAAAAAAAAAAAATTGTTGAGGTTAAAGTTAGTAAATTTAATTTAGAAGAGAAAAGGTTTCAACAATTTTTTCCTAACACTAACAGTTCTCGAGATATCGAATTAAACGCGTTTTCATGGAAATGACCATGAGCTGACCACACCAGAATCCCTCAAATTGGAATATATGCTCAGAATACACCCCTCTATCGATCCTTCATAGTCCCCAAACTACATAATTTAATGTTTATTTATTTCCGTAATTGCGCTGGCCTAATAGTATTCTACAATTTTCATCCCTATTCGGTGAAATTATGACACAATATACAATAGGTAACCGTTAAGGTAAGATCTGCCTTATTACTTTAGTAGCTACGTAGAAAGAAAATTATATTTGCAAAGAAAACGTAACTTCGTATTTCTATAAAGCTTATATTTTACATAATATTGCTACATGTTTTTGTAAGAGGCTTTGATGTTTTATCAAAAGACATTTTCTGCTCAAATAGAGATAGATTTTATCACTAGATATTTATGTAGATATGAAAAAAACTTCCCGGAAAATCCGAGCAAAATATTCCGGAAAGTACGAACTAAAATTAATATTTAGCCCACAATTTACCTTGAACATATTTATCATTAAATATTATACCTACTATTATAAAACAAATGTAGTACCTACTTTTATTGCAGGTAAAGTGACTTATAATAGACGTTTTCGTAAAAATAATTGTAACAAAAATACTTTTTTTTATTATTTTCCTTGTCGTTTTCTGAACATAACATACGGTTTAATACATATTTGTAATTGTTAAACGTCGATAATTTGCTATCTTGTGTTACGATCAGTCTTTTTGTTTTATAGAGTAACGAGACGAGCTTTTATGTGCCTGATGGGAATCAACGAGCCCCGAACGCACCCAGCGCAGCACAGAGACACGCAGCTATTGCGACATGAAGAATCCAAATCAATACCTAGCGCTGCACTGCGCTCGAAACATTCCCCTTCAAGCCTGTACACAGTGATATTTTCACACTACTGCTGGTAGAAAAACTGAACATGGAGAATGAATGAAAGAGGAACATGATGTTAATGTAGGTACTGTACATTTTTTAAATGCAATAAATACACATCTAAACGTCTAATGAACTCTGATAATATTCTAAAGGTAGGGGGATTAAAGTTATTCTCATATCGACAGGTATTTGCAAGTGAAACCTGACTCGGATCGCGGTCGCATTCCTCGGAGCACGACGCGACGCTGTCATTAGAGACGGCATGCACTTGTCGCAACTATCTTATAACTAACATTGCTTTATCCTTGTTAATATCAATTTTTTGAAATGCAGTTGTTACTGAGACTTTTGATGCAAGTTTGATTTTAATTACATATTATTAATATGGCAGCCAAATGGGAAACGACGATGCGGGAGACCCAAAAGGCGATAGACGATCTCGACAAACACCTTAAAGGTTGGACTACTTTGATTCAAGACAGACAAAAATGGAAGGAGGATAGGGAGGCCTTGCTCAACACTGGGACACAATGGGCTCTTAATAATAATGATAATTATTAATTATTATTAATATCAAAACGGTAACTTCTGGCTTTGTGGCAAGGGCGGATTCAAGGCGGGGTTATGGGGGTCATGCCCCCCCTGAAGTGGGTCCATTACCTAGGTGGACCACTAATTAATACGGACGGACGCACTTATCACACGGTCTTGTGACCTGACAACGAACCACGGAGAGTCACACACGGAGAGTGTGTGACAGATTTGCATGATCTAATACCACCTTGTCCTTTTTTCTATCGGAACGCTCGTAGCTCGAAAAAGCGACATCGTTTCATGGTTGATGTTCCAAAGACACGAACTAAGAGATTTGACTCTACTTTTGTGATAAGAACGTCTAGGCTGTGGAATACGTTGCCTGAATGGGTTTTCACCGATAGTTACAATCTTTGTGTGTCTTCAAATCGAGAGTGAATCGGTTTTTTTCTAGGTAAACAAGCTCCATCGTAGACCGCATCGTCGCTTAACATCAGGCGAGATGGCGGTCAAGTGTAAACCTATAAAAGTAAAAAAAAGGATCTAGGACAAACATGTGGGTAATGCATACTGATATTGGTTGGATATCTGGGTGTTTCTATCATAAGTATGTATTTTAATACGTACTATAAATGTATTGCATCAGTTTACTGGTTCCTGGCTTCCGTAGTATAAGCACGGTAAAATTATGTGTAAGCTTTACTTTGCTTAGTTTGGGGCTAAATCGCAGGTGTTGGGCAAAAACCTGTCGACCACTATGTGTTTTAGTGATATTTAGTATATTAATTTATATTATACTGATGTCTGTAATTTTATACGAAACTAGCTACTTACCCCGGCTTTGCACGGGTGTAATACTGATACTAAATATCCTAATAAAAATGGTTATTCCTTAAGAGATAGACATTTACTATTGCAGACTTTTTGTAGACCTTTTGAAGGGGTACAATATCGCTGTACTTACATTAAAATATTTTGATCTAGCTCATAGGGTTCAGTCAGCGTTTGCAGTGTAAGCGCATAACATTTATTTATGTCATTTTGTTAAAACACCGTTAAAAAAAAATTGGCAGTTATAGGAACTGCCGATAGAAGTGAAACCTTATAACTCAGAATTTGATAGCTTACTTTGGAAACTACACGGGTGTAACCGGAGGGCGTGGCCTCGCCATCATGGCATGGCCAAATGGCCATATTAGAAATGCGTCAGCATTTCCCATTGGCTCACGCATTTTACTGTCAAAATACATTAGAATTATATTTTCTTTCGGATTAGAACAGAAAAGAAAAGAAAGAACTATGGTATTATCTTTCAAAACATATTTCTTATCAGAATAAATAGTAATAATAGTACCTACTGCTCACTACCAACTGATTACCATACGTATGAACACTGCATTTGCATAGAAATATTGTCACAGAAGGGAATATCTTTATTGTGATATAAATATCTCATTATTTTGATATTCGAGACAGTGGCCTTAGAAGGTCCAGAACAATCGAAGGTTTCCATCAGACAACATAGGCATATATGGTTTTATGTAATTATTACCACAATTATGTACCTAAGTAATATGGAGCACTGAATCACATAATTCCCAGTTTTGTTAAAACCAATATAAATTCCGTCACAAAAACTTGAGTTGTTGTTGATGTCCGATTTGTAATTAATAATATTCTTCTTATTCCTACGCACCGCAAAGAAGCTCAAAAAATGTTAGCTTCCTGGAGGAGATTCCTCTTTTCCTTTCTTTTCCTCTTTTGAACAATCGGAATAATTTTACTGTGTTTAACTGAAATCCGACATTGAAACATTGGAACTGGTAATCGGAGTTTGTTGTGGTGAATAATGCATAAATATTACACCGGTTAGAAAACAAGAAGAAAACTAAATATAGGAAGAAAACAATTCATTTTGCTTGTTTACTTTTTTTGATTTGACAATTTGTCAATTTGACATTAATCTTTGACCACAAAGATTGTTTTACCTCTTTGTTTGACCAGTTTGGATTTGGTGAAAACGTTTCGTTTCACAATTGCGTGCCAACTTTTTCCTCGTTTACACTGCTATAAAAAGCAATGACAGTTTCTTTGTCGCCGTAATTACATCTATCGTTATTTAAAAATGTTAAAGTGTCGTTTATGTAAATAAACGACATTGTGAAAGAAATTGACATACATATAACATCCATATTCAATCTCAATCTAACGCGGATCAATAAACCGAAACGCAAGTACCGTTTCGTTATTGCAAGTCAGCTTTGTTGGTAAATGGTAGGTTTAATTTAAAGAAATTAAAATTATTTTATTTTGCAATGTTAGAAAGTTATATAACTTCGCACACGAGTACAACAAAAAATCACCGATTTTTTTATATATAACTCATATGTCTACACGACAAATATTTTGGCCGGTCAAAAATGGACATTGTCCTTTAGTATTTGCAAGATACCAATAAAATAAACAAATAAATACTATTTGTTTATTTTATTGGTATTTAAAACCAAAACTCTTTGCAATGGATGTGAAATGCAAATTACTTATTTCGTGACAGGTTCAATTAATGTAGTAAGTAGTAAGTACCTAGAAGTTAATGTCCCGATAAAAAAACGCAATTAAATAGACTAAACACAGGAACACAACAGCGAAGAGCAGTTTACTACATTATCTTTCTCGCTCTGGCACACTTATAAGTATTATCTTTCTCGCTCTGGCACACTTATAAGTATTATCTTTCTCGCTCTGGCACACTTATAAGTATTATCTTTCTCGCTCTAGCATCCTGAGTTTACCAGAAAATTTCTTATCATACCCGAGCGTGACGCTAGAACTCAATTCACAGCCCACAAAAAAAATTGTTTAGGCGCGTCAAAAGAAGTTTTCACTTCAAAAACGTATAAAACATACTCTTTGTATTATACTCTTTGAAAACTATACATATATTAAACTCTTTGATTAAAACTCTCGAAAAAAGAAATGTATGATCGGTAATGTCAAATGTTCGACTGGAAATTGTTTAGAACAGTTTACATGAGAAAATTAAATTGTTGTTTTTACTATCTTTTTCGCATTTTTTCAATATTTCCGCACCCTTTAAACCTTCTGTTAACTACCACAAACATTTCAAAACCAAAATAGCGGTTGTCGAGGTTTAGCGGACCTACGAACAGCAATTCATTTATATATTAATACCAATACCTACCAGTCCTACGACTGATCGTACATTCTGTACTTTTCAATAAGAACGAGCTTAGCCTACGAGGGTATGGATTTTATGTTTCGACGATAAATAATCTTCGTATTCTACATGCCCACCACTTTTGTATCATCTTACCTGTCTAAGGGAGATTACAATAGAAAATGTGTTTATTTCCTAGTATTTACTAGACAATCCGTCTTTCTCGGTAAAATACAAAGCGTATTATTTTTCCTTCACACAACGTGGGTCAACGAAGCGGTACCATCCGGCTAACCGTGCTTGATTTAAAACATAACATGAGCAACTGTTCCGACTAATTAGTACTTCATTAGTTGGGAGCTAATTTAGTCTTGGACTCGATGAAAGAGATAAATTTGAGCGTAGATGTCAAAGTAACGCCCAAAAGCTCTAAATAGTCAGAAACCGTTTCAGACCGGTAGAATAGGGCAAATTAAGATCAGTCAATGTTTGTTTTTCGACCAGTTAAAATCGAATAAATTAAAAATATCACATCATTTCGGTTATTTTAATTAAACTGTCTAAAGTATTTTACGCCTAAAATCTAAAATCACCAATAATAATCACTAATACCAGGAACTAATAATAATATTAAAACTAATCTCCGAATAACCCACCCCTAACAGCCCGGCGCAAAAGTGCCCATGACGCTCGCCGCGTTACCACGTTGAATGGCAATTGCCAACCTTTGCTCCAGGAACGCGCCGGAGCGGGAGTCACCCTTGTTCTCCCTGAGCCTGCGCCCTAATTCTGAGAGGAACTCTTTAGCCTCTACCTCTCTCTAAAACCTCTCGAACTCTAAAATCGAATTAGTTTGTACTACCGTTGAGCAGTTGATTCGTCAGCAGTATTTACCTGTCTTCAGTCTTGCCCATGGCTTTGGGCGCGGCGAATTCATCGACGGCGTCTGCTGAGGAGTCAGGGAGTACGCTGCGCTTGGGGCGGCCGTCCTTGCCGGCTCTGGCTGACTCCGTCGGGGGCAGGAGAGCTGTGGATACCATTCACAAGTTTAAGGAGCCACAACGGTAGGAAGTCATAGCGGTATTCCGACATAAATAAAATCATAAATCACGCATTCCTTATATAGCTTCCTCTGTTCCAAAGACACGAACGAAGAGATTTGACTCTACTTTTGTGATAAGAACGTCTAGGCTGTGGAACACGTTGCCTGAGTGGGTTTTCTCCGATGATTACAATCTTTGTGTTTTCAAATCGAGATTGAATCGGTTTTTTTTCTAGGTAAACACACTCCATTGTAGATCGCATCGTCGCTTAACAACAGGCGAGATGGCGGTAAACAACAAAAGGTAAAAAAAAACATACATTTTACTAAGAGTTTATAGCTATTGTCAATGGCTATATAGTTTACGTTGAGCCCCAAACTAAGCTGAGCATATATCTTGGGCGCTCTGGTCCAAGTTTCTGTTTAAGTAGCACATTTCGCATTTTTTGTTCCTCCATTTTATTATTGTCTAGAGTTAATTTAGTTTGGAATAATTTGATAGATAGAATATACTTTATTGACACACCAAAACAATATGGACAGTTTCTTGATTTTATTTCTTTGACTACAAAATATGGTTAGTTCTAAATTGGTATGCTTGGTCGTACCTAATGAAAGTTGTTGTTGTTGCGTACCTGCGCGAATTTTGGTGTAATCAGTTGTACGAGTAAAATATAGCTACATGATCATTATAGAATCGGTAACAGTGTTCTACCACTAAGATTATTTAAATTATTTTTTTATAATACAGAGTGACGGAAAGAGCGAAACATGTGCCTAATGTAGGTATAGTGGCCGGCAAACAAGTTGACCCAAAATTTACGTGGAAGGGGAAAGTTCGCGCATGTACTCTTCCACCAAAGAGACCTTAAAAACGTTTCTGCGCAGCCATGCGCAGCTAACTTCATTGGGTCAACTTGTTTGCCGGCACCTATACAAGTGTAAATACCTATAAGCACAGCTCCACGTAGCCTATTTTAATATGAAATCTAATCCAAATTTCTGCCTAGCACTGCACTGCGCTTTTCACATATAGATATAAGATGATTTATTTCTTTATTCTGTCATTTCACTGGAAACATTGCAGTTTAAACCAGAACCAGCAATATCCGCTCTTTACTGCCTGACCATAGAATAACTGGCAAAGATAGGTAGGTACTTTATCACCACAAACTCATACTGTGATACATCATAATGTTCTTTAGTAGTAAATATTTGTATAATACCAAGAACCTAACATTTGCCGTCTTTTTAGTTAAGTAGGTACTTATAAAATCCATTATTCCGATCTTACTCGAATATCATTTTCATGTCGGAAAACTTCCGAAATCCACCTAACTTTGTTATTCAAGGAAATTTCTCGCAAAACTTATGATAAGTCTGTTTGTTCTTTTTACTTGAGTTATTAACTTAATTTCACTGTGGTTTTGAATATTTCTCAGAAGCATGTTTAACATTAACAACTCATTAATTAATATCTGGGGTAATAACAAAATTATTTTATTAAATGACTAGCGGCCCGTTCCGGCTTCGCTCGGACATAACCTAGACACTGTCTGCAGCGCCATCTGCCGGGCTTATTTGTGAATTGAAACCATCTTCGAATACACACACAAAAAAAAACATTCAAATCGGTCCCGTCGTTTAGGAGTTCACTGTCAAATGATTAAATTACTAAAATGGCTATAAAAAAACAGGGGTTGGTGATAAAAAGGTAAAAATTTAGGGTTGTATGTATTTTTTGACGCCACATTATAAAAAAATAAGAACAAAAAATTTTACCAAAAATTTAAAGAAAAATATTTGGGGTTAACAACCCCTAACACTTAGGGGTATGAAAAATAGCTAGTAGCCGATTCTCAGACCTACTGAATATGCATATAAAATTTGGTAAAAATCAGTAAAGCCGTTTCGGAGGAGTAAGGAAACAAACACTGTGACATGAGAATTTTATATATAAGACGAGAATTTTATATATAAGATTACTTGGTGTCAGCACTCGGTTTAGTTCGCGTTATAAAGTAAATAAATGAAAACAATACGCCAGTGCCAAAGTTTTATTTGTGTGACGTGGTTTTAAAACAACTAAACCCGTAAACGTGCAAACATTACTGTGTTCCGGTTTGAAGGGCAATGTTTCCAGCGAAATTACAGGGCTTAGAGAAATAATAACTTAGATCTCTGAGTGGCGAGCGCAGTGCAGTGCTAGGTAATGATTTAGACTCTTCATGTTCCAATAGCTGCGTGTCACTGTGCTGTTATGTGGCAGGCATGTTGCTTACCATCAGGCACATGTCCTGCTCGTCTCGTTACTCTTTATTTAATAAAATAAAACATGTTTTGGGATCTCCTTGAAACCATTATCGACTTAACTTCCTAACGTAAGTCGTCTAAGTACAACGCCAAGCGGTGATTTTAACTCTTCATGTTCAAATGGATGGGTGGTGCTATGCTGTTATGTACAAGCGTATGGTTTACCATCAGTCGCAAGTCTTGCTCGTCGCGTGACTCTAAATTTTAAAAACACAATTCAGCTAAAAGTGAAAGTTAGATAGATTTGAAAACCGTAAAATAAATGAAAGACTGTAATTATTCTTATATCCATTTACTTAAAGGACCTATATACATATTTACAAATATATAAAAAGCAAATGAATACAAAAAAAAGTAAAAATATATAAACAAATTTACAAGTCAATCACGTCGTTGAGCTTGCCACAGCGCGGCAGGGTTACCCAGAATGCTGCCCATTTGGACAGCTAAACTCAGCTTTTGGGCAAAGTAAGTGCCAGCTCTGGGATCCCCTGAGGCGAGGACCAAACGATTCGAAAGATCTTTAACTAACGTTTTAGTATCGGACGACCACGGGCCCATGGTCAGGCACCGCAAAAAATATGTAGAAAAAGATAAAACTTACTTACCTTACTTAAAGCTGAGAGAATATTCAAAGAAGCGGTAAGTGAAATCGGGGGCCACTAGTAAATATCCAAATATCCGCAAAATTCTTAACCTCAAACTTAGGAGTTAACAACCTTTGTTTTGATAGGAAGCCAAAATACCAAGTTTGCGATAAAGATTAAACTTGAACGAAGTGGAGAGACTCTCATCTCAAAAGGTCAATGGTTTATCTTGGCCTTTGCGTTGCGATTTTATTCAAAAGTTAATTAAAATGCTTTTATGGCATTTGAGATACGATAATCTGAAAGAGTGCTCGTATTCCCCACTTAGATTACACAAAAGGTTAGCGGTCAATGCTCTGAATTTGGAATTAATTTCGTAAGTCTGATTTTAAGGTCTGGCTTCAACAACAGTACTGCCACGGCTTAGCTTGCTGCCGGTAGGGACGACCAGTTGTCACCCTGAGATCCCTGAAGAAGTACCAAATTCTCTTCGCTGTGTCTCCTTTGTGTAAGTAGGTCCCTGCGCCTTCGAAGCTAGCCTAAAGCTTGGTAGGCAGTACCTGTAGGTCACTAGAAGCCCAGGTTGAGGTTTTACCCAGTCCCTTGATTTTCTAGTCCCTAGGTTTTGTGTTACTCCAGTCTATAAGCTATCTGTTCACCAAAATTCAACCTAATCCGTTGAGCCGTTGCGACGTGATTGAGCAACAAACAACCAAACTTTCGCATAGGTATATTATACTAGTAGGATGTATGTATAATTAGCCAGCTGATTTCGACAACATAGCTATATAGTCTTCCAAATTCAGTAAAACAATTTGGTGTATTTGTTGGTAGTAATCATTATTCTTACCAGGCAAGTCAGGATTCTCTGGGTTCTCGTTGAGGAGGCGCCGAATCTCGCGGATGTTGGACAGCAGGGCTTGCTTCGACACCACCGAGTCGGTGAAATCTTCCGGCTTCAGGTGCACCATGTTCGAGGTCCCAATCTGAAAATTATGACAAGGTCAGAAACGGCGTCGATCATCGCCATCGCTATCTTTGGCAGCAATTTAAATACCTTTGAGAGATACCTTAGAGCTCTGAATTTCTAATTATATCTTCAGTTCGCTTTACCTATTGTGAAATTCTAACATGACATTTAATTAAAATTGGCCCAGTTCTTTTATAAAATTCAGCTTCTCGGCTCAAATTTAATGTGAAAGATGTCTTTGCCTACAATTATAGTGGCCTGAGCCCTATTCCTGTTTAATTATTTACTTCTTCAATGTGTTGGTTGGTCGTTGTTGGTGGTGGTTGGTTGGTGTGTTGGTTGGTTAATAATTATTATTATTATTTAGAGATCTGTGGTTGGTGTACACAATGTTGGTTGACTAAATAAATAAATCAGCCGCGGAACTATAATTTGGAGCGTTCAAGACGAATGCGAACAATAACCATTGCATTGTAAACTAGTCGCATCTCGTGGTTTCGCTCGTTTAATTCCCGATTCCGTCACTTTGTTACAAAATTATTAATGTAACTTATTTGAATCCGACGAACGAAACCAAATATTACTGGAAACTCTGTGAAATTATCTGAATTTTATATGATTATAGCTATCATGAAAATCAGAAAATAGAGGAATTAATTAACTGTCAATTGATATTTTACATTATTTTAATTCGTAGGTATTTTTAATTAAAAAAAACACCATTTCTAGTGTTAAGCAACGATGCAACAAGAAGAAACCAATACAATCTACTCTTAAAGACATTCAGATTAAATCATCCAGAGAAACCCAGATCAGGTAACATATTGTACAGTTTAGACTTCTTTCTACTTTATTTTAGCCTCTTTTGTACTATATTCAAACTCAGCGCTAAAAAAGGATCACAGACTAGGTAGAGATATACTAAGGATATGGATTATTCATGTTATAATAGTTCCATGACACTGTGCTTTTATGGGCAGCCATGTCACGTTTTATCGGGCACATGTTGTGCTCGTCCCGTCACTATAGGTACACTATAAAAAAATGATTTCTATCATTTCTCGTTTTTAAACAAACATTGTTACCGATTGACTTGTTTTTCTATTAACTCTGGATTAAATGAACCGTTTCCAATAACAGAAGCTTAGATAGACGCCGTGTCGGGGCCATTGAGCTCCCGTATTCGGTACAAATTATTTTCCGATATTTTTGGGGTAAAACGATATTATACTTTGACCTTGGTATTTGAGTTTCATTTTTTGTCATATTGCTAAGAGAATGAGAATTGAATATCAAGTATGTGGGTGTAGAAATTTCATTTTGTTGTAATTAATTATCGATTGTATCAAATATGTTGTAATTAATATATTATCGAATATTGCTTCTTGTAAAAAAGTCTTAAGTAGTTGTATTCTGAATTCTGTCATAATAGGGTACCGGACTGGGTCAAATATACACCATCCTAATTAGTCCGTCAGCTAGATCATGGAAAAATATTGGACACGTATTTTTTGTTTTTTCATAATATTAAAAATCCTCAAAGATATAGACCATCAAACTTCGAGAGTGGGGGGGGGTCGCGACGTCACTCGTGAGTAAAAATCGTACTCACAAGTGACGTCACACGAAACTTCGAAACGCTGTATCTTCGTCATATTTTGTTTGTGAAACAAAAGAAAAAATACGTGTACAATATTTTTTGGTAATCTAACTAACGGGCTACTTAGTTTTTTTGAGGATTGTACCCTATTGGATAAAGCTAACAGCCGCTACGACGGAAAGCCACCAATGTATTTTGTTAGCCTAATACCGCTTTCGTTAGAGTAGACTTCAGCACGATTAAAAAAACTTGACCCTTGTAAAAGATGTTTTAAAAATCATTAACTCTACGTAAATCGACTTAGAACGAGGAGTAGAATAATGTCTTGTAACAATGCTTCAGTCAATTACCCAGGACAACGGGAAACCGGAAAATCGGAATCGAAGGACAGTCGGAGTTTTTAAATTTGATTTATTGGAGTCGGAAGCGATTGAAGAGGAGAGAGATTGGGGACTTATAGTCCCCAATAAAAATTACTTTGTTAAACTTTTTTTTCATTTTGATTATAAAATAAAACATCGATCATTTTAAAAACTTCGCATGTTTTCAAATAAAGAAGAAATGAAATTAGATGAATCGAATCGTAATTTGCATAAATTAAAAAAAGAACAAATGAATATTAAATTAATAAAGCTGTTAAACAAATTAAATCAAATTAATTTGTATTTCCATTTACTTTCCACCACAATAAGAGATTATCACTAATTCTTATGCACCTTACCTCCGATTAAAAACTCCGGTTTAAAGTTTCGGAGCCGAAGTCGGAACCGAAGGTGTAAAAAAATGGAATGAAAAAAAAGAAAAAAAAATGAAATGGAATGAATGGAGGAATCGGAAATTCCGACTTATCGGAGTCGGAGTTCTGTAACATCCCTGGTTTGTACAGCCATAAATGCAAGTGTACCTTCTGATTTTGACTCTCTCTGGAAATATGTCATGATTGAATCAGCTAATGATGATGGTAATGTACATAACAACACCATATTAAACAGTTCCTTTTCTGTCTACAGCTGGGGTTCAGGGCTTTCTCTCGCAAGGAGAGTCAAAATCGTAATCTGCGCCACGACGCCAAATTGCGGTTGGCGGATAACGCATGTCCTGAAAAGGTCTTTTTCGAACATGCCAATTGTCTCACGACATTTTCTTTCACCGATAAAAAGGCAGTAGAAATTACTAACTTGTACATCTGCACTTACAAAAATACGCGGGTGTGGAAGTGGAATTTGAATCCATGACTTTCCGACTGTGAAAAAAATAATAAGTAAAACAAAACGGATGGTTTTATTTATTAGCCATTAGCCGGTACGCCTTCACACGATGCTGTCCACTTCCTAGAAGTTACAACATCCGCACTTTATGTCACTTTTATTTTCTGTAGCACTCTCATGTGTCGTAAAATTATTTTAGTCGTCCGCCACCTTTGTCCGTCCTCTACGGTACAAAACAATAAAATCCAAAGCGATACATCATCGAATGAATACCGCTTTCGTATCGATAAGTGCTCGCCGATGATTGTTTCGATTCGTTTTAAGTACAAACAAACTGACACGAACTGATTTGTACGAAAAATAAACGGATACTTGAGTCTGAAGTGCTACTCTTGGGTTTAAAAAGTTATTTGTGTTCGATAAATTTGTTGGAATCTGGGGGTGAACGTTCCGTCTTCCTCTCCACAATCACATTTGTACTAAATAAGTAAGATAGTAATACAATTCTGGTTTTTCGGAGTAACTAAAGCTAAAGGTTTTTAGTAGCGGTAGAACTCTTTGCAGAGTCCGCCTGTGGAAATACCACAGCTATGCCAGTTATTCTACCGCCATGTAGTAGAATAGAAGTGTTCCAGTTTGAAGGGCAATGTTTCTAGTGAAATTACAGAGCATAGATATAAAACATCTTATATCCCTGGGTGACGAGTGCAATGCAGTGCTAGGTAATGATTTGGACTCTTTATTTTCGAATAGCTGCGTATTAGTGTGCTATTTTGTGTATTACTTATCATTAGGCACATGTCTAGCGTCTAGCTGGTCTCGTCATTCACAAAAAAAAACATTTTTTTTTCGGTCCTTTAAATGATTTTTGTAAATGAAACCTAGCTAGATCGATTTATCGCCCCGGAAGCCCTCTGCTTATTACATTTTATGAAAATAATTGGAGCCATTTCTGAGATTTAGATTTAAAATGTATACTATACTAGCGCCCCACGGTTTTACCCGCGTAGTTCACATTTTCGTTATTAAGGTACCCGGGATAAGTCTATGTGTTCTTCCAAACTATAATCTGTGTTCCAAATTTCAGCCCGATCCGCTCATATGTTACAAACATCCAAATAATAAAATAAAAATAAAAAATAAATCCATAACATCTTTTTGGCAACGAATCCTTAATTTGTTGTGTCTCGTAATCTCAAATTTCCATTGAAGTATTCTGCTAGCATTTGTTTTCAGTTGTATAAAAGATTAAAGGCTCTCAGGGAGCTCAGGCCTGATTATGCGAGATATATTGATTTTCATATTAAATTGCGTAGCGCCGAGGCGAGGCAATGGAGCTTAAACATGTTTACCGGCTTCAATGCGATTAGAATCGCTTTATAGGTACAAGATTTGCATTGCAGATGAAATCTCTATTTTGCGATATCTATTTTAAAATTATTTGCCTTGAATATAATTTGCTATTGAAATTAAGTAGGTACATAGGTACTTATCATTCAATTAAGTTCTAGTAGTTTTTGCCCTTTTTGTGAATCCTAATTTTTTCCATCATTCAGTTAGAAAAGGAATACGTTCACATGGTTCCAATAAAAAACTGTTTTATGGGTTACTAGCGGCCCGTTCCGGCTTCGCTCGGACATAACCTAGACACTGTCTGCAGCGCCATCTGCCGGGCTTATTTGTGAATTTAAACCATCTTCGAATACACACACAACAAAAAAACATTCAAATCGGTCCCGTCGTTTAGGAGTTCACTGTCAAATGATTCAATTACTAAAATGGCTATAAAAAACAGGGGTTGGTGATAAAAGGGTAAAAATTTAGGGTTGTATGTATTTTTTAACGCCACATTATAAAAAAATAAGAAAAAAAATTGACCAAATATTAAAAAAAAAAGTTTGGGGTGAACAACCCCTAACACTTAGGGGTATGAAAAATAGCTAGTAGCCGATTCTCAGACCTACTGAATATGCATATAAAATTTGGTAAAAATCAGTAAAGCCGTTTCGGAGGAGTAAAGAAACAAACACTGTGACACGAGAATTTTATATATAAGACGAGAATTTTATATATAAGATATTATTCGGAATGTCAATAGTAATGTTATAGCAGTAACTGACACTCGAATATGGTTTCTACACACCACGAATATTCGTCACGAACCAAATTGGACGGTCTGGACTCGGTGGGCTGCAGTGGTACGGTGTTCTCAAAGTTCAAAACTCATTGTTTATTACCTAATTATTGTTATGTTATCATAGCTCGAAAAAGTGACATCGTTTCATGGTTGACTTTCCAAAGGCTCAATCAAACGACGACATTTGACTCACTCTATCTACATTTGTGATAAGAACGTCTAGGCTGTGGAATCATTTCCCTGAGTGGGATTTTCTCGATAGGTACAATCTTGGTGTTTTCAAATCGAGTTAGACTCTTCTAGGTAAGCACGCTCTATCGTGTCGTCGCTTGACGTCAGGCAAGATGGCGATCAAGTGTAAACCTATAAATAGTAAAACACAAAATTGGCAGTCATAGGAACTGCTGACAGAAGTGAAAACTTATAACTCAGAATTAGATAGCTTACTTTGGAAACTACGCGGGTGAAACCAGAGGCCGCGGGCATCTAGAACTGCGTCAGCATTTCTAGATGGCCAATGGCCATGGTCCCGAGTTTACCCGAAGATTTCTTATCATTCCCGAGCGTGACGATAGAATTCAATTCACATCAGCCCACTAAAAATCTGGGTGTCGCGCCAAAAAAAGTTTCTACTTCAAAAATATTACTGTTGTTCTTGATTCCCTTAACCTTTTGACCGCCAGGACTAAATTTCATATCCGTGGCCTGTACGCCAAGCGTACGTCAAAGCACAAAACTAAAAAATCTCAGCACCCATGGTTTTCAGCAACTAGTTTCGTACATTTACACGTTGTTTTGCTGGGATTTTCTATTAAAGGACAAGTTAATTCATATTTTGGTATAGTACGTTTTTTAATTTTAGTCAACTATAAACGTCGTTGGCGCTCAGTGCTCGCTAGCGCTTGTCAAGTATAGGTGACTCTGGCGGTCAAAAGGTTAAAATACTCATCGTCGAGTCAAACACTCCGTATACAGACTAAGTATTAAGCTAAACATATAAGAGGTAATGGAAACGTAACATCATGAAACCTCTAGATATGATTTTCTTATTTGCGAAGTTTCTCGGAAGGGCTGCGACCCTTCGGCGAAATAAGGTCGCTTTCTTTGGACCTACACCAATAGGCAATTCATGTCCGTACATATAAGAAAAATCGGAATGAGTGCTTGTAATGTTTAAATGTTATAATAAATAAAGTAAACATTAAATATATTTATAAGATATATTTTGTTTACTCGTAGGATGTAAATAAATGAGCAACATTACAAGAAATTACAGGGCTTAGAGACATAATATCTTAGATCTCTGGGTGACGAGCGCAGTGCAGTGCTAGGTAATGATTTGGACTATCATGTTTCAATAGCTGCGTGTTACTGTGCTGTTATGTGGCAGGCATGTTGCTTACCATCAGGCACATGACCTGCTCGTCTCGTCACTCTATGCTATAAAAAAAAAAAAAAAAAGTACTTAACTTAAGAGCTTCAAACTCAAATTCGTTTATGTAGCTACTTTTAACGTAGCTACGAACTGAATTACAACTGAAAGCTTCATACAAGTACATGTATAAAGAAACTACAGCCCGCGACTTCGCTTGAGTAGAATTAAGATTTCATATTTTTTCGGGATATAAAGTAAGGTAATTCCGATTCTAATCTTGCTAATAATATAAATGTCACAAAGTTTGGATGTTTTTTGATGTTTTCAATCACGTTGGAACGTCAGCACTTATCGAATATTCCAGACTATAGGTAATAATAAAACACAGTTAGATTATTATTATAGTCTGGAATAACACATAGGCAAATTTTTATTTCGGGAAAATAGCATTATCAGGAACTTTCATCGTATCTGTGGTTAAGCAGCAAACTATCATCCTATCACATGTCTAATGTAAGCAGAATTTTTACGGTAACTGTGGAGTAAAGAGTCTTATAGTTTACACAGCATAAAAATGAGTGGGATTGCTCGTACTGTAAATAAAATCTTTTATTTGCACATCAAAATATACTCTAGTACACTCACTGACTAAAACAAGAGGTACTTTGGCTTACTAGCCATTTTTTTATCTTTGCTTGTCTGTTTGTATAAAGTAATCTCTACAACGACCGATGAACCGTATTAACGGGATTTATCACCGGAAAGTAGCAGAATTTGCAAATAACTTATATTGATATATAAGCAGTAAAAGCTCAGCTTAAAGTAGTAAGTAAATGTCTGGAATAGGTTGGTACCTATTCCATAATATTGAAATTTACTCAGAACTTACTCAAGTGGTACACATTGGAAATTTTTGAGTAAAGTCAAATAGGTATAGAAATGTCTGACTTCTGTGACATCAAAAGTGACCCATTTGTACTCAAAAGGGCAGAATAGCGCTTCATTCGCGTCTATTACGACCGTGAATATTTAAGATTCCAATTTAAAACATTTAGGATTCCATAAAGTAATCACCAATTCTTATAACTACGAGAATGAGAGACTCGTCTACTGCTGAACATTTGTCCCTACCACTTCAGCCTATACTCGGCTAATAGCCATGGTAAAGTAAAGACTTAAAAATGAAAATGGTTGTGAGAATGTAAACACAAGTAAATAATGCACAAATATTTACATAGTCAAATTGTAGCGCGATGGGGGTGACAGTAAGATATATTTTGCAATATATAATACCTAATGCGTACAAAGTCGCGGGGCAACAGCTAGATTCATTATGAGATATTCGACTAAAGTATTATTGAAACGATATCAATACGTAATACCAATATTGAATATTGTACTCTACATGCTAACGAAATTGGATCCTCAAAGGGATCAATGATAACAAAATACATTAACGTCAGATTATTTTTACTTCCGAAGTTGTGATGGAATTTTGATGTAAGGAATAAAATAATTTTGTGTAGATAATAATGGATTCAATGTTACAACCTTTGTTACTTGTATGATGAGGTCAAATCTTGCAACGGAGTTTTAAAGAGCTGTTACATTCAATTGACGAACATAGTACAATTAAAAACAGTGATTTGAAATTTATGTTCATATTGATTATACAGGGTTATGGGTATTCAGCCTGCATCCTTTTAATGGCATGAAAAGTACGTTAAATGTACGTTCTATAGTTTTTTAAAATTCGTTTAATATTTTTCCCATACAAATAAAAAAAGTGTATTTTCCGACGTAAAACATCGAACTCTTCGTAACAAAAACGCGCGCACTCCTTTAACGCTCTTTAAAGAAGTGCCGAGAGGGCCAGTGCTAGAGAGGACAGCAAAATACATTAAAAAATAATGGGATAGGTATGTATTATGTATTGAGTTTTAACAAAGGTTGTAATGTATTGTTTATTTAAATGTACAAAACATATCCTTACATGCAGTGGCGGCTTTACCCATAGCGAGGCCCCGCGCGGCAGATATTTGCGAGGCCCTTCGAGAAAAGTATGTGTTGCGAAAATAGGTTTGGTGTTTGGTTTAGGTACCTATTTGTTGTAGTTGACGAGAAATGTTAAAGTTATACTACTACCCTACTTTCCTACTTACTAAGTAGTATATAAAAGTCTTACATTAAAATATTTATAAAATTAACAAATATGCAGGATACCTTTTATAATTGTTGATTGTGGGTTTTCGTTAGACTTACATCTTGAATTAAAACTCGAAAGAATAGCAAAGCGTAAAAGCTGATCTTGTGTCAAAATGTTTTATTAATTTTAAGTTTCTCAAAACTCCTTTCAGCAATCGCAAGGTTTAGTGGCTATTACTCTCAGGACTACATGCTTCGGTAGTGAACTACGAGTACAACATAGGTAATGAGTTTTTCTAGTATATTTTGATTGTAATTTTATTTTAATTTACCGCTATATTAATTTTTCAGGTTATAACCTGATTAAACAATTAGGGATCAAAATCAGTTGAAATATTTGGTATCTTTGATCCATTTTTATTTTATTTGCTTGAGGTTTTACGCGAGGCCACTGCTTACATGGATGCAGCATAATACCATTAACCTTGTTTAGCGTTAGTGAGTGCTGTGATAGGTAAACGCGTTGTTTCGGTGCTCTATATATTTAAAAATGTTGTATTTAAATACGAGTATAGTCATAAAAATGTTGGAATGTTAACCATGCCTTTCGACCGCCTAACTAGATCGATGTTTATTAAACACACCAAATAAAATAATTTACGAGTTGAAACAATTTATACAATTAAAGCTAGCGAGGCAGATGGCGGCTTTTTCGCTACTAGCAACCTGGGTTCAGGGTGGAAAAAGAAATGTGGAAACTAGCTGTACATACTCAATATTCAAGTTGATGCAAGAGCAATATCGAAATCAAGATAATTGTAGTTTAGGTGGTAGTTAGTCCAGTTGACGTGGTTTCGAATAGAACTCGCTTTGATCGCTTTCTATGTCCATATCATCTATACGGATATTGTTTTCGTCACTCAAATTTGTAAGAAAAGCTGCATAACATACCTTTTCCGCGCGGTTATCGTAGTCAGGATACCAATCTCCGCTCTCTTCCTCGTCGGCCTCTAGAGGATCTTCATCATCTCCCATGTTGTCATCCTCCAGCACAGTCAGTCCCCCGAGCTTCTCCAACGATGCATCATACTGCTTGTCTAGCGAGTCGTACTGCTTCTCCAGTGAGTCGTAGTGCTTCTGCAGCGGTGACTCAAATCGCTTCTCCTGCGATGGGTCGTACTGAGGTTTATCCTTCTTTTTACTGCCATCTGCCAGGCTTGTGATATCTTGGTCTTCGTCCGCGTAGATCTGGAATAGAAACTATATATCACTACACACGAATATTTGAATTTTTTAAGAGGTGATTTCTTTTTAAATAGCCCTATCTAGACTATAATCATATTACGGACAAATAGAGACAACTATTCTCTTGGCCATTTAGGTAGTGAGTCTGTTGACTGAATAGAAGGCTGTAGTTTCAATTTCCTTTTAGGACAAACATTTATGTGATGTATCATATATATCTGTATAAAAAAAAGGAATCATTTCTGCTATTTTGGTTCCATAGCATTCGTTTTCCTTGGTTTCGCACTAAACAGTGTGGTGTGAAAAAAAAACTCTGATTTTAACATTTTCAATTCGACGCAAACCTGATGCGAAGGCTTCAATCGATTTAATAATCGATTGAAGCATGATGTCGCATGATGATGTAATCATCATGCGACAATTTAATTTGATAGGCATCATAATTGTACAAGGGTAGGCAATTTGTCAAGGCAGCGTTGCTATCCAATAACTAAGCCGTATGATTGATAACGACGTCACCGGCACGCAATCCATCTTCAACGAAAATACGGCGAGTATTATAACAAAAGTATTAATGTTCAGTAAAATTAAAATAAGTGTTTACATGGTTACCTATCTAGTGAGCATTTACTTGACGTAGCATTTTTGTGTAGTACCATCGAATTTGGTAAATATTTGAAGCTTTCAGAAACATCAAAACCATGCCATCTTCATACAGAATGGTTCATAAATTTGCTAGTTTCGTTATTGGGCAAACTACTTGAGTATTTGACTGTATTTAGGCAAATATAGGAAGTAGGAAATACATAACATGTAAATGGTATTTTTATGTGTCATAAGTCAACCATAGAGGTACAAGTATTATATCAGCTGGTTCCTTTGTTTAGAGTGCGGATATACCTACATACAGTCTTATACGAGGATTGTCCACTAATGTTAAATTTATATATTATTGTATTATCCATCAGGTAAAACCATTGCAGTAGTGACATTTTATTTAAACCCGTAGAATTCAATCTATTTTGATAATATTGTAAAATCTGAAAATTGCTATTTAAAAAATATGTAGGTACAAGTACATATTCCCAACTAGGAAATCCTATTACCCTGCTGGTAAAATCAATTTTCATCTAGTAATTCATCTGGTAAATAATAGTACTTAGTTTACTACATCATACGAAAATAGACATTACTGCATTCACTTTAATTTTATTAATTTTTAACCGACTTAAAAAAAGGAGGAGGTTCTAAATTCGGTTGTGTTTTTTGTTTGTATGTTACGCTATAGCTCCACTAATTGTAAATCGATTTCGATCGATTTTACGACATTTTATCGAAATCGGTGAGACGGTTTTTGAAATATGAACAAAAAACTGAAATTTGCTATTTGGACGACTTGGCTTATTTAGACTTAGCTTAAATTTTGACAGCTTTTAATGAAATGTAGTTGAATTTAATTATAAATTGAGGTTGGTTTTGTTTTTTCGGAGAACACGAATTATTATCATCATTTCAACATCAACAACATCAACAGCCCACTAAACGTTCCCACTGCTGGGACTCGGGGCCTTCTCTCGCAAGGAGAGAGTTAAGGCCATAAATCCACCACGCTGGCCCAGTGCGGGTTGGCGGATGACACATGACTTCGAAAGATTCTAGGTACATGTCGGTTTCCTCACGATGTTTTCCTTCACCGTTTTAAGTTAGCGGCATTACGCACATGACTTCGAAAAGACAGTGGTGCGTGTGGGGTTTGAACCCGGGGTCTCCGGATCGGCAGCCGCCGTTCTCCCGACTAGACCACCGTAAATTATCATCATTTAAATAACTGCAACCGGATAGTTCGTAATTTTTGACAATTCTGTAGTCAATTGTCCGTAGAGCCTAATTACACAAATATACCTCCATTTTCCATTATCTTCACGGCGCTCGTTAAACCTGAGTTTAGGTAGGTAACTGGATCCCACGGTATACTTAGGAACTGGTTAATTAGCCAAGTCAAAATACAGATAACTGAAGGTATTGCGAGTAATGAGGCCTAGGGGCGTACGTTAATCTTTCACTGATTTCAGTAATTTATTACCAAACTATTAGCGCCCCGCGGTGTGACCCGTGCCTTAAATAATAAAATAAAAAATAAACTCAGAGGTAGTTTACCGGGATAAAAAGTAGATTATATGTTTATCCAGGCTTAGTAACAGTCAGTCCAGCCACTTAGGCCTCAACCACAGTACGGGCCTAAGGCGGGCGCGGCGGCGGGCGCGGAAATTTCAAACATATGAAACGCGCCTTTGCGTCCACAGTGCAGCGGGCCTACCGCGGCGGGCTTGAGCGACTAAGCGGGCGGAGATGTCAAACGTTCATTTGTTCGCGCTAGACGTAGACGCCCGCGGCTCACTGTGGCCGCCCGCACCCGCGCCCGCGCCCGCCGCCGCGCCCGCCTTATGCCCGTACTATGGTTGAGGCCTTAGTCACACAGACTTAAGTTTCAGCCGCGTCTGGCGGCCTATTTCAAGGAAAGTGCACACGCGTGATTGCTGCCCGTTTGACAGTTCAGGCACTAACTAATATCACTGTTAGTATTGTGTTGGAATAGAAATGTCCTTCGATATTTATCTATTACTAGCAGCGTCCCGCGGTGTTACCCGCGCTGTTCCCGTTCCCTTTATTTTCACGAACTAAAAGTAGTCTATTTGTTGTTCTGGACTCTAGACAATACCTTATCAGTGTTCCAAATTTCAACCCATTCCGATTAAGCGTTCCAACGTGATTGAGCAACAAACATCGTAGCATCCAAACTTTTGCATTAATAATATTACTAAGATTGATTTATCGTAGTGTAAATTCTTCAAATCAATTAAAACTTGCTTTGGTACCTATCCTCGGTAATGATACGACTTAATTACAGAACCTAACACACGCTGCGACTGTTAATTACACAAAACCCTTTGATAAGCTAGTGACAAAGGATAGAGGCGGCTCACACAACCAAATATAGGATTAAATTATTCGGTCAAACTATTAGTTTCCTAGAAAACGATCTCATGTAGCCCAAGGCTATTAAACCAATGAAATACAACAACCCTTCAGAAAACACTTCATGGGCAAGAAACTGCGACGTAAGGGTCTAAATTTTGTGAGTGATATTTTGCTTTTTCCGATCTTAATTTACAGCCTTTGTACTACCCCAGACTATAACCTGTGTTCCAAATTTCAGCCAGATCCATTCAGACTCTCTGACGTGATTGAGCAACAAGCATCCAAACTTTAACATTTTTAATATTAGTAGATTTAAGTAGTGCTCGTAGCCTAATAAAACCTTCGTGGCCTCGAGGCAAGAACGACTGATTTCGCAATTGAAAGTTAGGATTGAATCCGGAAAACCCGAAAAACTTTAAAGAGAAAACCCACGTGATCCAAGAAAGAGTCCTTTCAAGATCACGTGTCACCCGCCAATCAGCACTTGGCTAGCGTGGTGTATTATGGCTTCGACTCTATCCTTTTGAGAGAAAGCCCCGAGCCACACCATAGGAACAACTTTATAAAAACTCACTCGATCACTTCTCTACTGCCTCTCCGACTCTACGCCGCTGTATTACCATGTCAGTGACGCGAGAGTTTCCCCTACTCCCAAAACCTTGTAAGCTCGGCTTAAAAAGGTTAAATCCAAAAACTCTACCTATAGACCTTCATTGGTCTAAATAATTTAGATGCGCTAAATGCTTAGACCAACTATTCTTAGGAGACGAGTCTAGTTCTAACATACCCCTTTCGTCCCCAATTGAATGTCAAATAAGCTTTATTGTCTAAAATGGTCAACCGTATTTTAAAAAGCGTTTCGTAGATGTGTGCATGTTTTGTTTAGGTGTGTAACATTTATCTTAGTACAAACAGAGATTTGTTGCTCTTGTGTGAGTTCAAGTTTACAAATGTGTGAAATATACGCAAAAAAATGTGAAAAAATTGTTAGCAAGCCAAATGTTTTGCGTCCTCCTATTTATCCTCAAACGCTAAAAGCCGGGTCACACAGAGGCGATCCGATAGCGATAGCGATCCGATAGCGATAGCGATTCGATACCGAGTATGGGATCGCGCCCGCTTGCTGTGTGTCAGGCTGTCAGGTTGCATACAAATTCGAACATTATAAAAAATTCCCTCTCTAATTGCTATCGCTATCGGAGCGCCTCTGTGTGACCCGGCCTTAAATGGTAATATTTAGTAAACATTCATTTGATAGTAACGACGAAGTGTTGTCAAAATCAATTGTGACTAATTTGCCCAATTAATGTGGACCAGATGGTGAAGATTAGTGATGCTTAGGTGGGAAACATGCTACCTACTCGTAAATGGACACGCTGCCAAAGAATTATACAATTATGTATACCTACATCCTACATCTATTATTGGCGTATGCCAATATTCTAGCAACATTTTAACCGATACACGTGCAAATAATAGCCGTACATACAAAGACATTTATTTAAGCATCATTTGTTGGCATTACAGTTTTTAACAATTTTTCGCGAATGGCGTCAATGTTTCATTATGTGAAACTATCTTTGACAAATCTATTTGGATCTTGAACCACCTCATTTATTTGTAACAACGTTTGAGGGGTCAGCTGTTAATAAATAAATCCTAAGTTACATTATACGTTTACTCTTTCTGGATATCCATATATTATGAACCGTTAAAAACAAATATTCCTTACCAAGAACACTTGAAAACACATTATAATAACACTGGGCACTTAAAGTTGAGAGATTAGACAAAACGAAACACTAATGAAATGCATTAAGGAGATTAGGTACGATTGATAAAAGTGTATTTGCATAAGATTGTTGGACGGTTGTATAATGCATGTGGTCGATATGAGTCCGTGGCTGAAAAAACGCGATGGTCTATTGATGAGAACGTTCAGTGGTTCAGTTTTACAATCGTGATGTCATAGGTTCTATTCTCGCCTACACCTCTGAGTATTATTCCAACCTTATAGTCCTTTCTATAGTTACAGCGAGTTTTAGAGAATGATGGTAAAGTTATGATGAAATTGTAAAGATTGACATCATTCATTACAATATTCTCTGCCCATTATAAATTCAAAAATAATAATAATGAATATTATGTGTTAAACATTAAATATACTCATGTAGGTAATGTTTGACACACAACTGCACGTTAATTATTATAGTACAGTAGTGAAATGTTAAAACCTTTGAAACTATTTGTAAACTATTTCTTTTGTTTTATTTTTCATTAACTGATGTGTAAATAGTATGAAAAAAGCTTTGACTTTGATTCATTCCAAGTCATCACCACTGGCTTTGACGAGGAAAGAAAACTTTGTCAGAAAACCGACACATTCTACGGAATTTACCTTTCCAGGACAGGCGTTATCCACCAACCAACCTGTACGTATATTAAAAAATCCGGAAAACTCACGAGATACAATACATCACCTAAAAAGCGAAATGGAAGAATTAACCAACCAACTCATCAAAGCGAGATAGGAAATAAACAAATTACTTCAGGAAAATACCGAATTGAAGTGTTCATTAGAAAAGTTTAATAAGGAGAAAACAAACGCAAGAAGTACAAACTTATCACTAAAAAATAAGAGTCAAAACAAAGACGCGATCGGATCAGTTACTACAACGAATGTAAGTGGTCCTCTGGAATCAAGTTGTTCTCATCCAATTTCATCAAACTTGCAAATGATTTCAAATACACCCCGAAATAAGTCTACTCCAAAAAAGAAAATAAACTCACTACCTGGACAGCTATCGCGACTGCTTAGTAGCTCCACCTGACAAGAAGCACGGCAAGGCTCAATACCTTAGCCTTGGAAGTACTGAATCAGCTAAGCTAGACGTCATTACATCAAGCTCGACTAAAAATAGTAAAACCATATCTCCTGCTAAAGAAAATCAAGGTCAAAGCCAAATAAAAACCAAACCAAAAATTACTATAATTGGCGACCAAAGCTGTACAAATCTGGCTTCAATGCTGATGAGACTAAGAAAAAAATATGTCAACGCCAAGGATTACGATATTTACAGCTACACTTTCCCTGACGCGCCATCCAACTACATTCTGGAAAACTCCGAGAACCTAGCTGATAAAGCAAGCAACGACGATTGGCTAGTATTAGCACTAGGTTCAAACGATGTAAATCCGACAAAATTTTTCATCGAGTTGTCAGCGTTTTTAAAGAAATGCTCGCACGTGAATGTTATCGTCGTAGGTGTTACACACAGTAGATATTTAAATGAGGGTAAACTTAATCATCAATTAAAAACAATGATAAAAGTTTTCAAAAATTGCCACTACCTCTCGGTTCCCAACCCGTCCTCCTTCAACAGTCGATGGCTCCCAAAAATTGAATCAGACGTGTTTAGTAAGGTTTTAAATCACCTTATTAACGCGTGTGACTATGATTTCTGTTTCTTGGGTAAAAATGTGAGGAAAATGACAAAAACAAAATCAAACTTCAAACCCGGTACTATACCCTATTATTTCACAAAATGTAATAAACAAAAGACTGTAGAAACAATTCAACATGACTTAAGCAGAATTGTTCATGAACAGGTTCATATCAAAACACCAAAACCTGGAACAATACCGTTTTATTTTCTTAGAAGTGTACATAACAACACTTCAGGAAACACATTAGGGCAATCCCAAAACAATATGTATACTAAATCTAATCCAAATCCTCCTTCCCAATTTTTTCGTGAATAATGAGCATGATAACTTAACAAATTATCTAAATATTGCTCATCTCAATGTCCAGAGCATCAAGAGCAAAAAGGATAAATTAGAATTATTTTTAAAAAATGAACCAAATATTGACATTTTTTGTTTTAGTGAAACCTTCTTGAGGAACCCTGAAGTTGACATATTTCAACTTGAAGGTTACCATAAAGCCGCACATTTTTGTAGAAAGAACAAGAAACCTCCCTGTTTCTTGTTGCCATTTACTTAAAGCCATCAATTACCTACCGAAAATTAGAATGGATTTCAGAAATGTCAATTGAGCAACATTTCGAGTGCTGTGGAATACATATCCCAGACTTGAATTATATTGTTGTTTGCATGTATGAACCCCGGACAGTAATTTTAAACTATTCATGGAAAATCTAGAAACATTGCTGCTCAAACTAACGTCAAGAACCAGATGGAATAAAAATAAAATAGTTCTATTGGGTGATTTTAATATAGACTTAATAAAAAAGAATAACAAAAGTGAATCATTTGTCAACATATTGCAAAGCTTTAATATCCGTCCGACAATACTCAATGCTACTAGAATAACTAATAAAACCAAAACTTGCATAGACAACATTTTAACCAATCTGAAGCAATATAAGACAAAGATTTTAGATGTGGGTATATCTGACCATACAGTACAGGTACTTAGTGTATTCAGTCATTTAAGTTTCAAAGAAAAATACTGGTTCTCATATAAACGCAGAGTAGAAGCAAATATGGATATTTTCCTGAGATATCTATCTCAAATCAGTTTTTCTAATGTTTACAGTCAAAAAACTGCTAACGAAGCTTATAATGAGTTTATTGATCTATATGGTATGATATTTGACTTATGTGTTCCACTGGAGAGAGTGAAAATAACATATAAAAAGAATCCAAATTGGAAATCTCATGGAATCGTCACGGCTAGTAAAAATAAAAGAAAAATGTACCTAGACTGCCGCAACAATCAAAACCCAAACAAAGTGGCTGCATACAAAAAATATTCAACCATATTTAAAAAAATAACTCGTATATCACGTAAAATTGCAAATATGAAATATATACAGAGAAGTACTAATAAAAATTAAGCAACTTGGGGTATCATTAAAGGTCACACATCTCAGAAAAATTGTATTAAAACCTCTGTAGAAGCCTTAATGATTGATAACGTGGAAACAATAGACCCCAAAAAAATCGCTTCATCTTTTAACGACTACTTTATTAACAAAGCAAAACAAATTGGCACTGATAAAACTCCACAGCACAAAACAGTCAATATCAGTTCTAAAAGTATATTTCTAAAGCCAGTTACCTGCCATGAAATTAAAAATATTGTAAAACAATTAAAAAATAAGCAGACAGCAGGATATGATGGCATTTCAGTCCAAGTTATAAAAAACAGTATTGATTATATTGTTGAACGTTTATCATAAATTTAACTTTTGAAACCGGGTGCTTTCCCGATAACTTAAAGAAAACATTAATCAAACCATTACATAAAAAGGGTTCAAAAGTAGAAATGGAAAATTATAGACCGATTGCTATTTTACCTAGTTTTTCAAAAGTTTTTGAGAAAGTACTCCATAACAGGATAGTTTCATTCTTAGAACTGAACAACATTTTAAACAGTAATCAATTTGGTTTCCGTAAAGGTAAAAATACAACTTCGGCTATTTTCAAAATGCTTAAGCTAGTTTGGGATGAATTAAATAATAAAAGTACTGGGATTGCTCTCTTTTTAGATCTGTCAATGGCATTCGACAGCGTTGTGCACAAAACTCTTCTCACAAAATTAGAATCTGTAGGGATTAGAGGCAAACCTTTATCACTCATTGAATCATATTTAAAAGACAGATGTCAATCGACAGCTATTAATGTTTATAACAAGAATAAAAAAACTATTGAACTAATTAAAACGGATTTCAAATATCTACATCTAGGGGTACCACAAGGCAGTATCCTAGGGCCATTACTGTTTCTCATCTATATCAATGAGCTACCATCTGTCATAGGACACTTATGCGTGATGTATGCTGATGATGCAACAATTTTTATACCCCGAAACAACCTTACTCCAACAGCTTTTGAAACAGAAATTAATGAAACAATAAATAGGACGTCGTACTTTTTAGGTTCTGTCTTTCTAAAATTAAATTCAAATAAAACAAACTATCTGCAATTCCGAACCACCAAAAAAATACCAGTAAATTTAAATATTATTCATAATAATCAAAAAATTAATGAAGTTAATGAGACAAATTTCTTGGGCGTCACTCTAGACTGCCACCTTAACTGGAAGGCACATATCAATAAAATAAGTAACAAGATAAATGGTTCGTGCTATGCCTTATCTATTTTAAGTAGTATCACATCAAAGGAAATTGCAATAAACGCTTATTATGGCTACGTTTACCCTCAGTTAAGTTATGGTATTATTTTCTGGGGGAACTCAGTTACAGCTCCATCAATTTTTTTACTGCAAAAAAGATGTTTGCGTAATATTTTCAGAATGCAAAGTACTGATAGCTTACGTGAAGTTTTTAAAAACAATAAATTCCTGACTCTCGTAAGCATATATATAATGGAGCTATGTCTGTTTGTCCAGAGCAGTGAACATTTATATTTCTGTGACAAGTCTAGTCGTGTAAATAATTTACGAACTAAATATAAGTATAACTTGTGTGTCCACCAGTGTAATAATGCATTATTTCAAAAAAGCACATTTGCAAGTGCCATCAAAGTTTTTAATCATCTACCTTTGGAATTAAAAACTTTGAGTAGCCCTAAATTTAAACAAGCTCTCAAAAATTGGTTAGTATCTAATACATTTTATGATCTCCAAGAATATTTTAGTAAAGATACAAATTAATACATTCTCTCCATTTTTAATATAGTTCGTTGTGTATCTTAATGTAAGTTTAGTTATTATGTTATTTAATTGTTAACTATTTTAAAGTCTCTATTTTTCATTAAGTAAATGATAAATATATTGTACGTTCGTAATGGACAGAGCTGTTGGAACTACTTCAATTGTATCACCTATGCTATGTACACAGTTTTTTACAATTAATTTTATTCTATTCTATTCTATTCTACGTGGCCAGCGTGCGTAGTTAATTATTATTATGGCTTTAGCTCCTTGTGAGAGAAGTCCCCGATTTCCAGCAGAGGGAGGGAGATGTATGTAGGAAATATGAGACGGATGCTGTAATAAATGCTAAAACAGCCGTTTCATACTTTTTGTTGTTGCTGTTTTGCTCTATTTCAGAGTTATATATATAAAGTGGTCGTATGTACGTAAGTATCATACTTTTTGTTGTTGCTTTTTAGGGTTCCGTAAAACGTAAAAACGGAACCCTTATAGATTCGTCATGTCTGTCTGTCTGTCTGTCTGTCTGTCTGTCCGTCCGTATGTCACAGCCACTTTTTGACGAAACTATGAGAACTACACTGTTGAAACTTGGTAGGTATATGTATTCTGTGAACCGGATTAAGATTTGAACAAAAAAAAATAAAAAATAGAAAAATTAGGGTTGCCCCCCATACTGAGAACTGAAATTCAAAAAATTTTTTTTTATCAATCCTACACGTGTGGGGTGTCTATCGACAGGTCTTCAAAAATGATGTTGAGGTTTCCAAAATCATTTTCGTCTACAATGAATAATTTGCGCGAGAGAGACTTCCAAAGTGGTAAAATGTGTGTCTCTAACTTCTAAAGTAAGAGAATGAAAAATCTAAAAAAAATATAATATGATGGACATTGCCATGTAAACTACCAACGAAAATTAGTTTGAACTCGATCTGATGAGTAGTTTTTTTTTAGTACGTCATAAATACACTATTATTGAAACTTCGATCTAAGTTACAACGAACTACAAGAACTATGTGTACTATGTATATTATGTTACTTGCTGCAACGGAACCCTTCATGGGCGAGTCCAACTCGCACTTGGCCACTTTATTTGCTCTATTTCAGAGTTATATATATATAAAGTGGTCTTATGTATGGTAAGAGATTATAATATCCCTCACTTTCCTCTAGAATTTACCTAACCAGGATTCAATAACAACGATTTAATTAATCGACGTGTTATATGGCCGGGTGCGGCTGAAACCGAGTCCGTATCGTACGTACATCGTAATTCGTCGTTTTATATCTATTCGTACGTGAGTACGTCGTCGGTTAAATAAAAAGTGTGTAACAACTATATTACGTTTGCATAGTAAAAACGAAAATATGGACTGTCCATTTTAAGATGAACTCTCTGAGATTGGTTCTCAGAAATGAGATGCGTGGCGTGATGGCGGCGATGGATGGATGGATATTTATTACAATTTCTTGCAAAAACTACTAAATGGATCTAGGTGAAATTAGGTTATAGACCGGAACAAAACATATTTTATGTTACTTTAGCATAGAAACTAACACGTTAACTACACGTATTTTAATTAATTCACGGGTAATCCACGTGTGATATGGTTGGTTCTGCCTGACTTCTTCATTTTCAGCCGCATCCGGCGACCACTTTTTAAGGAAAGACGGATACGGTTGAAACTTTGGTCGTACTGGACTGACCATATCATACGCGAGTTATGCGTGAATTAATTAAAACATTTACTACTTTTAATGACGTAAAAATTACGGCAACGGAAACTATTCGGGGAAAACAGCGGACGGCTGACGACGAATGCATAATGTCATAGTTATACCTACCACGAATTACTGGCCTATGGCCAAAAACCAATACCCGTGTCTTTACCGCCGCGGCATAACTTGTCAAGCAATCGGTAGGATAAGTTATATCGGCATGTGTTTGTGCTTTGATTTTGTAGGTAGGTAGGTTTAGGTCCTAGCCACGTCAATGCCACGTCAAGCAATGCGCCGCAGTTTCAACCGCTGAACAGCTACCTACCTGCGTGCCAAATTCCGATGAAACCCGCTCAGGAATTTGGACATCAAGAATTGCTACAGCAAATAGGCCTCATTGCAAAATTAGAGTTAAGTAATTGAACTACTACTAGCTATTTTTCTCTATAAGTTCAGTTGACGCCACAAGTGTCGACAATTTCTATAGCTTATTCGATTTTTAGTAACTTAAGTTGAGTGTCTCTTTCGAACACGACGGTATGTGGTCAACTCCACATTCATTGATAGAATCGTGGCTACTTTTGAAAATAACCCCCATTCTGTAATGCGTTCTAAACTCCCATGTAATTTTATCATACAACGCTGACGATTGTATTGGAAATTTAAACAGTGTTTTAGCCTTCTGGCACACAGAAACTAAACGAGTTTTCCATGTATTAGGGTACCGGACTGGGTCAAAAATACACCATCCTAATTAGTCCGTCAGCTAGATCATGGAAAAATATTGGACACGTATTTTTAGTTGTTTCATAATATTAAAAATCGTCAAAGATATAGACCATCAAATTTCGAGAGTGGGGGGTCGCGACGTCACTCGTGAGTAAAAATCGTACTCACAAGTGACGTCACACGAAACTTCGAAGCGCTGTATCTTCGTCATTTTTTGTTTGTGAAACAAAAGAAAAAATACGTGTACAATATTTTTTGGCAATCTAAGTAACGGGCTACTTCGTTTTTTTGAGGATTGTACCTTATTGTTTGCGCTATGTAGCGTTACGCGACTGTTATAGTTACTTATTATTAATCTATACTAAGATTATAAAGATGAAGATAATAATTGTTTGAACGCGCCAATTTCAGGAACTACTGAACCGATTTCCAAAATTCTTTCACCGTTGGATATGAACGTGATCCCTGAGTGATATTTATTTTCTTAATTGTACAAATTTAAGGTAAGAGAAATTTTGGAAGTTACGCTCGTACTTTGTTTTTACAAGGAAGCAATTAATTTGGACCTTTTCCTGCCAAAAGGTTTGTATTCCCCAGACACAAACAATTTGCCGTTAAATTACAGGAATATTCCAAAAATAACGTAAAACAACGGTATTTAAAAATGCGACATCTAATTCACGGATAAATGTTTGAAAGCAATCCACTGAAACTGAAAAAGCTTTGTACCCTAAAAGCTTTTATTTAACTTTAATGGATTCCTTTTAGAATCTTTGCCAAGCAAAATAACAACCGCAGAGCGAAACATTATTAACACTTTTTGCGTTTTACAAATGCATCATTATGATGGTAAAAACGTGCTGATAACTGATAATTGTGAATTGTATTATTAAGTATCTTTGATAATTTCTGGCCTGGATATGTAGGTACCTATATGGTCGCATTCCCAAGTTCTGTTTTAAAATTTATTTTACATGGTCGGCACGTAGTACATTCGGTCAGTTTGTATGTGTAATTGTGTACGTATAGGAAGACTTCAACTAAATTTTAGCTACTAAGGGGTAGTACATACCAATACATTAGGAATAAATATATATTAAGAACATAACAAGTATGGTACGAATATATGAATCTACGAGTAGGTATATTAAATAAAGAAATCTGAAAAACGCAATTGTTTAGATCACACGTTTGTATGTATCGAAGATCTAACGTAGGTATCAAAAGTAAAGCAAATACGCCAACGATCTCAATACACAGATTTGCCCTCCCAAACTTCAGGGTGCACGGAATCATGTCATCGTTGGGAAGACTGAGCTCACTCTTTCCGTTCTAGTCGGTTGCAGGAAGCGGTGGACGCCGGACGTTTTTATCTATCACTATTCGTTGTCAACAACCAAAATAAGTAGAACCACAACAAATCTCGCCGCTAGCGATTCTAGGGGTCAAGTAGATTGGTTGTTTTTAAACCACTTACGATACACACAGAGACGCAGTTTATTACCAATTCCAAAATGCTCAGGGCACATCTATTGGTTTATATCGATGAAATACCCATTATGCGTCTAATCAAACATGCTACATCATCCTAGCAAAATCCTACTACCGCAGCTAACAAAAAGCTGATAACTTATCCACGGCTGTTTTGATGAAACATATCTATGACTATACGTAATAAGTAGGTATGTATTTCCAAATATATAAGTACGAGTATTATATCAACTATCTAGCTTCCATAGTACATGCTTTGCTTAGTTTGGGTTCAGATGTTTAAATGTCCACCAATATTATTATTATTACTCCCAATAAATTCACTTACTTATCAAAAAAAAGGGCACATCTCTTTCTGAGCAACGATACCACTCACACATACAAAAAGATGCACATACAGTCACATGCACGCCTAGAAAAAGAAAGAGACAGATACCCACATAAATATAATGTATAAGCATTATTTATTATTATTTATAATAAAAAAAATATATACATGGAAAGAAGCACAGAACCACGTACAGAAGAACTAGACGTGCAAGAACAGACTTTAACACCCATCTAGGGCTACGGGTAATGACATTTTCACAAGTCATCCAAGAGCCAAGGTGAGTTTAGTGCGCGATCCGCCATTACAGGCACATTACGGACACGAGAGATCCACTAAAACGCCATAAACACGCCCGGCGAGCCCATTACTGAATAACAACATTATTCAATTTCATGACGAGAAATATAACGGCGGGATTACAGGTAATCCTACGGCGCTGTTATGGTTCCTCAAATTGATTCGGAACATGACTGTTTTATTTCTACTCACATGTCAGAGCAATAACAAGTTAGCCAGAACATTAAATAAAACCGGCCAAGTGCGAGTGGGACTTCCACACGAAGGGTTCCGTACCATTAGCAAATAAACGGCGAAAACATTTTTTGCTTAATTCTGAATTCCGTATACATAGACTATCGGAGTTTCCGCAGACAGGGTTTCATCCAAAAAGTTCTATTTAAATGTTGACTTATGATTTTAACGACGAATGCGATAGCGCGTTTTTCCTTCTTCTAGTAGCGCCATCTAGTTTGCTTGGGACGGACTTTTCGAGCAAGAAACGGTAAATAAAAAAATATAATTTAAAAACTCAAAAACCCGACTGCGTAAAAAGTGAACCAAACTACGTACTCGCATACTAAAAAAAACTGAAAAGAATAAAACAAGCATTTAGATTTCTGGTGGTCTAGAATTCTATAATATGTTATTGTATTAATACTATTGAAATATATACAATATTTTCTAATAAAAGAACATTAAAATACAATAAAAGAACACAACTGAAGAGTCGGGATCCATTATTATTCGACATACAATCTAATTGTTCAATGGATCCCGACTGTTCAGTTGTAATGTTCTTTTATTAGAAAATCTATATATATAAAAGCGAAAGGTCACTCATCAAGGAATATCAGAAACTACAAATGCTAGGAATCTGAAATTTTGCATGGAGGTCCCTTTTAGCACGTAGGCGCTCACTAAGGCGGGGTTTTGCGAAATTCAACCCCTAAGAGGGTGAAAAAAGGGATGAACGGTTGTATGAAAATTAGTGATTTTCAAAGTTATCAAATTTTGTACTCGTATCTAGACACGAACGAAGACTACACGAAGCAAATAAATGTTTGTTATATCAATTTTGTAATTTCGAACTGTACGGGGGTGAAAGTGGGGTTGAAATGGGGATGAATGTCAATATGGAAGTTTCCAACCGTTGAAGATAAAACCATAAAACTCTGTATATAGACACTTGACACGAACAGTCGGGACTGTTCAGTTGTAATGTTCTTTTATTAGAAAATCTATATATATAAAAGCGAAAGGTCACTCATCAAGGAATATCAGAAACTACAAATGCTAGGAATCTGAAATTTTGCATGGAGGTCCCTTTTAGCACGTAGGCGCTCACTAAGGCGGGGTTTTGCGAAATTCAACCCCTAAGAGGGTGAAAAAAGGGATGAACGGTTGTATGAAAATTAGTGATTTTCAAAGTTATCAAATTTTGTACTCGTATCTAGACACGAACGAAGACTACACGAAGCAAATAAATGTTTGTTATATCAATTTTGTAATTTCGAACTGTACGGGGGTGAAAGTGGGGTTGAAATGGGGATGAATGTCAATATGGAAGTTTCCAACCGTTGAAGATAAAACCATAAAACTCTGTATATAGACACTTGACACGAAGCAAACGAATGTTTGTTTTATCAATTTCGTAATTTCGAACTGTACAGGGGTAAAATTAGGTTTGAAATGGGGGATGAATGTCAATATGAAAGTTCCCAACCGTAGAAGATAAAAACCATGAAACTCTGTATATATTATAGACACTTGACACGAAGCAAACGAATTGTGGTTCTAGCAATTTTGTAATTTTGAACTGTACGGGGGTAAAATTGGGGTTGAATATCAACATGGAAGATCCCAGCCGTTGAAGATAATACTATGAAACTCTGTATATATTATATACACTTGACGAATGTAAGTTCTTGCAATTTTGTAATTTCAAACTGTATGGGATGAAATCGGTGTTGAAATGGGTGCCGAATTTACAAAATTGCATACAATTGTTTTATTATAAGCTGTTTTTAGTAACCGTAAATATATGGTAAACAAATAGGTACTGCCTGAGTTACCTTAGTATTTATTTCTCGCGGACGAAGTCGCGGGTAACAGCTAGTATTGTATATACTTCAATAGTATTAATACAATAACATATTATAGAATTCTAGACCACCAGAAATCTAAATGCTTGTTTTATTCTTTTCAGTTTTTTTTAGTATGCGAGTACGTAGTTTGGTTCACTTTTTACGCAGTCGGGTTTTTGTGTTTTTAAATTATATTTTTTTATTTTATACTTTTTAGTTACAAACAATGTTGTGAATGTTAATATGCTCAACATAATAATATGCATCTTTTGGTTGTTGACCAAATGTCTTCGTTTCTACTGATATAATATGTAGGATTTTCTACTGCATGTAATTCATATTTATAGTTTTGTGTTAGTATAGGTTTTCGATTGACGTTCTACCTACTAAAATAAAAACTAAATAAATACTCAAATACTTGAGTACCTATAAGGAAATACGTGTTCCCACTATCAGCGGCAGAGTTGAAACCCCATGGAGGTTTATTAGTAGATAGGGGCACCATATCCATACATGATATAGAGTGCAACATAACCCGGCTGTGTCTCCCGGGCGGGCAGTAGGGTATGCGTAAATACATTTCCTGCACGTACGAAAAAAAGGTAGTCCAATATACCTAAAAGCATAGATCGTAGAACGCAAGATGGGCCCCATCCCAAACTTCACGGCGCACGCAATCATGTCAACGTTGGGAAGAGTGAGCTTACTCTTTCCGTTCTAGTCGGTTGCAGGATGCGGTGGACGCCGGTCGTTTTTACCTATCATTATTCGGTGTCAACAACCAAAATAAGTAGAACCACAGCAAATCTCGCCGCTAGCGATTATAGGGGTCAAGTAGATTGGTTGTTTGTAAACCACTTACGATACATACAGAGACGCAGTTTATTACCAATTTCAAGGTGCTCAGGGCACATCTATTGATTTATATCGATGCCTACTAGATACATTAGTATATAATGTCCATCCACATTCACATGTAAAGCTAGTTATACGAAGTTTTCTGCTACCTAAAAACCTATAAATGTGAGAATGGTTGTTACTCAACTTTAAATCGATATACATCCTAAACGGTCAGTCAAATCGAAAAACATTGAGAGAAAGCTAAACATTATTTTTAAATACCTATTCAACGATACTCCTCTTGACATATTTTGGTGACTTTCATTTTTTTAATTTGGACAATATGGCGTCCTGAATCCGCCATATTGGACTTATACTAATGTCATGTCTTTAGTGTCACTCGCCAGATTAAGAGGAATCGATTGACGTCTGAATCATAAAAATCGGCCCAGCCGTTTGGTCTGTATAGTGCTTCAAAGGAACATACAAACATACATACATAATATTATGTACATACATAGACTGTTAAACACATTACAACTCCTTTGCGTCGCGCAGTCGGGTAAAAATCAAGTTTGTTGTATGGGTAAAATGTAAAATGAATATGTATGGAGTCCCTCTTATATATTAATTTTATTCTATTTTTAGTATTTGTTGTTATAGCGGCAACCGGCAACAGAAATACATAATGTGTGAAAATTTCAAATAACTATCACCGCTCTTGAGATACAGCCTGGTTGGTGACAGACGAACACACGGACGGACTGACGGACAGCTAAGTCTCAGTAATAGAGTCCCGTTTTTACCCATAACGTACGGAGACCTAAAATAAGCGAGTGCTTGTTTTTTCAACAGATGTAATTAAAGAAGATAAAAACAACAAAATTATAAGAGTCTTCTTTAATATGCTTTTTTTTTCTTTGACAGAAGACACTACAAAAAAAGTTGGTTTTATTATGTTATCGATATTTGGCGCCACGTAGAAATGTATTTAACAAAGCATTTTTGTTCATAACGTGTTTTGCACCTCTTAATTTGTTTTAGTTTTTGAATGCTAGTAAAAAAAGGTTTCATCAGCTGCGGTATTTTCAGACTTGTCGCACTTAGGAAACTTGAAGTCTTTTTATTAATTTAATTTATTTTTATACCCTTACTACATATTATATTGTATAGTGAAATTAACGTTAATTTTTAATTTAGTACATTTATTAATAGAGTATAGCCCACTAATAGTACACAGCCCACTTTACATTTTCACTGCTAGGATTCATATCCTTCTCTCATAGTTAGGTAAACATGTTGTACCTAACACAGATTCACTCTTGTATGATGTATTTGTGTGAACTTTTCGGTTTATTATTGTTTTTCTTCGCCCTAAGTTGGTAGCCCATTGAAATTGGTAGCATTAGAAAATGAAAAAATACCCACAGGCGCAGGTGGAGTTCGAACCGAGGCCGATGACATCAAATTGTCAAACTGTGAAATTGGATGCTTTCGTCATTGAGGAACCTGCCACGAAACGGACATTGGCAGAAATGTGGCAAAATTAAGCCGCAGCACGCGCCATTAATTAAGAACTGAATTCGTCATTGAGCCACTTTGGCTTGCTTTAATCAAATAAATCTAAAGACAAAGGACCTATAATACCTCCTTTGAGTACCTCCAATTTTCTTTAGGCGCCTAAAATTGCAAGAACAATCTTGTTATTTGATTCCAATTAGATAAAGGAATGTAAAAGTGGAACGTTAAACAAAACCCAATTTTATCCCAAAACAACAGACAGACGTTTTTAGCCTAAAGGAAAAATGAGCCGAATCCAAAACAGGGTTGCTCAGAACACTTCATAGCAGAAAAGGACGCGTTACTTTATTTACTTAAGTATAATGTAATGTAAAGTGATTCATTTCTTATTGTGAACTTTTTTAACGCAGCTAGGTCCGTTTGACTATCAACTCGCCTGATGGGAATCGACGCTGCGGTCGTAGGTAACGCTCGCTAACATCGAAGACACATATCCACTCTGACCTTGAAAAGTTCCAAATTATATACCTACCTATTTGAGGAAGTAGTCAACTTATAAAGAACCCTATTTTTTACTGTTTCATGTGACATTTTTGTAAGTAACCGTGGGAAACGAGGTCGTAGAGACGAATCCCATTTGCTTTCTCTATATTTTTTCCCGAATTCGGATGTACAAGTTTGTTATCACCACTAGCTTTAAAAAGGAAAACATAGTTGCGAAACGGATATATTCCTAGATAGGCAACTTTCGAATCTTTCTAAAGCCGATCGTCCACAGCCAACTAAACTAAGTTAGTTTAGCATAGTTTGCGGTAGACGCACACATATGAAAAAAATTGGCAGTCATTAGGAACTGCCGCTAGAAGTAAAGACTTCTAACTCAGAACTTGATAGCTTACTTTGGAAACTACGTGGGTAAAACCGGAGGGCGTGGCCTCAATGAGCATGGCCATCTAGAAATGCACCAGCATTTCTAGATGTTCTAGATGGCCAATGACTATGGTCCTGAGTTTACCCGAAGATTTCTTATCATATCATATCTTATTCTTATCATAGCCCGAGCGTGACGCTAGAATTCAATTCACAGCCCATGAAAAATCTGTCTGTAGCGCGCCAAAAGAAGTTTTCACTTCAAAAACTGGCTCAACTATGCGGGCTACGCTAAACTAACTTAGTTTAGTGGGCGGTGTACGATCGGCTTAAACGTCCTAAAGACTAGGAATCTCGTCTGATATGAAGTGACTATGCAGCAAGACGGATTGCGATTTCGTCTCCAATTGAAGAAAGATAAATTACAGGGCTTAGAGATATAACATCTTAGATCTCTGGGTGACGAGCGCAGTGCAGTGCTAGGTGATGATTTGGACTCTTCATGTTCCTATAGCTGTGTGTCACTGTGCTGTCATGTGGCAGGCATGTTGCTCATCAGGCACATGTTCTGCTCGTCTCGTCATTCTATATTTAAAAAAAACGAATTCTATCCATTGGGGAAGACATATTCTTCCAGCTTTTGTTCCATTGAGTAGTTGTACTACCTCCCTTCCACTCATTTAAAACATAGGTGATAAAAATGTGATTGTAACATTTGTAGATACACTTAATGAATAGCACTTCTTTCTGATTACCGTAGCGTTTCCATTTCATCTCGTATTCCCTCAGGCTAAGACGACGCCGACGCGACGGCGAGACATTTCAGAAAAGGTTTACCTAGAATATGTAGATTGTAGATACAGTAGGTAAGGAGCCTGGGCCGAGGCTGAGCCCCCCAAATGTAATCAAAGATTTGGCTTGCTCCTACCAGTGACTAGATCAAAAAGACAAAATATATATTTAAAAAAAATTAAGTTGTACGGATTTTTTTACGGAAAAGACCCGACAGCCCGGAGAGACGGGATGACGCTGGAAAGACAGATGGCTGGTGGAAAAGACATCTGACGGATGGAAAGACATCTGACTGCTGGAAAGACAGTCGAGGGTGAAGGCCTAGCAAGCCTAACCCGGGAAATGAAATCGCTAAAAGTCCGAAAAAGAAAAATACCCCTGGGACAGTCCGAGAGGGGGGGCGGAAGATCTGTCCACCGGTGGATAATAACGACGACCCTGGCGCGAATACGGACTTGATATGCCCTACGTGCGGGAAAATTTACAAGAGACGAGCCTGGTACCTAAAGCACTTAAAGACACATGATGGTGTTGAAGCACGACAGCCGTCGGTCAGTACTTTGACAATCACTATGGATAGAGTTGACCCTCATATATCCCAAGGTGAACCATCGAGTGAAAACTACCAGGAGTCCATTGTCATCAGGACACGTCTTGGCATACCCAGCCTAAAAAATTCCACCTGGAAAGTTCATGACGAAAACTTGGCTATATTGTTAGAACATCCTGGTACAAAACAAGACCCTAACAGCCAAGTAGAAACTTTTCAGGACACCATCTATTCATACTTCTCTGAGCACTATCCTCCATCTACTTATTATGCTCAAAATAACAAGGAAAATACGTTCAAAATGAAATTGCGGAGGAAGAAAAGAGAACTAATAAAACGTCTTCGTTTAGCTAAAACCATGGGCGACAACCATCTAAGTCACCAACTGTCCAGGGCTCTAAGATCAATCCTTAAATTAATACAAGGAATATCGCTACAAATCAGTAAAAATCGTGATAATCTAAACAGAGCTAAACACGAAGTAGACTTCGATAAAAACCCTTTTCAATACTCGAAAAGTATTTTCAGAGAACTTTTTTTTTTTTTTTTTTTTTTTTTAACATTTATAGGTTTACACTTGACCACCATCTCGCCTGATGTTAAGCGACGATGCGGTCTAAGATGGAGCGTGCTTACCTAGAAGAAACCGATTCACTCTTGATTTGAAGACACCAAGATTATAACCATCGGGAAAAACCCACTCAGGCAACTCATTCCACAGTCGAGACGTTCTTATCACAAAAGTAGAGTCAAACCTCTTTGTTCGTGTCTTTGGAACATCAACCATGAAACGATGCCGCTTCTTCGAGTTACGAGAAGTCCGATAGAAAAAAGGGCTAGGTGGTATTAGATCATGCAGATCAGATGCACACTCTCCGAAGTGTATCCGATAATAAACCGATAAGCTAGCAATTTTCCGGCGATGTTCAAGAGTTTGCAGTCTTTTTCGCACAAGAGAATTATTGCCTATGAGCCTTTTAGCCCGCCTCTCGATCGATTCCAGAGCCTCAAGCTGATACTTAGCCGATCCATCCCAAAGGTGCGAACAGTACTCCATACAAGAGCGAATCTGTGCTTTATATAATAAAAGCAATTGTTCAGACTTGAAGTACTTTCGCACCTTTGAGAGGACACCTAGTTTTTTTGCAGCTAATTTAGCCTTGGACTCGATATATGAGCCAAAGTTGAGTGTAGATGTCAGGGTAACACCCAAAAGCTCAAGATGATCAGTAACCGGCACGGATACACCTCGAAAAGTAGGAGTCTGTAGAAATTGACTCCTTTTTGCGGAGAACAGACACGCCTGCGTCTTTCCTTCATTAAACTTGGCCAGATTGGTTTCGCCCCATTCAGAGACTGCCTCAAGGGCCAAGTTCAAACGCTCGACCATACTCTCTCTCAATACCTTAGTTTGTTGACCGCTGGCTCTCGCGCTAGACATGTAACTCTCCACAACGGTGCTATCATCTGCGTACCCAAAGATACCGGGCTTCAGCAGATCGTTGATATGTAGCAGAAAAAGCGTCGCAGAGAGTACCGACCCTTGAGGGACTCCGGCATTGATACCCATTTGGTCCGACGAGCAGCCATCAATGACAACTCGTATGGACCGATCTCTCAAGAAGTCCGATATCCACGCAATAAAACCTGGAGACAAACCATAACTAGAAAGCTTGCTAATAAGGCCATCATGCCAAACCCTGTCAAAAGCCTTCGAGATATCCAGGGAGACTGCAAGTGCTTCCCCGTGTTTCTCGATAGCTTCACTCCAGATGTGAGTGACATACGCCAGAATATCCCCAGTCGACCGGTTTCGGCGAAACCCGTATTGCCGGTCACTGAGGAGGTCGTTAGATTCTAGGTATGCCAGGAGCCTGCGGTTTAAGACACGTTCCATAGTCTTGCAGAGTATGGACGTGACCGAGATGGGCCTGTAGTTGGCAGGGTCAGCACGACTACCCTTTTTGGGCACAGGTTGCACGTTAGCAAGCTTCCACGATTTCGGTACTTGCCCAGTTTGGAGAGAGAGTCTATACAGGCGCGTTAGTACAGGAGACAACTCAGGTGCACAAGCCTTCAACACTAGGGCAGGAATTCCGTCCGGGCCGCTGGCTTTATTCACGTCCAGATTACGTAGCACTTTACGAACCTCCATTTGGCGAATATGCATTTCCGGCATCAAAGTCGGACTGCCAGGTGGAGTAGGAGGAATCGCACTACCAGCATCTAGACGCGAAGATTCCGCAAACTGAGATGCAAACAAGTTTGCCTTCTCCATTGCGGTGTGAGCCAGCGCCCCATCAGGTTTCAGCATTGGAGGCAGTGAAGAGCGGCAGAAGTTCGATTCGACCGATTTAGCTAGGGACCAAAACGCCTTGCTACCCGCAGGATACGAAGCTAGTTTGTTCCCTATTCGACTAATGTGGTCAAATCGAGCCCTCTGAAGAACCCTTTTACATGCCTTAGCAGCCCTGTTAAACGCTTTCTTTTTGCGGTGTGTATCCCTTGCCTTACGCTGTCGAGCATCAACCCAGGCTAGGTAGGCCTCATGTTTAGATGCTTCAGCACTTTTACATTGAGAACCGAACCATGGGCGAGCTTTGCTGGATAATGAAACGTCAGAGTATGGAATGAAATATTCCATAGCCGTACGTATTACATCAGTCACAGCATCCGCGCAGGCTGACGGGTCACCAGAAGAGAAGCACAGTGGCTGCCATTGGTAAGATGCAAAGAAAGAACGCATTTCGTCCCAATCTGCTGACTTGTATTTCCATAGCCGCCGGTTGCCTCTGGGGCTGAGATCGGGCGGATGGTAAACGGATACTGATTTCACCAGACAGTGGTCGGAGCTGCCTAACGGCGAATATACCGCCACGGAGTATCGGTCTGGATCAGTTGTCAGCAGAAGGTCTAAGCAATAGGGAGTATGCGACTCAACGTCTGGTACCCGTGTCGCCTCTTGGACCAGCTGGGTTAGGTCTAACGACAAAGCCAGCTTTCTCGTTTCCAGCCCAGCATGGTCAGTGTCCCGGTATGGGTACAGCCAATCCTTATGGTGGCCGTTGAAATCCCCCAGTAACACTAATTGGGCTGATGGGTACTTCTGCTGAGCCGCGTCCGCTGCCTCACTCAAATAATCGGTGAGCCGAGTTGTCTCCTGATCTCCACTGTGCGACCGATAGACACAGGCATAGACAATTTTGTCGATGCCTGTGTCTATCAGCGCCCATAGAACAGAGAACCTGGTGTCCTCAAGATTACGGAGACGCCGACAGCAGATATCGTCACGGGCGTACAGGCACACTCCAGCACGCGGCTTGAAGTTGTGCTCCAAGGTATACCCTGGATAGGTTAGGTACGCCACGTCCGACGGACATCCTATCTGCGTCTCCGTAAGAAACAAGAGTGACGGCTGCTCAGTCTCGAGGTGATGGTGGACTGGGGTGATATTAGAGTGCAGACCTCGAATATTAGTGAGGTGCACTTTGAGAGACAAGGAGTGCAGCCGCTGTTTCACTATGTTTCTGTTTTTACTTTTCATATTAGTTTTTGAGAGTGATTGTCGGTGGGAAAACGGAAGTAGAACGAGGCTGCACACTGCCAACCAACGGTCACAGCACACAACACAAATACACCAATGGGAAACTAGTCTGGAGACTGCGGGGACGCCCGAGCCCCCCCGGGGATGTCTATCTGGCCTTGTCATCCGGTCGCCAACCGGCAGGATAGCGCATCCCGGGATTTTTCGCTAGATGGCGGGGCAGCCTTTCATGAGTGGCTAGCTCACTACTTGGGCCCCCAACTATCTGCGGTCGGTAGCGGCAAAAAACCGTGCCTCGGATCCCGCTACCCTCCATGACTAGCTTCCCGATGTAAAGTATTGGTGTGCAACTATCTGGTCTTGCAGTTATGCAGCAACTGTTCTGACCCGTTTTCCCTAACGGCGTCACCAGACTACATGCCGGAACACGGCTAGGCCGCTTGGCGGCACGACTCAGTCTGGCGGGTGGTCACCAGCCACGGCCAAAGCCTACCACCGGTATGTTTGTCACCCGATTTGCACCACCCAGGGACCACGTGTGGGGGGTTTCTGTGTACAGGTGCTTCCCCACGGACGGAGGTGACACGGTCCCCAAAACGGAACAAAATGGGAAGCTTATCTTGACTAATGAGCAAATTTACGATCACTTTAAAAGCACATACGAAGTGCCTAAACGCGGGAGCTCGTACGTAGTACCAAACATCCAAAGACCTAATGATCCTCTGACAGGCTTTCAAAGCACTCCACCTAGTGAAGAGGAAGTAAACTATCAAATTAAGAAGAAAACTACTAAATCAGCTCCAGGCCCTGATGGCATTCCCTACATAGTGTATAAAAAGTGTCCATCAGTTCGTAAACATATCTTAAATATATTCAGTAAGATCTGGTCAGGAAAGCAAATCCCAAAATCATTTGGAAGAGCAATTTTTGTCCTGATTCCTAAAATGCAAGAAGTAACTCATCCAAAAGACACAAGACCGATAGCCCTAACCATTACAATTTCTAAAATTTTTTTCAGTATATTGCAAACAAAAATGTCCACATTTATGGCTAGCAATAGGTATTTCAGGCCCAACCACCAGAAAGGCTTCTTGCCTGGTATTTCTGGATGCCTGGAACACAATACATTACTAGCGGAAAGTTTGAAAGATGCCAGAACACATGAGAGACAAATAACAGTCTGCTGGATAGACCTAGAGAACGCATTTGGTTCCGTGCAGCATGAACTTATGTTATTTGCCCTAAAATGGTATAACTTTCCTGCTGTAATTATTGACATAATTAATTCATATTATAATCACTTAAAATTCGTTATAGCAGTAAACAAGGAATACTCAAAACCACTTAAATATAATGTGGGACTATTCCAAGGGTGCTGCTTATCACCAATAGTATTTAATATAGTTATAAATATTCTAGTAGATAAATTAATATCCCGTGAGAAGAAATGGGGCTACCGGTTTAAAATCAACAATAAGTACACTGAGTCAACTTTAGCCTTTGCGGACGACCTTGCAATACTTACACGAAATCCCAAACAGTGTCAAGAATTGTTGAATGATGTTGATGAGTTCTGTACATGGACGGAGGGAATGAGGACAAAACCAAGTAAATGTCATTGTTTATGTCTGGGTAGACGAGATACCAAATATACTTCGTACGATCCGGGACTCTCCATAAGTGGCCAAAGAGTTGCCACAATAGCAGAGGCAGTGCCTTTCAAATTTCTTGGTAGAAAGATAGACTACAAAGGACGTACACCATCATTAGAGGTAGTTGTTGGAAACTTCATGAACGACCTCAATAAGGTAGACCAACAGCCTATCAGCAATATCAAAAAAGCATGGATATATGACAACTATCTCACATCACGTCTCACTTGGCCTTTCCTAGTATATGACATCGGTAAAACCCTCCTGGCAAAACTAGATGCTAATGTCATAAAGATATTGAAGTCATGGTTTGGATTGGCACATCCGGCTGATCCCTCTACTCTCTTTAGGGATCACAATAGTTTTGGGCTGAAACTAAAAAAACCATCCGAACTCTACAAACACCTAAGAGTTACAAAAACGCATGTTTTGGGAAAGTCGAAAGACGAATTAATTGCATCTCTCCCAAAAGACAAAAGTGCTTCGGACCTTGAATCTAGACTTCAATTCCACAAACAATTTATGGCAGGTGCGCAAGTAAATACAGCTGGGTTGGGTGCGAGTAAGAAAAGGGAAGACCGAGACATGGTAAAACCTTTCTACAACAAGACGAAAATGATAGTTACAAAGTGCACGCTATGAATTTAGAAATGCAAAGTGAGTGGTTAACCATAGGTGAGTTTTGTATCCCATTAGCTCTGAAGTGGCGCACCTTGCTATATGACTGGTCTCCTGCCTTATTAAAATTTTATCTGAACGCTTTCCAAATGACCCTCCCTGACCAGAGTAACTTGGTAAGGTGGGGAAAAGCCTCTGAAAAATGTTGCTATAATTGTGGTGAGGCGATATGTACAGCAAGGCACATATTGGTGGGATGCAAGGTGCTCCTTAATAGGGGTCATTACTCACAGCGCCATGACAGAGTACTTGAAATCATACGTGAAGCCGTAAGCCTTTCGGTAGCTAGAGCCCAAAAGGGATTGACGATAAACAAAAGACAAATTAACTTTGTAAAAGAGGGCTCAACTTCAAACTCCAAGAACAAGCCTTACTCAATCCTGGGTTCAGCTCCTGATTGGACTATTTTAATGGACACGTATGAAAAGCACTACAAAATCCCAGAGGATGTGGGTGTTTCGTCATCCAGACCGGACATTTTCCTTTTTTCTAGGGCTACGAAACGCATAGTCCTGGTAGAACTTACCGTACCGTGGGAAACTAATATACCTAAAGACCACGCGATGAAACAAAATAAGTATTACGACCTTCAAAATGAATTAACAAAAAATGGCTATGTAGTTAATTTATACGCTGTAGAAGTAGGAGCGAGAGGTATACCAGCAAAATCTCTCTATAACCTGCTTAAAGACCTTGGATTGTCCAGAAGTGCAGTAAGTTCTATACTAGAACGAGTATCTAAAGCTGCACTAGTAGGATCATATCGGATTTGGCTGGGCAGGGAGAGAAATACGAGTAGTGAAGGTGAGTGTTGACGTACGTCAATATAAGGGGCCCCTTTTAAACCTACTACCCGAGTCACAAGTCTTGGGGTCTATTCGATATTTCTCTCTCTGCCACACGATGGACCCGGCACCCGCACGGTGAATCCATGGAATGCTAAGAAGTACGTCTCTATAATTTCAAATCGGTATAAAACTTGTTTCCACCCGTTATTGCCACAGGAGAGAAGAAGACTGATAAAACAAAAGGTTAACCTTTGTTAGACCTATTCCGTGAATAGAGAACACAAACCGACAGAAAAAAGGTAAATTATAAATTCAAGTATAAAAAATACGTGATCTCACCTTCCTTACAAACTTAACACTTTTGTTTCATTTTTGAAGTGAAAACTTCTTTAGGCGCGCTATGGACAGAATTTTCGTGGGCTGTGAAATGGATTCATCAATCGTCACGCTTGGATATGATAATGGATCGGATCGGATATGAAATCTTCGGGTAAACTCGGTAAAAACGGCCAGGTAGGTACCAGGGCAACAGAAACAGTAAAGAGTTTCGATTACCTACCTCCAACAGCCCAGCGTTTATCTCCAGATACCAGGACAACAGAAATATAAAAGAGTTGCGTTTGCCCCTAGGTACCAGTACCAGGGCAACAGAAACAGTAGAGTTGCAATATTCTGTATAATTACGTTGATAGAAAACTAGATGGCGCAACCATCGATTTAGCTGGCGGTGTTGAAATTATGCGAATGTACATAGACCTACGATGGTTTAACAAATAATTTGTCCCCTGACAAGGTGGCACGCATATTGGATTATTTAATTAAAAGTGAAAACGTTTGAGTTACAAGTTTTCACTTCTATCGGCAGTTCCTATGACTGCCAATTCTTTTTTTTGTATTTGTAGTTAGGTGTTAGGTATCTACTTATTAGATGCCAACGCCTCTTTGCGCCCGCCCCTAGGCGCACTTTAGTTACAAGTCGCTTCAAAGCAAGGCGCCCCTAGGCGCACTTTAGTTACAAGCCGCTTCAAGCATTTTACAGCCGCTTCAAAACATGTAATTGTAGTGGACTCTTAGCAGAGTCCGCCTGGGGAAGTACCACACCTTTGGCAGTTATTCTACCGCCAAGCAGTAATGTGCAAACATTACTGTTTTCCGGTTTGAAGGGCAATGTTTCCAGAGAAATTACAGGGCTTAGAGATATAACAACTTAGATCTCTGGGTGACCAGCGCAGTGCAGTGCTAGGTAATGATTTGGACTCTTCATGTTCCAATAGCTACGTGTCACTGTGCTGTTATGTGGCAGGCATGTTGCTTACCATCAGGCACATGTCCTGCACGTCTCGTCACTCTTTATTTAAAAAAAAAAAGATTGAAAGAAGATTGAAGAAGAATTAAAGTCGGTTAAAAATGATTTATATTTTGCTTATTTGTAAATGGTTGACTTTGCCAAACGTATCTCAAATGCTAAGCCTGAAGTTCGTAATAAATAAATGGAATTAAAAAGAATATATGTATTATGGAATCAGCGGGATTAATGATTGTATCACACATGAATAATTCGTTCATTGGCGCATTCACGAAAGCACTCGTACACAGCTCTGTTTTATTTTAAAACCCGCTGCGTACTTACATAATAAACAAAAACGCATCACGCATGCGATTACTCGCATTTATTTTTATATCAGAAGTCACGGAACGAAGAGAGATTAAAACTCGCTTTAAATTTATGCAGCAATCAATTCACGTATTCTAAATTGGTCGACTGCCGGTGTTGATGCTTATTCGTTTCGGTTATTGAGCAAATTGATTTATTGAGCTGTTAATTGTTATGTCAGAGAATAAAGATCGTCGTTAAGGCAGTTTACGTCGGCTGCGTGATTTATGAATCCCGATTTTCAGAATTCAGAAAAAAAATTAAACCGAAATTTAAGTTTTGTTTATAATATCATGTCACCCTGCAAAATAACTACCGATTTCTACCAAAAATGCTGGCTAAACAAATTAAATTCTCTTTATAGCTAAGTTTTAAGTATTTGTACAAGATGAGATGTGTCTAATTCGGCGAATGTTTGCAGCTTATTGCTGTACGTAGTTCTTTTTATCGTATCATCAGTCTTGAACTGAGAGAAGTAGTCACACTAACACAAGTTTGAAATTTTCATGGGGTATATTTTTTGTAAGCATCTTAATGTATTAATAATAGTAAAATACAAAATTACCATGAAAAAGTATAGTACATTTAAGCGTTTTAATGTAATAATAATTATAAAATACAAAATCACCATGAAAAAGTATACATTTCAAAAATACTAATAAGTACTCAAACAATTCTTTGTCCCGAAAGAGCAGATAGAGCCATGGTTACCTAGAAAAGAACTACTTTAAAAATATTTATTACACCTCATCTTTTTCAGCTGTCTATATTTTACCCACAAATTGTTTGGCCGAATTAACTAATTAACCTTTCGCTAAAACATTGAACAAAGTCAGACAGAGTTTTATTCAGAAATCCTAAATTGTTTACGTAAAGTATTGGTTCAATCTGGCAACACATCAACGGGAAATTATGCGCATGTTTATCCGACAGTTTTTCACGAAACGCGGTTTCGGTACATTGAACTCTTTAGAAGGGGAAAACAAACTCAATATCTAAACGCGAAATACAAGGGAAGGAAGATTCATTCGAGAGAGACATTCGCAATTTGATGTTTTGGCGGGAAAATGGGACTTGTATTCACAAGTTTTTGTAGTTCCGAAATTACCTTTCTGTCTGCCTGTGAATACAGCATTGTGTTTGACCGTGAATTGTCTGATGTTAATCATAACGTAGGCTAGGATGTAGAACACCAAGAAAATACCTGTTTTCTCTAGATTTATTGACAACGAAATTGCACATATTGAGAAACATAGATAGAGCAACGTTGGGAAGTTTTTTTATCGGTAAAAATCCATTTCGTTTATGTAATGTTTTTCTCAAAATCAAATTTAAAAAAACTATGGCAGTGGTGTATTACGAAAAAGGTTTATTGATAAATTTTAAATCTGTTATTTTCTAATCACAGCACTAAAAATGTTTGTAATATTTTATTAATTTCTAAAATTATTCCCAATATTTCTATTGAGTATGATAAATAAAATTAATATAGCAAGTTGCATCATTGAAAACTAATTTTGGCAAACCTAGCCGCTTACTTTTTAGGGTTCCGTAAAACGTAAAAACGGAACCCTTATAGATTCGTCATGTCTGTCTGTCTGTCTGTCTGTCTGTCCGTCCGTATGTCACAGCCACTTTTTGCCGAAACTATGAGAACTACACTGTTGAAACTTGGTAAGTAGATGTATTCTGTGAACCGCATTAAGATTTTTACAAAAGTTTAAAAAAAAAACAAAAATTAGGGGTGCCCCCCATACTGAGAACTGAATCTCAAAAATTTTTTTTTCATCTAACCTACACGTGTGGGGTGTCTATCGATAGGTCTTAAAAAATGATGTTGAGGTTTTTAATATAATTTTTGTCTACACTGAATAACTTGCGCGAGAGACGCTTCCAAAGTGGTAAAATGTGTGTCCCCCCCCCTCTAACTTCTAAAGTAAGAGAATGAAAAAACTAAAAAAAATATATGATGTACATTACCATGAAAACTACCAACGAAAATTAGTTTGAACTCGATCTGATGAGTAGTTTTTTTTTAGTACGTCATAAATACACTATTATTAAAACTTCGATCAAAGTTACAACGAACTACAAGAACTATGTGTACTATGTATATTATGTTACTTGCTGGAACGGAACCCTTCATGGGCGAGTCCAACTCGCACTTGGCTACTTTATTAATTTTACACTGGTCACTCCCATATTTTAATATGTAGTCTGCTGAAATACATTTTTTTAATCAAGTAGAGTGGCTAGACATCGACAAACATGACGCTGATGGCAACAATAGCATCAATAAATTACTTCCTAGCACTGCACTGCATTTGTTACCTAGAGACAACGCTAACTTCTCTGAAAACATTGTTCGTCAAATTGGAGCACAGACATTTTTGCACATTACTTATTAGTCGTAGAACAACAACAGCAAAGGAGTGGTACTTCCCCAGGATTTGCAAAGAGTTAAACCAAAACATCACATTAATTAAGCCATATCTTCATAGAAGTAAACTATGATCTCTATGTTAGGTAAGAGTATCTCTCTACTTAGTCTGTGGGTAGGTATTGCAGTACTGTAGTCAACCTAAGGTAACAACAAAAAGTTTTTAATGAAAAACGCCGAAAACACAATTACACAGAGCCGTTGGTACAATCTCTGCTCGCTGATATTCGCAGTACAAAAGTAGCTGAAGGCTCGTAACATAATTTAACTTTGCCGAAGTCAATTTTGTGTTTGATCGTCGCCCCTAAAATGAAGTTGATTGGATTGCCTTCCAGTCCGTTCCAATGTAGATTCTGTGTCGTCCCTAGCGACCTTCAGATGGAAAACTCTTTATCCACCTGCGCGGAATCAATTTTAGCAAAATATAAAACAATGTATATTTATAGAGATATGTAATACATTTTAGGGTTCCGTACAAATTGGGATCCCATTACCAGGACTCCTGTTTCAGCTTAATCTTCTGATCCATAAGTAACTAAGTAGTTGGATTTTTGAACAAATGTATAGACCCCGTTAATTTAAGTTAAGTTATATATAGGTAGCCCTATCTATATATAACTTAAATTAAAATCTAGAAAACATGTTCCTTTAAACTGGAAGAGATTGTTGTATCCCTTCAATGTAGGTAAAAATTAAGAAAGGTGACGATTCTTTGTCGTAGTAGAACTCTTTGCACAGCCCCCCAGTGGAAACATCACACATTTGCGAGTTATTCTATCGTCAAGCAATTACGTGAAAATATCGCTGTGTTCCAGTTTGAAGGGCAGTGTTTTCGGAGAAATTACATGGCACATAGATAAATCATCTTATATACATATGTATGGCTGGGTGGCGCACCGCAATGCTAAGTAATAATTTGGGCTCTATCACGTTCCTAAATAGCTGCGGGATACTGTGGTGTTGTGGATGGGACGCGATGCTTACCATCAAGCACATGTCCTGTTCGTTCCGTCACTCTATACTTACTCTAAAAGAGTGGGTTTTTATAGTAGTATAGAGGGATGAGACGAAAAGGACATATGCCTGATGGTAAGCAACACGCCTGCCACATAACAGCACAGTGACACGCAGCTATTGCAACATGAAGAGTCCAAATCATTACTTAGTACTGCGCTCGTCACCCAGAGACATACGATGAGGCTTGCACGTGGGAAGCAAGCGTTTTGTACCGACCCTAAATAAAGTGAGATAAGGGTAGGTAAATGATTTTTCGTTCTAAGATCACGTAAACTCAGCCACGAGCTCACCGTGGACCTTAAGATCGAGTTAGCTTCGAGAATCCACGGGCACATCGACAAAGTGATTGCTTTCTGCCCAAAGGATGGATGGAATGGAATGGAAGGATTGCCAGCAAGCCAGAGTGGTGTCAGCTATTTTCTAGTTTGTTGTTTTTAGGGTTCCGTAAAACGTAAAAACGGAACCCTTATAGATTCGTCATGTCTGTCTGTCTGTCTGTCTGTCTGTCCGTCCGTATGTCACAGCCACTTTTTGCCGAAACTATGAGAACTACACTGTTAAAACTTGGTAAGTAGATGTATTCTATGAACCGCATTACGATTTTTACAAAAGTTTTAAAAAAAAACAAAAATCAGGGGTGCCCCCCATACTGAGATCTGAAGCTCAAAAATTTTTTTTTCATCAAACCTACACGTGTTGGGTGTCTATCGATAGGTCTTAAAAAATGATGTTGAGGTTTCTAATATAATTTTTGTCTACACTGAATAACTTGCGCGAGAGACGCTTCCAAAGTGGTAAAATGTGTGTCCCCCCCCCCTCTAAATTCTAAAGTATGAGAATGAAAATCTAAAAAAAATATATGATGTACATTACCATGAAAACTACCAACGAAAATTAGTTTGAACTCGATCTGATGAGTAGTTTTTTTTAGTACGTCATAAATACACTATTATTAAAACTTCGATCAAAGTTACAACGAACTACAAGAACTATGTTGTGTACTATGTATATTATGTTACTTGCTGGAACGGAACCCTTCATGAGCGAGTCCAACTCGCACTTGGCTACTTTATTTATTGTTTGTTTGCAATATGTTAAACTCGCTACGTCCTTTTCCCTTTTTCACGATAATTTATCTTTAGATCTTTACCCTATAATTCATATCATTAAGTATCCGACGGACACCATTACCTAACTTTAACAACATAAAAAGAAGCCTGTTCCAGTTTAGGACTTTACAGAGATTCGTGGGATCAAATATACACATTTACACTCTTACAAACACACACATTTTTGCCTGTATAATTTTAGCGTGATACTAGTTGCTTAGATGTTATTAGGTGTTTTGCACAGAACTGCACTCATAGAAAATACGTAGTTTTACCGATGTTCTCAATTTCTAAGTTTAATTATTTTAGGTAGAATACATTTTTTATTTCGATGTGACATTATTTTTATTTTTGTTATGCTAATGACATTGTTGTTAAATGTTTCATCATTCTTTTCCAATGTTTAGTTATACGCGGATAATTATTATTATACTATTTTTAAATGACTGATTGAATGAATGACCGACGTGTAATTGTACATTTATTAATAAAAAAGTTTCACTTTGTCTTCAAAATATCTACTTGAGGCAAGCACACGAGCCCAAAATATATTCAATTTTGAAGGATAGTCAAAATATAATGGTTTTTTTAATGAACACCTATTTATGGTACCTAAATATCAATACCCAGATGGGCATTAACCTTTGTATTCACGCAAATATTTGTCCTGGGCGGGAACAAAACCCCACGACCCACTACTTTGAGCACTACAGACATAACTATTGCCAATTCGATCACGATGCCAGTCAATCAGACGACAATGACTAATGGAATACATTATTTAAACATCGTTTTGTTCATTTTCCATCCAAACAATTTAAATATTCATTCATTTTATTGGAGACAATCGTCCTGACCTGTTTTGCAATTTTGCAGTGGCTCGATAAATTATCTTTCATTCACTCAATAAACTTCGGAAAACCCGTGGAAGACCTTGGGGTCAGGTCAAATTTAAAAGTGTACATACGTACACGAAGCATTGTACTTTTGCAACGAGTTTAGGTAGGATCTGAAATTGTATCGTTTATAATATGTAAGTATTTCATTAATAGACTACAGGCCCGTGAACAAAATGTATGGGTCAAATGAACCACCTATGAAGGATGATAGAAGTGTAAAAAGTAATAAGATTCAGCACTATGCCGTCACTTGTAAGCTGTCCAACTGAGTGCAGTTGAAGAGGGGAGATTGTAACCCTCGATAATTTCTCGTTGTCGCATGATTTTTGTACGGGCGGCATTGAGGAATAATAAATTAGAAGAGGTGTTGAAACTATAAAAAAATATATTTAATTTTTTTAATTATTAGTTTGTCGGAAAAATTAATGATTTTCCGACGATTTACAGAATAAATTTGGTCATTTGATTATGCATGGCATTGGTTCCATGCAGTTTCAAGACCTCTTCTTCTTCTTTCTTCTTGTTCATCCATTATCATCGAGAGGTTTCCTTCAATGTTAAGTTCAGTGGTGATAACAAATCTATAGGTACCTGGATCAATATACAGAGGTACAGCTGGGATTCGAACCTACGACCCTATCCTTGTGAAATCAGAATTTTCTCGACGCTAGACTACCACAGCTATAGAAAGTCATCGGTCTGTTCGTGCGGCGAGCGTTGGCTGCATCACCGAAGACCATCCGAGAGTTCAACCTACAGATGGCCATCAGGGACCGAAATGCAGCCGTAGTGGAGGCTCTCGGCCGGGAGGAGGCGGCTTAGGCAAATGGCAATAAGGCAGAGAATCGATGTCGAGTCGATTACTAGCGGAATCCCAACCGGTAGTGATCGGCTCAACAGACGAGCACTAACTAGTATTAGGTTTAAAATGTTCCCAACTCCCCCCTTATTTTCATCTTCTTCTGATTATCCAAGAAATATGTAAAAATAAATAAGATTTGAAATGACAAAAGCCACGGACCCCGGAGTCTGTGGAGTAGCAATTTTGAATAATAAAAAAAAAAAGAACACTCTCTTAGCGAAAATAATTTTATAAATAGCGACTCTTGCTGGGATACAACAAAGTTCAATTCAGCTCGCAGTACCTGTCGCGATTTTCAAATAAACATGTGCGCTCTTTCTAACGCGTAACTCTGTCCCTGTCTAGCGCAGAGGGTTGTCGACATATCTAATAACAATATGCGCGGGAAACGTGTTGCGCGAGCGCTCAGCCGTGCGTCCGACAACCGACTGGCACTTGTTCCCTGGGAGGAACGGTCTAGCTGTAGTCTAAAACCGCGCGAACTTGAGCGAGTAATGATGCACTGCTAAAACTATACAATTAGTGTTTGCCGTAAATTGACAGTCTTAGGTATCAAATAATAAATCGAAGCATGAATATTAGTATTTACGGAAACGTTGTTAGTGTCTTATCGGTCAATGCCGAACTTAAATGCAAAGACAAAATGGTATGAAAATTTAATTCATTTGATAAATAAATAAAAGTATGAAAAAAGTGGATACTTTAGAATACTGTATTTAAGATATACTTATATTAGAGGGTGTGTTTTATATGTTTTTGAAAGAAATTACGAAATACAAATAGATATGACCTTAGTAATTGCCATAGATAGCACATAGCCTACTTTTTAAGGCGCGTTAGTTACGGACAGGGGAACTACGCGGGTAAAACCGTGGGGTGCTACTAAGTGCGTACACGGTGTGTTAACACCAAGTAAGTTTTGTATTTCACCCACAATTCCAGAAGCAGCACTATCGCAAACTCCTCATAATCGAAACGAAATTTCGTATCGTCACGATCATATTGATTGAAACACGGAATGTCTATAAAAGTCGTATATATAGGTCATGGGTTTTATTAAAACTCATTGGAGCTTCGAGCGGATAGCCGGCGAGACCAGCTGACGGGTATTCCGTCCCGTTGAGCAAATTATGCGGGTTACGTGACACTATTTATATACCGTTTACATGATCCGACTTTAATGGCTTTTATTGAGGGGTTAGCTTTGATCTGGGTTGAATTAAAGTAGTTATACCGTCAATAGGAACGAAAAGTCAATAGAAACTATTGAGCGTTAACGACCTTTTCTATGTTATAGGGTTTCGTGATTTGGAAATATATTTACACAGGACTTATTAGGGAACAGATTTGTTACCAGTTTTTTAGTACAAACAGGTTACAAGTTAATTTGTTAAGACTTACTTTATTAAATCATTTTGTTGAAGCGTTCATGCCGTTTAACAAGTGGTCATAATTCGACCATAAAGCAATATTTGACCATAGACTTTAACAGTATACACAAAAGAGTATTTAAGCGTGTGTGTCAAATACATGGTATTATAGAGTATTTTACCTAATGTATTTTTATGCGTAATTTAAAAAATAATGCATTCTACACTCTTTCCGTAAACTATGAGTGTGTAAAAATCCATACTCTAGTCTTAAAAAGGGGTAGAGGTCTACTTATAAAGTTTTTGCTTCACGAATTAATGTATGGGTAAATGGGTATACATGTGCATGTACAACGTTATAAACAGCCCACCAAATGGTCCCACTGGATTCGGGGCCTTCTCTCATATGGAAAGAGTCGAGGGCATAATCCACCACGCTGGCCCAGTGCAGGTTGGTGGATGGCAATGTTATATAAAAACAAATAAATACCACCATCAATCACAGTGTCGACCTGTAAATCTCTTGAGGTTCATATTTTCTCATAACAGTCTGTAGCTATGGCTTATTTAATTTCAAGCTTCATTAGATAACTAGAGTTGCGTGAAAGCGACCTGTCGGCTCCTGAAAGCGCAGAAAATAAAACCTAATTCAAGGTTAGTTTTATAACCTTAGAGGATTAATTTAGCCTGACTTAGAAGATAAATTCAATTTATCTTCTAATGCAAAATCGAATAATCTAGATGGAATTCTAGACTTTGTTTAGATCGCACATTTATCAAATTACTGGCTAAATTAAACGGTTATTGGTTTGCTGTTGCGATCCTTTTAATCTCACTCGAAATTAATGTGAAATTTAGATAGAACACTGTTTATTCTGACACAAATAAACAGTAAGTAATAAGTGTTACAGTGAAATACTTTGAACAGAGAACAATTCGCTAGCTATTTGTCGCTCTTAATAGTGATATCGCTGACAATAGTGCTGAGATTTGAGAGTTGAGGGAATATCATGTCGTAATGAATCCGCCAAATACAAAGAAAAACATCTTTCTAGGACATGTGCCATCTACCAATCTGCTCTTGACCAGCATGCAGGATTATGAATTCTGACTCTCTCCTCGTAAAAAAAGTCCCCAAGACTCAGCAATGGGAAAATATAGAGGGCTGCTCATTTTTCGTTCCCACTAAGTAGATACTGCTTACTTAGGTAGCTAAGTGGCAATGAAAATACAGGATGTTTGGTAAGTTGTCGTCTGAATTTTAAAGTCAACGCACTATTATTCAAGTACGCCCAATCCATTCCATTGACAAATAAAATCGTTAGGAAGCATTGAAATAATCATTGGCGGTGTTCCATTTCCTACGGTGGAACTTATAAACGTGTAGAGTTGGCCGGACGCCCAACTATCGCGGGTCAGTCGTCGACATGTTTATATACCAAAATAAAAACGTACGGGGTATTTATACCAACAATAACAATTACACTGCTCACATGTAACGAAGAATTAACTGTAGGCGCCAGTAGGAAATGATCCCGCTGTCTACATTACTTACTGTAATGCCAATTTATTTAAATACCCAAGATAATATTTCGAAATGGCAATTTCAACTTTTAAACTAAACTATTAAAAAAATTGCAATATTAGATATAATCATTTTTTTTTTTAATTCTAACAAAATCGAAATCGCGTCATCCGTTCGGGAGCTATGATGCTACACACACACACATACTCACAAGAGATACATCTTCGTACCTGTATCAATTTAGGTTTATGTATAATCAAGTTACAACAAAAATATCAGGCGCAAGTGTTGATCGTCCCGTCACTCAATGTCATACAAATTATGAGTAAAAAAAGGTTGCCTGTAAGAAATAGCTTCAAGGGTTAAGCCTGCCTTTTATCCTGAAAATTGTAATTTGCTTAAGCTAAAATTTATTTTAAAAAAAATTTGGGGTTAAAAGAAATGATATTCATAGTTTTTTTTTACATTTATAGGTTTACACTTGACAACCATCTCGCCTGATGTTAAGCGACGATGCGGTCTACGATGGAGCGTGTTTACATAGAAGAAAATAATTAACTCTCAATTTGAAGACACAAAGATGGCTGGCCTCGTGGCTTAGTTGGTAGTAGCTTTGCCTGCGAAGCCGAGGGTCGTGGGTTCGATTCCCACCCAGTGCAAATATTTGTGTGATGAATTCAAATGTTTGCACTGTGTCATGGGTGTGTCTATATATATTTAGTATGTGTTTAAAACTATATATAAGTATTATATCACCTAACTGGCCGCCAAAATACAAGCTTTGCTTAGTTTGGGGTCAGATGGTGTTGTGTGTGAATTGTCCACTAATATATTAAAAAAAAACTATCGGGAAAAACCCACTCAGGCAACGTATTCTCAGGTAACATATCACAAAAGCAGAGTCAAATCTCTTAGTTCGTGTCTTTGGAACATCAACCACGATGTCACTTTTTCGAGCTGCTATCATTACGATAGAAAAAAGGGCAAGGTAGCATTAGATCGTGCAAATCAGTGGCACACTCTCCGAAACGTATCCTAATATCCATATAAAATCCATAAAAACCGATAGGGTTTTTCAGCGACATTCGAGACTGCTGTCTTTTTCGCACGAGGGTGTCATTGCTTATGAGCCTTTTGGCACGTCTCTCGATCGATTCCAGAGCCTCCAGCTGATACTTAGCCGATCTATTCCACAGGTGCGAACAGTACTCCATACAGGAGCGAATCTGTGGTTGGTATAACGTGAGCAACTGTTCAGATGTGATGTACCTTCGTAGGTACCTAATTTAGCCTTGGACTCGATATACGAGCTAAAGTTGAGCGTACATGACAAAGTAACGTAAGTAACATCATGAAAAAATGGGTTCTTTTTCATCCTCAAAGGATGCTGTACTATTTTTCGTATTATTTGATAGTGTTTACTGTTTACACGCACCATAATATTTTTACTTAGCGTACAGAAAACGAAAAGTAATGAAACAAAAGCCGGTGGCAATATGAGCACGCCTTAAACCCCAACATTGTAGAGTTTCTCAGACGTGTACAAAGTTTGTTGAAATACTGTATCAGAAAATGTTCCTAACGCGTACCAGATATTATAACAATGTTCTAAGTTTAGATGTTTCGAGATATTAGTTTTGACGCTGAAACAAAATAACAATGAACGCATACATTTCAACCATTCTACTTATTTATGTAACCTAGCATAGGCAGGCCACTAAATATGCCTACTACTAGGCTTTCTTTCGCAAGGAGAGAAACAAGGACATAATCCACCACGCTAGAGCTCAGTGCAACCTGACGGATGATGTACCTATTTCTCCTCGAAATACATTTTCTTGAAATTTTCAGGTTGCCTTACAATGCTTTCTTCAACGTTAAAACCAATGCAATGACGATAACAATCGCCGGCAGCTTTCCTGCTTTGTGCTATCCTTTGATTTGTAACGTCATCGGCCAATTTGATAACGCCGATGAAAGCAGCCAACTATATCTGCTTTCCGTATGCAGCGGAACTAAAGCAGATGTAGTTGTCTGTTTCATCGGCGAAAGCCGAAAGCAGAAAACAGGAGAGTTAAGGTCATGGCACATTATGCAAGCACCGTAACGGCACCGCTCCAACCCAGCAATTAACTTGTCATTTAAATTTGGACTTTAAATCGTATGTCGTATGATATATTTCATAACGTCAATACAAAAAGCCAACGGCGGGTTGTCAGCGCGCGGCTCTTTACCTAACAACTTGAGTTGTTAGGTAGAGGCCAGCGCGCTTCAAGCGTGCGGACCGTGTGCTTAGTGCTTACAGCCCGCCGACTGCGAGCCGCCCGCCAGGTGCCAGCGAGCGAAACACGCCGCTTCGTCGCCCGCGCACCACCCCGTCGCCCCCTCACTCGTTATCCAATATCTCTTTCTCCTTCTCCTTTTATTGTCTTGTTCTTCGTCCAGAGCAATAGCGATAATTGCTAGTTCGCGCAATGTAAACTGAGACATTATGAAAACGTGCAAGTTCTAGGCGTATTCAATCGCAAATGCCATATAACGTGCGTTACTCGTGGTGCCAAGAAGCTTCCACCTCGCGGCCGGCGCGCCGACCGCGCGCTTGCAACTCGCGGTTGGCGCGCTTGCACCTTGCGGGCGACGCAGCCTTAGCGCGCTGGCGGCTAGCGATAGCCAAAATTCGAAACAACGCCGTGCCGCAGCTGTGCCGTGACCGTGCCGGTACAGTGTGCCACGACCTTAAGGCGGTAGACCTGCTGTTTTCAGTTCGGCGCTTCTAACTAACTACTGCCTAACTAAATCGGCTATCGCTTTGCTAATGTTGTCTCTATAATTTCAAGCGAAAAGAAAAGAGAGAGAAACATCAAAGCTATGACATTTTTCGTTCGGCGGTAGACCCCCCGGTGCATACGGAAAGCAGACGTAGTTGTCTGCTTTGACATGGCTTTGATGACGTTACTAATGAAAGCATAGCAGAAAGATTAAAAGGCGGTAGACCTGCGAATCTACCAAAAATAATAAACTATTGCTTTAAGTACCTATAAAGTGGACATTGTCCTAATTGTTAATGGTTACTTGTAACAATGACTAACGGGATATTACTCACAAATATCGGATTTATTTTAGTTTCGTAAACATGCTTGTCAATAAAATTCATGACGTATTTTCATAATTGATGAGTAATGAAACAAAGCAATATTAGTTATGGGTTTGTATTGCGGTCACGAGTATTTAATTTCAGATTGTATTATATCAGTCACTAGTTGTGCCCATCGGTTTTATCCGACTTATTAGTTTTTTGTACAAATACTCTATATCTTTATCCGTGAATAAGGTTACGACCGCAAAACTTGACTTAACAAATATCGAAAATATTGCGCGGGCCAAAAAGTAGTCTAATTTTCGAATAAATCCAAGTCAGTGGACACAACGGCACGGCCGCGGCGGGCGGTCGAAAAAAATAAAATATTGTATGTTGTTTTTTTTTTCTCTCTGTGACTAAATCAATGGACTTCAATTAAAGCAACAAACTGTTTAACTGGCAGTCTTAGTAATAGGGGCTAAAAAAATATGAGGTCGTGAATTTTTCACAAATTTTTTTTCGTGAGATGCTTTATTGCCGAGTGAGCTTTTAAAAATTTACTAAAAATGAAATCATTAATTTTTGTATGCTTCCAATTTGTATCAATTAATTATAAAAAAAAATAAAAGTCATTGTTTCTAATAGTTAAAAAGGTAAAATTTTTAATTTTTAAGTAATGTCGATTTCGAAATTTGATTTTTTTACGAATTGTTTGTTATTGATTGAACCGGAAGTGAACTTTAAAACGTTTTTACTATTTTGTACGAGTTTGTTATTATTATAACAAATGCTTAAATTTATATTGTTTTTTTTAAACCGTTTATTTAAACTTTCGCATGTTATAATGAAGGAATAAAATATTAACAGTATAGTTTTTTAGCATCTTAGCGCATAAACCCGATTGCTTTTAACGTGTTTCTAGCGATGTGTATGTACTCTATTTGATCTAAGTCGTAAACTATCAAAGATCATTTTTTAATTATTTTTTTGTAAAGATTAACTACGTTTAAAGCTTTAATTCAAGAATAAAATACTTTAAATAAAGTGGCCAAGTGCGAGTTGGACTCGCCCATGAAGGGTTCCGTTGCAGCAAGTAACATAATATACATAGTACATATAGTTCTTGTAGTTCGTTGTAACTTTGATCGAAGTTTCAATAATAGTGTATTTATGACGTACTAAAAAAAACTACTCATCGGATCGAGTTCAAACCAATTTTCGTTAGTAGTTTACATGGTAATGTACATCATATATTTTTTTTAGATTTTTCATTCTCTTACTTTAGAAGTTAGAAGGGGGGGGGGGGGCACACATTTTACCACTTTAGTCTATCAAAAATCGATTCGAAAAGTTCACTTAAATTTTTTTCCACAGTTCACAAGTTACAATCCGTAAAAATTTAGTCTTTTTAGTCAATAATTAGTTGATACAAATAGGAAGCATACAAAATTCATGATGTAATTTTTTGGTAATTTTTTAAAAGCTCATACAAAATAAAATTATAAAATTACAGAGACAGCAGCGTTACATTACGGTTAGTGCAAATATGTTCGAGTAAACAATCTTTAGATTATACCTAAACCCATCCTAAACCACTCAATCGAGTTCTAAAATATAACATCCAATTCAGAACCCTCCTTCTTAAAGTCGCTTAAAAAATAAATAGAGGTCAGTATAGATTTATATTTTCTCTAGCTATTACAATTTCTATTTCAAATTTTCTTGTTTCAATTGTGTAATTACTTCATTCTGTCATAGTTACAAAAGACGAGAAGAAGAGTGGAGTTATAATACAGCGGTACCTACAATTTAGTTTATAGCTGTATCAAAGAGAAATTACTGAGCTAAGAGATGAAACACCTTATATCTCCGGATGACGAGCGCAGTTCAGTGCTAAGTAAAGAATTGGACTCGTCATGTTCCAATAGCTGCGTGTCACTGTGCTGTTATGGGCAGGCATGTTGCTTGCCATCAGGCATTCCTGCTCGTCTCGTCACTCTATCTCTATACTACAAACAAAAAGTTTTTTATTAAAATAAAATTTCATTCTTTTCAAATTTCATGCCTATTCTAACTATTCGCGTAGAAGCCAATAATATTTACGATACCTAAATAGTATAAGTACCTAAATAGTATCAGGTCCAAACAAAAATGTAAAAAAACTGAACAATGGACATACGGATGGCGATTCGATTGCAAATCTTTTGTACGAGCGACGGGCGACACCGAAAGAAAAAAAACGGGTACGAAATCAATACTGTCACAGTACGTTGGTGTGTTTTGTGAGTATCGACTAGCACGTATTATTACTATTTTTGCGATGCAAGGAAACTTCGTACGGTGTTAAATATGAAGAAATGTTATGGTTTACAATCGATAAACTGGGAAAATGAGTGTGGGCGGAGAGACGTTTCGATGTTCGTAGAAACTCGCATCTGGCACGATGCACAAGAATGAAACCCGTCATGAAATGATCGAAGGAAATAAATAATTTATGAGTGTTTCTTTCTGTCTCTATTCTATTCCTTGATATTTATTTCACAAAATAGAATAAAAGGAATCATTTATTTGCACACAGAAAGTTACTAACACACTTGCATGACAACACTTAAACCACAAAGCAATTTGAACAAGCAGAGTTCAAATCACTGCTTAACGCTGCGTTACGCGCGTCAGTCGAAGTTCAAGATAAAGACAAATATCGCGTTGAGGTAATTTAGTATGCCACATACAAAAGCATTTAAAAAACATTGTTATAAACAGGATAATATAACAAGCATAGATAAACTCTTTTTTGCACTTGAATTATAAAAAAAAAACACAGAAAAGACCAAAACATAGAGCAGCAATGGAGATCTTATCGCTAGGTGCGATTTCTTCAAGCCGACCGTAGGATGTAAAAGTAGATAGATAAATATTATAACCACTAAGTACTACATATTTATAACTAGTAAGGTTTTGAGCTTTATGTATCACGCAAAAAACGCAAAAGCGGCGAAGCCGTTAGTATTTATATCATGGTATGCTCACCAGCAAACCGCCGAAAACAAGCGAAGTTGCGTTAACCCATTTCCGAAAATATTCCAATGCATCTGGGATCAGAAATACCTATTGCAAATCCAAACAACCACTCATCTGTTTGATGATCAGAAACTCATATACCATTGCATTACGTCAAACACTCATATATACCTCTATACCTAGTGATATACTAAGCTCAGAATTGAGAACAGCGAGAATTGAAAATCAAGGCTGATAAGTAGTCAGTTTTACATGATGTCAGCGTTACATTCCAAATTCTTAATTTTCCATGTTCTGGTATTGTCCACATTATAATTTATCCAAAATATTATTTTTTCATATTCTATATAAAACAAAATTTAACTCGGAATACAGAAGAATTCCAAAATATTACAATTACTTAGTAATTATTAAGTATTTAGTGAGTCTAAAACAAATCGAAGTTTCTACGTTCAAAGGAGCTCCAAGAGATAATATTAAATAAAATTTTAGTTACGTAACAGTTTGCCACAAATAGTAAGTATTTACTGCGTTGAATTTCACTCAAAATTACGTAGACAGCAAAACCAACGGAACACAAATTAATGATTATTTCGTATTATTTATATCAAACATTATTTTTCCGCTGACGTCTGGATTATAAGTAACATGATACATGTCTTGACGTCGTTCTTTGTATAATTTGCTTGTTGTTACTTAGAATGTTTAGGAAATCGGACACCAATAAGTGTAGACAAAACACACATTTAACCTATTATGAGAAATGTCGTTGTACCAAAGAGTACAAAGGATATTAGATCACAGTATATTGCCATAGAACCCTTTGATTTAATGGACCTTGTCAGCTCTAACAATATGCATGAGGGGTCGTAAACTCTATACAGCTATGGTAAATGTTGGGCGTAGGAGGGGCAAAGACAAAGAGTAGTTATTCTGAGATATCTTTGTTGACGTGACAACGTCTTATAAATTGGTTTGCCGGGTGACACTTCAAGAAACTGCGTTACGCTCCGCTCACGTTATGCGCTCACAATGAGAGCGAGTGAGAGGGACGCGTACCTTTCACTTTTTATGTCTGTCTCTCTCGCTCTTAGGCGGGCTAACCATGCCCGAGTCGCCGATTCGCTTAGGCGCCTGCATACAAGTTTACACGTTGCCAGTTAATTGTAAAACGATTGTGTAGTGATAATGTGAAGGTAGTTTATTTTAGTAAAATTATTTTACCACTCAAAGTCGTTGTCACGTAAAACTTTCGTCCGTATACCGACTTTACAGGCAACCAATATTTTTTTTTTTATTAACACCTTGACACCAAGACTTTTCCTCAGCCATGACAGAATAGACGCACCGTATAATCTTAATGCGCCTGATAGGAAACGGGGCTTATTCAATCTAGTCTTGAAAAAGCCTGAATTTTGCTTTCCTGGAAACACCGAGGGTATTATAGAAAATTCCGAGTTCCGAGATTTTAATAAAATTTACAACGCATATATGAAATGTTAACCTTTCATTAATACCACGTCCATGCGTTACACGTTTAGCCAAAACATTCTGTTTTATATTCCCATCGTCATAATCAATTGTATGTATGTTTACATTTACCATGTTTGATACTATTAATTATTCAAATATTGACAAGAAAAACTAATAAATGTGTAAGTCAGCCAATTAATTTCCGGATTCCATAACACAATCATCCACAAATAATTGAACATTCTCATAACACAGCTGTAAGGACAGGTACCCTCAGCTTTATCCCACAAGACGTAACAGGAAAACGAATCCAATTCAGGCCCCTTAAATGAATAGCTCTTCATTACGCCAATAGAAGACGAGTGTTTGCTTCCTAGTACCTATTTGTGTTTCTAATTACCGCCGCTGATGTCATGCTGCAATGAACAATTAGATCAATTGAAGCCAGCCGTCAAGGGGTGCATGGAACGTACATCAGCTGACCGTGTGAAATCGTGCGAATTTGGAAGGTGACCTAATGATGGCCACATTACCTAGACTTCTTTAATATAGGATTGTTTTTGGCCGAGTCTATGACGGCTGAAATATAGGACTTTTTGGCGCTGAGCGCATTGGCTATCTCTTTTTTTTCACAACGTCGATTTGTTTTCGGTTTTTAGCCGACATGCCTCAGCCCACTCTGCAATGAACTATTTGCTGTAGGTATATGTCACTTATAGTATACGACTAGGACATATGCCTGATGTTAAGCAACATGGCTGCCCATTACAGCACAGTGACACGCAGCTAATGTAACATGAAGAGTCCAAATCACTACCTAGCCAGTGCTAGGTAGTGATTTGGACTAGGCTAGTGCCAGTGCTAGGTAGTGCAGTCACTACGCTCGTCATCCAGAGATATAGATGTTTAATCTGTATGCCCTGTATTTTTAGCGGAAAAAGCAGTGATGTTTTCACATTCCTGCTTGCGGTAGAATAACTGGCAAAGGTATGGTACTTCCCCAGACGGCCTCTGCAAAGAGTTCTACACCACTTTGTGATGAAGCAAAGTGCAATAAAATAAATTGTTTAAATGAAAACGAGATTGTATCTTCAATTAAAGACTGTTATTTACAGCGACAGGTGAAGGGGAGTCAGATATATCCTGTCTGCGGTATGATAGTCGCACTGACTATTACAAAGCGGCAAGTCACCGCTAAAAATATATGAACATTCGAGTGATTTGAGTTCGTCAGAAATTGACATCAACACAATTTACTGGCCTATGTACAGAGGTCAAAATGTCGCCAAAGCTATTGTGAAAAACAACAGTTGAAAATAATTAATTAAGTTGAATACGCATGGTTATTCATCATTATATAAATTTCGACGATACCTCTTTTTTATAGTAAATAGAGACAGGACGAGAAGGTTATGTGCCTGGTGGTAAGCAACACGCTTGCCTATAACGCAGTTATTGAGACAATAATAACTAGATCATTACTGCACTGCGCTCATCACAAAAGTATAAGATGATTTATTTATCCTGTATTTTCTATGGAGAAGTTGCCCACAGCATAGTGATGTTTGCACATTACTGCGGGGCGGACCGCTAATAGGTACTATATAAAAGTATTAGGTGACATCAGAGAATCACCAACAAACAAATCAATGCAAACTTATCGAATAAGCGCTGTCTCAGATTTCTCGTCCACGAGCTAAGTGTTTCTGAAACGAATTGATAACCATAGAATATGGTGGGCTCCGTATATAAATAGTTGGAATGTAGGTCAGCACCCGCCACAACTCTGCGTCTAGTGGGACAAAAACACTGCACAATATGATCATTACATATTCATCACTCCAAGAATAGGTACGAGTGACATTTCTGTGAAGTGGGGTCGAAATCCAGTCACTAGAATTTCGTTTTGTACCGAATGGATCTAATTCCTTTAACCCAAGTCAACCCAAATTATATTTACAGCCAAAAGCTTTCCAAGCACAAAATTCACAATGACAAGAGTCCAAGCTTGGACTCGTGTCATTCATGTGTTAGAAAAATAAGAACATTTCATTTTATGAAATTGGATTGTTTAAAGCGCTCTTCAGAAAAAGGTGTCATGGTGGTTTTATTGCCCTAACATAAACAAAATACTGTACTTGATTCGCTTTGAGATACCTATGATATAATATATACACATTATTATAATCATGGAGCAGAAAGGAGTTGATTGAATAAACGCCACTGCATAATACATTAGAAGTGGTGAACAATGGCTCGAAGAATAGGTCTTTGATAAATAAGTAGTCACACTATGGGTAGTTAAACGCTGATATAGTTCGATATAACGATAGACAAGGCAAGATCACTACATCAACATGATAGAAAACACGAAAGATTGATAAAAGAGAGAGGAGACATAGCTCTAAGTACGCTCTATAATAACCTAATCCGATCTACATGACAATGATGGTTTTGAAATGACCAAACATTCCATTATGTATATGCTACTTTCATTGGATCATATCCACCTACAAGTAAAAATACAGATTTGACTGCCGAAAATAGAACCAAAATAAAAGTTGGCACATATCTGTACATTACATGTGCACCCAAATCTTTATGTAACGAATCCCTTTATGACGTCCAAGAAGTATGACACGCTGTTATCTGCGTAGGAGTTGAAGTAATGTTGACCATTCACGGTAGAGCGTGGGTGCTGGGTCATTGTCCAGCCTAATTGCGTTAGGGGCTCATCTTTTCATCCCACCTCCTGTTTGTTGTTAGGTGATTCAGACATTTGTCTGGAATTGTGATCATTGACAATCAATTGGTCGTGCAATTTAAAATCATACAGGTTTTATTGGGAAACGAAAGTAGGTAACAAACCTGATGACATGATAATAGGGGACACATTGGTATAAAGAGAAGAAGCATTTTGAGTTGTAAGTAGATACATTTTTAGACTTTCAGGCAGTAAAAAATAAACATATTTTGAAAATAAAGAAGAAATAGCACCGTACTCTAAACCATCAAACTAGAGGCCCACGCAAACTAAACACCTAAAACATTTCAGAGCACGATTACAAAATTAAGATATCGTAAATATTTCTAAAAAATTACTCAAACAAAATTCAGCTTATGTCAGGATTTTAAAAACAACAAAAAATATGCATAACCAAGTAAAACCTCCTTGCATGTAATATCTGTTCATAATAATTTTTATTACTCTCAAAAAAGCATAATACCTCGACAAAAAATGTTGGCCAAGTTAATTCACAATTTGCAAAAAATCTGCTGCGACATTATGATCAAAATCAGTGGTTTCGGTGACTTTGATAATCCTGCAACACCGGTTTTGAAGCTACTTATTATGCTTTCCATATAAATAATATCCTTGTGTATTAAGATTAGGGACGACGATGGGTATTACAATTTTATTTTATATTATGATTAAGCGCATGAACAAGCGCAATGGTAATATTTAAAAAAATTGCTTATTTTATTACTTGTTTATCTTGTAAAGGGACTTATGATCTCGTATGGGTTCTCCTGACTACTCGACTTTTGACTAGCGCAGGGCTCTACTAACCTAAACTTAATCCAAATATAAATGACTAATATGTCATCTTTCATATTTTTGAACTATGTACCTATCATTTAAGGTGCATTAAGTTTCAAGTATTAAAAATAGTAAAATTACAATTTTTGAATTTCTATTTCCGTCGCACTTATTGATTGCATTCCCCTTTTCAATTTTTTTGCACGCATTATTTACAATCCAAAGGTTACGAAAAAGTGACCGCTGCCAGGGTATCTGTTCTGTGGCTATCAGCGAGAAGTTCGCAGCTGTTTTTAAGTTTATTGTTATTGCTTTCTGGGTGTCTTTTTTAAAGGCATATCAATACAGTGTACCACTCTACCCATACATGTATCCATTCCTAATCTTCAGAACGATTGTTAGGTTATTTTGTGACATCACAATTTTGTTCACGTGTATTATACACAATACGCAGATTAATTTAAATTTCTGTTTTGGTTAGACTTTTCTTTCCCTAACAGTTTGTTAGATTTTGCTATTTTAACAAACATTGAATATGTTTTAGCAGGCTACTTTGAATTATTGGTTGCCAGTTGGATCACTAGGATCATTAACCATATATTTTTATATACGGTAAGGTGTGCACATGAGATTGAAAATGTATAATTAACACAACTCCTATCAGAATACTTGTTTATAGAAGCAGTAACCTCACAAATCCGTTTCAGAATATCGTTGGTAATCTTCTCGACATTTGCGAAACACGCGTTGGGTATCGATATTTTACTTACTTAAATAAATATAGAAGCTCAGAAAAGTTTACAAACATTGGATGGGGGCCAATTTTCGCAAGACTGTGTTTCTATTCATACCTATATTTATTTGATAGCAGAAAATACGAGAAAACGTATTTTACCACGTCAAACACGTACAAGTACATGTAAATTATGTACTTATACGATACGAAACCTATACGAAACGTAACTATTATCGAGTACATTTTCATCCGCAATATGTGGTCTAACGAAAAACAAAATTTATGCTGAAAACAATATGATTTTAATATGCGCTATTTTTGGTATGCGCAGGTTAATTACCTACGCTAAAGCTAAATGTATAAAATTCTATAAAATATATCATTAGATTAGATTACACAGAATAGGTATTATGAAGTTTTTGGCAACTTGTACAGAATAACCGTTCCGGTATGTTACACACGATAATTAAGTCTAACGTTATATTTACCTACTATTATTCCTAATGGCGATTTTAATTTGTAATTTCTGAGATGCCCATATGTATGTCATCTGTCATCTTCATGTATTTATTATACAATACTAGTATCAACAAACATCTAAACTTTTGTTTTTTTTTTTCAAATTAGTACGATTAAATCGTGAGCATCAATCAATTTCATGCAACACCGGCAAACCGGCATTTAGTGAAAGATAATGTTAACTAGACAAAACGAGATAAGTAATACTTCACAGAGTTTGAATGCAACGTTCGAATCCATTACTCATTTAGTGATCAGCTAGTAGCCCTCAGCCCTCACTATCGTAAACTAACAAACGGACACAGTTACCATTTATCGGCTGTCCAATTAATTTCTCACGCTCATTACAGTTACGATAACTACATATATATAGGTAATCATTGTGATTCATTCAATGATCAGTCGTTTATAGCCTGTTTATTTCATTCAATTATTCAAGTATTCCGTGCCAATGTTGTAAATATTTTGGAATGCTTTGAAGTCCGTCTCGTGTACGCCATTCTCGCTGACCTTTCTTTATTGCTTCGAAATAGGTCACAGATATAAAACTTGTTTTTAAAATTTATGTTGGTCTATATCTGGCTTAACGGTCAGATTATCAAACGTTTCGCGTTTTAGTAGATTTAAATACGATCTGGCAATTAGAAAATTGATAGAGATGTTTATATTTTTTAGCCGTTTTGTTTGTCGTGGTGGCCTGTAGTTGTTGTGGCCTAATGGCAAGGTGGCGGAAATGTCTGATTTTACAAGTATGGAATAGTAGGTTTGAATCCTACCTCTCTGAGTATTTTTCCATGTGTAGGTTTAGAAATTTGTCATCATCACCAGTTTTAACCGCGAAGGAAAACCTCATAAGGTATGCAGCATATACCAAAAATAGAAATACATATTTTGAGGACATTCGTCAACCCGCGCTTAGCCAGTGTGGTAGATTATGACCTTGGCTCTGTCCTCATAAGAGAAGGTCCAAAGGCCCAACTGTGTGATAAAAAGTTTTTGGATCTTAATAAAAGACGCAACTTTGACGGACCTAGAACTCACCCATTCCATATTTGGCTATTTATCCACTGCCACCCACGCGAAATCTTCGATAATCGTCAACTCGTCATCATAAGCACAACATACAACTAAGACGCCACGAAGTTATCTTAATGATAAATCAGAGTCGACATAAATATTATTTCTACTAATTAATCTATTAGAAATAATATGTATGTGGACTCTGATAACAAGTTCTGATGATGGTTTCCATATAGGTACTTTAATTTTTGTATTAACCTATTTCAATGATTTGTTTTTAGGAAATAAATAATCACAAACTTGCCTATTTTTGAGTGGCAATAATTTTTAGCCAATATCTTTTCAAAACTACATATTTGTTCGATCGATGTTTTAAATTTTAATGTAGTTATCCAGAGGTAAATAACCAGCTATAGATAGGTATATCAGAAAATACTAAGGAATAGGAGTAGTAGTGTTTTTTTTTCCACTTAAATTTTTTTAATGTTATACTCTTTAATAAACTATATTCTACTCCAAACACAAGTCAAGGTTGTTGTTTCTTAAGATTTTTGTTTTGTTTTATTTAGTGCAATACAGAGTTTATCTATCTATCAAACACGTCTTTGTAATCAATTCTTCAGCGTTTATTTTATTAATAAATGTAGTTTGAAAATATGTTATTAGAAAACACTGTTCCAGGCTTTCGTGGGGTGTGTCAGTGTGTCCTATAAAAACATTGCCTATTTGCCGTGAGGCAAAACATGTTGACGAAGCGTATTTTAACCGTCATTATAACTAACGTGACCTCATTCGACGATTATGAATAAGTCTGGTCTAAGGTAATAAGGTCTAGTTCGTGAAATTTAGTGAATAAAAAGTGAAACTGGCTACTAAATTTAGTTTAAGAGTTATATAACCGCGGGCAGAGGCACAGGCGCCGGTCGGCGGCTTTTTGTTTACAATAACAACCGGTTTGGTTCACGGATACCTGCTCTGTATTGCTAGCTACGACATCACGCCTAAAGATACTTGGATAATAGCTAATTCTTAAATTGTTAACACCTCGAGGCGATGCTAATGGAACTTTGAGTAAAGGTTGCGAAGTTATTGTTGTATAAGTAGAGAGAATTAACATGCAAGACGAAGACGATTATCTTTCTAGGATAATGTCACAACTTAGTTGTATTAGGATACATAGTAGGCAATTTCTGCAATGTATATGTATCTATATACGTGTAATGTGCCTTGACGCACGTCTTGGCATAGCTGTAATTGTGCACGTAGATGTTGATAATTTAATAAATATCTGTTCAAGGTTAATGATGTATTTTCTAACGCCAATTGTCATAATTTGGCGTGGGAATAGAATTTTATTTGGAATCCATTCTAAATCTTGTCTGTTATTCCTAGATTCAACGACAAAAACTTGAATGGCTGGGTTTTTCCTAACATACGTTGACATCATCTAAGAAATATACCTACGTGTACACAGCGAGACAATTTGAGGAAATTCGTGAATGTGGAATATCAACATTGATAGTTGAATGTTAGATGTCCTCTAACATGATGCAGGATTCCATACCAACAGATAGCTCAATTGTGTTTCCAATTGACAATTATTGCCTTTAGAAACCTTGGCAAGACAATCACAACTAGTTATTAGATATAATGCGACAGTTGACGCCTTGACCGATCTATAAAGCAGACATTTATTATATAGATAAAGCGGAATATCCCCTTATCTGCAGAACCATAACATTAATTATTATATAAGACATTCGCGACACGTAGAAGATCGTATCAAACTTCGCAAATACGTACTGGGAATCCTTTGCGTTTGGAATACTAAACGAGTCTCATTCCCTTCTTCATTTAGATAATTACGTTCATTAAATAAACCGACAAACAAATGACGGCAATGAAGGTGCTCCCACGGTGGAACTTCTCAAATCTAATGACATTACACAAACAAGATCTCGTTACCAACACTAGCAACACTATTTGAAGCCAGATTATTAACATAAGTAAACATTTTATGTCACCCTATCACATTACTGTGTTACCGAAGTCGACACCTAGATTTATTATGAGTAGATATAGAAAGATAGGACTCACCGTGTCATCTTTGTATTCCGTAAACAGATGTTTATTGTTGTTCAGTTTTTGGTTAATGGATTTCACGTTCGCGGACATCGCGATGACAGACGCTGTCAGCTCGTCAACTTCATCCCTGAGCCTCTTCATCTGCGTCTCTCGCACCATGACAAGGACAAGTAGACACACCACCAGCGCCGTCGCCGTCACCCCGACGACCACCAAGCACGTCTGCCGCCACTTGCTACATTTCTCCACTTTAGCACCACTGTATTGTCTCTCAAAGTCACCGCTCATCAGGTTCTTCGACAAGTCCATAGTATCCGCCGGCGGGTACATGGTTGGATCGGGTATCAGCGCGTGTTTCTCGGCCATGGATCGCACTGCACTCGCGACGAACGTCCAGTAATGAGTGATTAGTTATCTGCACATTATCGGATTCTCGGAAGACGGATGGCACGTGTGGGGAGATCACTCGCTGGGAGCCGGCGGGTTCGAGCGGAGGATAGGTGCGTCCGGTGCGCGCGCGCAGCCCGTATTGCCGCTTCGGAACCGACCGCGCCGCCGCGATACGCGTGCGCAACAAATAAACGGGACGCGTGATCCTGCTGAACTATGCTTATAATAACAAATGCGACATCGTGAAGAAATAAATTGATACAAGACTTCGAATAAATCTGAATCAAAGAGGTCAAAACGATTGACGTCGCTCCAAAAATGCTAAGAAAAAATCCGTGTTGAGTTGCTATCTACGACTGATAAACGTCATTCATGATTACGGTTTTTTACATTTTAAAACGTTTGTAACTTTAGCTCAATTGGCAAATGTTTACAAAAATCTCAATTATCGCAATTATCATAGCGTCTTGGATGTCGTTGTCGCTTATCAGCTAAGCCTAGATTGTAAGGAGGTATGTAGATAGATAGATAACCCGTGAACAAAGAACAGGAAACTGCACCGAAATATTGGGAGTTCGCTCCACCACATTGGTACCTGCTACCTGTCGTATGTATCCGTTCCCCATTATATTTATGATGATATATTATTCATAAAGTTTGAATATTAATTAAATGTATCACCATAATAATGTTCCACAAAAATAATAAGCAAATTAATTCATGTGGCGTTGCAATGCTTCTTCTTCTTCTTTTTCGTCGTGGCTTCCATTCGGTAATGCTACCGTAATTTCGCCAGCGTCATAGAATAGATAATATAGCGATATAGGCAATATCCTTACAAATAAGGCCCCAATACTCCCAGACACTTTCCGTCGGCCGTTTTCCTTAACAAACGCTTTAAAACTCCCAAAATTTGTAGAACTGCACAATGTGGCACCGTACAGGTCAAACGAATGGGCCGATTTCGATGCAGTTTTCTTTATCCTATTGCCAGCGTCCAACGTTGCAATGCTATTTCATAAATTCAATTAAATGTCAACTCAAATGGCAAAAAACTCATTCCTACCTGCTCTAAAATCATAACATTCATTGAAGGCATAGTAAAAACTCCTGTAGCTCGACAAACCATTTTTTAATGTTAATTTTCGGTGCAATTTTAAGCACATTTTAAAATAAATACACGGGTAACTCACATAACCACGTTAGTTTTCATACTAATTTCAAGCTCACGATACCATGATCACGATGCCCTAATTAATCCCGTCCAATTATTAATAACTAGCAGCGCTCCGCTATTATTCCTAAATTACGGCTGGTCTAGTCGGGAGAACGGCGGCTGCCGCTCCGGAGACCCCGGGTTCAAACCCCACACGCACCACTGTCTTTTCGAAGTCATGTGCGTAATGCCGCTAACTTAAAACGGTGAAGGAAAACATCGTGAGGAAACCGACATGTACCTAGAGTCTTTCGAAGTCATATGTCATCCGCCAAACCGCACTGGGCCAGCGTGGTGGATTATGGCCTTAACTCTCTCCTTGCGAGAGAAGGCCCCGAGTCCAGCAGTGGGAACGTTTAGTGGGCTGTTGTTGATGATGATGATGTATTATTCCAGACCATTATCTATCTATGTACAAATTTTATCCAAATCCCTCCCTTTAGTAGTTTTGAAAGTAATCCATAAGAGTTAAAGAGTAATCCATCCATACTTACAAACTTTCGTGTTTGTACTCGTACATAAATAGGATACTAAAATAGTGCCTGTAGTCATCTGTAATGACCCTATCTCATTCATAATAATGTACTATGTACCGACCAATCATTCTTGTCTTTATTATATTACTAGCGGCCCTTTCCGGCTTCGCTCGGATTTCGTCATTTATGGACTATTAATCGAAAAAAAAACTATCCTATCTCTCAAGTTGGACCAGACTGCTTACGGTGTGCCAATTAAATTTAAAATCGGTTAAGTAGTTTAGGAATCCATCGCGGACAAACATCGTGATAGGAGATTTATATATATTAAGAAGATGTTCATTCTATTTTTCTTTTATCTCTCATTCTAACATTATCTTATATATAAAATTCTCGTGTCACAGTGTTTGTTTCCTTACTCCTCCGAAACGGCTTTACTGATTTTAACCAAAATTTATATGCATATTCAGTAGGTCTGAGAATCGGCTACTAGCTATTTTTCATACCTTTATTTATATGGCAAAACAACGTTTGCGGGGTCAGCTAGTATGTATGTATATGTTGTACTCGTGTATAAAATCAATCCCTATTTTTCTGGCTAAATATTTTGCGAAAGGCTTGTCCGTTTCTCTCATATTTTTTAAAATGTTTTCTAATAGTTCGTAGTAGGAGTCGTGGTAGATAGCCTGAGCAGAAAGTTAAAAATTTAAGAAAACTTAACTTTATCAAAAAAATGTAACCTTGATACCATTTAATTAGCCCCTATTTAATATAATTTGCATTAATACGTTTTAAATAACTATCAGCTGTTTGACAGTAAGAGACAGATCGCACACAGCCAAAATCGTTTCGACGTTCCACGGTAGTAAATTTTATGGCTGTATGTTGTATGTTTTAATATGTATTTAGCGAAAATGAATTTCTGTGAGAAACTGGTAAGCCATGGTTACACTGTAGGGTACAGCTAGTTATTGCAGCCTATTAGCCTATAGTCCAAACTAATTAGTTAGTCCGTCCGTCATTAAAAACTAATTAGTCCATCAGTTAGATTGCTAAAAAATATTGTTGGTACATGTATTTTTTCCCACTTCTAAAATAAAATAAATATAAGCGAATTTATATAAGCTATGATAAGGTCAGGTATATGATGAAGCGTGGTTACCTTTTAGAAATATCGATTCGCTCTTGTTTTGAAGACACAAAGATTGTAAGTCTAGGGAAAACACAACTTAGGAAAAACTCACACACCACTAACTAAAAATAATAATTCGTAGCTAGGGCTTAACACATTGCCAGACGCGTGCATAAATATTTTGCAAACAAATATAAAAAATGTATTTGAGACAATTTGAAATTTCGAAACGGGATTATAAAATGTATGCCTAAAAATGATGTCCTCAACAAACAAGGCAGCGACCGCAGTGCAGTGCTAGGTTATGATTTGTACTCTTTGTGGTCTGCAGCTCCGTGTTTGGGTAAATTATGAATACCTATAAATACATTTTAGTTTAGAGGCTTTTTCACGTTTTTTTTCTATCGAGAAAGTTTTACTCAATCGTGTTTTGTAACAAAGCACAATACCAGAAATATAGTCAAAAATTGCATGTATTTTATCCAGTGCTATTTGTAATATAAATTTCCCAAACTTTTGATTTTAAAAAGCCGAATTGGCGTTTGGCAGCCTCTCAGTAGTAGAGGTTGAGGTTCTGTGAGCTCTTGGAATATATTTACATCGGACGCTCAACGTCAGGCACTTACATATGTCTATTTTTTTTATAATGTAGAGTACGTACCTACATTATACCAACAAAAATAATCTATTTTATCCAAAGAAAATAACAGAAACCGATTTCAATTTAAAATTCAGACACTCGACCATATTTCATTAGAATCCATCACCATAATGTCTAAATACCTGAAAGCAAATTCGAATTTTTGCTCATATTTCTAAAACCAATTTCGATGAATTTTATACGGGACCACCTCCGAGCTATGATCTACTTACCAAACAAAAATAACAAAATTGATTCACAATTGGCGGCACTATTGCGTAACGTACGTACAAAAAACAAACGAATTGAAGTACCTCCTCCTTTTATGAAATCGGTTAAAAGAAAACAACGCAGAAGAATACGAGAGCGGTCCTGGGTTCCCGCCGTTAGCGTCAAATGTGGAATTTCGTAGAGAATTGAGTTCGTAGGGCATCTATGGCATAGATGGACATGGTGCCTCGACACCATAGATTCTATGGTGTCGAGTCTGACATGAACTGACCGTTTCCACGGAATGCGGCGAATGCCTCTCCTCCACGGAAAACAAAATGTCTAGGCTAGGTATGATGGACTTCCATTCCTATGTTTATTTTATTTGAATTTAGCAATTCCACAGACTCCGGGGTCCGTGACAAATGACAAACATTTGTTTTGTTCATACCTATGTTAACTAAGCGATTTATTTCCCTCTTCTCCAAATGAGTCAAAGTGATTAATATAGCTGAGTAAATGGAAGTTGGAAGCCCTTGAATTTCACTTAGGTATTCATATTCATAGGTCCTGACCACAATTATGTAGGTACGCGCTAATCTCTCACTCTGTCACGATGTTTACAGTAATGTTTGCCTGCTCCAATTAAATGTCCATTCAAGAATAATTATATTAAATTGTAATGGGCAATAAATAATTAATTTAGATAATAATAATTGAAGCCATTGTACGACTTACGAGACTTCTGATGAAATTATAATTGCATAAACTTAAACATGCATGTATAAACAGCTCACTAAATGTTCCCAGTAGTGGGACATTTAGTGGTGGAACTCGGGGCCTTCTCTCGCAAGGAGAGAGGCAAGGCCATAAGGCCATTCAATAGTAGTAGGACTCTTGGCAGAGTCCGCCTGGGACTTTTGCCAGTTATTCTACCGCCAAGCAGTAATGTGTTCCGGTTTGAAGGACAATATTTCCAGAGAAATTACAGAGCTTAGAGATATAATATCATAGATCTCTGGGTGACGAGCGCATTGTAGTGCTAGGTAATGATTTGGACTTTCATGGGCCAATAGCTGCGTGTCACTGTGCTGTTATGTGGCAGGCATTTTGCTTACCATCAGGCACATGTCCTGCTCATCTCGTCACTCTTTAATATAAAAATACTCCACCACGCTGGCCTAGTGCGTGTTGTCCACTAACACTGACCTCGAAAGATTCTAGGTACATGTCGATTTCCTCACGATGTTTTCCTTCACTATTTTTTAAGTTAGCGACATTACGCACATGACTTCGAAAATACGGTGATGCGCGTGCAATTTGAACCCAGGGCCTCCGTATAGTCGGCGTTCTTCCGACTAGACCAAATAATTTTATGCAAAGTTCAAAGAAAAAGTTTAATTTTCTATTTACTAGTCTACTTTGATATCGAATTTGACCCAAGGAAGATTGAGAAAATGAAAATTTACATGAACATGTCCATTGTCGTTGTCGCACATCGACTACCTATAAATATAAAAGCGAAAGGTCACATCACGAAATCTCAGAAAGTACAAATGCTAGGAGCCTGAATTTTGCATGGAGATTTCTTTTAGCATTTGTGTGCAACCCGACCGTGCGATGACCGGCGGGTTCGATGCGGCGATCTGCTGTCGGTTGACAGCGTGCACGGTCCGGTCCACGCGGTGGTGGCTGATGTTGATGATGATGTCGGGATCCCTGAACTGAGACCTAGACTGTGTCGATCTGACTGATCTAAGGTTTGGTAGGAATTGAAACCACTGAAATAGTATTTAACACTGGTTTATTGAACTGAAATTGGACACAACCGTCCGTTGATCGTTTCGCTGACAAGCGTGAATTTGAATACTGAATATTGAGCTGATTTGACATAACCGTCCCGGCTGAGGGCCTCGTGGGCAAGAGATGACTTTGAATAATGATTTGTTGACTGAATCTTGGACACAACCGTCCCGGCTGAGGGCCCGCTGGGTAAGAGGTGAATTTGACTACTGCTTTATTTCTTGAATGCCGGACACAACCGTCCGGCTCGATGGCCGCTGGGTAAGAGACCGGGATGAGGATTTTGACAGATGATATAAAAATTGAAAACAGATTAAACATTATTTGACCTCTGCCGGTACAATACATAGATTAGAAAAACATGTTTATTTTGAATGAACATGTTGGCATGTTGGCTCTCGTTAAGACGGGATTTTGCGAAATTCCACCCCTAAGAGGGTGAAACAAGGGATGGACGGTTGTATGAAGATTCTGTAATTTTCAAAGTTTTAACCATGAAATCCATGGAACCGATTTGAATAAAATTTGGTACAAAGATAGACTAGATCCCAAGAAAGGGTATAAGTTACTTTTTATTACGAAAAAGAGTTGAAGGGGTTGAAATGGGGGATGAAGGTTTATATAGAAGTTCGTAATTGTTGAACATAAAACCATAAAACTGCGTATCTAGCTAGACACATGACTCGAAGCAATAAATGTTTGTTCTAGCAATTTTATAATTTGGAACTGTATGGGGATGAAATCGGGGTTAAAATGGGGGATAACAGAACCATGAAACTGCGTATCTAGACACTTTGACGCAAAGCAAATAAAAGTGTGTTCTAGCAATTTTGTAATAATTTCTAACTGTACCTACAAGGATGAAATAAGGGTTGAAATGGGGCATGAATGTGTTTATGGAATTCATCATTGTTGACGATAAAGCCATGAAATTTTGCAACTAGACACTTGATAGCCATACTAATATTAATGAAAGTGACTCTGTCTGTATGTATGTTTCGCTTTAATGCTGAACTGATTTGGTTGAAATTGTGTAAAAATGTTTTAACATAAGCTGTTTTTAGTAAACGTAAATTTGTATGAGTGTACAAGTAATTACATACTGCCTCAGTTACTTTAATATTTATTTTGCGCGGACGAAGTCGCGGATAAAAGCTAGCTTAATATAATATTACACTGGCGAAAGTTAGTGAATTTTATTCCCGCTGATACCACAGTATAAAGAAATACTTAGTTATTTTCATCCCACCACCTCAGAAAGAGTACTTTGCTCTTCGAAATCAGTGTGCAAAAGTTGTTTTTACCCTCTAGAGCAGCCGTCAGCAACAGGCGGCCCTAACAGTCGAACGAGAGGGCCTCGTTCTAACCTCGGACCGACTAGAACTTTCTTTGAGACGAAAATAATAAAAAGGCAACACTTAATAATTATTATTATGATCAGTTATTATTTTCTAGACCTCGTCAAAAAAACCCCACCTGAAACAACTTGCCGACCCCTGCTCTAGAGAGTAAAGTAAATTTGAATTTAGAACATTGTGTCACTAAGTTTGTAAATTCAAAACATAATTATGTACTTCTACCTCCTTGGTGCCGAATTTATCATACAACTTTTTTAATTTGTTAAAAGCCTCGGAACCTCCTTACCAGTACCAGTACCAGTGTATATCTCTACCTAATCTGTGGATGTACCTCAACCCTCCATATTTTTACGTCATATTATTTTTGTTGGTTAAAAACAAACTTGAAAACATGTGAAAAACCTAAAATCATTCTAGCGACGAAAAAATGTATGGCTTCCATAGGATCATCTACTTTTTTCAATAGGGTGGAGATATCGATGGATTACGGCGGTAACCGCAAAACTTTTTTTTAAGCTATTGCATAGCTTTTATCGCGGGCCTGGAGACCGATTGTTACTAATGGTGCATCTCTTTCTTATGTTCACAAAAAAAGAGGGAGGGAAGACTGTCACGCCGTCCTCCCCACTCGGTCATTCGACTTTCAATCTTATGGTTTTACATTTACAGTCTAAATGCTCTTAGCAGTGTTGCCAACTTAACGGATTTCCCGTGATACGTAGTGGATTTGAGTACGTAGAGAACGGGAAAATAACTTTCTAACGGCTATTATTATAGCATATTTTGGAATAGGTATATCAATGAAGCAATAATGTCAGCGTAAAAGCTCACTAGCTCACTATTTAATCAATTTTAGGGATTCTTAATTTAACTTAAGTTTAGGGATAAATATTTTGAGTAGATGGAACACTGATTTCGCGACGTTTAAAATTTTTGGATGTACATGAATGTCAATGTCACTAAATATGAATAAACAAAAAACAAAGCAAAATATAGTGAAAAAGCTGAAAATCTTCATGTTCCAAGAAGCGTGCTATAATTGAGATGTTTTGGCTTAACAATATGGAATCTGGATTTACTAAAGGGAATAGGTAGTTCCAATTAACCAAAGAAGGCAAACTTTTTTGCAATCAAGAAACAAAGACTTTTGCAGTTCAGAATAATTCATGAACGTGAAAACATCTTTGTAAGTACAGTTTTACGTTTAATACTATTTATTTACCTCTGTATAATACATAAAGCAGCCTAGTACATAAATATGTAATAGATGATTTTCGGCTTAGAACTTCATCTTTAACACTGTTTACAAAGTTAGGTTATGTGCGTAAAATATAATAAGCGTTTGTTTGCTTGTTTCAGATGCTGTTGGATATGTCCAAATAAAAAGAGATCTAAATGTGTGTACTGTCAAGTGTCGCGTATGTCCTGAACACAATAAAATATGAAACAGCCTTGGATATGGGATAAGGAGCAGCTTCATCTGAAAATACCTGTGCCTATGATAAATCTGTGGAAGAAGCTACAGCCAAAGGCTGCGGACAGGAACTATGTTTTCATATTGCAAAAGAGAGCAATCCATGGTTTATATAATTTATCAGCTAGAGAATCAGTACGGGAGATTTTCACCACATAACAACTTTAGTATGATAGCAATGAAGGGATCATTGTACATATATTTATCAATGTATAATGTATGTAAGAAAAAATCAAAGTCAATGGCAGACATTAAATCTGAATCCTAAAGCACACCATAAACACAAAATTGTATTATACCTTAGTTATTTTATCTTATTATGTACACAGATTCTTTGATTTTTTGTGAATGACGTTACCACATGTTCTTATATAATGATGTAATAATAAACTAATAAAAATAATCTTATGTTAGTGAATTAGACTGGCGAGCGAATTAGAAGCCATGAGCTTAGTGGGTATAGTAGCTCTGCCTGCGAAGCCGAGGGTTGTGGGTTCGATTCCCACCCAGTGCATTAATGTGCAAACATTACTGTGTTCCGGTTTGAAGGGCAATGTTTCCAGTGAAATTACAGGGCATACAGATAATACATCTTATATCTCTGGGTGACGAGCGCAGTGCAGTGCTGCAGGTAATAATTTGGACTCTTCATGTTCCAAAAGCAGCGTGTCACTGTGCTGTTATGTGGTTATCTTATTATGTACACAGATTCTTTGATTTTTTGTGAATGACGTTACCACATGTTCTTATGGATTTATGGTTCGAATAAATGAATTGAATTGAACAGGAAAATAAAAAAAAAATAAACATTTACAGTTGTATAATGATGTAATAATAAACTAATAAAAATAATCTTATGTTAGTGAATTAGACTGGCGAGCGAATTAGAAGCCATGAGCTTAGTGGGTATAGTAGCTCTGCCTGCGAAGCCGAGGGTTGTGGGTTCGATTCCCACCCAGTGCAGTAATGTGCAAATATTACTGTGTTCCGGTTTGAAGGGCAATGTTTCCAGTGAAATTACAGGGCATACAGATAATACATCTTATATCTCTGGGTGACGAGCGCAGTGCAGTGCTGCAGGTAATAATTTGGACTCTTCATGTTCCAAAAGCAGCGTGTCACTGTGCTGTTATGTGGCAGGCATGTTGCTTACCATCAGGCACATGTCCTGCTCGTTTATAATATAGAGTGATGAGTCACATTATAAAAAAAATATGTTTGCACTGTGGCTGAGTGTTTCTTCATATTTTATCTATCTATATAAATATAAATCAATGCCACTTTTCATTGTTAGTAAACTCCACCTAAATGGCTGGACCGATTTGAATGTTTTTTTTGTATATATTTGGGTAGGACCCTGGAAGGTTTAGATTCACAAATCAGCTCGGCAGATGGCGCTGCAGTTGATATCTAGGTTATTATTCGAGCGAAGTCGGAGCGGGCCGCTAGTCTTCTATAAATATAAAAGCGAAAGGTCACTCATCAAGGAATCTCAGAAACTACAAATGCTAGGAATCTGAAATGTTGTATGGAGGTCCCTTTTAGCACGTAGGCGCTCACTAAGACGGGGTTTTGCGAAATTCAACCCCTAAGAGAGTGAAACAAGGATGAACTGTTGTATGAAAATTCGTGATTTTCAAAGTTATCAAATTTTGTCTCTAGATATCTGATACGAAGCACTTAAATGTTTGTTTTATCAATTTTGTGATTTCGAACTGTATGGGGTGAAATTGGGGTTGAAATGGGGGATGAATGTCAATATGAAAATTCCCAACCGTTGAAGATAAAACCATGAAACTCTGTATAATATATAGACACTTGACACGAAGCAAATAAATGTTTGTTCTAGCAATTTTGTAATTTTGACCTGTATGGGGATGAAATTGGAGTTGAAATGGGGGACAAATGTATCTTACGCTTTCACATCTAAACAACAGAACCGATTTTGATGAAATTGTATTATTACCTTAATATTTATTTTGCACAGACGAAGTTGCGGGTAAAGCTAGTAGCAAGTATGTATTTAAAACTGTATAAGTATTATATCAGCCATCTGGCCGCCATAGTACAAGCTTTGCTTAGTTTTGGGGTCAGATTTTCATGTGTGTGAATAGTCCACCAATATTTATTTAGTTAGTGTGATTAATTTTAAGAGAAGTATATGACAGTATGATGATGTAAGAGAGTTTGTTTGACTCATTTGATTTTGAGATTGTTTTGAATAATTGCTGTAAATAAGTGATATTTTGTACTTAATCTCTTTGTATAACTTTAACCTTAATGTAAATAAGTAGCATTTTGTATTAAATCTTTTGTAGAAATTTTACCTTAATGAGTTTATATTATTTTGTACTCAACCTTTCCAGCATTATGACATAGAATAGATTGATTATGATAAAAACAAATGTGACTCAGACTCAACATTATCCCAAAAATACTGTAGAAATCAAATTTAAAAAAATATAATTGCATAAGTTGATAAAAAATGCATGCAATAGCTTTACCGCGGCAGTCCCCGAGTGCCACACGTCTTTTTTTTAAATAAAGAGTGACGGGACGAGCAGGACATGCGCCTGATGGTAAGCAACATGCCTGCCACATAACAGCACAGTGACAATCAGCTATTGGAACATGACGAGCTCAAATCACTACCTAGCATTGCACTGCGCTCGTCACCCAGACATCTAAGATGATATATCTCTAAGCCCTGTAATTTCTCTGGACACATTGCCCTTCAAACCGGAACACAGTAATGTTTGCACTTTACTGCTTGGCGGTAGAATAACTGGCAAAGGTGTGGTACTTCCCCGGGCGGACTCTGCAAAGAGTCCTACCACTACAGACTTCTTGTCCATTTCCCTACTCCAGTTATTCTACTTGGTATTGTGGGGCTTCTTTGTGCCTCTTTATTATAGTAACTGCGGTTTTGTCCAACAATCGTCCAAATCTATCAAATTTTTCTTAAGCCACTTTGGGGTTTTGCTTTTACATTGTCCATTGTAGCCGCTTTATTTATCTGAGTGCAGTGGTATAATGCGTTGTCCATTACCACGTGACTGTAAGTTCTGAAACACCTATTATAAAAAATACAGTAATTAATACAGAGTTAATGAATAAAGAGCATCCAAGCTAACGTTGAAAAAAAAATTAAGTACTTAAAATCTATTTTGGCGCACCGCCCACAGATTTCGGCATAATTAAAGCAATTAATTACTTTAGAAATGAACAACAACACCGAACGTAAACAAACTCTTGTCACCTGACGTTAACAAGATAAAGATCCGGCCCGTCAATTATCAATATATCAAAAACTATTTAAGATACTTGCAATTTCAAAAAAGATTCAAAAAGAAGAGGACCTTTACTAAAAAAAAATTACTCCCGGAACTGTAGAACTAATATTTATGACTTTTCCAGAGAATTCAAAATACGCCCGAAAACGGTTGCCCTGGCTTACGCCCCTTCGGACCTTGATTGAATAAATATTATTTAAATGTATCTAACATGAAAATAAAAAAATTAAAAAATTCAGGCGCCTCATAGATACATCAATGAACAATAAATAATTTTTGGTTCAAAACTTTTTTCCCCGATTTAATACGTTATAGTAACATTATTTCAATACGTTATCTATTATTAGTTAATCAACATTTTTAGCAGCACGAGCATTAACATTGTAAGTGCGATAAATGTTAAACTAGTAATCTGAGGGTTTTTTTCCTTTTGCGGAGCTATTCTTCAAAGGTTTTAGTATAGACACCCACTAGAAAAATAAAAAAATGTTAATTTTCGTTTTGTCAAACACATATGCTACTTATTATCATGTTTCCAAGTTAGTACCAGCATGGCCGTATTAAATAATAGTGGATCCTAAATCAAAATTGTACAAAAAAGGTGTATATTCTTTTGTTACTCTTTTAGTTTTTTTTTATTATTTTTCACATATTTTTAGGTAAGTCTATTATCTGTAAGAAGATGCCTATTGCATGCTACTACTTGACTTGAGTAATGACGTGACGCAAGCGCATTTGAATTTGAAGATCGCTCCATTAGATTTCTGGCACGGAAATGCGCTTCATGTGTGCCTGCATAGACAATTCTGTTTTATTGTACTTAGGAGTATGGCATTGTGGCGTTCAATTTTCGAACTGCTTTTTGCTGCCACGCTGCCAGTGTCGCATGTGAAATGAATGGTTTCCCGCGCAAAAAAATACATCTTTTTAAGTGACCACGTAGTAGGGCATGGATACCGGTATTCGGTATTACCGAAAAACCGGTAATACCGGACTATTTGAGGCAATTCTGAATACCGGTATTGAAATTGCAAATACCGGTTTTTCGGTATTTTGAATAAAGAAATTAAATTCATAAATAAAACCCATAAGGCAGCTCTAGACTACGAAAATAACAATCAACATCAATCAATAATCAATCCACTTAATTTATTTTATAATTGTAAACTGAATGAGCAAAGTAATGAGCGAAATAATAAATTTTGGGGACTGTGTCAGCTTCGTCCGTGAGAAAGAACCTGTAAATAGAAACCTCACACGTGGTCCCTGGGTGGTGCTAAACAGCTGACAAAAATACCGGTGGTAGGCCTCGGCCGTGGCTGGTGACCACCCATCAGACTTAAGTCATGCCGCCAAGCGGCCTAGCCGTGTTCCGGCCATGTAGTCTGATGACGCCATTTGGGAAGACGGGTCAGAGCAGTTGCTGCATAACTGCAAGACCGGATTGCCACACAACATTACTTTGCATCGGAAAGCTAGTCGTGGAGGGTAGCGGGATCCGAGGCACGGTTGCCGCGACCGACCGCAGACAGTAGGGGGCCCAAGTAGTGAGCTAGCCCTTCATGAAAGGCTGCCCCGCCATCTAGCGAAAAATCCCGGGTTGCGCTATCCTGCCGGTTGGCGACCGGATATCAAGGCCAGATAGACATCCCCGGGGGGGCTCGGGCGTCCCCGCAGTCTCCAGACTAGTTTCCCATAGATGTATTCGTGTTGTGTGTTGTGGCCGTTGGTCAGCAGTGTGTAGCCTCGTTCTACTTCCGTTTTCCCACCGTAATTCACCCTCAAACAATCATGAACAAGGTCAAAAATAGAAACAAAGTTATTAAGCGGCTGCACTCCTTGATCCTTAAAGTGCACCTCGAGAATATCCGAGGTCTGCACTCAAATATCACAGCAGTACACCACCACCTGGAGACTGAGCAGCCATCACTGTTGTTTCTTACGGAGACGCAGATAGGACGTCCGTCAGACGTGGCGTACCTAAACTACCCTGGTTACACGTTGGAGCACAACTTTAAGCCACGTGCTGGAGTGTGCCTGTACGCCCGTGACGATATCTGCTGTCGGCGTCTCCGTAACCTTGAGGACACCAGATTCTCTGTAATTTGGGCGCTGATAGACACAGGCATAGACAAAATTGTGTATGCCTGTGTCTATCGGTCGCACAGTGGGGATCTGGAGACAACTAGGCTCATGGAATATTTGAGTGAGGCGGCGGACGCGGCTCAGCAAAAGTATCCATCAGCCCAACTAGTGTTGCTGGGGGATTTTAACGGTCATCACAAGGATTGGCTGTTCCCATACCGGGACACTGACCACGCTGGGCAGGAAACGAGAAAGCTAGCTTTATCGTTAGACCTGACCCAGCTGGTCCAAGGGGCCACTCGGGTACCTGACGTTGAGTCGCATACTCCTTATTGTTTAGACCTTCTGCTGACAACTGATCCAGACCGATATTCCGTGGCGGTATCTTCGCCGTTAGGCAGCTCCGACCACTGTCTGGTGAAGTCAGTATCAATGTACCATCCGCCTGATCCAAGCCCTAGAGGCAACCGGCGGTTGTGGCGATACAAGTTAGCAGATTGGGATGAGATGCGTTCTTTTTTTGCGTCTTACCCATGGCAGCCATTGTGCTTTTCTTCTGGTGATCCTTCAACTTGCGCGGATGCTGTGACTGAAGTGATCCAAACGGCTATGGAATATTTTATACCATACGCTGACGTTCCATTATCCAGCAAAGCTCGCCCTTGGTTTGGTCCTCAGTGTAAAAATGCTGAAGCATTTAAGCATGAGGCTTACCTAGCTTGGGTTGATGCTCGACAACGTAAGGCAAAGGACACGCACCAGAAGAAGAAAGCGTTTAACAAGGCTGCTACGGCATGCAAAAAGGTTCTACAGAGGGCTCGATTTGACCATATTAGTCGAATAGGGAACAAACTAGCTTCATACCCTACGGGCAGCAAAGCGTTTTGGTCCCTAGCTAAGTCAGTCGAATCGAACTTCTGTCGCCCCTCACTACCTCCAATGCTTAAACCTGATGGGACGCTGGCTCACACCGCTATAGAGAAGGCAAACTTGTTTGCGTCTCAGTTTGCGGAATCTTCACGTCTAGATGCTGGTAGTGCGATACCCCCAACTCCACCTGGCAGTCAGACTGTAATGTCTGAAATACATATTCGCCAGAAGGAGGTTCGTAAAGTGCTACGCAATCTGGATGTGAATAAAGCCAGTGGCCCGGACGGAATTCCAGCCATAGTACTGAGGGTTTGTGCACCTGAGTTGTCTCCAGCACTAACTCGCCTGTTTAGACTTTCTCTCCAAACTGGGCAAGTGCCGAAGTCGTGGAAGCTTGCTAACGTGCAACCTGTGCCCAAAAAAGGCAGTCGTACTGACCCTGTCAACTACAGGCCCATCTCAGTCACGTCCATACTCTGTAAGACTATGGAACGTGTCTTAAACCACAGGCTCCTGGCATACCTAGAATCGAAAGACCTCCTCAGTGACCGGCAATATGGGTTTCGCCGGAACCGGTCCACCGGGGACATTCTAGCGTATGTCACCCACATCTGGAGTGAAGCTATCGAGAAACACGGGGAAGCACTTGCAGTCTCCCTGGATATCTCGAAGGCTTTCGACAGGGTTTGGCATGATGGCCTTATAAGCAAGCTTTCGGGCTATGGTTTGTCACCTGGGTTTATTGCGTGGTTATCGGACTTCTTGAGGGATCGATCCATACGAGTCGTCATTGATGGCTGCTCGTCGGATCAAATGGCTATCAATGCCGGAGTTCCTCAGGGGTCGGTACTCTCTGCGACGCTCTTCCTGCTACATATCGATGATCTGTTGAAGCCCGGTATCTTTGGGTACGCAGATGATAGCACCGTCGTAGAGAGTTATATATCCAGCGCGAGAGCCAGTGGACAACAAACTCAGCTATTGAGAGAAGGTATGATCGAGCGTTTGAACTTGGCCCTTGAGGCAGTTTCTACATGGGGCGATGCCAATTTGGCCAAGTTTAACGAAGGAAAAACACAGGCGTGTTTATTCTCCGCTAAAAGGAGTCCATTCACACTGGCTCCTACTTTTCGAGGCGTATCCGTGCCGGTTACTGACCATCTCGAGCTTTTGGGCGTTTCTTTGTCATCGACGCTCAACTTTGGCACGTATATTGAGTCTAAGGCTAAACTAGCCGCCAAAAAACTGGGTGTCCTCTCAAAGGTGCGAAGATACTTCAATTCTGAGCAGTTGCTCACGTTGTATAAAGCACAGATTCGCTCCTGTATGGAGTACTGTTCGCACCTTTGGGATGGATCGGCTAAGTATCAGCTGGAGACTCTGGAATCGATTGAGAGACGTGCCAAAAGGCTCATAGGCAATGACACTCTTGTGCGTAAAAGACTTCAAAGTCTTGATCATCGCCGCAAGATTGCTAACTTATCGGTTTTTTATCGGATACACTTCGGAGAGTGTGCAACTGATCTGCATGATTTAATACCACCTTGCCCTTTCTTCTATCGGAATTCTCGTATCTCAAAAAAGCGACATCGTTTCATGGTTGATGTTCCAAAAACACGAACAAAGAGATTTGACTCCACGTTTGTGATAAGAACGTCTAAGTTGTGGAATGCGTTGCCTGAGTGGGTTTTTCCCGATGGTTACAATCTGGGTGTCTTCAAATCGAGAGTGAATCGGTTTCTTCTAGGTAAGCACGTTCCATCGTAGATCGCATCGTCGCTTAACATCAGGCGAGATGGTGGTCAAGTGCGAACCTATTACAGTTAAAAAAAAATAAAAAAATAAAGTAAATGTATTAATAAAAACTTGTTTTGCACTAAAAAGAGTAACATAAAGTATTTTTAATCCCCGACAAAAAAGGGGTGTTATAAGTATGACGTCGATGTCAGTATGTCTGTTTGTCAGTGTGTGTGTGTCTGTCTGTGGCGCCGTAGAGCTCAAACGGATGGGCCGATTATGCTGTCTTTTTGTTTAAAGGTTAATTTCCGTGCGGTGGTTCTTAGCTATGTTTAGTTAATATCGATTCAAGATGGCCGCCTTCACAAAGTATCTAAATTTATTAAAAAATATACAACATTTCTTCACAACCTCCCTCAATATGGGTAATCAAATGGGCTTGACTAGTAAAATACTATACACTATGACAAGTTTTCCGATCCAAGATGGCCGCCACAACAAATGGCGAATTACATTATTATTTTCACAACTACCTCAATATGGGTATCAAAAGTAAGGGCTTGACTAGTATAATGTCGTACAGATTATAAATTCGAGGTAGTCGGGGGTAATTTTTTTTATTTTATTTTGGTCTTGTGATTGTGATACATATCAACTATTTTTACACAAAAAATTAAACCAACTTCAAAACTACAAATAGGCACTCAAAAGCGAAAAACAAATTATTATAACTATTTTAAACGCTGCTCACTCATCTGCTTGAGGTCGGTACCAGCCATACTAATCCATAAATACTATCTACCTACAAGTAATTGCACTACTTACTAAGAGGTACATAACATCTGCCAACTAGCGTTTTCACTTGACTGGGTCCGACATCAAATAGATGTCAAATAGTGAGTTGGACTTATAATAGTTATATTAATTTATTTTTCTCTTTTGAGTGCCTTTTTGTAGTTTTGAAGTTGGTTTAATTTTTTGTATAAAACGAACGAGCGTAAACTAGTTTAAAATTTATGCGTATTTATTGATATTTGTTTAACTTTAGAGTTTGAAATGCTAAACTAAGTAGGTAGGTACCGGATTTACTATACCGAATAGCTGAAGTATAATACCGAAAAAATACCGAAAAACCGGGATCCCGGTTTTAAAAATTTGAATACCGAAAAAATACCGGTTTTGTCAGAAGTCCAATACCGCCATGCCCTACCACGTAGTGATGACTTACTCTGTGTATGTCACATGTCACATCCAATATTCCGAGAGTACCTTTGTACATTTTCGGTAGATATTTGAGACAAGCTGAAATCTTTACACATAGCTATCCTATTATTCCCCAACACTTTTAATTGGGTGTTATAAATGATACCCAATTTAAATTTCAAATTGCCTCAAACTCATATTTTTGTATTTTCTGCTAAACATTTTTACTCACCTGGCAATGTTAAAACCCCGACTAAATCGTCTGGCTTATTACTTGTTTTATTCATTAAGAGCGGGCCTAGTGCCAGGAAAAAATCAAATTTCACCCGCGCGTCGCCCTTCCCCTCTCCAATACGCCGCATCGCCGCGAGTAAGATAGAAGCTACGATCACTCAAGGTCATCGTTCCCCGAAATCCAGTATATGAAAACATTCAGATTAATCATAGATGTTTTTAAAAAAATACATCAATTTGTTTTTTATTGTCTATATACACACAATAAACCATTTAATGAAAAACAGTCGAATGAAAGAAATGAAAACTAAATATGACTGAATCACAAGATTTAGCCATTTATTTATTTAATATGTAGTCGTGTTTTATAATTAAATAAATGCTTGTTTTACGATATCATATATAAAAAGGGCATCAGTCTATTGCTTAAAAAAAATGTGTGCACTTAGACGGCACAGTAGAAGTGAACACTTTATTAGGAGTTTTATTTATTTATTCTGTAATAATATAATATGTAACCGCAACTTTGATATATTTTGTAATACTAAATAGCATGACCATGTTAGTAGGATAAATAGAAAAAAGACATTAATCAAACTTTGTATTTTTAAAATTAAATATAAATCAAAATAGCACAGCGACACTGCAGTGAAGAGCAGCTGTATCTTTTTCATTCAGGTACCCTTGGCGGTCCCTAGTTCACCCGATGGAGCTTTTCATCTTGGATCGCAACAGATCAGCTTCACTTACAGCTCCCGGAAAAAAATCTGGCGCACCACCAAAAGTAGTTTTCATTCCGAAAAAAGGAATAGATTTCATCCCCACGTCACTCTTCTTCCGCCGCGTTAGCGCTAATAGAAAGATACGAGCTAAGCTCACCTTAGGTCATAATATAACTAAGTACAGTAAGTACACGTAACATTACGATAAATCACAGATACTGTAAGAGTTACTAATGAATGCGCGTGTAGGTAAAATTATTAAGTTTCTATTTTTACATAGTATCTAAATTGAGAACAAAGAACGAAAGATGTTGAAAGAAAGAAAGAGGTGGACTGATATTGATGAGTTTAGATAAATATGTATACTAGGTTTCTGATTAACCTGTACTCTGCATTTATTTTTGGATAATTCAGGTAACATTGTATGTGGATGCTAGAACTAATAATGATTAGGTAGATAAATATTTAATAATAATGAAATTTACATAAATATGTAAGTAATATTTTTCTATTTAACAACCGGCAAACAAACAAACACCTCAGTTCAAAATACCAGAAATCAAATTACCTAATGGTTGTTTCACTTAATGTTGTTGTTATTGGTTTAAACATATTTAAACTAGGTAGGTATTAGTATTTGTAATCATTGTACATAATATTTTCTTGTTTTTTAAAAGCACAAACATGTAGATTATTTACCAATCTATTTACCCGAAAATACGTTTCGTTTTCAAGTATAGACAATGTGTGGTTGTGTCGGTTTCCATCTGTGTAAAAAATAAAATAAAGTGGCCAAGTGCGAGTTGGACTCGCCCATGAAGGGTTCCGTTGCAGCAAGTAACATAATATACATAGTACATATAGTTCTTGTAGTTCGTTGTAACTTTGATCGAAATTTCAATAATATTGTATTTATAACGTACTAAAAAAAACTACTCATCAGATCGAGTTCAAACTAATTTTCGTTGGTAGTTTACATGGTAATTTACATCATATATTTTTTTTGAGTTTTCATTCTCTTTAGAAGTTAGAGGGGGACACACACACATTTTACCACTTTGGAAGTGTATCTCGCGCATATTATTCAGTGTAGACGAAAATGAGTTTTAAAACCTCAACATCATTTTTGAAGACCTATCGATAGACACACCACAAGTGTAGGTCGGATGAAAAAAAAATTGTTGAGTTTCAATTCTCAGTATGGGGCAATGCCCATGGGGGCAACCCTAATTTTTCTTTTTTTTAATTTTTTTGTTCAAATCTTAATGCAGTTTACAGAATACATCTACTTACCAAGTTTCAACAGTGTAGTTCCCATAGTTTCGGCAAAAAGTGGCTGTGACATACGGACGGACAGACAGACAGACATGACGAATCTATATGGGTTCCGTTTTTACGTTTTACGGAACCCTAAAAAAGTATTGCTGAAGTAATTACCATCTAGACACACTGAACCCCATGTCATCAAAAATAAGTAAAACTTGAAGCCCACCCGCCCACTATAGTGATAACATTATACATGTAAATAGAAAACATTTGTAAAAGTATAAACGTCACGTGTCAGAAAACACTTTTCAAACAATCTCGATTTAGGAAAGGATTCTTAACATGATTTTAATTTCCAGATAGCTAATGTTACGTATAACTTAACTACCCATTGTTGATATCGAAAAATACAAATATGTCTAAGAGAAAATAAAACCAATCAGAAAGTGAACAAATTCACAGGCAACAGCTTGCTTGCTTGCTTGTATTATTTATAATAAATTTTAAACCAACAATTTTATAAACAAGAAAGATCACATTGTTTGTAAGGAAAAACCTTCCTACCTACCTTCAAAACTACTGGACTTATTTCTTTTCTTCATTATATTACTACCTTATTCTTAATTACCGTAGCACCATTAGCCCTTCACGTGCTTTACGCAAAGCAATCAAAGCATAGTTGCGTAAGCAAAGCTCTCTATTGGAAGACGGATTGTGACATGTATAGGTACGTTTTAACACGTTATAATGTTGGTACTAGCCTGTTCGGAATTTCAATTACGCAAATTAATTTATATGGAATTTCAATTACAATAGAAATAAAGGAGACTGCTCATTTTTGCCCCACGTCGTTTCAAGTTTAACTTAATTAGCCCCGGAGACCTAAAAATGTTATTTAAGTAAATTAACATTTAATTAAATAATGCAAACTGTACATTCAAAACTAACGTGCCAAGCGGGGATTGCAAATTGGTGTGATTAAAAGTACTTTAATGACTGTACCTAAAGCCAGCCATGTTTTTTCTCTTTTTTTCTTCTGTTGACGTTTACGTAAAGTGAACGTGCTTGTGTCATTTTGCCCGGATTGCGACATTCTAGTTTTGGCGCCAACGTGAAAAAAACATGTCGCCTTATTGTATTATTTTCTTTAACTTGTGTATTTTCGAGTGGCAATGTGCAATATAATTATTAGGTGGGTTATTACAAATTACTATTTCATGTTCGTGAACGTACTTCTTTGACGGTTATTAGTAAAATATATAATAATATAATATAACATTTGATAAACACTGTGAATATATAATAAGAATATGTGATAATGATCTAGCCGGCACGTACGGACTGTTCCACGAGTTTTCTTCAAACGCGTGCAGGGTTAACCAAAAACATGTATATCATGACACATGCTGGAAAGTTTACCATAAAATATACATTCTCCTTTCTCCCTATGTTAATAGATCTAATGCTCAGCAGACGTGCCACGATGGATCGTCTGCTGATAAACATATTCATCAAGTTTGCATTTCTTTAATCTGAAAAGTTTATGTTAAAAATATACTTAAAACATTATTTTCCGCAGACCTCAATTCATAAATATTTTCTGATCGTTTGTTTCAATTGTCACTAAAACTTAAAACTATTAATTTATTCATCATACAAAATTTATTATGTACACAATGACTTGTTTGGGGTTTTGCATGTACTACCACAGATTGCTCTTTTATTAAATTGAATTTTTAAAATGTATTAAATTTATTAAAAACAATGTTGGTAAACTTATCTTTTTAACAATAATAGATACCTACCTACTTTTTTACCTATTATTGTACATACTACGAACCTATTCCAAAACAAAATTTGACTTACCTAACTAAAACATACATTAAGTACCTGACTAAAATTCCAAAATGTTTACGTTTAGTTCTCTTTTTTCGCAGAAAACTTATTATCCTTTCATCCCATTTTTTTAATTCACGCACGCATTTGCCTGACAGAGCGTCCGTAAACAACCTTCCACATCGAGCGTTGCCCGACAACTGACCAGGACCCAAAGGTCTATTTAATATCTAACCTGGTACGCATAAAGTCGAGAATAGCATGACACAGTTTAGAGTGGAAATTAATTTGAATTCGGGAGTCAGTTTTTGACCAAGTTTTATTTAATTACGCAAAAATTGAACATAAATTCAAAAAACTATTCGGTTACTTAAATAGAGCGTAAACTTAGACATTTTATTAGCGAAAAATAATGTGGGGTCATCGCTGATAATTTCGAGTACTCGAATTAAAATGGGTTTTTTCGGTGTAATTTTTATTTTTTTATTGTAAAAAAATCTGATCTATTTTTAAAATTATATCCGGTCATTGTGCTTCTCCTTGGTTGTACCCACGCGTCAATATTTTTATTGTTATAGTTTTATCTTTCTTAACGACGGTGAGTGGCGTCGAAAATGACCTTTTTTGCGTTTTCTGGCTTTAGGCGCGCTCTTAAACATTAACCTACAACATATAAAAATGGCATATTGCCTCAAACATATTCACTGGATCCATTTTGCCCCGCCTCCCGCTTCTCACCAGCCTACTCTACTCTCTACTCTACTCTACTATGTCCCTGCACCTCTGTGCAGGGACATAGTAGGAGAACTATGTGACAATTAAAAATCCAACAAAAATGCATAACTAATGGCATTCATAGTAAAAGTTATTCAAATACAAGGGAATGTAGTAAATGTATACATGAGGTAAATCCGTTAAAAATATAATGGAAATAAGTACAAAAAACTCCCTGCAGTGAAAAAAACCCTTATCCCCACCGCACTACCAAGCTGCACTACTAGTATTGTCGTGGGGAATTATTTTTCCCTCCTGCACTACTAGTGCAATACTGTCGTACGGTATTTGTAATGGTCTAACATTTTCATTCCTATCGACACTACTACTTACCAAAACGTTCTAGTGCGTAGGGAATATTTCTGCTCTACCAGCCAGCAGCGTCATGAGTAATTAATTTATAATGGGTATTCTTACATCGCCATTCCCATCGACACTTCTACTACAATATAACCACTGAAATTTGCATAACTACGTGCGAAACAGTTAACCATAAGCAGATCACACTAAAGGTTTCCATAACTGTGACTGCTGGTCTTCTCTCGCAAGGAGAGAGTCAAGGCTATTATCCAGCATGCTGGCCCAGTGCGGGTTGGTGGATGACGCATAACCTTGAAAGATTCTAGGAAGTTAGGAACATGCTGGTTTTCTCACGATGTTTTCCTCCACCATTTTTAAGTTAGTGGCATTACGTACTATTTTATAGTAGATAGGTATAGAGTGACAAGACGAGCAGGACACGCGCTTGATGGTAAGCAACATGCATGCCCATAACAGCACAGTGACACGCAGGTATTGGAACATAAAGAGTCCAAATCATTACCTAGCACCATACTGCGCTCGTCACCCGGAGGTTTTATCTCTTAGACCAGTAATTTCTCTGGAAACATTGCCCTTCAAATCGGAACACAGTAGGTAATGTTTGCACACTACTGCTTGGCGGCAGAATAACTGGCAAAGGTGGGGTACTTCCCCAGGTGGAGACTGCAAAGAGCCCTACCTCTACATGACTTTGATGATACTCAATGATACTTTATAGTCTGTGAAACTAGGTGTACTACAGAGTTAAGGAGTTAAAAGCCTGGTGCGCGTGGGATTCGATCCAGGGGATCCGGATCAGCAGTCACCGTTATCCCAACCAGCCGTAGCTAATAATAATTAAATAATTTCATTTATTTGGTTTATTATTTTATTTATATTTGTATTCATTTTCAGCTCCGCGCCGTAAAACAAGACAAGACCTAAATAAAATTTACGAATTCTTTTTGTTTTGGATTATCATAATGATTATAAATTATTACTCATGACGCTGCTGGCTGGTAGTGCAGAAATATTCCCTACGCACTACTGGCAGAACGTTTTGTTACGTGGTAGTGTCGATGGGAATGAAGATGTTGGACCTTTACAAATTCCTCTCGACACTACTGGCTTTAGTGCAGAAGGGACTGAAGGGGAAAAGAATTCCCTGCGACTCTACCAGTAGTGCAGCTTGGTAGTGCGGTGGGGAATAAGCAGGGCCGGATTTAGGGGAGGGCAAACGCGGAATACGCCCCGGGGCCTCCACAAACGGGGGACCTCCACAACAGACAAATCGGGAAAAAACATAAAATTCCGACAGTAAACACCTTTTACGTTAACTTTAAACTATTTGTAGTCCTGGGTTTTGCTTGATAAACCCGCCCCTGGGAATAAAGAAAAAAACTCGTAACTTATCAATTTTTTTATTTTTGTCGTCAGCCATGACATCCAAACTAAAGATATGTACTATTTCACGATTTGACAGGTTGGTTTGAGCAGGTAGAGTTACGTGATATAGTAGTCTACAGCGGGCTAGAAGCGATAGAATTTATACTAATATTATAAAGCCGAAGAGTTTGTTTGTTTGAACGCAAGGATCTCTGGAACTACTGGCCCGAATTGAAAGATTATTTCTTTGTAGGATAGTCCATTTATCGAGGAAGGCTATAGGCTATTTAACATTACGCTTATATCAACAGGAGCCGAGCATGAATGAAAAATGTAAAAAAACGGGAAAAAATATTGCTTTTTGAGAGCTTTCGTTGCGTGACAGCATGTGTCATATATATTAAAGGTTGCGTCATTAGAACCTAAAGTAACCGAATTTGTTCAAAATTTGAATTGGTACGACCAATTTTCGATAGATGGCGTAGCAACGCGCGCGCGTTCAGCTAGTTTGAAATATGATGCAAGTGTCAATTTGTCCGTATATGCCATTTTGTACGTACTTCCCCTACATATACACCCTATTCTACGAATAGAATAAGCATTACCCAGCCAGTTTATTAAAAGTTGTAACAAACGATACGGCTGAATATCAATCAGGCCGCTAGTTAAACGGTGTTGTTTATTTAACCAGCTCGGCTGTTAATTGAACACGTGATTGACTGTGACATTCTACTAATATTATAATTGTTAATGTATGGATGTTTGTGGCGCAATCACGGCGTAACGTATGAACGGATCAGACTAAAATTTATAATACAGGTAGACTATAATGGTCTGGAAGAACACATAGGCTACGTTTTATCCCGATAAATAACGGGAAGAGGAAATACGCAGGTTACACCGCAGGGCACAGCTAGTCTTATATATAAAATTCTCGTGTCACAGTGTTTGTTTCCTTACTCCTCCGAAACGGCTTTACTGATTTTAACCAAATTTTATATGCATATTCAGTAGGTCTGAGAATCGGCTACTAGCTATTTTTCATACCCCTAAGTGACAAGGGTTGGTCACCCCATAATTATTTTTTTTAATTTTCGGACAACATTTTTTGTTTTTTTTATTTTTATAATGTGGCGTTAAAAAATACATACAACCCTAAATTTTTTACCCTTTTATCACCAACCCCTATTTTTTAATAGCCATTTAAGTAATTTAATCATTTTTCATCCCGCTCGATAACTGATCGATTATTATCGTTTATCACTAGAAATTACCTAGAAATTATTTATATGGCATAACAACGTTTGCCGAGTCAGGTAGTATAAAATATAAAGTATTCGGTTAGCAGCGAGCGGTGTTAGATCCTTTGGGGAGATGAAATACGGAAAGTTTTATAGTCCAATCACTCCCCAGTAGTAGTTTTTCTCCCACCATAATAAAATTGTAGCCATTTAGTTCATTTTTTTAAACGAAATGCGAAACCTTTTCTTTTTTCTGCGGACTGTTCGTAGCTCGAAAATGCAACATCTTTTCATGGTTGACGCTCCTCGAGAGTGAATCGGTTTCTTCTAGGTAGCAGGTTCCATCGCATTGTCGTCAGGCAAGATGACCGTCCAGGGTAACCCTATAATAGTAAAAAAAAATAATTGGTAACTTGTGGTCCGCCTTCGGGAATGGCAGTCAATTAGTTTCACCTGAGGTCCAGAAATATTAGAAACTAGCGGCCCGCTCCGGCTTCGCTCGAATAATAACCTAGATATCAACTGCAGCGCCATCTGCCGTAGCCTATGTTACTCGGGAATAATGTACCTTTCCAAAGGTGAAAGAATTTTTGAAATCGGTCCAGTAGTTTCGGAGCCATTCATTACAAACAAACAAACAAACAAATCTTTCCTCTTTATAATATTAGTATAGATAGTATTACACAAAATTGGCTTTATTTTGTATCGCGAACAAGTGACATGGTATCTTCCATGGATTATCATTCATGAGTATCTTACATTCATAAGTCAGTGATGTAAAGCTGACAAAAAATTCATGACAGGAGAGAAACACGTGTTTTGACTATTTTTATTATGCAACTTTATTTTTAAAACGGTAAAACATGTAACAAATAAAAAGGTATGCTGTGGTGCCTAAAATTCTTCAGTGTCTCCTCCTCTTAAAAACAGACCAGGATGGTACGCAGCGAATGACGCCTTTTGTATTCAACATAGCAAATCCATCTGACTTAGAAATAAATGGAAGAGAAAGATACTCTTGTATTTGAAATACACTGTTATAAAATAAACATTAGTACTGTTATAACGATAGTTATGTGATGGAGCTAATAGGTAATATCCAATATTTTGATGCAGGTTCATGTACCGTGGTTCTCGGGTAAACATCCAGTACTTAAATATTAATCTAGTAAACATTTGTGATAGCTTATCACGATGTTTGAAATTGTTGATTATTTCTAAGAAAAATAATAATCAATCCTATTGACCAATAACCAACTTTTTTTGTTCGTACAGAAAACGCCTGGCGAAAATCGAACGCTGTTCCACGTTTGTAAAAACTACTAGCAACTACTCTTGATAGGCTTGCTCTTCTTAGTTTATCTTCGGTGGAATGTATAATTGAATAAAATTGTTATTATTACAGATAGGTTTTCGCATTTATCTCAAATTCGCCTCGAACAGCTTAGTTTCTTTCAATAACTAATGTTTGAAAAATTATGATCCCTATGTCGCAGTCAACTAGCTTAATGCTTAATCAGCCGTTTAATTAACAGCCTATCATGTTTTGCTAAACAGCGCCGTTTAACTAGCAGCCTGAATAATATTCAACAATAACTTGGATTGTTGACTCTTAATTACTTGCTTGGCCTGTTAATTAGCCATAAATTATATTAGTCGGAAATAAATCTCGAATGTTTTGACAATAAGCCAATATCATTAGGTACATGCAGACTACCCCCTAACTAAAACTGTATTAGCTTTGACACTGCTCTCTCTCTTTTCTTTTCGCTTGAAATTAAAGAGACAGCAAAAATAAAGCCAAAGCAGATTTAGTTAGGCGGTATATCTGCTTTGGCTTTATTTTTGCTGTCTCTTTAATTTCAAGCGAAAAGAAAAGAGAGAGAGCAGTGTCAAAGCTAATACAGTTTTAGTTAGGGGGTAGTCTGCATGTACCTAATGATATTGGCTTATTGTCAAAACATTCGAGATTTATTTCCGACTAATATAATTTATGGCTAATTAACAGGCCAAGCAAGTAATTAAGAGTCAACAATAATAACAAGTAATAAATAAGTAGTGAAAATCACATGAAGTTCTGATGACTATTTAGTAATTAGAACTTAACTATTTAGATACTAGATAACTAGTAACTAGACTACGAATGGAAGAAATTCAAAAATATGTAAACTAACAGCACCCTGCGATTTTCCGGCATGGTTTCGCTATTCGCCCTAAAAATGTCAATGGGCCAATGTGCAATTCTAGACGGTTAGTAATCTGTGAACCAAATTTCTACCCCGATTCATTCAGATGTTCCGACGTCATTGAGCAATAAACATCCTAAGTTTGACATATATAATACAAGATACGAGTATTAGTAGTAAACCTATACAGATTAATGTAATCACGTGTGCCAAGATTGACGTGTGCCAAGATTAATGTAATACGGTGGGCCCAGTTCGCCTGCCGCTGCTTTTGGCTTAAACTTCATCTGATAGACCAACCATACTACATGGTGCACACTAAAAGTTTTGCACTTCTAGCTAATCGGAACAATTTGAATTTCGAATGTTATAGTAACAATATAAAAAAATGTTTAAAATGTGAAGGACAGTATCTTGAAAAGCAATAAATATAATATTTTAGTTATAATAAGTTGTTATTTTTTAAGTTAAGTACGCAACACTTATAGTGTGACCTACGTATCACATGTGGATAGCCCGTTGTTTGGCTAAATAAATATGTGTGAGTGGCTGAGTGGCTGAGTGGCTAGGGATAGTGGGTAGGTAAAAAATATGTTGGCTCTTAATCGTCGTATTCCATGGTGTCCAGCCCGACATACCCCACCATGTCCCTGCATGGTGGGCATACGTAAAACGTAAAAGTATTTCTCCTAAATTAAAAAATTTAAAAAAAGTGACGTCAGTTGAAGGGGTGCGTTGCTCGGGGACCTCCACGTGGTGCACCCTGGGCATCGCACAACAACTTGCCTCGGTGGCATCTTGTTGTGTGATGGCGAATGCCGACCGGGGCTGGGAACTACTACACGCGCTCGTCACCCCCTTGAGCAGTGAGTGTAGGTATAGGTTGGGGATAGGGACTGGAATACTTGGGAAGGTTACTCGGCTGACATATCGGTCAAGTAAAATGCCGCCGTGCGGCCATAGAAGTGGAAACGCGGCGCTAGCCGCGGTGGTGAGGGCGGACCTCTCGCTGCCGACCATCTTCGCCGTGGTGCTCGACAATGAGAGGTCGTGTGAGTTGGAGGACCGAGAGTTGGAAGCTTCTCACTCCTCCACTGAGGCGGAAGCGGACACGGGGGCGAGCCTGGAGATTGCGACTCTGGCTTCACATCCCGTCTCCACTGGAAGGCCTGGGGTGTCGGACGTTTAGGGCCGTCCGGCACTCCGCCTAGGCCTTCGAGGAGGTGACGCGCCGCTGATTTCCACTAAAGCTAAATGCGGGGGTTCTAACGCACCCCGCGAGGCGGGTCCGTAAGGGCGGTGGCAAGGATCAGGGTCGTTGACGGGAATACGAAAAGTGACCCCGCGACCCTAACCCCTGACCATGCAGGAGAAATCTATGGGGGCTTTAGTTGGTAGGGGCACCATGTCTGTCGTCCCAATTGTGTCGAGCCCGACATACATCACCATGTAAAAAAAAAAGGACGTCTGTTGAAACTTCTAAGCACTATTTAATTTTAATCTTAATCTAACTGACTGACTAATTCGTTTTATTTAGTCACCACGCCTATTACACCTAAATTGGTAATTAGTCGTTATGCCCGTATTAGAAAAGAATAAATAAATATTAATACGGCGGTAGGTACGGTATATTCTTTATCGTTAAGATATTTTTAAGTTTTTTTATTTTTCAAGATGACCGGATCTGGGTAGCGATTCTGAAACCATTCGGTTGCATCCGACACGGAATCTCATCTCTCGGTCTTTGTCATGCTAAACAGATAAGACAAAGATCGAGAGATGAGATTCCGTGTCGGATGCAACCGAATGGTCTCAGAATCGCTACCCTGGACAGGTTGTCCAGGTGGAGCTTCAACGGCCATCTTGAAAAAAAATGTTGAACCGATATCTCGGAACGCGCTGCCTACTCGATCTCGATAACTACGCACTTTAGGACAAAACTTTATTTTTACTGGCCTATATCGAAGATATCAATGTAAATGTAAACTTATATTATGACAAAAAAATTGTAAGTCTGTTTTGGTCTGGTTATGCTTTTGAATCGCTCTTTAATTTTACGAATCATTATAGGTACCTCGAAGTCCTAGAATTATTTGTTAATCCCGTGAATTTAGATTTTACTTAAACTGAATATTAGTAGAAGTCGTAGAATGTAGTAAAATGCACTGTTATAAACGATTTTAACTCATATTCAAAACATTACACAGGACTTATAAATTATTATTATCTAATTTTCAGCAGCGTTATAACTGCCACGGTCTCGTGGTCAAGGTTAGGGTACCGGACTGGGTCAAAAATACACCATCCTAATTAGTCCGTCAGCTAGATCATGGAAAAATATTGGACACGTATTTTTTATTTTTTTCATAATATAATTTTTTTTTTTTTTTATAGCATAGTGACGAGACGAGCAGGTCATGTGCCTGATGGTAAGCAACATGCCTGCCACATAACAGCACAGTAACACGCAGCTATTGGAACATGATAGTCATGATAATCGTCAAAGATATAGACCATCAAACTTCGAGAGTGGGGGGTCACGACGTCACTCGTCAGTAAAAATCGTACTCACAAGTGACGTCACACGAAACTTCGAAGCGCTCTATCTTCGTCATTTTTTGTTTGTGAAACAAAAGAAAAAATACGTGTACAATATTTTTTGGCAGTCTAACTAACGGGCTACTTAGTTTTTTTGAGGATTGTACCCTATTATAATAGGTAATTTAGATAGTCATGTGCAAGTATTTCTGTATAAAAATGCGCTACCGCCATCTAGTACGTTTTCACGGAACATTCTTCTTCAACAACTTCTGAAAAACAGCTCATTGTCACAAACAATCTCAAAGTGACCCAAATCGTTGCGAATATTTTGTCCCGATTACCTTGAACTAAATGCTCGGGCCTTGGGACTTGAATCTGCTCGCTATTTGACACCCAAACCTAATACTAAGCTCCGTGATATCATCGCTCCATAACACACATGTGGGAAGATTCGTTTCATTTTAGTTTGTAACAAAAAAAAACGAATCGTCAGAAAATTTAGATTTTTTTTTATATAGTATATACAAAGTGACGAGACGAGCAGGACATGTATCTGATAGTAAGCAACATGCCTGCTACATAACAGCACAGTGACACGCAGCTATTGGAACACGAAGAGTCCAAATCGTTACCTAGCACTACACTGCGCTCGTCACCCAAAGATAATTTATTTCTAAGCCCTGTAATTTCTCTGGAAACAGTGCCCTTCAAACCGGAACACAGTAATGTTTACACATTACTACTGCTTGGCGGTAGAATAACTGGCAAAGGTGTGTTACTTCCCCAGGCGGACTCTGCCAAGAGTCCTACCACTACTAAATACGTGATACTAGACACGGTTGTTCACTTCCAATAAAGAAAGAAAAGAAAATTAATAGATACAGGACGTCTACTCTGTTTCTACGAAAACGAAATTTCGAAAAAAAACTCGCGACTTTCCTACTCTCGTTCTACTTCGTTTCGTCCGATACAACATTGTTTGACGTTTAAATGTTCTAAGCATACTCTAATTAGTATAGGCTTAGAACATATAGACGGATAAAACGACGGATCGCAGTAGAATCGGAGTTGGAAAATCGCGAGTTTATTTCGAAATTACGTTTTCGTTGAATTAGAGTAGACGTCCTGATTTATTCGCCAAAGTAACACGTACAATAAAGTAATTAATTGAAGCTTTCGTTAGTACGAAAGTATCAGCGTAGTGGCTGGGCCTGTATACAGGGTTATTGGTAATCAGCCTGCATCCTTTTAAGGGGATGTTAGGTACATTCAATACATCAACTTTTGTTCTACAGTTTTTAAAAATTTATGTTTTTTTTATTTTACAAAATAAATAAAAAATGTATTTGCACGGTCTAAAAGCAACAAACTCTCCGTAACAATTCGTAACAAGAGTGCGTACGCTCTTTAACGCGCAAAAAAATATGTGCCGAAGGAAATAAACACTAAAAAGTCACTAAACAGTACAAAAAAGGGCAACAAACACTAATTTTTTTTGGGGTTTCTATTGAGTTTTAACGAAAGTTGTAGAACAAAAGTTGTTTGTTTAAATATACAGAACATGCCCTTAAACGGATGTAGGCTGATTACCAGTAACCCTGTGTACTAGGATTGAGTATAAGTTACGGGATTTTTCCCGTAATTAAATATATTATGGTGGGGCAGATATTTTGGAATAGGTATATCAATGAAGCAATAATGTCAGCGTAAAAGCTCACTAGCTCACTATTTAATCAATTTTAGGGATTTTTAATTTAACTTAAGTTTAGGGATAAATATTTTGAGTAGATGGAACACTGATTTCGCGACGTTTAAAATTTTTGGATGTACATGAATGTCAATGTCACTAAATATGAATATTGAATAAACAAAAAACAAAGGATAATCAAAAAAAGTAAAGGCGCATTAAACCGATCAAATTCTTATAAATTTAAATATTTCGCTGCCGTTTATGAAGCTGCCACGAAACGGACATTGGCAGAGATGTGACAATCATATGTCACAGCGCGCGCCATTAAATTAAGAAGTTGAAGTTGAAACAAAAAACAAAGTGCCTTATTAGTGAAAAAGCTGAAAATCTTCATGTTCCAAGAAGCGTGCTATAATTGAGATGTTTTGGCTTAACAATATGGAATCTGGATTTACTAAAGGGAATAGGTAGTTCCAATTAACCAAAGAAGGCAAACTTTTTTGCAATCAAGAAACAAAGACTTTTTGTAGTTCAGAATAATTCATGAACGTGAAAACATCTTTGTAAGTACAGTTTTACGTTTAATACTATTTACCTCTGTATAATACATAAATCAGCCTAGTACATAAATATGTAATAGATGATTTTCGGCTTAGAACTTCATCTTTAACACTGCTTACAAAGTTAGGTTATGTGCGTAAAATATAATAAGCGTTTGTTTGCTTGTTTCAGATGCTGTTGGATATGTCCAAATAAAAAGAGATCTAAATGTGTGTACTGTCAAGTGTCGCGTATGTCCTGAACACAATAAAATATGAAACAGCCTTGGATATGGGATAAGGAGCAGCTTCATCTGAAAATACCTGTGCCTATGATAAATCTGTGGAAGAAGCTACAGCCAAAGGCTGCGGACAGGAACTATGTTTTCATATTGCAAAAGAGAGCAATCCATGGTTTATATAATTTATCAGCTAGAGAATCAGTACGGGAGATTTTCACCACATAACAACTTTAGTATGATAGCAATGAAGGGATCATTGTACATATATTTATCAATGTATAATGTATGTAAGAAAAAATCAAAGTCAATGGCAGAAATTAAATCTGAATCCTAAAGCACACCATAAACACAAAATTGTATTATACCTTAGTTATTTTATCTTATTATGTACACAGATTCTTTGATTTTTTGTGAATGACGTTACCACATGTTCTTATATAATGATGTAATAATAAACTAATAAAAATAATCTTATGTTAGTGAATTAGACTGGCGAGCGAATTAGAAGCCATGAGCTTAGTGGGTATAGTAGCTCTGCCTGCGAAGCCGAGGGTTGTGGGTTCGATTCCCACCCAGTGCAGTAATGTGCAAACATTACTGTGTTCCGGTTTGAAGGGCAATGTTTCCAGTGAAATTACAGGGCATACAGATAATACATCTTATATCTCTGGGTGACGAGCGCAGTGCAGTGCTGCAGGTAATAATTTGGACTCTTCATGTTCCAAAAGCAGCGTGTCACTGTGCTGTTATGTAGTTATCTTATTATGTACACAGATTCTTTGATTTTTTGTGAATGACGTTACCACATGTTCTTATGGATTTATGGTTCGAATAAATGAATTGAATTGAACAGGAAAATAAAAAAAAATAAACATTAACAGTTGTATAATGATGTAATAATAAACTAATAAAAATAATCTTATGTTAGTGAATTAGACTGGCGAGCGAATTAGAAGCCATGAGCTTAGTGGGTATAGTAGCTCTGCCTGCGAAGCCGAGGGTTGTGGGTTCGATTCCCACCCAGTGCAGTAATGTGCAAATATTACTGTGTTCCGGTTTGAAGGGCAATGTTTCCAGTGAAATTACAGGGTATACAGATAATACATCTCATATCTCTGGGTGACGAGCGCAGTGCAGTGCTGCAGGTAATAATTTGGACTCTTCATGTTCCAAAAGCAGCGTGTCACTGTGCTGTTATGTGGCAGGCATGTTGCTTACCATCAGGCACATGTCCTGCTCGTTTATAATATAGAGTGATGAGTCACATTATAAAAAAAATATGTTTGCACTGTGGCTGGGTGTTTCTTCATATTTTATCTATCTATATAAATATAAATCAATGCCACTTTTCATTGTTAGTAAACTCCACCTAAATGGCTGGACCGATTTGAATGTTTTTTTTGTATATATTTGGGTAGGACCCTGGAAGGTTTAGATTCACAAATCAGCTTGGCAGATGGCGCTGCAGTTGATATCTAGGTTATTATTCGAGCGAAGCCGGAGCGGGCCGCTAGTCTTCTATAAATATAAAAGCGAAAGGTCACTCATCAAGGAATCTCAGAAACTACAAATGCTAGGAATCTGAAATGTTGTATGGAGGTCCCTTTTAGCACGTAGGCGCTCACTAAGACGGGGTTTTGCGAAATTCAACCCCTACGAGAGTGAAACAAGGATGAACTGTTGTATGAAAATTCGTGATTTTCAAAGTTATCAAATTTTGTCTCTAGATACCTGATACGAAGCACTTAAATGTTTGTTTTATCAATTTTGTGATTTCGAACTATATGGGGTGAAATTGGGGTTGAAATGGGGGATGAATGTCAATATGAAAATTCCCAACCGTTGAAGATAAAACCATGAAACTCTGTATAATATATAGACACTTGACACGAAGCAAATAAATGTTTGTTCTAGCAATTTTGTAATTTCGACCTGTATGGGGATGAAATTGGAGTTGAAATGGGGGACGAATGTATCTTACGCTTTCACATCTAAACAACAGAACCGATTTTGATGAAATTGTATTATTACCTTAATATTTATTTTGCACAGACGAAGTTGCGGGTAAAGCTAGTAGCAAGTATGTATTTAAAACTGTATAAGTATTATATCAGCTATCTGGCCGCCATAGTACAAGCTTTGCTTAGTTTGGGGTCAGATTTTCATGTGTGTGAATAGTCCACCAATATTTATTTAGTTAGTGTGATTAATTTTAAGAGAAGTATATGACAGTATGAAGATGTAACAGAGTTTGTTTGACTCATTTGATTTTGAGATTGTTTTGAATAATTGCTGTAAATAAGTGATATTTTGTACTTAATCTCTTTGTATAACTTTAACCTTAATGTAAATAAGTAGCATTTTGTATTAAATCTTTTGTAGAAATTTTACCTTAATGAGTTTATATTATTTTGTACTCAACCTTTCCAGCATTATGACATAGAATAGATTGATTATGATAAAAACAAATGTGATTCAGACTCAACATTATCCCAAAAATACTGTAGAAATCAAATTGAAAAAAATATAATTGCATAAGTTGATAAAAAATGCATGCAATAGCTTTACCGCGGCAGTCCCCGAGTGCCACACGTCTTTTTTTATTTTAATCAGGATCCAAAGAAGTAGTGTCTTCTTTCAAGAATGTTTTCAGTTATACCTATAGCAGATATAATTCAGCTAAAAGTAGCTGTGCTTCTTTTACACCAACCAGTGGCTTAAATAAACTAGGTATTGAATTCCATATTTCGTTTAATGTGTTTTCGTGGAACTCTATTTCTCTTTTAACATAATAAAGCACTGCCGGTAAAAGTCCCGTTAAAATCGGTCCAGACTTTTCAGAGATTAACAACTAGACAGACAATAGACCGGGACATATAGACAGACAAAAAAAATCGTGTAAGTACGGTATACATAATTTGCATTAGATAGATAGATAGAAACACTTTATTGTTCACAACACAAAAAGAAAAATAAATAAACAAAAAGATAAATTCTTAACTCTAGTGGAACAAACGGCGACCTTATCGCTAAGAGCGATCTCTTCCAGGCAACCAGAGGATGGAGAGAAAATTTTAGATAGCAAAAGACGGGGTAACTATGTGCCGTAAAGTATCAAATACACACACATACAGTAAATTAACATTCCAACTTAACAGCATTTAGTGAAAAGCTGTTAAGTTGGAATTAGAAAAAGATATTTATCTTTTTTTAATTAATTCAACCAATTTTTTCTTTTTCTAGTTCGCTGTTAATTTGTAATTACAAAAATATACTTACATTTTATTTATACGAATAGAGAAAATAAGTGAATATTATATTGGTGGGTAGAATGTGGAACTAAAAATCTACTACCACTGCCCTGTATGTAGTTAAACATTTTTGTTCAGCTGAAAACAGCTTAGTATCCAAAATTGGTACTCTAAGTTTATGACATTATAGTAGGAGTATGGATTACACATACACATGTAGACTACAGGCCCGTGAACAAAATTTACGGGTCAAATGAACCACCAGGAGACCTATGTTTTTTGTTTGTTTATGGTGTGTACAATAAAGAGTATCTATCTATCTATCTATGTAGGATGATAGAAGGGTATAAAGTAATTAGATTCAGCATTATGCAGACAAAACAATGATTAAAAAGTTACAATTTATAATTTTTATAGTTTCAATACCTCTTATAATCTATTATTCCCCAACGCCATACAAAAATAATGCGACAAGGAGAAATGATCGAGAATTGGAACCCCCCATCTTCAATTAGGTACACTCAGTTGGACAGCTTACAAGTGACGGCATACTGCTGAATCTTAATACTTTACACCCTTCTATCATCCTACAGAGGTCTCCTGGTGGTTCATTTGACCCGTAAATTTTGTTCACGGGCCTGTAGTCTAATAGGTGCTTCTAGAATTCCTGAATTTCAGTCATAAAAGCGCAAAAAGGTAATCACGAAAGTTCCAGCTTCGGTTCTCGAAAGTCGGACACGTAGACAGTATGGCACCGCCGCCTTCGCCGTGTTTTCACGCACATTCTATAAACAATTCTGAAAAATGTGGAATCGATATATCGTTCACGTGAAACGAAACATCAACGGTCGATTCGAGAAAATAAACTGTAACATAAATGGCATCAATTTCGAATGAATGGAATTCTCTTGTTCAACGGGTTACGCATGCTGATGTGACCAATATTATCGTTTTTTAAAAGACAAAAATCCCAAATTTTTAAAAATGAGTCCTTATTAATCAATTATCAATTACCTATGTAAATAAATCTTGTTCGATATTTTTCACACAGCACCATCTATGGAAATATTGCAGTGCTTTGAAATCAAACACAAAAAATTGAGCGCAAAAGGCAATCCAATATAATGACAATCTCCATCAGAAAACCTTTAATCAGATAAATGCATATTTTATATTACGTTGGAGCTCATTTCCATAAGCAATTTTGATCAACGGTAGAAAGACCGTTCGCAGGGATGAAACTTCTTCCTAGTATATCCCATACTTCATGTAAAGCATATGGACTGTCCAAGTTCACCTCTCCAATGGATACACTGCATGCGTGATTCATGACATGTCACCTCATACGGCACACGTGTAACAAAGAAAATAGTGTTCGCGGAAGCAATCGAATGCCTATTCTAATTCCTGATGAGAATTATGACATTGACTACTGCGTTATTATGCAATATTTCTACGATATGAACATCTATCTATACTTACTTCTATTTCTATGTAAACTTCCACACCAATTTATCTAAGTACTTACATGAAATGCGACGAAAGGAATATTATACGCGGGGGTTGGACCTCCGCATTTGGATTCATTGTTGAACTGGAAACAAGAGGCGCGTCACCTACTCCGGAGGTCCTGTTCCTAGATGGGGTGCCGGACGGGCCTAAACATCCGACGTCCGAGGTTTCCTGCCTTCCGACAACTTTACCCACGTACCTAACTCTCGAAACAATTAAGATGGGTATCTTCTCTCTCTTGCTCACTCCAGCTCTCCAGATCCTTGGTCCTGGCTGCAGAGTCTGCCTGAGTTTATATTAATGGATTACATCTTTGTAAGATGCTAAATGGTACATTGCAACGATAGATACTAATGGTGCAATCGCTTTTTTTAAATAACTGAATAAAATAGTGCACTGGCGTCTGAATCGAAAAAAGAAAAAATCCAGCAACGAAATCTCTGCAATACTACATGGTTGAAACAATAAAAAAATATATGTTTCTTAATTATTATTTTTGTCGGACGATATTCAGGGTAAATTTGTTCATTTGATTATGTACGTCATTGGTTCCATACAGTTTCAATATCTCTTCTAATCCATTATTGACTGGCCTTGTGGTTTAGTGGTTAGTGGCGCTGCCTGCGAAGCCGAGGGTCGTGGGTTCGATTCCCACCCAGTGCAAATATTTGTGTGATGAATTCAAATGTTTGCACTGTGTCTGGGTGTTTCTATGTATAATAAGTATGTATTTAAAACTATATACGTATTATTTCAGCTGTCTGGCCACCATCGTACAAGCTTTGCTTAGTTTGGGGTCAGATGGTGTTGTGTGTGAATTGTCCACCAATACTTATTTATATTTATTTATTATTCCGCAATGCCGTACAAAAATCATGCGACAAGGAGAAATGATCGAGGGTTGCAACCCCGGCTCTTCAACTTGCACTCAGCTGGTCAGCTTACGAATTCCGGCATATTGCTGAATCTTACTATTTTATACCCTTCTATCATCCTACATAGGTCTCCTGGTGGTTCATATGAACCATACATTTTGTTCACGGGCCTAGTTGTCAATAGCGTGTTTTATCTTCAAAGTCAAAGTACTTTATTCATAAATGTACAATTTACACGTCAATTAATAAAAACATAAAAACAAAAGAAAGAGCATACAAATTGTATACATTTTCAAAGTTTAAAATGACTACTTTACTGTATTATCTTCCAGTCGATGCCCTGAAGAATCCTGAATTATGTAACGTGTATAACATAATTCAGGATTCTTCAGGGCAGTGATTTCTCTCCTGTTCATTTTGCTATCTTAATTAATGCAATTGATTTGCAACTCTACTTCTCTAACTACTTTTATTAAACTTAACTCAACTTTTTTGAAAGTTACGGCTGGTCTAGTCGGGAGAATGGCGACTGCCGATCCGGAGACCCTGGGTTCAAACCCCACACGCACCACTGTCTTTTTCGAAGTCATGTGCGTAATGCCGCTAACTTAAAACGGTGAAGGAAAACATCGTGAGGAAACCGACATGTACCTAGAATCTTTCGAAGTCATGTGTCATCCACCAACCCGCACTGGGCCAGCGTGGTGGATTATAACCTAAACTCTCTCCTTGCGAGAGAAGGCCCCGAGTCCCAGCTGTGGGAACGTTTAGTGGGCTGTTGATGATGATGATGAACTACTTTTATACTCACGATTTCCAAGTGTAGTGTTCACTCATACATCGCTAAATCCGTTAGACGACGCGTTTAAGTCTCTCGTTCAGTGGGTACGGTACGAGTAAGTATCTACATACCTATACATATAAGGAAAGGATTTAGGTACGCTCTACGTAGGGGAATAGAAGGTAAAACGGACCCTGTAGGTAAAACGGGCCTGACGAATAACTTTCAATCTGTTAAGACCATCTATAATCAACTTGTTTCAATTTAACAGTCACCTCTCGCTCAGAGTTGGTCAGTGTCCTAGGACCTAGGAGCGGTAAAGCACATGTTTTTATCAAGGTAAGTTAGTTTCTGCGTATTTTGATGTAAAATCAGCAAATTTTGATTTCCCTTCAGTTTTATTACAGTAAAGTTTATCAGTGATTTTGTGTCATTATTTGAGATATTGTTTGTTTCACTTAGTTTTAACGATAAATGGGCAAGGCAACACGGACCACGTGGTCCGTTTTACCATAAATACAGTTTTTTGTGATTATTATAATATAATTTGAAATTTGAACAGGTATTTTCATTTCAGATGGTTGAGAAAAAGATAAAGAATTAGAAGCTACTGAAAAAGCGAGAAGTAAACGAAAGAATACACAAAAAAGTTAAAAAATAATATTTCCACTGAAAAGAAAAGGAAAGGGAAACAAGCAAACACAAAAAGGAAAAGACAAATAGAAAACATTTAAAAGAAATGCAAAGACTCATCTAGTGACGATGAAAAAGACGTACGATGTTACTATTGCTCTCATTTATTTTATTATTATTTATTTATTTTATATCATTCATTTATTTTATGAATCGGCCGAAAGCTGGATTTAGTACCCTGTATGTTTTTAGGGGCATACTGTAGTTGTGCCGATGTTTCGACATAATGATGATGAAGATGTTATATTTGTTTGCGATAGGTGTGACTATGAATAGATTGTAGAGATTTTTTTTTTGTTCTTGCCAGAGGTCCATTTTGCCTTCACGTGTAGGCAGAATGGACCAAAGCGAGGGTTTTGGAAATCGTCCAATATCTTCTGTTTCTGTGATTTGATTGAAGTGTTACTTAAAAATAAGTTTTATTAATAAATATTCAATTAAATTATAACAAAGAAAGTAGAATGTTTTTTTTTTGTGTTACATTGATTTTCCCTTAAGTGGTCCGTATTACCTTCGCTTCCCCTACATATGTGCGTAAATCTTAGTTATTATCACACTAGCAGCGCTCCTCGGTTTTAGCCACACTGTTCTCGTTGTCATAATTTTCCGGGGATAAAAAGTAGCATATATACTATTCCGGACTATATATAACCTGTCTCCCAAATTCCAATCTGATCCATTCAGCCGCTTCGACGTGAATGGACAGCAAACACGTAAACTTTCGTATTTATTTCACTAGCAGCGCCCCGCGGTTACTCCCGCGTAGTTCCCGTTCGCTTTAGGTATTTATTTTCCGGCGGTAAAGTATGGCATGTGTTATTTTAGACTTTTATCTCTCTGTGTTCCAAAATTCATACTGATCCGTTCAAACGTTCCGACGTAATTGAGCAAAAAACATCCAAACTTTTGCTTTTATAATATTAGTAAGAAGCTAAGAAGTAGGATTAGTAGGCTTACCTATTATGTTAAACATTGAAACGCGAGAGCTAGTTTGCTCATCACGAAGATATCTACATAAACTGCTTTGTTTATGTCTTAGATATCACGCCGTAAAAAAGGAAAATGTCTTATAACTACTGCCTATTAAAGTTTCCTGTGGCAGATTCCTAGTCATGGCCATCGTTTAATGGAGCACGTGTTCGCTAATCTCCAATTACCTAAGTTCTAAAATGTAAACAAATACAAAGTACTGCCGATAGAATTCTGACTACCGTTCTGTAAATTGTGGGTGTATTTTCCCGTAACCAGAACATAGAAGTAGGTATAGTTAGTGAGTTTACAAAGTATAGTACTTAATTCCCTTTTTTATTTGGGGAAAATGCCGGATATCCTGTCACCTTCTAGAAGGTGACAGGTTCTCGGGAAGGTGACACTATTTTCCGGCGTAAATAAACTCTTCAGCTTCATAATATTATGGTGCGGACTCATATGCGTCATACGGCGAATATTCGTGTTGGCGCGATTAGTGTGGCCGGGTAATTCGTGTTATGCGGAACAAGACGATGAAGCATCGGAGAGCTCTTGGTATACTGGCGCGAATCATAGGGATTTGTCGCGGCAATATTCGCTTGACCTACGTCAATTCAAAATCAAAATTCATTTATTTCAGGTAAGGTTCCCCATAAATAATACAATTCATTTAATCAATTTCAAACGTCACAAAAGGAATGTTAAAGACTTAAGAATTGGATAGCTTAACTAGTTTTCGTATCTTTTTACACGCTTTTGTTAGCTTCACTTGTAGGTAACTAGGTACGAGTATGTATGTAAGAAAATCTTGGAATCTTAATTTGACCCACTTCTCGGTCTTTGATTAGGATTAAATTTTACACACACTCTGAATTCTGATGACAATAAATTACTAGTAAAGGAAACGTCATTACAAATCCAATATGGCGCCCTCCCCAAGATGGCGGACTGGCTATTTGAAACCCACTCCCATGATATGGGTATCAAATGAAAGAGTTTGCTGTCAGAAATACGAAAAAAATAGTCACGTGACTTAAATTCAATATGGCGGACGTCCAAGATGGTGGACAGGCTATTTGAAATGCTTTTGTAATTTTGAGTGCGTGCTAAAAGCGTGTTTTTTCGTTTTTTAAACTATTATTGGTAATTAATGGTGCGACCTTTTGTAGTAGTATTTCAAAGCCAGATGTTGACATACGTAAAAATCCAGGAAATTCCATGCCACTCTCTGCGGTTAAGACAGATAACATACTTTCCACTCCTGTGCTGTACATGAGAAAAATAAGGTGAAATTATAATTATTGGGGAGCGGTTGAGTGTAACTAGCTGGTGAATATTGGAAATGAGAAAGGCGCACAATGATAGTAAAAATATGAAAATTATTTAAAACATTTACAAAATTAAACCAAAACGCTCCTTAACCAAGGTAACTAAAGCAAAAACTAAAGTCACAGGAAATATAGGATATAAAATACAATTAAAAATAGAATAAGAAAATGTTCCAGCCAATCGGCAACAATTATTATACACTCACGGCTACCTTCTTGCGCCTGCGGTAAGAAGAGAGATTACTTTCCAGAATACTTACATCGTTCGGTTTCTATGAATAGTAGTCATCCACCATCTCCTCATTCTTCTCTTTTTTATATTATTTCGTAAATGATACTCGTACAATTTTAATAAATGATAGTTTACTGGCATGTGATGCAAAGCCACTATTTCCTTCATTTTTAAATTATTGCCTACGTCTCGATGTACAACAATCTGAACAACCCTATTCGGCACAATGCCTTTGATTATTGACTTGTCTAGATGACGCGTTACGCTGTAATTGCGTCAAAAGTACGAGGCCAGGTTTCAAACACAAGTTTAACAATTGTCTGTCACTGTCCCTGCTATTACTGTTCTTATGTCAATGGTATGCGTGCTAAGTGATACAAGCTCACCAAGTATTTCCTGTTAAAGTGGGTAAAAATATATTTCGATTTATAGAGACATATAATTCGTTCAATTTAGTGTTCAATACACTTACATTAGATATATGTCAAGATATCAATGCTATAAAATTAAATCATGACTATTGTAGAGAATTATTTATTCTCTAAATTCTATTACAAGATTTTTTTTTAACAAATAAAGACAACAAAAAAAACAAATTCAGATTAAGTAAATCAGAAAACATTATTTCCATTCCTGTGCTGTAAATGAGAAAAATAAAGCGAAATTATTATTGTTGGCGAGGGGTGGACTGTGACTAACTGGTGAATATAGGTAATGAGAAAGGCGCACAATGATAGTAAAAATATTATAATTATTTAAAATATTTACAATATTAAACGCTCCGTAACCAAGGTAACTAAATCAAGAACTATAAATATAAAATAAAATACAATTAAAAAATAGAAAAAGAAAATGTTCCAGCCAATCGTCAACAATTATTATACATAGGTATATACCGTAGAGAGATAGCCGTGAGGGGTATCTCCCTGCGATACGTAGAGATCACTTTCTAGAATACGAAGTCATCCACCATCTCCTCTTTCTTCTTTTTTTCATATTATTTCGTAAAAGGTAGTCGTACAATTGTAGTAAATAATAGTTTACTGACATATTATGCAAAGCCACTATTTCCTCCATTTTTCTATTACCGCCTACGTCTCGCACGCACAACAAACTGAACAACCCTATCCGGTACAACACCTTTGATTATTTACTTGTCTAGATGAAGCGTTACGCTGTAATTGCGACAAAAGTAAATCCTCCCCGAGTATTTCCTGTTAAAGTGGGTAAAAATATATTTCGATTTAGAGAGACCCATAATTCGTTTTAATTTAATTCATGGCCAATAGCCATGGTCTCGAGTTTACCCGAAGATTTCTTATCATATCCGAGCGTGACGCTAGAATCCAATTCACAGCCCACGAAATATCTGTCTAGGGGCGCCTAAAGAAGTGTTCACTTCAACAAGACGTTAGAGACTGATGAACCCTGCGCAACACCCATTGTACCACTCAGGCAACGTATTCCAGAGTGTAGACGTTCTTGTCACAAAAGCAGAGTCAAATCTCTTCGTTCGTGTCTTTGGAACATCAACCATGAAACGATGTCGCTTTATTGAGCTACGAGCATTCCGATAAAAAAAGGACAATGTGGGATAAGATCATGCAAATCAGTCGCACTTTGGACAAGTTGCAGAAGATGACGGCGACCTGCTCCCGACGCTTGCGCGCATTCAGGATCTCGCGGAATAGCTCTCTCGTTCTCGTTAAAAATTAACAGTACACTAACGGAAAATTAAATTCAAGAACAGGCAACCCTGTAAATTTGGCGGCAAACGACGCCGTCTTGAGACAAAGTTATATGTATTAAAAATAACTTCTTTAACTATATGGTAATGTAAAGGTTACTTACCGATATCAGCTAATATTTTTAGTTGTTTTCAATCGTCCTTGGTAATTTATGCAGACTTTTATAGCGCAAATATTCAAATGTCACAAAACCGCGCAACGTTATTGTTGCGACAATTAAACCGACAGGACGAACTTATCTTAACTTAACTTATATTTCTGATGTTTTTACGCGGAGCGGTCTATCTAGACAAGTAAATAATCAAAGCACAATACATCGCACCAATTTGACATGAATCTTTGCCTGCTAATGTAGACACCAACATCGTCTTAGTCAGAATACGATGTTTTTGTTGCGCCAACACGTAACGAATGTTCGCCTCATAGGTGGGGCCGCAGCATTAGAGAAAAGATATCTTTATAAAAACCGGCCAAGTGCAAGTGGGACTCGCGCACGAAGGGTTCCGTACCATTATCTGTAACGTAATCTTGCACACCCATTACAGACACTTTTCACAGACGGCGAAAACCTCTTTTATTGTATGGGAGCCCCCTTAAATATGCATGTTATTTTTAGTATTTGTTGTTATAGCGGAAATAGAAATACATCATCTGTGAAAATTTCAACTGTCCATCTATCACCGTTCTTGAGATACATCCTGGTGATAGACGGACGGACGCACAGCGAAGTCTCAGTAACAGAGTCCCGTTTTTACCCTCTGGGTACGGAACCTTAAAAAGTATCTAACATTTAAGGGGGCGCCTAAAGCCAGAAAACGAAAAAAGGACATTTTCGACGCCGCTCACTGAAGTTAAGAAACTAAAAACTGTGACAAAAAAAATATTGACGTGCGGGTACAATCAAGAAGAAGCACAATAACCGAATAGAATTTTAAAAATAGATCAGAGTGTTTTACAATAAAAAAATAAAAATGACACCGAAAAAACCCGTTTTAATTCGAGTACTCGAAATTATCAGCGATGACCCCACATTATTTTTTAGTAATAAAATTCCTATTTGTACGTTCTAGTAAAGTAACCGAACACTTTTTTAAATGTATGTTTAGTTATTGGGTAATTAAATAAAACTTGGTCAAAAATGGACTCCTGATTAAATATTGATTTTTCCTCCAAACTGTGTCATGCTATTCTCGACTTTATGTACATCACATTAAGAAATGCGTCGCGCGGGTTAAATCTGATTTTTTCCTGGCTTTAGGCGCACTCTTAATACAAAAACATTCAAGCAAATGATATCGTCAAAATTTACTGAGCAGAAGATCGGGGGAAATTTTTAATGTAAAATAAAGTGATTTATTTTGGTCGATTTTCGATAAAGCCCTCCTTTGATGACTTTTAGAGTGCCCACTTTCGACCTCCTAACCTCGGCTGTTATAGGCTCAGCTTTATAATAATAGGTACTTACAAAGAAAAAGCTCCATTGTCTATTTTGACAGATACATTACATAACCTTAAAGCAGTATCTTTATCAGGATCTACTCTTATTTTGATTGTCTGAAGACCTAATTGCCACAGTGGGCGAAGTATGAATACATTAAATTAAATGATTAAATATTGGTGGACAAATACTCACAACACCATCTGACCCCAAACTAAGCAAAGCTTGTACTGTGGCGGCCAGATAGTTGATATAATACTTATATAGTTGTAAATACAAGTAGGTACTTATTAAACATGGCGCACACATTATCATCGCTATTAATAGTAGCATAAGAAATTAGAGCCGCTTCCGCGGGTTAGAGTTATATATTTTTATTTCGTTTACCCTGGAGTAGGTACCAGAGTAAGATGTGAAAGTTACTAGTACTATTATAGGCATGGGGACCAAAAAAAACTAATTAGTCTGTCAGCTAGATTAGATTATTAAAAAGTACCTATTGTACCTACACGTATTTTTTCTTTTGTTTCAATAACACAAAATGACGAAGATACTGTGCTTAGAAGTTTCGACTGACCTCGTCAAAATCGTATAAAAAGATATACGATTTTAATTTTATGTAGACTTGACGTCACAACCGCCCATTCCGGAAGTTTGATGGTGAAAATCATATCAAAAAATACGTGTCCCATATCTTTTCAAAATCTACCTGACGCACTATATTTAGAATATAATATTTTTGACCCAGTCATCATCCCTATTACAGCAGATCAAGGTTGGCAGATGAGGGTTGACTAGCGCGGTGGATTATAATATCTTTATCCTTTACCCTTTACCTTTCTCTGTGAGAGAATCCCTAAGCCCAACAGTAGGAACAGAAAGTAGGTTTGCTTGTGTATCTGTGACTTTTGGACTCAGATCCAAATTTTCAAACTCGTTTTAAAACGTGTTGCAAAATAAAATGCTTAAATAAATTTGTACTTTCACTTTGAGTCAAACTTTCATATAGACCAGTTCGGACATGTTCAAAGGAAAGATTCTGACTTCATAGTTGTGCAATATCCTAATCTTCTTGCTACTATTATAAACTAGCGGTCCAAGCCGGCTTCGCCCGTGGTACATAATACATATAATATGTATATTAAGTAGCCTATCAGCACTCAGGGATCATGTAAATATCCAACGGTGAAACAATTTTTGAAATGAGTTCACAGTATTTCCAGATATTGGCGTGTCAAACAAAAAACTTCTTCAGCTTTATGATATTAGAATAGATGTAATAGTTTGATAGTTTAGACATTTGGATGTTTTTGTTCAATCGCGTTGTAAAAATTGAACGAATCAGTCCGAAATTGAAATTCAGACAGATAATAATAATAATACTCTGCAATAATTCCTACTTTTTATGTGGGAAAAAGTGCTCAATTAGGAAAATCTATTTTCTAAATTGCATCCAATATTTTAATATTTTAATCGATCTCAAGTAGAAATGTGTTTAGCTATTACTCGACGACACGAGGCCTGAACTAACGAACTAACATGACTCACCAACCCAAAATTGGTCCTGGCCGCTGACATCAAAAATCACGCCTCTTCTCTGTCTTGTACCTTTTCTTACCATGGGACAGAGGCTTGAAGCTCGCGTATGTCTCGTTCTTGTTGCTCTTCCCATCAGAATCTGAGACACCCCACCGGCCTACATTATTTAAGATACCAAAATAAGCAGCTTGATCCTCCCCCATTCAATCTATATTGCCGAGCCAGCGAAGCTTATGACATGTATTTAGATTCTATGACATAGCGGTCGAGCTATTTTTCTAAATTACCTAAAAATCGTACACATCGAAGATATTTTCGTTAACTCCGACACCTCATTGGAGCAGTGCGTTTTTAGGGTTCCGTAAAACGTAAAAACGGAACCCTTATAGATTCGTCATGTCTGTCTGTCTGTCTGTCTGTCCGTCCGTATGTCACAGCCACTTTTTGCCGAAACTATGAGAACTACACTGTTGAAACTTGGTAAGTAGGTGTATTCTGTGAACCGCATTACGGCTTGAACAGAAAAATTAAAAAAAAAAGAAAAATTAGGGTTGCCCCCCATACTGAGAACTGAAACTCAAATTTTTTTTTTCATCAAACCTACACGTGTGGGATGTCTATCGATAGGTCTTCAAAAATGATGTCGAGGTTTCTAAAATCATTTTCGTCTACACTGAATAATTTGCTCGAGAGACACTTCCAAAGTCGTAAAATGTGTGCCCCCCCCCCCCCTCTAACTTCTAAAGTAAGAAAATGAAAAAAATATATGATGTACATTACCATGTAAACTACCAACGAAAATTAGTTTGAACTCGATCCTATGAGTAGTTTTTTTTTAGTACGTCATAAATACACTATTACTGAAACTTCGATCAAAGTTACAACGAACTACAAGAACTATGTGTACTATGTATATTATGTTACTTGCTGCAACGGAACCCTACATGGGCGAGTCCAACTCGCACTTGGCCACTTTATTTATGTCTATTGTCTACCAATAGTTGATTTGACATTTTTTTTAAAGTTGAGCGTGTGTTGTGGCCACTCACTTATCCTTACCATGTCGGTGAAGTTCAGTTGAAACGCGTGCAGAAACTCTTTGGCGCCCATTCTCTTGTTCGGAAATAAAAATGCAGTATCTCGAATACTATCACATACATAATTTATTTAGTTACCTTTAATTGGATATATTTCAGAGAGTGTGCATCGCATCTAGGTACGTAATCTAATACGATTTCACTTTTGGTGCATCAAACTGATCGAAGCTCAAAAACTGGTGTATAATTAAGTTACGAAAACTAACGAAGCTGATTGGCCATGGAAGCTGTCATTGTAGCTCTATTCAATCAATGAAATGTGTCCCTCAAGAGTCAAGAGGATCTACCTCGAAGTCCGATGTCTAAGCATGCTTTTTTTCTCGAACCTAGAGTGTATCGATTTCTTCCAGATAAGCGCGCTGCATTTTAGACCGCATCATCGCTTTGCTTCAGGATAGTAGTCTCTTGACCGCCACTCTGTTATGCCCAAACATATGAGTAAATACCTACTCGTTGATGTGAGTAAGTTGGTATTTTTCTGCCAGCCTACCATACATTCAGGATGTGAGGGAGACGACTGATTGTATCGCATAATATAGACCATTTACTATTCTTTGTTAGCTATTATAGTGAGTGCGTTACAATGTATCCTACTAAAATTATAATTGCGAATGGGCATGGAATGCGCTTGCGCATGGATGTTTGTTAACTATTCTTGAAAAAAACTACTGTATGGATCTAGATTAAATTTTGATACAACTTAAATATTACATATAACCTGGAATTACAACTGGGCTACTTTAATCTCTGAGAGGTTTAATGGGGTTAACTATCTTAAGGGTTTGTTGTAATTTACATATAGCGCGATCACAAAAAGTAAACATGATTATTCAATTTTAATTTATAAGCACTATCATTCAGCGTAGTAGTTTCAACAGCATGCTGAGTGCACTTTCAACTGGTTCGTAGCGTAGCGTCGGTACTATAAACATGGGGTACGTGGCTCGGGAACCTCCACTTGGTGCTCCCTGGGCATCACACAACAACTTGCCTCGGTCCTCGGTGGCATCTTGCTGTGTGTGGCCATAATCCCGACCGGGGCTGGAAACTTCTACACACGCTCCTCACCCCCATGAGCAGTGCGTACCTATAGAGGTCGGGGAGAGGGACCGGAAGACTTGGGAAGGTTACTCAGCTGACATATCGGCCAAATAAAATTCCTAAGTCTTCCAGATGAGGGTCCTCCACGAGCACTCTGATTAGCAGAGTGCTCAGGTGAAGGACAAGGGCCACCGTGCGGCCATAGAGGCGGAACCGTGGCTATCCTTAGCCGCGGTGGTGAGGGCGGACCTCTCGCTACCGACTATCTTCGCCGTGGTGCTCGACAGTGAGAGGTCGTGTAAGTTGGATGAGCGAGAGTTGTAAGCCTCTCACTCCTCCACTGAGGCGGTAGCGGACACGGGGGCGAGCCTAGAGATTGCCACTCTGGGCTCGCATCCCGTCTCCACTGGAAGGCCTGGGGCTTCGGACGTTTAGGGCCATCCGGCACGTCCGGCGGGTCCGTAAGGGCGGTGGGAAGGGTCAGGGTCGTTGACGGGAATGCAAAAAGTGACCCCGCGACCCTGACCCCTGACCATGCAGGAGAAATCTGTGGGGGTTTTAGCCGGTACGGAGCACTATGTCTTTCGTCGCCATGGTGACGAGCCCGACATACCCCATCATGTCCCTGCATGGTGGGGTTACGTAAATGTATTTCCCCCCCATAAGGAAAAAAAAGGTGCTATAAACATAATGAACCAGGTCCCTACGCCTTTTGTGCTACCCCGGGGTACGATAGACCAACTAACATAGAACCCTTTTTTAAAAATCGTTGGTGTATTCATGAAAATATTCGGCGGTTACAAACCTTTTATAATAGTAGTTGTTATAATTGACTTAGCACTACGTTACTTTTACAAGAGTTCGTATCGGTAAGTACTAATAGAATAATGACAATTATTTACAGTTATGAATATATTTTAAAACATAGTAAGTAATTTTAAACTTATTTATTAATAATCAGATTGATTTTACTAGATATTATATCTTAAAATATTTTGTGACCTATTTGATAACATTCGTGTTTCCTGCTAACTTTTCCATACAAATTATATTCTTGCAAGAAAATTAACATCATTAATATCATTATACCGCCGAGCAGTATCAAGTAGATCGGCCACGCTTCGGGACTCAGGACTCTAGGCACACCCTCGTCACTGGCTAAACGGCGCGAGCTAAGTACCTACTCGTTCGGGTCCTCCCGGGTGTACTAAAATCACAAGGCCGCCGGCCGTTTGCCCGAGTTGACGTGCGAACGAACGCCGAGTGCGCGCATAAATAATGTCGCGGCGTTATTGTATTGTTAATGGCTGCAATCTGCAATAGCAAGAAACTAAAATGTAGCAGTAATTTATCTTATTTTAAATTGCCGAAACAGGAAGCAAGGAAAGTGTTTTTATTGTTAATATTTATTTTTGAGCTAAATTTTGGTAGGTTTCAAATTTCAATCGAACAGAATATAGAAACAGTAGTGTGTAATATGTATAATATTTATTTTGAATAGATAAAGTAGAGGTTATGCATACACATTATTTTGTCTGAAATACCTTTTACCCCATCTTTATTATGTCTCATTAAGTTTAATAAAAATTTTGCCGAGATACTTTTTTTAATATTCATGCACATAATGAATGACACTAATTTGTTCATTTATTCTATGAAAACAACTTACAACTACCTACATTGTATAACCAAAATAAACTTCAGTATCAATTGACTATAAAACGTACCTACTTAAAAAAAAGCTATAGAATTTTTAACCGAATTCAAAGAAGGAGGCGGTTCTGGGCTGAGTTTTTATTGGATGTAAGTATGTTTCGCGATAGCTCAGCTAATTGTGAACCATTTTTTAACCCCCGACTAAAAAATGGTGTTCTAAGTTTGACGTCGATTTTTTTAAAAAGGTTTATTTTTGTGCGGTGGTTCTTAGCTATGTTTGGTTAATATCGATTCAAAATGCCCCCCTCCACAAAATCGCGGACAAAATATTTCTTCACAACCTACCTCTATATGGGTATCAAATGAATGGGCTTCTCTAATGGAGTACTGTAGTGGTAGGACTAATAGCAGAGTCCGCCTGAGGAAGTACCACACCTTTGTCAGTTCTTCTACCGCCAAGCAGTAATGTGCAAACATTACTGTGTTCCGGTTTGAAGGGCAATGTTTCCAGTGAAATTACAGGGCTTAGAGATATAACATCTTAGATCTCTGGGTGACGAGCGCAGTGTAGTGCCAGGTAATGATTTGGACTCTTCATGTTCCAATAGCTGCGTGTCACTGTGCTGCTATGTGACAGGCATGTTTCTTACCATCAGGCACATGTCCTGCTCGTCTCGACACTCTTTATTTAAAAAAAACACAGTAACGTTTGCACATTACTGCTTCGCGGTAGAATAACTGGCAAAGGTGTGGTCCTTCCCCAGGCGGACTCTGCCAAGAGTCCTACCACTACTACCACCTACCACCATTTCGTACAACCCTAGCACGTTTGGTCAATGACGTAAGCAGACGACAACTCACACGGTGCGCACGGCATTTACAACTCTGCGTGGGTGTGTTAAGGTGTATTTTTGCTTACAAGTAACAGTAGGTAAGTAGTATACGACAGTTTAGGTTATTATCGTGTAGGTATTTGCACTTTTGTATGGAAGTGATGCATCTGTTACGAAGTAACTATTTTCTGATCTGTGCTCTAGGTGCCACATCTCTGGCGCCTGACGTCACAAAATAGCCGAAGCAAAGACGCGTAACTTTCTTTTGTTATCTTTTTCAGAAAGTAGTTTCGTAACTGTTACAAAAGTTATTCAAATGCTCATTTTTACTTCATCAACAACATTGACTGCCCTCGTGGCTTAGTTGGTAGTAGCTCTGCCTGCGAAGCTGAGGGTCGTGGGTTCGATCCCCACCCAGTGCAAATATTTGTGTGATGAATTCAAATGTTTGCACTGTGTCTGGGTGTTTATAAGTATAATAAGTATGTATTTAAAATTATATAAGTATTATATCAGCTATCTGGCCGCCATCATACAAGCTTTGCTTAGTTTGGGGTCAGATGGTGTTGTGTGTGAATTGTCCACCAATATTTATTTATTTTTTATTTTTATTATTATTTATTATTATTATCAACAGCCCACTAAACGTTCCCACAGCTGGGACTCGGGGCCTTCTCTCGCAAGGAGAGAGTTAAGGCCATAATCCACCACGTTGGCCTAGTGCGGGTTGGCGGATGACACATGACTTCGAAAGATTTTAGGTACATGTCGGTTTCCTCACGATGTTTTCCTTCACCATTTTTAAGTTAACGGCATTACGCACATGACTTCGAAAAGACAGTGGTGCGTGTGGGGTTTGACCCGGGGTCTCCGAATCAGCAGGCGCCGTTCTCCCGACTAGACCAGCCGTAACTTCCACAATTTTTACTTAAAGATGAATAATAATGAAAATGGATGTTGGTTAAAAAATATTAAAATAAATTATAACAGAAAATAATAGTCATAGTGGGAAAAACTCTCTTTCTACAGAAATAATGGACAATAATTATGAATATCATCGAAATATACCTACAACTAAATATAACTCATGTGTATTCTTGGACTATGTAGAATCGTAATGTATATCGCTGATAAAATGATGTACTTGTGTTCGATTTTGACAAAATTATAAGTTACACTCTTTTGTTTACTAGCGGCTGGCAAGAAGTGAACGAACTACATTGCCAATCCATCTGGCTCGGACTATAACTACATACATATTTTAGCACGTATAGCATACTATGTACATATATATATATACATATCTGCTTACACTAATCACGTCAATAAAGGTATAGAAAAAATCAAGAGTTCATTGTTACTTTGTTTTGTTAATTAATGATCTGACCATAAAAAGAAGCTTCTAAAAATGTATGTGTGAATCTCTATTTCCTTTGGTCATGATGAAGAACCGAAAAATACAAATTTCAAAGAGAAGGTTATAACGGAAAAAGTGACGAAAGTTGCACAGAATATACTTATAGGATTTAATAGGACACACAGGACAAAGTCTTCCTAAGTTTTGATCTGGTTATACATGATTTTAGATAGATTTTAGACTTACATAGAAAACTCTAAATTGTGACAAACTATCAGAAGTTTATACAGTGAAATTACAGGGCATAGAGGTAAAACATCTTATATCTCTGGGTGACGAGCGTAGTGCAGTGCTGCAGGCTGCAGTTAATAATTTGGACTCTTTATGTTCCAATAGCTGCATGTCACTGTGATGTTATGTGGCAGGCATGTTGCTTACCATCATGCGCATGTCCTGCTCGTCTCGTCACTCTATACAAAAAAAACTTATGAAACAGCCCACCAAATGGCAGCCTTATTATGTTATTATAATCTATTCCAGGTCTTAAACTAAATTCGCCTACATACAAAGCGCATACATAATTTACAAGCAATTTGTTGCTACTGTTGTTGTTTTGTTGAGCTATATCAATATCAGTAACCTTATTCTTTGATGGATTACGTAACACATGAGTAGGTAAATATAGACACATGTACTGTGTACACTTGTACACAAACAAATAGCTCACCAAGTCAGATATCTCGTAAAAATGCGTTTACGTAGAACTTCAGTGTCAGGTGGCCCACATCGGGTATCGATAAACAAGTCTCGATACCACTCACATTACATAGATCGCACTAAAATTCGCACATTCGAAAACATCAGGGTTGGAATAAGGACTGGAAAAAATAGTTGATAAACTTTCGCTGCAGAATCGTCCAAGTAATTAAATAAAAAAATTGAGGCGATTACAGATATGTCTTGTGCAATATTTTCTATTTAGAAGAATGTATATTTTTATTTAATTCACGTAGTCGGAAATTAGCTAATTTTGATTCGATAGAGTCATAAGATTTTTATCATAATGATCAGCCTATCCACTGGTAGACATACGTCTCCCTCATGAAACGCCACTTTACCCTATCCCCGGGTTTTCTTCTTCGGCCAAGTGTTAGCTAGCTAGGTTAGGAAAATATCGACAGTAAGTTTGTCACACTTCCAATAAGTATTGACTTCAAAGTAAGCAGGTAGGTACTCAATGGGCGAAATAAAGAACATGAGTCGTCTACGAGTATGTATTCGTAACGTTGCGTTAGATTTTTTTGGAAAATAAGGTTATATTGACGGCATTTTTAGTGCTTCTGTACTTCACCTACCTATATAACGGTGTTGGCTGTCGCCATCTTTGGACAATTCTGGCCCAGAAAGAAACCCATATTTATGTTCTTTCCTGTGAGCCAGAGATTAACCTTTTGATAGCGTACCAGTGGTCTCGTCATTAGAGGCAAAAAAGTGAGAACTTTCCAAAGATTCGAGCGAAGAGGAAGGCATTGCCTTAGTTTTTTCCCGATAGTTACAATTTTGGTGTCTTCAAGTCGAAAGTGAATCGGTCGTCGGTCCCTACTAGGTAAGATCGCTTCATCGCAGTTTCCAATCGTCGCAAACATCAGGCAAGATCGGCAAGATGATGCCAAAGTGCAAACCTGTAATAATTAAGAAAATATATCTAACTAGCTGTACACAAGCTTAAGTTAGTTTTGAGCTAAAGTAGAGGTACACCTACTGTATGCAGAATGTCCACAATCGTTTAATGTTAGATAGATAAACATTTTCTCATCATCATCATCTGCAGCCTGCAGATGTCCACTGCTGGACATAGGCCTCCCCCAATGATTTCCACAATAACCGGTCTTGTGCCGCAGTGCCGCCTCTATCCACCGACCGATAAACATCTTAATGACTTGAATTCCAAATAATAAGAAAAATACAGAAATACCTTAAAATAAAGTAGCAATTGGCAACCTCATCGCTAAGAGATATTTCTTCCTAAAAACTGAAGGACGGTAAAGAATATTATGAATGTAATAGGATGGTTATATGTATTGTTATAAAATTATGTGTAAATATAGTATAGTCGCAAGCGTGCAAATTTCTCCACATTAAAAAAACATTTCTTTCTTGTCCTGATTACTTCGACTTGATCATACGAGCTCAGTAATGAGAAGGTAACATTAAAAACAAGTTTGACGTCGCATTTCGTGTCATTATTTTAGGGTCACGAAAGGTTAACATCATGAAATGTATCGCTTTTCTTTGGCATCGCGCCACCAACAACAGCTTTGTTTTCATGAGGTCTTTAACAGGTCGACGACTTTCATTGCAACTGTACTTACGACTAAGTGTGTTTTAAGGATTTCCTGTGCTTTAGTCGAATGTATTATGATATTTGTAATTTCTTCCAGTATTTTTGTAACCGTAGAAAGCATCGTTTATGCAACTTAAATCGATATGGGAAACACTTGGACACTGGACAATTAGATACACAGGTGGAGTACAATAATGCTACACTTGCTCCTAAAGATAATAAAAGTAAACAAGGAAGAATAAGGGGGGTTCTCCTTTAGATACAGAAACTGAAAAGTGGAAGATGGAAGAAAGGAAGGTTTGGCGTTTCAACTATTCGCGGCGAAAGTGGAAAGTGATGGTATTAGTCGGTAAGGAGTACCTACTCGTCGTGTTGACTTCGGCAAAACATGTCCAACACCCTGAATAGCGGGTTTCTGTGAAAATATATATTCATATCATTCATATTGTAACGAACCAATGTCCCGTATTTGTAATACTAGTGTATTTAATACTAGTGTTGTAATATCGTTCGTAGTAATTAAAGCAGTACAGTATAGTAGGTGATGGATAGATTTTTGTGGAGAAAATGCTAAACGTAACGCTTGAAAATGCACCGAAAATACGAGATTTTCCAGTTTCCCATATTCCTATACAAAGGTACTTTTTATCAACTTTTTTACGCGAGGTAAGCCCTGCGGATGAGTACCTACTCATTAGTCAAAGCTGAAATGGAAAGGTAAACTCTTAATTGCACTTAGATTATTAAAAAAAACAGCAAAACCTTGAAATAGAGGAACAATCAGCTGTTCCATTCAAAATGCCCTTTGGACTTTTCTCCTTATTTCGGAATGGATAGACAGCGTTTGTTTAGACTATTGAGCGAAGACGTTGAGTAGGATAAGAAAGTAAATAGACAGAGACCTTGAAATAACTTCCACGTCATTAATAGTAAAGTTATTTGTTATATTTACAAGAGTGCAAAGTTGCTTTTTAACCACGTGCTCAATTTTTATAACCGAGCATGCGAAGGATTCTAAAATTGATAAAAAAAATAGAATTCTGATCGTAGCAAGGGAATCAAATGAGCACAAGGTGAAAAATCTTTGCACTCGAGTGCAACACGAATCTTTTCATCCACCTCAGCGAGGAAATGACTAAATGATTAGTGCATTTATAAAAGTTTCAAATGTTGGCGTTAAATAAACTTCTTCGTCGCTAGAATCACTTATCCATTTTCGGTTTTTCACTTGTTTTCAATTTTCTAGTTTTAACTTTGGAGTTTGTCGAGTTTGAGTTGATTTAGCCATGGTTTTAACAATAACAATATGACGTGAAAATACCGGTGGACCGGTTCAGATTAGGAGTCTCATCAGTGTACAATGTATGAAAAAGTGTCCGCCCAAATGCATAACTTATGGTAGCGCCACATTAACGTCAGGATAAATGTTAAAGGAAATAAATAAACTATTCACAAAAACAAAATGTTCTAGCTACATGTTTTCTCAAAATAGCAATTACTTGATATAATACTTACTACGTTATTTTGTACTAAACGCGAATAGTTGAAATTTTCTATTAAGTACCTAGTAAATGTTCTACCATTTGAGATAACATAGGTATGTTATCCCGGGAGGGAGATCAACAATCCCAAGGGGGTGTCGGGTTTATCATCCGCAAGTCTCTCGTCAACAACGTGTTAATGATCGAGAGTGTGTCGAGCAGGGTTGTATACCTTGTACTTAAAATAACCGACCGGTATTCATTGAAGGTCATACAGGTATACGCACCGACCTCGACACATCCTGACGAAGAGGTTGAGACCATGTATGAGGACATCTCCAAAGCCATACATGTCTCGCCAACACATTTCACAGTTGTGATGGGAGACTTCAACGCGAAACTAGGCAAACGTAGCGGTGATGAGTTGAGAGTGGGACAATTCGGATATGGGCAGCGGAACCCAAGAGGGCAACGTCTAGCTGATTTCTTGGAAAGGGAGAGCCTCTTTATGATGAACTCCTTTTTCAAGAAACAGCCACAACGAAAATGGACCTGGATTAGCCCAGATGGTTCCACAAAAAATGAGATCGACTTCATTATGACGACTAAACGGCAAATATTCAGCGATGTCTCTGTGATCAGTAGGGTTAAAACCGGCAGCGATCACCGTATTGTAAGAGGCACGCTGAATCTAAACATTAAGTTCGAAAGATCACGTCTAATGAAGTCCACGCTCCGACCAAATTATGCTCAAATCGAAGATCCCGACAACTTTCAACTCGAACTTCAAAATCGCTTCGAAGCCTTAGATGAATGCGTAACGGCGGATGAAATAAACGACAGGCTGGTGGAAACTGTTCAAGCAGTTGGCAGGGAATTTTATAAGAGCCGACGCCAGAATAGAACCCAAAAGCTCTCCGATCATACTCTGAATCTCATGGCGGTTAGGCGAGATATGCGATTGCAGTCTTCGGTCGACATGACGGTATACAGACGGCTCAATAGACAGATTTCTACTTGTGTGCGACGCGACATACGCTGCTTCAATACTTCGTGTATTGAAGAAGCGATCAAGCGGAATAAAGGCTCGAAAGTGTTCGCAAGAAATCTGTCTCTTGGGCAAAGTCAATTGACCAAATTGAAGACCGACAGTGGTAACGTCGTCTCGTCGAGGGCCGAGATTTTGGAGGAGATTGAGAGGTTCTATGAACAGTTATACACCTCTACGCAAACACGACCTGTCGTTAGCATGGCAAAAGACCCAAGAGCCAAGCTGACCCGACACTTTACCGAAGACATCCCGGAAGTCAGCCTGTATGAGATTAGGATGGCCCTCAAACAACTTAAGAACAACAAGGCACCTGGCGACGACGGAATTACGACTGAGCTTCTGAGAGCGGGTGGAAAACCGGTACTTAAAGTCCTCCAGAAGCTGTTCGACTCCGTCATACTTGACGGTAATACGCCAGAAGCGTGGAGCAGAAGTGTGGTGGTGCTCTTCTTCAAAAAAGGTGACAACACCTTGTTGAAGAACTACAGACCCATCTCACTTCTGAGCCACGTTTATAAGTTGTTTTCGAGGGTAATCACGAATCGTCTCGCACGCAGGTTTGACGACTTCCAGCCACCCGAACAAGCCGGTTTCCGAAAAGGCTATAGTACCGTAGACCACATATATACGCTTCGGCAGATTATACAGAAAACCGAGGAGTATAATCGGCCACTATGTATAGCGTATGTGGACTATGAGAAAGCCTTCGATTCCATCGAGACCTGGGCAGTGCTTCAGTCTCTCCAGCGATGCCGCATGGACTATCGCTATATCGAAGTGTTGAGGTGCATTTACAGCAAAGCCACAATGTCTGTCCGATTACAGGACCAGTGCACAAAACATATCCGGCTACAGAAAGGCGTGAGACAGGGAGATGTCATATCTCCGAAACTGTTCACTGCCGCGCTGGAAGATGTTTTCAAGCTACTGGACTGGAACGGACATGGCATCAATATCAACGGCGAATGCATCACTCACCTTCGGTTTGCCGACGATATAGTCATTGTGGCGGAGTCGATGGAGGACCTCGGTGCTATGCTCAGGGACCTCAGTAGAGTATCCCAACAGGTAGGTTTGAGGATGAATATGGACAAGACGAAGGTCATGTCAAATGTTCATGTCTCACCTGTACCGGTTATTGTTGGGAATACCACACTCGAAGTTGTTGACGAATACGTCTACCTGGGTCAAAAGATCCGATTGGGTAGATCCAACTTCGACAAAGAGGTCCAGCGAAGGATCCAACTCGGATGGGCAGCGTTCGGGAAACTACAGCACATCTTGGAGTCCAAAATACCCCAATGCTTGAAGACGAAAGTCTTCAATCAGTGCGTGTTGCCAGTGATGACTTATGGAACTGAGACGTGGTCCTTAACTGTGGGCCTCATAACAAAGCTCAAAGTCACACAGCGAGCTATGGAGCGAGCTATGCTCGGAGTCTCTTTGCGCGACAGAATCCGTAATGAGGACATTCGCAAAAGAACGAAAGTAGCCGACGTAGCTCGAAGAGTAGCTAAGCTGAAGTGGCAATGGGCAGGCCACATCGCTCGCAGAACTGATAACCGATGGGGAAGAAAGGTTCTCGAGTGGCGACCACGAACCGGAAGACGCAGTGTTGGGCGGCCTCCCACTAGATGGACAGATGACCTCACGAAGGTCGCTGGAAACCGCTGGTTGCAGGTTGCGCAGGACCGTTCGTTGTGGAAATCTAGGGGGGAGGCCTATGTCCAGCAGTGGACGTCTTACGGCTGATGATGATGATGATGATGAACGTATCTCTATCCTCCATACGTGAAGAGAAAATTGCGCGCAAAAGATATAAAAAAAGTACACCAAGGAGGTTCCGAGTCCGAGTTACGAAAATAACAAATTAAAAAAAAATTATAACTTCGGCACTAAGGAGGTAGAAATAAATAGGTTCAATGAATTCAAAAACTCAGTGCATACGATGTAGTCCAGTAACTTCGACGTCACGACGACTTCGACGTCAAACTTATAACACCTCTTTTTTTGGTCGGGGGTTAAAAACCGCAGTAACTGTGCCTTAAAGTGGTCAAGTAGGAGTTAAAATATTGCAAAAAATTAAGTACAGTAAGAAAAAAATTATAAACTTTGAAAGACTTATTCTCAGAAACTATTGGGTGTACACTGTACAGAGACAATTCTAGTATCATATTGTAGCAAATTTAGTCTACTTTATAAACGCCATAAGAAAGTTTTTTCAAAAACTAGTCGTTTAGGGTTATAATCGCCAAAATTTTAAAAATAAACGATTTTTTCGCGGTTTTTTTCGATTTTTGACAAAGTTGCGTTCGCCGCTCGAGGTCACAAATTTGGATAAGGTAATCATTAGGCCAACATCATAAACAAATCTGCAAAAAATCAGATCTACCGGATTTAACGCACACTACTCCATACTTTCAGACGACAAAGTTACTGAACTAATGTTCTAAATTCAAATTTACTTTAGGTACTCTCTAGAGTCTCTAGACTCTAGTCTAGAGTCTAGAGGGTAAAAACGACTTTTGCGCTCTGAAAACGAAGAGCAAAAGTACTCTTAATTTCCGACGTGGTGAGATGATAAATAATATACCTAATGTCAAATTATTGTTATGAATTTAAGCTTTTTAAAGTCACTGCTGATCATAATGTGAACAACTAGATAACGTAAGTTATTTTGAAGTGAACACTTATTAAAGTGCGTTGGGCATTATTTGAAACGGGAAAAAATAATTGAACATGATACGCAGCGGTTTTCCGCCGTGTTCTATAACTACCTACATCTTCTTATATATAAAATTCTCGTGTCACAGTGTTTGTTTCCTTACTCCTCCGAAACGGCTTTACTGATTTTAACCAAATTTTATATGCATATTCTGTAGGTATGAGAATCGGCTACTAGCTATTTTTCATACCCCTAAGTGACAAGGGTTGTTCACTAAGGCAAAACAACGTTTGCGGGGTCAGCTAGTATAACTACATGTACATATACTTACAAGCTAGACAGACAAAACTTGCTAAAACAAATAATCACTGTAGATTTTTCCCCGAAAGGCGTCCGCTAACGGTCCCGTGACCTACTAAAGGATAACAGAGGCTGTCGCCGAATCGCGGAGGCCGTGACAGCGGCCGAGAAACTACGTTCCGTTATGTTTATTTTTGGTGATCTTTCTCTTGTGCAAATTTAAGTTGTCGAATTTACGTTTCGTTTTAGTACTTGTTTGGATAGACCTTTTACTATTATAGTCGACTGGAAATATGATTTCTGTAATATGTCATGAGTACCTACTGTTACCCTAATTACTTTAGATCTTGCGGCTAAAGTTATACGTATTTTTTTATAGTATTAAGTGACGAGACGAGCAGGACATGTGGCTGATGGTAAGCAACGTACCTACCACATAACAGCACAGTGACACGCAGTTACGGGAACACGAATAGTCCAAATCATAACCTAGCACTGCACTGCGCTCATCACCCAGAGATCTAAGATATTATATCTCTAAGCCCTGTAATTTCTCTAGGAACGTTGCCCTTCAAACCGGAACACAGTAATATTTGCACATTACTGCTTGGCGGTAGAATAACTGGCAAAGGTGTGGTTCTTCCCCAGGCGGACTCTGCCAAGAATCCTACCACTACTAAATTACTAAAAAAATACTAGCAACGACACACGGTTTTACCCGCGTAGTTACCGTTCTCGTTATTTTCCCGGAATAAAAAGTAGCATATGCGTTCTTTCACACTATAATCTAACTGTGTTCCAAATTTCAACCAGATCCGCTCCGACGTGATTGAGCAACAGACATTTATACGTTGGTTTATTTATAAGAATAGGTTAGGTTAGGTTATTTAATTGTAGAGCCTAAAGCTCTTCCGTATAGCAAAAAACAGCCGTATAATAGTCTAACTTATTCTGAACGTACATTTTTATTACACACACAATATTTGGTAGATACAAAATTGCGTTAAAGATTACTTGAATGTTTAACTTATTTAATTAAAATTTTAATGCATTTTCTCTTATCGTCATAAAATATGACAGTGGCACCAACTACTGAGGATAATGAAAAGTGGCATGGAGTCTATTCACATTTCACATATTTAGATTTTGAATTCAAAGAAACAAAAAAAAACGAACTTTTACAAAATGTCCGGAAAGAGAGTTATCTGGAAAGATATTAGATATTATTCTACCGCCAAGCAGTAATGTGTAAACATTGCTGTGTTCCGGTTTGAAGGGCAATGTTTCCATAGAAATTACAGGGCTTAGAGATATAACATCTTAGATCTCTGGGTGACGAGCGCAGTGCAGTGCTAGGTAATGATTTGGACTCTTCGTGATCCAATAGCTGCGTGTCACTGTGCTTGTGGCTTGTGGCTTGTGCACGTAGAAGGCATGTTGCTTACCATCAGGCACACGGCATGCTCGTCTCGTCACTCTATACTTAGTAGAAAAAAAAACTTTAAGACCATCGTCAAAGCGAACGAATATTTTTAAACTAGAAGTGATATAAAAAAAATTGTAACAATAGCAAGTTGTAGACAAAATTAATAATAGATAAAAAAAATAACCACGAAATTTTTGTAAACTAAAAGTATTCATGCTGACAAGAAAAGTCTATTTAACTACCTGCTGGTTAAACAGCAGGTAGTTACTACCTCTATTTTCATAGGGCGAAGTTAACACGTTTGATTTAAGTACCTACTCATAACTGGGAATCTGGAAATTGGTACTTCTAGATCCTACGACAATAAAAATATGTAATTTGTCAGTCAACGTTTGTAAACTCAGTATTTGTCTAAATAAACGCTTTTTCATTTTCATTTTACCGCTGCGATTTCTATTTATAATTCCAAATAAAATGTATTGAAAGCGAAAATGTATCTGTTTGTTTTACTCCGATTCCATCACAATATCATCACATAGTCGGTAGTGAGTAGTGAATCATTCTAAGGAAAGAATCAAATTGGGTTTAATTTTTGGTTTCATTGAGAAATAAACGCAAACGGGAAAATAGTCAATAAAATATTAACAAAAGCATGTTAAATAGAATTGCTGCTTGAGACAAAGATAATAAAGACAGAAAGAATAGACCCTTCAGTAAAACGTTTGCCCTGTAATTGAGAAACATTTTTGTTTGCATAACTTTGAGTATAAAAATGCTGATGCCTGATAACAATGCTGAAAAAAAACAAAGGCTACATGTCTCTACCGGCGTCGCGTCGTTCACACAACACGTATGGTTAAATAATTATGTGGTTCATTCAACTTTTTCTCTGAGTCATGTTTTACTCCGGAACTCCTTGGATAGATTTCGTAATAAAAAAAATGCATGACTTCCTACCGTGTGATTAGTTGATGGAATTTGATGAAGTTGCTCTCTTAGGCACTGTTTTCGGTACGCCGGTTTGGTCACATAGACCCCTATCGATAAACTATTTTGCCGATACAGATTCTAGGTTCTACGATACTTTCTTAGTAAAATATTGATGACTAATTTGATCGCATGCTCCGATTGCGGTGGCCGAGTGTTGAGAGCATATTTTTTAACCTTTTGATCGAATGTTTTTTTTCTTTTGTTTCAGTTCAACTTTGCATTTTTCACATGATAATTATGTGTATTTTTTAGTTTCTAATTCAGTTCTATTATCGATAATAATATTCGGTTTGCATCCAACCGCCATCTCGCCTAATGTTGGGCGACAATTCATGATAGAACGTGCTAACATAAAAGAAAATATAGGCAGTAAAGAAATTTCTCTTCTGTTTAAAAAATTGGAATGAAATGTTATTTTCATATGAACTATCTTTTTTTTCCTAGGGATCTATAGCAATTGGTCACAAGAAGCACGTAGCGTCTGCTGCCTACTGAATGCTAGTCTACGCGTGCGTCTGTCAATTTAATTTTTAGGGTTCCGTACCCAAAGGGTAAAAACGGAACCCTATTACTGAGACTTGGCTGTCGCCACAAGTAAAAATAAAACGCGATGTAGGATTCGTCGTCAGAATCACGAGGCACAAACAGTGCCTGATTAAGAGTTCTGACCGCCCTAGGCTAATTATGAGGACGCGCCCCCACCAGAGGGTCTACCGCCAAACGGAAAGCGCTTAGCTTAGAAGTCTTAGCTTTGGTATTGCTATCTCTTTTCTTTTCGTTTGATATTATAGAGATAGCAATGGCCAAAACCGATTTAGTTTAGCAGTAGAAGGGCAGGTATCTTACGGTCGGCCTAAAAGTATCTAGGTAGTTTATTAGTTTTGACTTTGTTTCCTAGTGTACAAATTTAAACCTGATTTATACCAGGGCTTTTTTGAGGAGGCACGCAACACGCAAGAGCCTACAGTACCCTCAAAGGATTCGAATATACCCCAGGTTTCTCCGGCAGTGATTTGGTGACTGATTCGCGAGAGCGCTCTCACACTCGACAGGGACCTTATCGCTGACTCTATCGCTGTCACGGACCCTGTCGCGGGGGACAGAACCCTTGCACACCAACCATGCAACGGAAACCAGCAGTACTTTAGCCTCACCTTTTCGGGAGGGCCACCACCTCACCTTCTGAAATAGGGTGCTGGATGGCATTGAACGTCCGACACCTCAGGCTCTCTAAGTGGACATGGTGTAGGTACGAGCCAGAGTGGCTCGCTCTCGTCACCACTTCCTCCTTCGCGGACAAGCGAGAGTCCACCTCCTTCTTGCTCCTTAGCTATCTTCATCTGCGACTTCTGCGAGATAATGATTCCTCAAAAGGAGACCACCGCCTCCCGTGACCTCTCACTGCTAAACATCTTGGCTAAGGTAGTAGGCAGTAAGAGGTCCGCCACTTCTCCCGGGTATATCTTCAATGCGTGTTGATCGGTGGGATCTGCGCAATTGCACCGGTGACACACCAGCCTTTCTACCGCCTAACTACATCGACTTTGGTTTTGCTATTGCTGTCTCTATAATTTCAAGCTAAAAGAAGTAAGCTACCGTCTGATGCACCCGTGCCCTATAGTACCTATGTCGCTCTCACTGAACCCACTCAGCGTTGGCCCTGAGACAGTTCGCTCTTCAAGTTGACGCAAATACGCCCCAAACTTCCATCTGATCAGCTGATCTGCTGTCAAATACCGAAATATTACAGTGTCAGCTTGCCAGCGACAGACACGCCACACACCACAATAGTAGAGGCAGAGCTTGCAGGTGCAGGTGAAGGTGTCCGTCAGAAATCACGGAAACAGATGGCCTCCAACTTGTGAAAAACCACCTCTAGGCCGATGCTCCTAATCCTGGCTACCACTGTCGCCAGCACCGCCACCTCGTGAAACCTCCGCCCCTCACAATAACCAGCGTGCCGTTGGCATAATAAGCAACACCGATGCAACGCAGTTTGCAAGTCGTAAGTCGGCCCACTACCACCCATACACCGTGGATATTCCCAAAATCCGTACAAAACGGTTTGAATCCACTTTTCTCGTACGTACAGCTTTAGAGTGGTATAAGTTGCCGGCCTCCTTGTTCCCTGAGAGATACAATCTAGAACTTTTCAAGGTCAGAGTGAATAGGTACTTTCTAGGTCACGTGCGTCATCTTCGACCACACCGTCGCTTACCATCAGGCGAGTTGGTGGTCAAAAGCGGACCTAAACGCGATAGGAAAAAAAAAAGTTAGCGCTGCTTATTTGTAACCGAACAACCGAAGTGCCACAGGGGTAGCGTAAGAGCAAACTCCTGTCGAACCCCACGTGACATGAGGATAAGCTTCCTCCCTTTCTAATGTTGGGGACATCACCTCACTGTGAAAGAGGTAGTCTCTTACGATGCGCCATAGATATTGGGCTACTCCAGCACTTCTGTTGTGTTTGTGGTGTGGTGGATTAGGATGTAGAACGCGTTTACTATGTTAGGAGACACCGTAAACAATACGCCGCCACTGGAGCACACCTTCCTTCGGACCTTCGGACGAACGGCGTCGGTCGTGGAGAGGTCATTCTGAAACCTGAACTGTCCCTTCGACAAACCCAGACGATTTCAGCGCGCCCCTCCAGATCCGCGCGCCCTAGGCTGCAGCCTAATTAGCCTAAGGGTTAATCAGGCCCGCACAAATCAAAATTGCGATATATACGGAATTCCGAATAAAGCCAAAGAGGTTTTCGCCGTTTATTTGCTAATGGTACGGAACCCTTCGTACCGGAGTCCCACTCGCACTTGGCCGGTTTTATTATTGCTTTTCGATACTTCGCCGACCTCGAATTTTTATTGTTTTTTTTTCACTAATTTATTATATATTAGACGAGGTATTTGTTGACAAAAGCGGTTACATTGTTTAGTAGAGAGTATTCCTCTCCATCAGCTCATTTACTTTTGAGCAGAATTGGATGCTGTAATAATAATTATTATTCTCTAAAAACCATAAACACGACTTATATTTAAAAACGAACTGTTCCCATAAGGCAGAGTTCTCAGGGTTAGTGAGAATATATCATCGTTTAATTATTTTTTGTGTTAAGTTAAAATTTCTAAAACCGGTCTTCGGATTTCGATACAATTTAAATGAGAAACATCTGGAAATAGTGCCTTTTAAATAAATAAAATAATGTTTCAAAATCTGTTCAAGCATGTTCGGGTAATCATTGAATACCTACACATAAAAAGTTTGCAGAAAAAACACAAAGCTTAGAGAAAAATCTGATATCTCTGTGTGAGGATCACAGAGCTATGATTTGGACTCTTCATGTCCCAAAAGCTGTGTGGCATTTTGATTTTATGGGCAGGCATGTCGCTTACCATCAGACACATGTCCTGCACGTACTGACACTTTTTACTATTAAAAAATGGCAGTTATAGGAACTGCCGATAGAAGTGAAACTTATAACTAAGAATTTGATAGCTTACTTTGAAAACAATTCCGGTAAAATCGGAGGGCATGGTTTCACATACATGCTAACGCATTTCTAGATGGCCGTGCTCATGACCAATAAATAGGAAAGGCTGACGCATTTTTAGATGGCCAATGGCTATGGTCCTGGTCCCGAGCCGAACCGAAGAACCAAGGAAACCGAAGGTTTATTATCATTATCGAGCGTGACGCTCGAATTCAATTCCCAGCCTACGAAAAATCTGTCTGTTGTGGTGCACCAAGAGAAGTTTTCAATTGAGAACCTCTTTGAAGTCGGATAGAAACGGCTCGGATTAAAATTAACTCATGCAAAAAACCAATGCCACGTTTTTGGTTGTCTGGAAGTAAAGCACCCTGGCCACCTGAGTCGTTTCAAGAATTTCGCCGTTGGACCTTGGCACTAATCAGATAGATTCGTAGAAGGAATCTAGGCTAGGCGCCTGCGCTATGTCACTGTTCACCGTCTCAATTTCGTCATTTGTTTTGATTCTAACGGATGGCGGTTTTCAGCCGTTGATACCACGTACATACTTTATTTATGTAATAGCTGTGTGCTTGTGGCTTTTTTCTAAAATTTCGATCGAAATAAATACCGAAAGTTTAGATACGAATATTTTAAACTAGTAGATACATACCTAATTTAGTAATCATGACTAAAATTTAAATTATATCATTGATTATTCAATTATTATATGTTAATCAATGAATTCCACAAATACTTTTAAATTACTTACTTAATTAATTTATAAACTTACTCACTGCTCACTCACACAGACTCGTTAATTTTAGAAATATTTTTTCTTCGCTCTACAAGCTCAGAAAATGTTCAAAAAAGTTCAGTATTACAATTTAGTGAGAAAAATGTGTCCTTTCCACGGGACACTTTCAAAAGTTGGCAAATAAGGTTAGAAAGAATTACCCTATTTTAGTTAAAACTTGTTTAACAAAAATTATCTTATTATGGGTTTGCGTTAGGTAAGGGTTACCCAAGTAAGTATTTTGAATTCCTCTTTTTTAACAAGTCTAGTCAGGAGAACGGCGATTCGGAGCCCCGGATTCTAATCCCTCGCCCACCGCTGTATTTTCAAAATCATGTGCGTAATGACGCTAACTTAAAACAGTGTAGGAAAACATCATGAGGAAACCGACACGTACCTAATGTACATCTTTGATGTACATCTTTCGAGGTCATGTGTCATCCACCAACCCGCACTGGGCCAGCGTGGTGGATTATGGCCTTGACTCTCTCCTTGCGAGAGAAGTCCCCGCGTCCCAGCAGTGGGTACATTTAGTAAACTGCTTATGGGATTCGGGGTGGAGGAGTGGTACTCTCCGCCAGTCTACCCACTTTAAGCCCTTGGGTTTTTCATACTAGCACATATGCCTATTTGTTAAGTATATATCTAAGGGATAAGGGCTACGGAAACACTTTCACACTCTACCGGGGCATGATGAGTTCACCTACAGCCTAGAGTAAGCTAACAACTGACCGGCGGTGTCCTATGGCGAATCATTCTCTTCTCGTCACGGAGAGGGATGGCTAGTGCGTGTGTTAGAATTGGATGAATGGCTTACGTATAACCTAAATAATTATACAATATAGATAGCTTTATATTTGTTAGCTTCAATTTGAATGTACTATATCTGTGCTGTTGATTCTTATGTTTATTTTTAATGCAGTAGGACAAAAAGAGAGTAGGTACCAGTGTACGATATTTAATTTGAACATCAGCTACTTATCTAGTAGTGAAAGCCCCGTCATAATCGGTCCAGCTGGTTCGGAGATTAGCCGGAACAAACAGACAGACACAAAATTGTAGAAAATGTTATTTTGGTAAATGTAAAAAAGCGGTTATTTTAATACTACAAAAAGACACTTTAATTCTATTTATTTCTGTTTAAAGATGGACCCCGAGAAGGTACTCACATCACTGGCATCTCAATAGTTGCTACGTGTAAACTTTGTGTTATTATATTCAATTTTAAGAGATGCCAAGGAATCCGTAACTTAAAACACGCCTCAAACAATCTGACTCGTGATCGTGTGCTGCTTGCGGGCCCCTGGTTCGCTCGCGGTGCACACATGACAGTAAAATTTTAGCTAAGTAACTTCTAAACGTAAAAAATAAGAAAGGTCTAAAAAAAATTGGCAGTCATAGGAACTGCCGATAGAAGTGAAAACTTATAACTCAGAATTTGATAGCTTACCTTGGAAACTACACGGGTGTAACCGGAGGGCGTGGCCTCGCCATCTTGGCATGGCCATCTAGAATTGCGTCAACATTTCCCATTGGCTGTTGCGTTTCTAGATGGCTATGCCATGGTGGCCTGTCCACGCCTTTTTAGCATTTCCTATTGGCTGACGTATTTCTAGATGGCCAATAGCCCCATGGTCCCGAGTTTACCCGAAGCTTTCTTATCATACCCGAGCGTGACGAATGAATTCAATTCACAGCCCACGAAAAATCTGTCTAGGCGCGCCTAAAGAAGTTTTCACTTCAATAAAAATCACGGAGTTCCAAGATCTGGATTTAAAATAAAATATAAGAAGTTAGCAACTGAAAGAATTTCAAACAAATTTCATCAGAACCGGTTCAACAACTTTGATAAGTAAAAACATTATGACAGACAACGATGACTAGTATCTCTCATAGTGCTTCAAATAGCGTGACCCAGTAACGAACACCATAACGGTATAGTGGGTCACGCAGTAGACTGCCTAACCAGGTTTAATACTCTTTGCACTTAGTCACCGAAAATATCAAAGACAGTGAGGAAGTACCTTTAAGATTCCTTTCAGGTGAGTAAAGGAAGGTCGGTATCCACGAGTTGAATATACCCTGGGGACCACGGTCCTGTCAGTGACCCTTTTAGGAAGGTTTATTGTACCTTTTGAACCGCGTCGCGTTGAGAACAATTATCGCCCAAACGCGTTATCACGATGTAGAAAGATGAATGTAGTCCATAATTCATATATCTACAGATGGAAAGATATTTTTTGGAAACAGTTTTTTCCCTGCTGTTTTAATAGTGTAAGATTGCAAGTATTCATTCGGAAAAATGCTATTAACTCAATATTTCAATTCAATGGTGCAATAGCAAGGCAAATATTAGATACAAATGACATACTGATAGGTACCTACCTCAGTAAGCATGTGTTAGCTTTTGTGCACTAATACTCCAAATTATTTAGAAAGTTAAAATCAATCCATACAAAAAGCTGTTTATCTGCGAACCTCAAACTACGTAAAGCCGTAAAGCCTATCGGTACCTACCTCGTAGCTCATGTGCGAGATTACCTACTATTGATATTATGATTCTGAAAACTTGGACTTTGGAGCCAACCCTCAGATAACAAAAATAAATGTTAACGTTTCACACCTATTTAAATTTTAAAATTGTGAATGTTTGGATGGCTTTTTTGCGTTTTCAGGGTTAATTTGAAAATAAAACTAGATAACTATAACACAGTAAAAAGAAATACTACCAGTAGTTCATCGCCTTTGGTCCTGGGAGAAACGCCGGAACGGGTAGGGTTGTCGCAAACAGAAAAAAAACGTGCCACCAAAATTAAATTAAAACATATGGAAGACATCAGCCCTGAGCCGTGCTCCTGCAGTACAAAACATTATTATGTAGGCAACGCAGGAGCGCGCTTCCCGCGTCTAGACGGCTTCGTCGAACGACTGACTGTGGCTATAGGTTGATTTGAGAGTAGAAATTGATAGTATTTTGGCCTCTTTCTGCTTTGTACAGATAAAATAAAAAAACATTCATAAGCTTACTCAGAGGGTATAAGTGAAAACTATGTCGAATTGTTACTATCATTGAAGTATGGATTTCTCTAACAAAATGAAAAATAAACGCCTCCTGTAGAGCACCTAAAACTATTTTTGGCAGGTATTTGCGTTCATCTCACTGTCTGAAAACGATTCATTGACAAAAACATTGACCGAAATTAAAAAATATAGAGCCAAACTTTTTTTTCTAAGTCGTTAATAACTAGGAAGTATCATTAGATTACCAGTACCCAACAAGAAAAGAAATTACAAAGATCAAATTAAATGCAAGTAATTCATATTGTTATGTTAGCATTGTCTACATTAGGGTATGAATCAAGCTGGGTTCGCTGTGACTCAGTGTTACAGTGGGTCAAATTTCTCTATTCGCCGTTATGTTATTGGTATTTACTGCTAATTGGTATTAATCTTCTGAAATTTATTTCAGTACTAGGTATTTGCTACATGTATCGTGTACGTGTTAAGTACCTACGCTTAAAATCGCTCGGTATACAGTGTTACTGGCCTGCCTGTATCCGTTTAATCCTGCTGGTGGTCATTGTAAACTTGAGTCCGAGGATCGGGCTGAGTGGCGTATCATTAGATAGGCCATGACCAGTAGTGGACGAGTATGGTCTGATTGTAATGATGATAGTAAAATATCAGAAGTTGGAAAATCAGACGAATCTACAGTACGAAATTTCCGTGATATGTATACCAATTCGCAAACAAAACGCAACTACATAATATTAGCTTATAATTTTATCGTCACAAGTAACTAGTTTAGTTTAGTAGTGGTAGGACTCTTGGCAGAGTCCGCCTGGGGAAGGACCACACCTATTCTAACGCCAAGCAGTAATGGGCAAACATTACTGTGTTCCGGTTTGAAGGGCAATGTTTCCAGAGAAATTACCGGGCTTAGAGATGTAACAACTTAGGTCTCTGGGTGACGAGCGCAGTGCAGTGCTAGGTAATGATTTGGACTCTTCATGTTCCAATAGCTGCATGTCACTGTGCTGTTATGTGGCAGGCATGTTGCTTACCATCAGGTACATGTCCTGCTCGTCCCGTCACTCTTTATCTATCTATCTATCTACTATTACTTAATTCTCGTCTTTCTCGACATGACCATAATCTGGCTAGTTCCTATTGGGAGCTATGGAATGACTCGCAAAATCTTTAGTTTTTAAAGTTATAATTTATGTACATAAATTATAACTTTAATGAATTAAGATTTATTAATTATTTAATAAGTAACAGTCAGTCTATTTTCATTAATTAGCGCCAATGACAATTTATTTTATCCAGCTTTTCGCTATTGCGAACCCTCGTGGGTTTTATTCTTCATTTGAAGTGCTGTAAAGTTAGTTTGTAAGTAGTTAGATTTAATAAATATAGGTAACTAGCGGCCCATTCCGGCTTCGCTCGGATATTGCCATTTAAGTTAATCCTACATTCTAAATACTTATTATTTGTTGACTCTCTGTTGTTTATTTTTGTTTAGATTATAGGTATGATAAAATAACTTTGATGTACTTAATGTAATGTTTTTGTAACCTCATACCAAAGAGGATTTATTTTTGCATGCCCGCAAAGGGTAAGACTGTTGTTTCTAAGTATATTTCTTCTGTATAACATCTTTGTATTATACAGTTTACGCAATAAAAAAATCTGATTCTTTTTTTTTTTTTTTTAGCATTTATAGGTTTACACTTGACCACCATCTCGCCTGATGTTAAGCGACGATGCGGTCTAAGATGGAGCGTGCTTACCTAGAAAAAACCGATTCACTCTCGATTTGAAGACACCAAGATTATAACCATCGGGAAAAACCCACTCAGGCAACTCATTCCACAGTCGAGACGTTCTTATCACAAAAGTAGAGTCAAACCTCTTTGTTCGTGTCTTTGGAACATCAACCATGAAACGATGCCGCTTCTTCGAGTTACGAGAAGTCCGATAGAAAAAAGGGCTAGGTGGTATTAGATCATGCAGATCAGATGCACACTCTCCGAAGTGTATCCGATAATAAACCGATAAGCTAGCAATTTTCCGGCGATGTTCAAGAGTTTGCAGTCTTTTTCGCACAAGAGAATTATTGCCTATGAGCCTTTTAGCCCGCCTCTCGATCGATTCCAGAGCCTCAAGCTGATACTTAGCCGATCCATCCCAAAGGTGCGAACAGTACTCCATACAAGAGCGAATCTGTGCTTTATATAATAAAAGCAATTGTTCAGACTTGAAGTACTTTCGCACCTTTGAGAGGACACCTAGTTTTTTGGCAGCTAATTTAGCCTTGGACTCGATATATGAGCCAAAGTTGAGTGTAGATGTCAGGGTAACACCCAAAAGCTCAAGATGATCAGTAACCGGCACGGATACACCTCGAAAAGTAGGAGTCTGTAGAAATTGACTCCTTTTTGCGGAGAACAGACACGCCTGCGTCTTTCCTTCATTAAACTTGGCCAGATTGGTTTCGCCCCATTCAGAGACTGCCTCAAGGGCCAAGTTCAAACGCTCGACCATACTCTCTCTCAATACCTTAGTTTGTTGACCGCTGGCTCTCGCGCTAGACATGTAACTCTCCACAACGGTGCTATCATCTGCGTACCCAAAGATACCGGGCTTCAGCAGATCGTTGATATGTAGCAGAAAAAGCGTCGCAGAGAGTACCGACCCTTGAGGGACTCCGGCATTGATACCCATTTGGTCCGACGAGCAGCCATCAATGACAACTCGTATGGACCGATCTCTCAAGAAGTCCGATATCCACGCAATAAAACCTGGAGACAAACCATAACTAGAAAGCTTGCTAATAAGGCCATCATGCCAAACCCTGTCAAAAGCCTTCGAGATATCCAGGGAGACTGCAAGTGCTTCCCCGTGTTTCTCGATAGCTTCACTCCAGATGTGAGTGACATACGCCAGAATATCCCCAGTCGACCGGTTTCGGCGAAACCCATATTGCCGGTCACTGAGGAGGTCGTTAGATTCTAGGTATGCCAGGAGCCTGCGGTTTAAGACACGTTCCATAGTCTTGCAGAGTATGGACGTGACCGAGATGGGCCTGTAGTTGGCAGGGTCAGCACGACTACCTTTTTTGGGCACAGGTTGCACGTTAGCAAGCTTCCACGATTTCGGTACTTGCCCAGTTTGGAGAGAGAGTCTATACAGGCGCGTTAGTACAGGAGACAACTCAGGTGCACAAGCCTTCAACACTAGGGCAGGAATTCCGTCCGGGCCGCTGGCTTTATTCACGTCCAGATTACGTAGCACTTTACGTACCTCCATTTGGCGAATATGCATTTCCGGCATCAAAGTCGGACTGCCAGGTGGAGTAGGAGGAATCGCACTACCAGCATCTAGACGCGAAGATTCCGCAAACTGAGATGCAAACAAGTTTGCCTTCTCCATTGCGGTGTGAGCCAGCGCCCCATCAGGTTTCAGCATTGGAGGCAGTGAAGAGCGGCAGAAGTTCGATTCGACCGATTTAGCTAGGGACCAAAACGCCTTGCTACCCGCAGGATACGAAGCTAGTTTGTTCCCTATTCGACTAATGTGGTCAAATCGAGCCCTCTGAAGAACCCTTTTGCATGCCTTAGCAGCCCTGTTAAACGCTTTCTTTTTGCGGTGTGTATCCCTTGCCTTACGCTGTCGAGCATCAACCCAGGCTAGGTAGGCCTCATGTTTAGATGCTTCAGCACTTTTACATTGAGAACCGAACCATGGGCGAGCTTTGCTGGATAATGAAACGTCAGAGTATGGAATGAAATATTCCATAGCCGTACGTATTACATCAGTCACAGCATCCGCGCAGGCTGACGGGTCACCAGAAGAGAAGCACAGTGGCTGCCATTGGTAAGATGCAAAGAATGAACGCATTTCGTCCCAATCTGCTGACTTGTATTTCCATAGCCGCCGGTTGCCTCTGGGGCTGAGATCGGGCGGATGGTAAACGGATACTGATTTCACCAGACAGTGGTCGGAGCTGCCTAACGGCGAATATACCGCCACGGAGTATCGGTCTGGATCAGTTGTCAGCAGAAGGTCTAAGCAATAGGGAGTATGCGACTCAACGTCTGGTACCCGTGTCGCCTCTTGGACCAGCTGGGTTAGGTCTAACGACAAAGCAAGCTTTCTCGTTTCCAGCCCAGCATGGTCAGTGTCCCGGTATGGGTACAGCCAATCCTTATGGTGGCCGTTGAAATCCCCCAGTAACACTAATTGGGCTGATGGGTACTTCTGCTGAGCCGCGTCCGCTGCCTCACTCAAATAATCGGTGAGCCGAGTTGTCTCCTGATCTCCACTGTGCGACCGATAGACACAGGCATAGACAATTTTGTCGATGCCTGTGTCTATCAGCGCCCATAGAACAGAGAACCTGGTGTCCTCAAGATTACGGAGACGCCGACAGCAGATATCGTCACGGGCGTACAGGCACACTCCAGCACGCGGCTTGAAGTTGTGCTCCAAGGTATACCCTGGATAGGTTAGGTACGCCACGTCCGACGGACGTCCTATCTGCGTCTCCGTAAGAAACAAGAGTGACGGCTGCTCAGTCTCGAGGTGATGGTGGACTGGGGTGATATTAGAGTGCAGACCTCGAATATTAGTGAGGTGCACTTTGAGAGACAAGGAGTGCAGCCGCTGTTTCACTATGTTTCTGTTTTTACTTGTCATATTATTTTTTGAGAGTGATTGTCGGTGGGAAAACGGAAGTAGAACGAGGCTGCACACTGCCAACCAACGGTCACAGCACACAACACAAATACACCAATGGGAAACTAGTCTGGAGACTGCGGGGACGCCCGAGCCCCCCCGGGGATGTCTATCTGGCCTTGTCATCCGGTCGCCAACCGGCAGGATAGCGCATCCCGGGATTTTTCGCTAGATGGCGGGGCATTCTGATTCTGATCTGTTCTGTGATCGCAAACAACGGCCACGGCGCTATGGCGGTTTTGTTTACTGTCTGAATTTTTTAATTCGTAATATCTTTTGAATGGAAAGTCCAATTTAAATAATTTAAAAACTATTTTATAGGTAGGTAGTTAAATGGTCTTGACCATAAAATATTTTTTTTGAATAAGGATTAATATAAACACATAAATAGCATGGTTTGAATTTGGTTAGCATTTTCATTAATGTTTAAGATGAAAAAAGTTGTTGTAGTGACATAACTACAATAGTTGGACATATGCTACCGCGGAGTTTTTTGTAGACATTATGATGTTCTTCAATATTGTTGTACATTATTTTGTTCTATCGCTAATAGTTTCGGCAGCGCATTCGACGAAAAACATTTTAAGACTCATTTTTCTACACCTTCGGTTACATTGTTCAAATTTTACCAAGGATCCCTATTTTTTTTCAAAATGAAATGTAGCCTATGTCAAATTGGAAGAATGTAGCATTCTATTGGTAATTTTTTTTTTAATTGGCCCAGTACTTTTTGAGCCTATTCATTACAAACATACAAACATACAAAAATAGGTACAAATCTTTCCTCTTTATAATATTATAGTGTGGATAAAATGAGCATATTTTTTTAATGCTGTTTTTAATTGAGCTTTGTCTTATTTAAAGTTATTGATGGAAAACTTTATGTATTTAATATTATTTGTCCGAAATATTTCACATTCGTAAATTGGCACACTGTTGTACTTTTCAACGTGGTAAGTACATAATTAAAGTTACGGCTGATCTAGTCGGGAGAACGGCGACTGCCGATCCGGAGACCCCGGGTTCAAACCCCACACGCACCACTGTCTTTTCGAAGTCATGTGCGTAATGCCGCTAACTTAAAACAGTGAAGTAAAACATCGTGAGGAAACCGACATGTACCTAGAATCTTTCGAAGTCATGTGTCATCCACCAACCCGCACTGGGCCAGCGTGGTGGATTATGGCCTTAACTCTCTCCTTGCGAGAGAAGGCCCCGAGTCCCAGCAGTGGGTACGTTTAGTGGGCTGTTGATGTTGATGTTGAAGTACATAATTATTATAGTATTAAGTATTATTATTGAAATGGCTTTTTTTGGCGGACCACATACAAATTTTCCATGGGCTGTGAATGGAGTTCAAGCGTCACGTTCGTGAATGAAAGAAATCTTCGGGTAAACTCGGATGATCTAGATGGCCATGGTTGTGGCCACGCCCTCCGGTTTCATCCGCGTTGTTTCCAAAGTGAGCTATTAAATTCTGAGTTATTAGTTTTCATTTGTATCGGCAGTCCCTACGACTGCCAGTTTTTTTCTTTTCTTATTCTCAATAGTGGGTACTATTGAGAACAATAATAGGGTTATCAGTAAGTACGTATAATACTGTGTCTGTTTGGGGTTTTAAATCCCATGCCGTCTATATATGTTGTAAGCTATTTTTTTTATCGTATATGCCGGTTACCTGCAGATGATCACTTTTAGCGATAAGTTCACCATTTTTGGGATGGTTTCGTAGAAATTCTACATTCTGTTATTATTTTTTATGTCACAATAAAAAACTAAAATACATTTTAGATTTTATTTTGGTAAGTCTTATCACGCGTACTCATTGCGACGGTTGGTAGAGTTTAGGTTTTTTATCGATTTCATACAAAAATAATTTTAACTATCAACTAAGTTCCTTGAAATAAAAGTGTTACAAATATCTCCAATGAGAAGAATATACCTATAATGATAATACCTACAGGCAAAGAAGTATACCATGGTATGCGGTGTATAGGACGACGGCAACATCGCGAAAGCTAAATCTGAAAGCATGCGGCGAGGCACGCAGTGGCTGAAATAGCTTATCCAGGGACGAATTCAGAACCATAGAAATTTATTTTATACGCTTTAGAGATGTCGTTTTTGAAAGAAATAAATAACGTATTTGGCCTCAAAGCGCCCCCTGTCACCTACTGAACTTTGGACTTGCACAAAACGCACCTAACCAGCTTAAACTTATTAACTTAGGCACTTATGTAAAAGCGTACAAGCAGTATATCTTAGCATATTCGAATATGCGTTTAAGATAAATAACCTTACTCATTCTAAGTATCATCGGAAATCGCAGTGGCCCACCTAGAGAAAATTGAACATGTAGAGACAAAAATAGGAACACCAATGAAGTTTAAATTTTACGACAATTGTGATAATGATGAAAGTTCTTTAGATCCATTAGGTATGACAGAATGCCATTAAAGGCAACTTAAAACGTTCTATTGAAATACAAAGCATACTCGTGGCAGTAAAGTTGAACTCATATGGGCTCTACTGCCTACCGTATAAGCAGGTAAAGCTGTATCTTTTTCCTTACTTCCAAAGATATAAACCATCCAAAAGTCATCCGTTCTGAGACTGAAAAAATATTATTATTATTAAATATATATTATATTATATAAATATAATATATATAATATATATAAATATATATTATATATATTATATTAAAAAAATATTTCGTCGTACATCGACAGGGATGTATTTAACAAGAAGCATTTATGTAGAAAATTGACTTGCTAAATTATAAATAAAATCCCATGCTTGAAAATGGAGTGCGTTCAATTCCAAAAAAAGGTCGGAAATTAAGAAAAGAAGAATGCGCCTCCGAAAAATTAACTATCCAAAACCAATAGAAGACAAAGAAGTGAATGTAACGTCATAAATGTCTTTTCAAGAATAAAACTTTTGTTCGCAACCCAACCCAACCAATGCATAGTCAGAGCTACCCGGATTATCACCGCCATTTTAGAAACCTGAGTTGCCTGAGTGGGTTTTTCCCGATGGTTAATGTCCCGATAATCTTGGTGTCTTCAAATCGAGAGTAAATCGGTTTCTTCTAAGTAAGCACGCTCCATCTTAGACCGCATCGTCGCTTAACATCAGGCGAGATGGCGGTCAAGTGTACAGTAAACCTATAAATATTTTTTAAAAAAAATTTTTAGAATAGTAATAATTCTATGGTTTTTGGTTTCTACTTTCTGGCTATGCACGGCCCTGGTCCTGTCTACTGAGTCCAGTAAGCTAACATTATGTGAATACACCGATCTATTTATAACTGTTAGGAACTCGTGCAATTGACCAAGATAACTGGGATCTGCAGCTGGCTTGAATATCTGCACAACATTCGCATTGCAAATAAATATTGTCTTCAAATATACTCCCAAAAATTGGATATTTAGTAAAAAGAAAACTTGAATTGTGGAAATAAATCCCATTTAGTTTTATGATGATTTTGGATAATTATCTTTGAACACATATCCTTCTAATTCCGTGAAAATAACGGGAATGGGATCTACGCGGATAAAACCGCGGGGCGCTGCTGTACTTTATTAATAAGTATACCTTTTTATATATTTTTAAATTTTTATCAAAACTGTTGGTATATTTTCACTTATTTATAGATCAAATTGGAAGCACTTTCTGCACGTTGTTGGTTGCTGTTCGCCATTCCCCATACCTAAGGTTACGGTTTTGGTCACGTTTTATTTATTCTTGAATGGTTCATTCTATACAAAGTACCCGTGGTCCTTGCTGCTAGAGCCGTTTACCTGCCCGAGATAAGCCTTACCGGCCGGCCAAACGACAATAATTGTTTAGAATTAGAATTTAGAATATCATATTTTTGTGGAGAACCTGCCTAAGAGCCTTCAAACCAAAAATACACTAGTGTATGTTACCTACCTAGTTACGTGATGATTTGTTAGGGACCTTACCTAATCATGGTCACACATCACTTAGGTAATGATTAGAAATGTTAAAAGAAAATAACTTAGGAAAATGTAAATAAAAACTTCATAATTTTGGTGATATGTACTTATTATAAAAATGGTATTAGGTATTGGTAGGTATTAGGTATAAGTTACGGCTCGTCTAGTCGAGCGAACGGCGACTGTCGATCCGAAACCCCGGGTTCAAATCCCACGAGCACCACTGTTTTTTCGAAGTCATGTGCGTAACGCCGCTATAACTTAAAACGGTGAAGGAAAACATCGTGAGGAAACCGACATGAACCTAGAATCTTTCGAGGTCATGTCTCATCCACCAACCAGCACCGGGCCAGCGTCGTGGATTATGGCCTTGCCTATCTTCTTGCGACAGAAGTCCCACCGCTTAGCCATTTCACGCTAAAACATTTATGATGTTTTGCCGAGTAAGCTGATATTACATGAATATAAAACCGATAAAGCTATCTATCATATGAACATTTGCTGATGAGCGTCCACTGTTTCACTGTTTGAATGTTTGTGCGAACCTCGACATCCTTGCGAATTGCGGTAATCGCGTCATTCCAAGCTCGCTTGCCATCCGCGAACCGCGTTGCAACGTCCGCCCTCAGTTCGAATTTGGCGCGCACACCAGCGGCCAAGCACTCGCGCGCGCCCTTGCCGAGGCCAAAACCAATCGCGATTCGCGAGCCGGCCAAGTTGGCTGAGAAGTCAGTTTTGTTGTGTTTACTTTTTGTTTTCGGACCCGTTTTACCAAAAAAAAACAGTTTTTCTGTGCTGTGTTTAATTTGTGTGTTGTTAAGTAGTTAAATTAAATGAAAAGCTATTTGAAATACTTAACAAAGTTGTGTGCGACGTCGAATATTCATGGTATGTAATATTTATTCATTTTATCAGTGGTCAGCGCGCTTATCAAAATTCTGCTTGCGAACTTTACTAAAGTAAAGCTTTATTTCCTTTGTTTAGGAGAACCGACGCGCATCGATGTCCGCGTAACCAGTTGTACGTTATAGTACTACGTGTAGTATAAACAATAATAATGGACGCGGAGCGAAGAATTTACATAAACGAGGACCATCCACTTAACGCCCCAGGTGCAACTAAAATCTATCTAAATGCTGGTAAAAGTAGAAAAGTAGATTCGCCCAACGACGGGACAATCATACATTTAAACACAGGTGAATTTTGCTATATCGTTTTTAACGCACATACAAAATCACCAGAAACTTGTTCGCTTAAATAACGTGTTATTTTTTTTTTGTAGACAAGCAGGCCGACCTCGGCGTTCATTTGAATACAACATTCTCAATAGCGTCTTCCAAGAAAATAAAGCTATTGTTCCTGTTAAACTTTTTGCTCAGTTTAGTTTGTATGGTTATATGTTTTTGTGTGGCTTGCTACTATTGGAACGAACTGAGCGCGTTGCGGAGACAAATTGATACAATGAAAGACCACCTGTTGATTCAAAACTTAAGCCAAGAGAGGCTGACGGTCCAGAGCCCTCTGGTGAGGCCCCTTAGACCACCAGAACTAGAATCGCGAGAACCTCGCACTCTTACAAACTCAGAACAGTCAAATGCTGAAAATACCAAAAAGTTTTATGTAGAAGATCTTGGAGACGACCTGCTGTTTGTTGACTCAAAGAAAAAAAATGAGACTGATAATAAAATAACCACAACACATCTAGCAACTATTCAAAAAGGTAAGTACTATTTTTTTATTCCTCTTTGTATTGACCTACTTTAGCATCTCCATTAATTTTAATCACAGAGAAATATTATGAGAAGGAGATTAACCATCAATAAAAAAAAAACATGTTCATATTTATACCTACCTTAAATTTAAAAATCAATTTAAAATTAAATCCAATCAATTTAAAATCCAATTTAAAAAAATATTTTTTGTAATAATTGGGTGTCATTGTAATGATAGTCAATTTGAAGGATTCCCCATAAAATGGATGACAGCAACATTAATGATTAAATTGAACTGGATATTACCTATGTCAGAAATTACTCTAAATTAGTAAATGCATATTTTATTGCAAAATATTCATAAATAACTATTCCTTCATTAACTAGGTATGTAATCAATAATAATGTTAAACTATTAAACTAAGATGTTTACAAATTGAAAACTAATTACAAATGTTTAGTTGTCCATAACTATCTTCATTAAACACATCTACATAAATAGGTAGGTATAGCTTTTTAATATTGACAACCTCACTCAAATTATGTTTATGTTTAATTCTCTAATATTCAATTTTTTAAGTTTGTAAACGTATTGATTGATGGATTGTTACTGTTTCATGCAAAAACACCGGATTTATCTGGATGAAATTTTGTATACATATAGATTAAAGTCTGGAATATCACATAGGCTACTTTTATTGCATGAAACTTACGAGAACTGGAAATACGCCGCTAAAACCGCGATATATAGACGCCGGTATAACCGCGCGTGTGGGCGACACTAGTCAATTAAACCTTTATAAGGCCTCGGTCACACTGCTATCTAAAACTTTTACACAATATAAGAAATGAAATTCTTAGACTCACTTTGAAGGTTTAAAAGCTGTGTTTATATATTTGTGTAGGTAATAGCTTATTTTATTCTTCTTTACAAAATTTGTCTAAAAAGTTGTTATTCATACTAATGTTTTGATTTGTTATATCTGTTACCTTTTCACATCAAAACATCTGAACTGATTTAGATGAAATTGTACAATGATGTAACATACATATACCTACATCACAAAATAGACATTTTTAATTTGAACAAGAAAATCCTAATAGTATTTTTTTAAATTTCAGAGATGCTGGTTGTTCATTTCAACGGTGCGGATAGTGAACGCAACATGGGATCTCAGTGTGAGTATATTAAACTACTAATAGCATTACACGGCTGCATTTATCATTAAAGTCACAGTATAGTTGTAAATACTTACCATTGGTGTATTATAAAACGCATGAGATTATAAACCTGCAGTAGGTTTGGTTATTTTATTATCTAAGTAAATTCATTAGATTACTGACCATGTTTACTATTTTACGGTGAGATCAACTAGTTACCTTAGTCCACTACCGGACACATTTTCTCCTATGATATGCTACTCAATGGTGTGCTTAATTTTACTTGCATTAAAAATTCTTTAGAAATGCATGCTTCATCTTGGGAGAACACAAATTAGATGTATCATACAAAGAGTATGCATAATAGGCAGCAAAAGGGGAAAATTCAAAAAAACTGGTGTTGTATTTCCATTCAACTTGGTAATACTGTCAGTATGCTGGCTACACTTCCAAGTCATAGTAGTCTTGAGCATTTTAATTAAATAAATAAATAAATATTGGTGGACAATTCACACACAACACCATCTGACCCCAAACTAAGCAAAGCTTGTGTGATGGCGGTCAGATAGCTGATACAATACTTATATAGTTTTAAATACATACTTATTATACATAGAAACACCCAGACACAGTGCAAACATTTGAATTCATCACACAAATATTTGTACTGGGTGGGAATCGAACCCACAACCCTCGGCTTCGCAGGCAGAGCTACTACCAACTAAGCCACGAGGCCAGTCGTTTAATTTCCTTTACATTTACCTTCATAATTCCATTAGTATAGTGTAGTTTTCATTGGTCATTCTGGCAGGGGTTTGTGAAAGCTTTATCGGGGGTCACAATACCTTATTCAAGGCAAAAGGGTGAAAAAAAGGAGCAAAATTGTATAAATTATAATTTTATTTTAGCTAGAAGTAGCTTGCATCAGGCTTAGTCACTACGACAATAATGAATATTTAATAACTCTAAGAAGGTTGTATAACTTGTATAATCGACATAATTTGAATCCCTAGGCAAAGCAATCTATTGTAGCGTAAACCCCATCGGCGGGCAAACACAAACCTATATGTGATTTGAAAAACTCCTACTAATGTTATAAAAGCGAAAGTTTGGATGGTTGTTGCTCAATCACGTCGTAACGTCTAAACGGATCGCGTTGAAATTTGGAACACAGATTATATTCTGGAATAGCCATGGGCTACTTTTTATCACGAGAAATTGACGGGAATGAGAACTGCGTGAGTAATACCGCGAGGCGCTACTAGTATAAAATAATTATTTATAACCAAAAATGAACTAGAACTTTACAATCTCTTGTATACATATTTTTAAATGGAATAAAAAAAGGCTATTATTAGATGGTCAGTTCACCAGATTTTGGATAGCACCAAAGCGTTTAATTTTCGAATAAAAAATTTCGTCGTTTCGAAAAATCGTTTCATTTCTTTGTTCTTCTATGTCATAAATCTCGGGTTATCTAACATCTAATTAAAACAAAGTCCATGTTATTTAATGACTTACATTGTGATACATTACAAGTATGCGATTAAAATGATTATTTATGAGTAAACCACAGGATACGTGTTATTTGCATTGCATTGTTGTCAACTCAGAACAGTAGAACTCTTAATGCACACCAAGCTAGCATTAGTCGGCTGCATTCTTGTTAAAGTTCGTTAGGAAGTACCAGTCATAGGCCTTAGGTCCCATTGTAAATTGTTTACTACTGGGTTACTGGATTAGTTTCCGTTATTTCCCTGGGATAAAAATAGCCTATATAATCTTCTAGACTATAATCTAATTGTTTTCCAAATTTCAACCAAATCCGTTCAAACGTTACGTGATTGAGACCAAACATCGAAACTTTAATAATATAAGTAGGATATTAGTAGGATTATCAGAAAATGGATGCTGATAGAACTACACTATTAGTACCCTTATACGCTGTATAAAACCAAACTATGAACTATCGTATGAATGTTTATCTTTCTACGTGCCATTGACGTAATTGTGAAACAAATAACAATAATAACCGTAATAAAGGTCTGCGCCGCGAAAACATTAAATCGGCCATAATCAAATAAAAATATTGGTCGACACACAATACCATCTACCCCCAAACAAGGCCAATCGTGTACTATGGAATCCAGATGGCTGATCTATATAATTTTATACACATACTAGCTGACCCCGCAAACGTTGTTTTGCCATATAAATTAAGGTATGAAAAATACCTAGTAGCCGATTCTCAGACCTACTGAATATGCATATACATTTTGGTTAAAATCAGTAAAGCCGTTTCGGAAGAGTAAGGAAACAAACACTGTGACACGAGAATTTTATATATAAGAAGATATAATTTTTCATACCGATCGAAAATTGAAGTTACTATTTTATGCACTCATCAGGATAGTTTTCATAACCAATAACAATTATCATCAATTATAACATGTGTTCCAGACGAAAGTCTTTCATTCCTTTTGGCATAACCAAGTACGTCTACTAATTGATCGTACAGACGCAATACGCCTATTTTTTATTATGACTTGTGATTCAATTAAACGCGAATTCCAGACGAAACTGTAGGCGAAGTTTGTAACGTTTACCAGTATTACTAAATCTGACTTAGTTCAATTTTGTAGTGGTAGGCTGCTTTGCAGAGTTTACCGTTCGTCGATATTGAGACATTGATTGAAAAAGCTAAAAATGTCAATGATTTCAGTTTCGCAACAAGTTGAAAAAATATTGGCTTCACAAAGGTTGACTGACAAATTTCGTAGAATTATTATTATCGTATGATCCGGAGATCAGCACCTACCAAGGGCCAATTCCCGGATACCCGACCTAAGATGGTACTAGCTATTGCCGGGTCCAGGCTCCCGCCCAAGTTCGATAAATGTCGAATTTCGAGTTTTAAAGCCGGGTCACACAGAGGCGATCCGATAGCGATAGCGATCCGGATCGTATCCGAGTATGGGATCGCGCCCGCTTGCTGTGTGTCAGGTTGCATACAAATTCGAACATTACAAAAAATCCCGTCTCGGATCGCCTCTGTGTGACCCGGGTTTAGTCGATTTTTTTGAATAGTTTTTAAGCTTATCCTAGCTTAATATATTTTAATCCCCCTTATAAATGTTTTTTAACTAACTATAAAATAAATAACTGTTCAATTACCATCGGTATGTTAAATATTCAGTCATTTTAATATTGCAAACAGAGTGGAATGCCTAAGCTCGTTAGTAATAGTATACCTACATTCATGGCTTTATGTAGATGTCTATGACAGACGATTCAAGCAATATCTGTGGGAACTTCCTTTCCAACACTTCCTTTGAGAACTATTAGACCATTAGCATAAGCGGTAGATACCCCATTTATTTTCTCACATCTGGGACTTAATAGTGTACCTACCTACTACTGTTTTCGATAGGACCAGCCGACCTGCGGCCTACCGCATTACTAAATCGGCTTTGGCTTTGTTATTGCTGTCTCTATCATTTCAAGTGAAAAGAAAAGAGAGAGCGATATCAAAGCTAAGACAGTTTTAGTTAGGCAGTAGACCCTCGGGATACTGATTCTGAACGCAATCCGACCACCTCAAATTCAGAATGACAGTCTTTGTTCCTTGTCTCTGTCATTACAAACGGATAAGACAAAGACCGAGAGGTTTCAATACTTAATAATTTTGTTGCTGATGCGGTTTGATTCCGTGTCGACATCAATCCGACTGGGTTCAGAATAGCTACGCTGTATTAGAGCCACTAATGTAAGTCATATCGAGAACGACCGCCTCACTATCATAAGGTCATATCTATAATCGCGAAGTCCGAATCCCGTTTCCACCTCTGAGTACTGACTACTGACCAGGGGCCGATCCAGGCGGGGCATGACCCCCTCTACCCCTCCCCCCCCCTTCTGCTGGCTGGGTCAAGGGTTTTTTTTAATTTGGCTTTAATTTTTTATAATTTTTTTTAACTTTAATTTGGCCGCTTTGGCTCTCCCTTGTGAGATAAGGGTTCGAGATTGAGTCCCAGTGGGAACATTAAGTGTGCTGCTGGTTCATTATGTGTAGAGACCAAAAACGACTACCAATGTATTTCATATCCACAATATTGTTCAAGTAGGTACGGTACGGTTGACGTTTATCATTTGTTTTCGAATTAAGTTTTTCTTGCAACTCATTGGTTTCCTCACGATGTTTCACAGTGGTTCTTTGTGTTTTCTTTTACCATAAAGGCCATCGGTATCTTATCTTAATTTAGATGTTTCCTTGAAAGCTTGAAACACGTATTATATGTACAGGTATAGATGAATTTCGGGACATTCCCTAAATTGTTAGGTAGCAGCCATAAAAATAATTAACAAGTAGTAGAATATAAACATCCGGAACATAATGTATTTCTGTATTCAGTGTGTATTTGATAAGAGTCCACGTCCCATGGCTATAACAATAGAGAATGACGTATCTGACAGATAATGCTTAGCCTAAACATTTGGGATTAATATTTTTGTTTTGACTCGTTTTAATTACCTTAATATTATAGAGGCAAAAGTTTGCAAGTATGTGTAAATTTGTTCCCATGTATTTATAAAACAGGCAAATGATATGAGTCCGCCTGGGGAAGTACCACACCTTTGCCAGTTATTCTACCGCCAAGCAGTAATGTGCAAATGTCACTGTGTTCCGGTTTGAAGGGCAATGTTTCCAGAGAAATTACAGGGCTTAAAGATATAACAACTTAGGGTCTGGGTCTAACAATCTCTGGGTGACGAGCGCAGTGCAGTGTTAGGTAATGATTTGGACTCTTCATGTTCCAATAGCTATGTGTCACTGTGCTATTATGTGGCAGGCATGGTGCTTACCATCAGGCACATTTCCTGCTCGTCTCGTCACTCTTTATTTTATTTAATTTTTTTAAATTCAATGCTTTAAAAATGTTAGTTAATACCTACTCGTACAAACAGTAAAATTTATCAAATAACTAGCCTTTAACTGTAGGTGTAGGTACTCAGTACAAAGGTGCCTATAACGCTGGCGGCATTGCCCTGCTGATTGGCAATGACCAAACTTTACATCACTATATACATTTTTCAAGCGGTCTTACTCATTGCCGAATATTTTTTCTAAAAACATTGACCTTCCTACTGGAACACCGTAATGTTTACATGATACTGTTTCGCGACAGAATGACTGGCAAAAAGGTATACTACACCAAGCAGACTGCAATGAGCTTACCACTACAATCAGCCAGCCGACTCAGATACATCTTTTTATAACGCATTCCCCAGAATAATATATCAGCTGACATCACATAGTAATCAAAAATAGTGTCGCTCCACATGAAATCTGTGAATCGAGAGTGAATCGGTTTCTTCTAGCTAAGCACGCTTCATCGTAGGCCGCATCGTCGCTTTACATCAGGCGAGAGGGCGGTAAAGTGTAAATTTATTCAAGTTAAAAAAAAAAACATACCGGCTACAAGACAGCAAGTGCTAGATCCTCTCCGCTAGGGCCGTAGGGGCTCTTCTGCGACAGTCAGGCCAGGACAATCCTTTATCTAGGCACCTCCGACAATATGACATATGACCTCGGCTTGAGCTGGCCGCCTTTGCGATAGTCGTCGTGCGAGATGTAGTAGTCGAGTGTCGTAAGATTAGGTTAATAGAACTTCTACGCGAACCCTAATTTGGGTAGGCACTAGAGGTCACTTACGGCAAAATAACACGGGTTCTTTTATTAAAAAAAATATATATTTAGATAAATGAAAACACATAACTCAGAATTTGATAACTTTGGAAACTACGCGGGTGAAACCGGAAGGCGGTGCTAGTCTGGAATAAATCTTCAAAGCATTGTCATCTATATAAGTCTTCTAAGCATGGCCATCTAAACTAGGTGGTCATGGTTAGATGTGTAATGGTAACCATGGTAACATGCCCACAAAAATCTGTATTTTGCGACAAAATAAGTTTTCACTTCAAAAAAGTTTACCTCTACCATTATATAAATATATTCTATGCCTCTACACCAAGTTATAGGAGAATGTGTAAATTTGTCTTTCTCTTCGTTAACCACTGAAGATTCTAAATATCTAACCTAGTTAAAGGTACTCCAGTATCAAGTGTTTTAATATTTACGTAGGTATATTTTATAAAGATATTGATTTCCTTCCTCACCATTCATTGAAGCACCAGTGACAGACAAACACTTCATTCAGATAACTATGTAGTTAATTGCAAAATAATCTTGACACAGTTTCATAAAAACGCAAGTTCTTATAAAATTACTCATTGCAGTGAAATAGTTACATCACGGAGTCGATCGAAGATTTTATGACAATAATTCTTATAAATGTCTTAGTTATTATCATTGTTTTTAGGGAGCAGTATTAACAACAGTAATTTACATTGGAAACTTTATAGGTACCTAAGTTTGAACATAACTATGCTGACTTTTTAAATTTAAAAAATGAAATTTTATATATTTGTCATTAAAACTACATTTTAATTGTTTAATTGTGCTCTCATTAACTGTACTAATTATTATCCATATACCGATTAGAATCTTTTTTTTTTGTGTGGTTTTTGGTGGCGATAAATCGATTATCGCAGAAAAAGTTTAAAATGAGAAAATATGGTTAAGTAAAGGTAAAACTGCACAACGCGTTCCTATTATTCCAAAATACAAATATAGTCTATTTACAACTCATAAAATAGAGGCCCGTTTGACCTTCGAAAAACCCTTTTTCCCAGGAAAAATCCATTAAGGATGCCTCTAACCACCAGTATGTAAACTCCGTCATCGAAGTGACGGCCTTACACCCATGGCCCTATTTGGACCCCCCTTTGGATCGCTAAACAGATATTTAAAAAGTCTGAAATTCTTCTAGTCTATCCCACATGCGCTCAACTATGTTTACGAAATCATGTGAGTAATACCGCTAAATTTAAAATGGTGGAAGAAATCATTGTGAGGAAACCGGCATGTTCCGAGAATCTTTCGGGGCGTCATTCGCCAACCTGCACTGGGCCAGCGTGGTGGATTATGGCCTTGATTCTCTCCTTGCTAGGGACGCCCCGACCAATGGGAACATTTAGTGGGCTACTTATGCTATCGTAAAATGTTGGATTGAATCCGTAATCATCAAATTAATAAATTATACTTTTGTTACAGATTCAATTGGCCCTTGGGCGAGAGACGAAGAAGTTTCTACTAAGAATAGTGAAGACAAAATAACAATAAACAAAGAACCTAATCAAGTAGTGATTAACGAGGGCGGGCTGTACTTGATATACGCTCAGGTAAGAATATAAACTAACGTGGTTATTACACATTTTAAATAAATATACGGGTAACTCACGTTTGATATAGTCAGTCTAGTCCGACTTAAGTTTCGATCGCGTCCGGCGATCTATTTCAAGAAGAGTACGGGCGCGTGTTCGCTGCTAAAGTAGCAGCGTTGCTCGTTTAGCACACTTTCTCGCAATCTCCTTGAAAAAGATCGCCGGACGCGATCGAAACTTGAGTCGGACTTGACTGACTATATCAAACGTGAGTTACCCGTGTATTTTTGAATACAGGTAATAATACTACAGTTTTATAGCATTTTGCTGGGAGGGATAAAACACCTAATTCAAGTCGAAGGGACGTGATTCCTGCTCAGGTCTCTATCTGGCCCAATTTGTTTTATAGAATATAGAGTGACGAGACGAGCAAAATATGTGCCTGATGGTAAGCAACAACCCTGTTCATAGAAGTCAAGTGCCAAACAGCTATTCGAACATGAAGAGTCCAAATCGCTCTTTGACCTACGCTCGCCGCCTGGAGATATAAGATGAACATGATGATGATCTTAGCCCAGTAATATATCTGGAAACATTGCCCTTTCAACCGGAACACAGTAACGTTTGCACATTTCTGATTGGCTGTTGCATAACTGGCATAAATTTGGTACTTCCCCAGATGAACTCGACAAAGTTACCACGACCTATAATTTCCCTGGCCGTTTAGCGTGGGAATGCTGTCAGCCTGATTGACACTTTCGGTTGGGGATTTGACGACAGCGGCAACAATCTCTAAATCAGTGACTCCAAACTTGTGTTTGTTTGTGGACCTGTTATTGTTTGACATTTATAATTCTTTTTTTTTACTAAATAAAGAGTGACGAGACGAACATGACATGTGCCTGATGGTTAGCTAACCATGCCTGCACACACATAACAGCACAATGACACGCAGCTATTGCAACATGGTAGTGATTTGGACAGCGTCAGCGTCTGGACAATGCTAGGTCATTACCTAGCATTGCACTGCGTTCGTCACCCAGAGATCTAAGATGTTATATCTCTAAGCCCTGTAATTCCTCTTTGAAACATTGCCCTTCAAACTGGAACACAGTAATGTTTACACATTACTGCTTGGCAGTAATAACTGGCAAAGGTGTGGTACTTCCCCAGGCGGACTCTGCTAAGAGTCCTACCACTATTTTTTATGAAATAAAAAGTATTCAATACATTTTTGTATCATTGTTATACTCATACAAACATTTATTAATAACAGCAGGACCAGTAAAATGTATTTTACTCATTCTAAATTATTTATATAATACAGCGAATGGTTGAATATAATTATTTATATTCAAATAATATTTAGCTAATAAAGAATGATAGTGATTCCAATGCCAGACAGAAAAAAGGAAATGATTTATCCTAACATTTGTATTGTTACCGACAGTGGCATCGTTGCTAAATGACGCCTATTAATTATTATTTGTTTCATTACCAAGTAATGTAACAGCAATATTCGCATCATTGCAAATGACGATCTTAACAATATTTGGCCATTGATTAATAAATAATTGACGTACAACAGTAAATACTATGTCGTTGCTAAACGATCTACTTGAGCAATAACGAGAGGTTTGGAAAACTAGAAAATATTGTTTTGCAAATGGCAGGAAGCGGTAAATTTAGTATTGATTCGTTATGTGTTGCAATCAAAAAAGTTGATGAAAAGAAGTATGATGGTACAAATACAAAGTTCACCGGGTCAGCTAATATTAAATATAAACAATCAAAAAAAAATCCATGAGAAACTTGTAAAGATTAACAATAACAGGGCTTAGAGATAAATATCTTAGATCTCTGGGTGACGAGCGCAGTGCAGTGCTAGGTAATGATTTGGACTTTCATGTTCCAATAGCTGCGTGTCAATGTCATGTTAAGTGGCAGGCATGTTGCTTACTATCAGGCACATGTTCTGCTCGTCTTGTGTCTTGTCGCTCTATGCTAAAAAAAACCTGTCTGTAAAAACAAAATTGACATCCACACTTTTTTTTAGATACTTTCCTCCTTAACAATACTTATCCCGTTCTCAGGTGACGTACCTAACGCACGCCCCCAACTGTTACCTGATCTGGGCGCAGCAGAGCAAGCAGAAGCCCCGGCTGCTCTCGATGTGCGCCACAGGCGACGACTCCACGGCGCGGCCGCTGCACAAGTCTCAGATCTCCTGCGCCGTCCAGACCGTCGCCAGGCTGCTACCAGGCGACGTCGTCAACATTCAGCAGAGAGACGCCAACAGGACGCTCATGCTCAAACCCGGCTACAGCTACTTTGGATTTGTGAAACTCGGCCCGTGAGTTACACACAACATGCGCTCACGATTTTGTGATAAATTGTAATAGTAAGTTCGCCGTATTACAATTGGGATGATGGCTGGGTCAGAAATATACCATTTTAATTAGTCTATCAGGTAGATTATGAAAAAATATGAGACACGTATTTTTTATCTATAAAAAATCGACAAAGATATAGATGATCAAATTTCAGGAGTGGGTTAAGACGTCACGTCTTCATGAAAATCGTAGAATAAAGTGACGTCAGTCAAAACTTCTAAACATTGTAACTTCGTCATTTTTCGTTTGTGAAAGAAAATAAAAACTACGAATACAATATTTTTTAATAATCTAACTGACGGACTAATCAGTTTTTTAAGTCATCATGCCAATTGACTTAAAACTCAAACTCAAACAACTTTGAGCTTAATCAATTTGACAGGTTTTTGTCTGAAAACTTGAATGAATGTTCGGAATATGTTCGGTTTGTAAGCGTCATTTGACAGGAGTAAGGTAGCGCGTCATTGTTGTAAAATTTTTGTTATATGCGATATTTATCGCTTTGATGATTTTGTCGCTTTGATGACACTGTTATAAAACGGTGTTCATGATGTACCCGTAGTACAAGGTTTGACATTTAACAATACGAAATGTCGTGTAGTTAGGTTGCGTGGAATTCGTAGTAGTTCGGCTTTAGGTATTAGTACCTAATATGGAATCACGATTCCACCACCAGCAGTTAGCTGCTATATAGCGATATGAAGTGTCAAACTTTCACTCGTACTACTGGTAGTACTGTCTTCCTTATGTTTTAATAAAGTTTTGCCGTGTTGTTTCGCTACGGTATTGATCCGCTTAGCGTGCAAAGACCTTTGATAGAATAGTGGTGCCAGTATTTTGGTATCGACTACAGTTCCTGAGAAGTTAAAAATCGATTTCTTTATAATCTGTTTAGGTACCATTGAGGGTGTAGTCTGCAAACTAAATGAACATGAGTTGAAACTAAATGAACACAGAATTTGTGCTTCATTCTATTCACGGATAAGTCAAGAAAAGTAATTAATCATATTACAAAGCTTGACTGCTCCATTTTGTCTTTCTAACTTCGATTGACGTATGCAAGTCTTGAGGAAATGTTTAGAATACGACAGTTGTATGACAATAAATATTAATAAAACATTTGAGCGAAGTCAAATCGACGTTTATGACGTCAAATATGTAAAATGAAGAGACAAAATTGAGCTTAAGTTAAATTTTGTATATATATAATAGCGGTTTTGGGTTCACTTAGTTTACAGAATATACAGGTGTGAACAATAGTTTCAGTTACATGATTAGTATGCTCTAAATTTATACTGAAATTATTCGTTTAGTTCTAATCTTGGTATGTATATTGTTTATGAAAAGTTATTGTATACATTGTACAGGTTTGTCTTGTGTTATACGAGCTATGTTATATAATATGTAGATTTTTATGGATTGCCCCGTCATTTTACTGCAACATGAAGCTCCTTAAATGTCCTCAGATCACTAATTACATCAGATATACGATTATTTATAAATGGAAGCAAAAACATCCGACTATCTCCAAGATAGATAAACTATATTTTCCCACTGAATATTTATTTTAAAACTGTTAGGTTCATTTTCATCTGGCACAGTTGATAAAAACGATTTACAACATGACACCTTCAGAGGGTTAATTAAGGCAGAAAAGACTTTACCTTTTACTAAAGCATTTCCATATTTTAAATAATTACTGATATAAATAATCTTTTATCATTCACCAACTTTAATCAAAAAATGCGAGTCAAAGCACTCATTGGTCCATTGAGCACCCACACATTTATTTAAACACATTCGCCACAATAGAGATTCAACTTGAAGTGAAATGACATATAAGTCCGTAGATTTCTTTGTCGATGGTTAAACGTTTGTACGAAATTATTTAGTAGTGGCTTACGGAAAACGAAACGAGAAAATTACTCCCTACCAGTTTTACTACTACAAGTTTTGTTATAAATGATACGGAATTTCGCGAAACACAAATATAAATACAGAAAAAAAAATATCACGTTACACGAAATTTCTTAGCACAGTATCTTTGTCATTTTTGTTTGTGGAAAAAAATATAAGGGAATCATATGTTTTTTAATCTAACTAATGGACTAATTAGTTTTATTGGTTTTCTCACCTATTAAAAAAAATATTAACTATAACTAAACGTCAGCGTGTAGTAAGAAAGAGGCTAATTAAATTATCATAAGCTTAGAACTTCGCTTGCAACAAATCGGGGTAAATACCAATCGGGTACTTGACTTCCTCTGACCACAAAACCGCCGTTTCTGAAATGTAGGTTATTGCCTTAAAACGTCATACGTCTGATCATACTGGACGTCACTATATAATACAGGATATAATTTAATTAATAGGCATCGTTTAAGTTATTGAAAGAAGCCCTGGTGGTCTATGGTGGCTAAGAACCTGACTGTTATGGTGAATAGCAATGTTATCCCTACGCAAGGAGTAAGCTAACTTTTGTCACCAGCGCAATATTTTTAATAATCTATGGTGGATAGACCGGATAGATCAAAAGTCTCACTCCAAGATGCACATAATTATGTATTCCCTAGAAAGCGATGTATATGCCACTCAAGTTATTTTTTATTAAACAACCATTAATTAAACGCATTACGAACTACATCGTAGGATGCATAGTCGCTTGTTAACATCCGCTTATCATTGATAGACTTGTAACACAGGTTTTCTGCAATACCTGCCGGTAAATTATATTATTGTATATAATAAATTAAATAACTTTGTATACTGCCATTAGGGTCACAAGTTATTCACCCGTTTTCCGTTGAGTCACGAAATAGGCCTGTATAAGGACAGGTGACGATGGTGCTTATGTTTAGTGAAGTAAGGATATATACACAACATACGTAAGTGATTTTAGTGCCATATCAAAAATGTTCTATTGTTTTTTCTGAGTTTATATTGTTCAAATTAGACTTTTCCCCTATTTTATAAGGCAAACTTGGCGAGTTGTTCCTGTTATTACCTGAACGTAATTCATTATTAGAGGGATTTGTTAGCGAAAATAAAAGAGAGAACGATATTAAATAACATTTTAAGTTACGCGTTAGATCGTTCCGTTCTGGCGACATTAAAATTTTCACATTTGTGATTTTAGTAGGAAAACAAAGGTATGTAAGTAGCTACATGAATAATATCTTTTCAGTTGTCATTCGATGCTTAACAATACATGTTTGTAGTCGACTGAACATAATAAACGTATTTACAAATGCATCACGACGCCATATACGTTTTTGTAAATGATGTAATTTTTCGTGTTTGGTTTGAAATTAATAATTTTGTTATGAAAATACGGAGTTATGACCAAAGAAATTGTACGTTAACGTTTTTATATGACACACATTGTAATCCCCCACTTGTCGACTCGAGCATGTTGGTGAAACGTCGCATTACAGTCACAATAAAGAGCGTGAACACAAAGAAGGATAAATAAATGTCTGCTGTGTAAATACTACTTAAATCGATTATTTAAAACTAGTGGGTGTACTGGTGGGTAGGCGATTGGGTACTGTAGAACAAGGCGGCTTTAAAGCGATCATCTGTACAAAACAAAAGAGGCGACAAACGTACTTATACGACTATTATAAGAAAGGTCCAAAAACAGCTCAACTTATGCTCCACTGGCCTTCTCTCTCAAAGAGCCAAGTACATGTATTAACAAAGTGAAATTTCGTCAATGCAAAGGCGAAGATTATTTAAATAGACTAGTGATAATTTAAGACCTAATCAACAATAGCTATACTTTAATCCTTCTAGATAGATGATCACCTTAAAGTTGCCCTTTTAGGCCCTAAAGAGATTTTGACTTGACTAAAGCGAAAATAAATCAATTTGGTCAAAATAGCGATATTTCGTATAATCGCTGCGCCTGACAAGTTCCGTATATTTTTTTATTTTCAATTATGCATAAAAATTTGATCTCCGTTTCATTCTCTATGTGTTGATAAATTCCTTTTTGTGATATTCCAACTAAGAAACAATTATAGCAATTTCCTTAAGTGTTTTGAACTTTGACAAAAAATCGTATGTGCAAAAAAAAACCCAAATTCTTTGAAAAAAACTTTGAAAATATCACCTGGGACATGTCAGTCGCAACGACGGTATACTGTTACGAGTAAGAAGATGTGTAGAATATAAATCTGATCTCTAAAAATACGATCCCACATTGAAATCCAAATCTATTGGAATATTATGAGAAGCTTACTAAAGTATTAGTCATTTGGAGTCTTTACTGTTAAGTTTTGAAAGTAAGTCAACTTAAGGATTGTTTACTTAACGTTTGCTCAAAAGCATCTGATATAAATTATAGCATAGGTAGGTGATACACTGCCAAGTAATTTCTGTACTTGTTTTACACTATTAGGTGCTTTGTGGTAACCCTGACAATCAGGGTAAGAATAAAGTTTTCATTTTCAAATTCGTAAAAACGAAAACTTTTCCAATTGTGTGCGTCTGTCTACCCTCTAGAGGTGACTTTGGTAAACACTATTAATCTCTGTCTCTTAAATAGTAACACTATTATTTTTAATTATGGGATAGGCAGTAGCATTCATTCGCGTAGTCCCCGATCCCGTTATAAAAAGTACTCTGCAGGTCTACTACAAAAACAAACTCCGAATGATCGGATCCGACCGACAGCTGAATCGGATCTGTAGCCTACCGCGGAAAACATTCGGATCGATACATCTCGGTCGGAAGTTATAGACTTAGGTCGGATGAGGGTCGGATCGAACGAAACGGCCGATTCGATCAACCGACCGATTGTCTATCGAGGTAGGAAACGTCCATAAGTTCGGCCGATATATCGTTTATCGGACTTCGTAGTAGACCTGCTGTTTGTTATTTCAGGATCTATGTACCAATATCACAATCCCTTCAGTAGTTTTAGCTGAAAAGTGGAACACACTTTTGCGTTTATAATATTAGGGTTTACTTACCATGGTTACATAGTACGTGTCCATGATATTTCGAGTTGAACGGGTGAGCTGACGAACCCGGTATTCGTCGTTGATGAAACTACATCGAAATAATTGAATAGTGTATTGAACAACTGTGATGTAAAGTGACCAATTCGCGATGTAAGCAATTCGTCTGTCCATTACAGCACAGTGCCACGACGCTATTTTGACGTAAAAACTAGCACTGTGCTCGTCCTTTGGACATATCACATTTATATCTTTCTGTAATTTCTCTAAGTTTAAACTAGGTTAGTAGAGCAATGTTTAAACATGGGCCGTATCTAAAATTCAATGCGACAGAAATCGTGAAGATTTACCAAAGCCACCTCTAAAAAAACTGATACCTACATCGTAGATACCTCGCCCGAAACTCTCTGTGGTGTAAAATAAGCACATATTATTTAAGTAATACGTCAATTCAAAATGTTGTTTTGTAAGGGAATTACAATATTGCTTAATCATAATATTAATAGTTACCTCATTTAATGCAAAACATGAAGATGTGGTTTTATGGTGCTTTGGTGCATGTAAAACTTAGGGTTTTACCTACACAGTCATGTTTATTAGTCGTAAGTACATTTAATTAATAAATGATTACAATTTTTGTGTGTAAGTATTGTTATTTTGATAACTTATTAGTCTGATATGTGTATATCGTAATGTCTAATTTGCATTTTTTTTTTTATTATATTGAAATTGTAAAGAATTTTGAAGATTCCAGAAAAAAAAATAGATAATGGAAAGTTAGTTTTTGTAAGATAAATGTTTGTAAAGACTTGTGATATTGAAAGCAATACATTTTTTTTTGAATATTTTTAGGACATTAAGTAGTACGTGCTAAAGATAGTACTTTACAATTGTACAGCAATATGGATGTATTCATATAGTCATAGCGTAAGGTAATTGTGTACCTACCGGTAGGTATGTCCACCGTCCAGAAATAAATGTGCCTTAAATATTCCTGCTTTTTATTGCTAATTGATCCTTCATACTTTTTTTTGTATTGTATGTAAGTAGGTACTAAGTAAGTGGACATTGATTGCTTATAAAAACATACACTTATTAATAAATAAATATTGATGGACAATTCACACACAACACCATCTGACCCCAAACTAAGCAAAGCTTGTACTATGGGGGCCAGATAGCTGATATAATACTTATTCAAATACATACTTATTTTACATAGAAACACCCAGATACAGTACAAATATTTGAACTCATCACACAAATATTTGCACTGGGTGGGAATCGAACCCACGACCTTCGGCATCGCAGGCAGAGCACCCACTTTTTTTTTAAACTTTAATAGGTTTACCTACACTTGACCGCCATCTCGTCCGAAGTTAAGCGACGATGCGGTCTACGATGAAGCGTGCTTACCTAGAAGAAACCGATTCACTCTCGACTTGGAAGACACTAAGATTATAACAATCGGGAAAATCGACTAGCTCATTCCACAGCCTAGACGTTATTATCACAAAATTAGAGTCTAACCTTTTGGTTCATGTCTTTGGAACGTCAACTACGAAACAATGTCGCTTTCTCGAGCTACGAGAAACTTAAGAGCTGGTTTTCACGGCGCGGCTGATTTGTATGTAAAATTCAATTCAAAACTCACGACGCGGTTTACGGCCGCGGCGGCTGTGGCAGCCGCGCGACGCCCGTGTTCTTGCGCAGTAGCTTGCCGCTGTAGAAACCGCGAAAACCTGTTGTCTCGTGAGTATTGAAACAAAACCGTCGCGTGGCGCGGTGCCGCGGCCGCGGTTTGAAACTGCGCCGTGAAAATTGGGCCTAACTAGGCCAGTCAAGTCGATTAAAAATACAATACCTACAAAGTCAATTAAACCTACCAACATACATTGATTGGCAAAGCCTCTGTACAGCTGTATTTATTGACAAGCCCTCTTTATAGCCCCATTAAATTAAACCTAATATTAATCTATTTTCTATTAAATTAATAGTAGTGGTAGGACTTTTAGCAGAGTCCGCCTGGGGAAGTACCTACCACACCTTTGCCAGTTATTCTACCGCCAAGCATTAATGTGCAAACATTACTATGTTCCGGTTTGAAGGGCAATGTTTCCAGAGAAATTATACGGCTTGGAGATATAACACCTTAGATCTCTGGGTGACGAGCGCAGTGCAGTGCTAAGTAATGATTAGGACTCTTCATGTTCCAATAGCTGCGTGTCACTGTGCTGGCATGTGGCAGGCATATTGCTTACCATCAGGCACATGTCCTGCTCGTCTCGTCACTCTTTATTAAAAAAAAAACGAAATCGCTTCGTAGGGACTTCCGAGCTGCACGGTAGTAGCTTCCACCTTGTTGGGACAAGATACTCGTAGGCTCGGAAACTCTTTTCTGCCGACAGATGGCACTCCGGTAGATACCTTAGTGAAACTTTGGATGAAAGCCTGTCTGCAGAAACTGCGATAGTCTATCTATGTAAGCGGAATTCGGAATAAAGTCAGTCCTACTATCAGTTCTCACTTACGCATCCCACGCCGAAGATTCCCGCTACAAAATAAATAATTAAGGTTACAATAAAAGAGGTTTTCGCCGTTTATTTGCAAATGGTAAGGAACCCTTCGTGCGCGAGTCCCATTCGCACTTGGTCGGTTTTTATTAATATTTCTAAAACCACTACACCGATTTCGACAAAATTTATATGGGACTACCTCTGAACTATGATCTACCAAACAAAACAAAACCCATCGAAATTGATTGACAATTGGCGGAGCTATCGCGTAACATGTGCGAGTGGGACTCGCACACGAAGAGTTCCGTACCATTAGCAAATAAACGGCGAAAACCTCTGGCTTTATTCCGAATTCCGTATACATAGACTATCGCAGTTTACACAGACAGGTTTTCATCCAAGAAGCCTCTAAAATTTTGATTTTACCTTATGATTCCAACGCAGAAGTCGATAGCGCGTATTATTCTACTAGTGGCGCTATTTAGTTTGCTTGGGATCGACTAATCGAGCAAGAAACGGTAAAAAAACAAGTTTGTTGTATGGGAGCCCCCTTAAATATTTATTTTATTTTTAGTATTGGTTGTTATAGCATCAATAGAAATACCTACATCATTTGTGAAAATTTCAACTGTCTAGCTATCACCGTTCTTGAGAGACAGCCTGGTGACAGACGGACGAACGGACGCACAGCTAAGTCTCAGTCAATAGGGTTTTTGAGTAAATAAGGATCTTCTAGCTCAGCGTCATGGCTGGTCTAGTCGGGAGCACGACAACTGCTGTTTCAAATGTCCTGGTTCAAATACCACGCGTTCCTACCACTGTCTTTTCGAAGTCATGTGCGTAATGCCGCAAACTCAAAAACGGTGAACGAATAGTAGGTACATCGTGAGGAAACCGATATGACCTAGAATCTTTCGAGGTCATGTGTCATCCACCAACCCACACTGGGTCAGTGCGGTGGATTATGGCCTTGACTCTCTCCTTGCGAGAGACGATCCGACTTCCCAGCAGAGCCAACATTCTGTGGGCTGCTTGCTGCTTATGACTTATCCCAATTTTTCTAACATTTGTACTAGGAATTTAGATTACTAGGTACCGACTACGCAGACAAATTTTACTTCTAACTTACTCCTAACATTCTAATAGAGGCTCATTTTCATTAGTCGTTTTGGGATGCAGGAGATTTCTGTAACGCCTACTACAGGACCAGCATGCGTGGAAGCGAGGAATGGTTTTCACCGATCGTTGACGCTCGCACACCTGGTAAATAATATATCCGAGTTATACAGTTTGGCTAGTAATTCTCAGTCTCACCTTTCTCGATGTCTGATGAAGTCAAAGATGTCTCAATGTTTTATTATAAAAAATAAATAAATGAATTATTTGCCACAGGTATATTTGCATCTCGAAAACACCTCATTATACATACTTTTCAACTCCAACTTTTGATTAGTGGTTCTAAACTTGTTTTTTTTCATTAAATGTTAACTTAATAAACTCTTTGAATATAAAATACATTAGACTTGGCTGGCACCGACTTCAAATAGGCGAGTGAGTAGCTGAGTAGCGCTTATAATAATTGTATTAACTTATTTATCGCTTTTGAGTGCCTATACGTGGTTTTGAAGTGGGTTCAATTTTATGTCAGTACTAGCTTTTACCCGCGACTTCGTCCGCGCAAAATAAATATTAAGGTAACTCAGGCAGTAGGTACCTATGTGTACACAATACCAAATTACGTTTACAAAAAACAGCTTATACATTAAAACATTTTTACACAATTTCATCAAAATCGGTTCAGTTGGTTTACGTGATAAAGCGTAACAGACAGACAGAGAGAATTTATAATAATTTATATTAGAATTGATTTCAAGTGTCTAGTTGCAAAATTTTACGGTTTTGTCTTCAACATTGACGAACTTCCATGTAAACAATCATTCCTGATGGAAATCACCCGTTCAACTTTTTTTCAGTGATAAATAGTAGCTCTTGTCTTTTCCTGAGCCTAGTCTATCTGTATACCAATTTTAATCAAACTTGTTCAGCGGTTAAGTCATTAAAGCGTAGGTAACAGACCTACAGAGTTACTTTCATATTTATAATATTAGTATATTTATATGGATACCAAGCGTCTAGTTGCGAGATTATGGAAGGTCGTTGTGCTGATCAAAACACAAAATGACGTTTCGTTACGCTAGACGCTAGATTTAATGTTTTCCATTTTACTGATGCGTCAAAAGAAACGTTAGTTTTATAACCTCAAAAGTATTAGAGTTGTCCAGATTCTGTTATTTACAAACGTAAAATAAAAATGCTAACAAGGTCTGTTTTGGAGTAATAAGTCTTTCCTGACACGTTTTATTGCAGCAACTAATCCACTGGATACTTTCAGGTTAAAGTTGACTCGGGACTTCCGCATTATTGTAAGATGTTTCGCGGATAAATCTACAGATGATGGAAAAGCGACCGAAATACAAACAAAGGAGCAATCAAAGGAAAAGAAAACCCCTGAAAATGCTACTGAGAAGATCCAAGAGTTGCTTAAAAGTATGATGGCTGAGCCAAAAATCAGTGAGACAGAATACAGAGAAAAGTTTGCAACTGCCCCTGAAATACCTAGACGACGAAAGCAAAACGATGAAATCTCTGTCAAAATGGAGAAAATAGGTAAATCTAAAAAATCTCTAAAAATAAAAAAAACGTAGGTATAATGTAGATCATCGGTTGAAATCATCTAAACTCTTCATACACTACTACTACTATTTTACAATCCATTAGATCTATTGGTACCTGGCCAAATCTTATGATAACATGATCTTAATGAACTCTCTTAATGATCATATTACAGAGGAAAACATCACCAAAGCGGCCAGTGGCGTAGCAGAAGCAATAGGCGGAGACGTGAAGCAAACAGAAGCTGAACTACTGTCTCGAGTGCTCGGAAAAATTAACCAGACCTCCACTAGTCTTAGGTACTTAACATATAAATATTATCTTATGTAGATCATTCCTAATCAATCAAAATAACATTAATAGCTCGCCCAGTCTTTGATTCTATGAACAATGATGCAGCATTAATGCCAGAGTGTTTAGCCCTTGTAATTTTTAAAATAAATAAAAAAATAAATTTTTAGCGTTTGTAAGTGTTTTGTAATAATGAAACTTGCTGAGAAATTACTACACTTTAGCTAGCTATACTCCCACCAAATAACAAAATTCTTCTGGTGTGAAGGCTATGTACATATTCATAAAATCTAGATATCACATAGAACAAAAGATGTCTTAGGAACATTTCAATTTCTGCACAATGTTGTGCTTAACATTTAAAGGCAGTGATGATTACAAAAAAACATTTGAATGCTTAGTAGGTTTTATAAAAGTACTAATTTTATTCTATATTCCATTCCATTTTCAGTGACTTGCTTGTGGGTATGAAAGTGGATCGCACGAAGGAGCCTGATGAGCCTGCACCGAGGGAAACTCGTGGGCAGCAAGTAAAGCGACTTGTTGATAAGACTCGGGAACAGAACACAAGATATACACAGAGAAAAACACAACAGGGAGAAGTTGTACAGATCAGACCAAAACGGTATGTCTTTCATTGATTTTGTGCAAACATTTTGGAATGAACTAATATTATAAAACCTCTTGAAATTTTCACGATTTGGATGTCGCATACTTACAATACACTTTTTTATGTCACTAAAAATACTGCTAATCTAATCACACATTTATCCAAATTATTTATCCGTAGCTGCTTGTTTAAAGTCAAAAAAATAGGTACTGTAGGCAACACTGAATGGAGCATCAAATATTCATTCATTTTTTCAGTATAGTGACAAAACGAGCAGGCCATTTGCCTGATTGTAAGCAACATGCTTGCCATAACAGCAGAGTGACATGCAGCTTTTGGAACAAGAAGAGTCCAAATCATTACCTACAGTGGCTTTTTTCCTAAGCAGACTATTCTTCATCCTGAACAAGAGAAGTAAGTTGTCACTTACAAATAAGTTGACAATTTACAAAACTTGTATCCGTCTTAACTTACATGCTTACGTCACAGTATATAGAAATACTACAACTTGTTCATTGCCTTTGATCTTGAGAGAAACAAACACCAATAATGTATAGACATGGGTAGGGTTGTCACAAACAAAAAAACGTGGACCCAAAATAAAATTAAAACATACGGAAGTCGTCAGCCCTGAGCCGCGCTCTTGCAATACTAACATTGTAATCTAGGCAATGCAGGAGCGCGCTTCCCGCACGATTGCCCAGACGGCTTCGTCGAACAACTGTATGATTTAATAGACTGTGCTTCCGTGGTGTTCGCTCATGCGGACCCACACCAGGGCATCCAGAATAGGTTCATTCGCAGTGCCTACTGTCTGTCTGTCACCATACTGTCTCGACTTCTATAGGCTATAACTGCCAATATTTTTATTTCTAGTACCCAGAGTGGGGTCCAACCACGCGCTCAGCCGATATCAGTGAACGTGTTCAGCGGCACCCCCCTGGGCGTCTTCAAGGCGGGCCCGGTCAACTACGGCACGTCGCTGGAGACGTGGCAGGCGCTCCAACGCCGCGAGCTGGCGCTGGCCACCACGCAGCCGCCCGCCAACTACTTCGAGAAGATGGTAGTGTGGACCGACCAGGGGAAAGTGTGGAACTTCCCCATTGATAATGAACAAGGTAATTAATTATCTTTGTGAAAAAATATTTTTTTATAGAGGAATATAAATTATGGGTTTGCATTAACTACATGTTAATGTGGCGTCGGAGCCACGGTGAAGCAATGGAGTGGGGCGTGCGCGTTAGACTACTTTTGGCTGAGTGAAATCTTATGTATAAGTCGACGTCGTTGATATGCGTAAACAGCAGAAACAGCTTACTAAATGTTCCCACTACTGGGACTCGGACCTTCTCTCGCAAGGAGAGAGTCAATGCCATAATCCACCACGCTGGCCCAGCGCTGTAGGCTGTAGTAGTGGTAGGGCTCTTAGCAGAGTCCACCTGGGGAAGTACCACACCTTTGCCAGTTATTCTACCGCCAAGCAATAATGTACAAACATTACTGTGTTCCGGTTTCAAGAGAAATTACAGGGTTTAGAGATATAACATCTTAGATCTCTGGGTGACGAGCGAAGACTGTTCGTCACGTCGTCTTTATTTAAAAAAAAAAGTCTCCGTTAGGGCGACTAGACCAGCCGTAACTTGATATACGTAAGCGCCCGCGCCCCCGAAATTATAAAACGTTTATTGTTCAGGGGCCGAATGGCAGTATATCTGTAGCTGTAGGTCAGGTTTGCAACATTAGTGCTGTATAATACTAAAATTCAAAGTATACCTACGTGTTTGCTTCTAGCGGCAGTTCCTATGATTCAAAGAACAATATATATTTAGTAAAATATTTCTTTATCAACATGGAGAGACTTATAGACTACAGGCCCGTGAACAAAATGTATGGGTCAAATGAACCACCAGGAGACCTATATTAGACTACAGGCCCGTGACCAAAATGTACGTAGTAAATGAACCACCAGGAGACCTATGTAGGATGATAGAAGGGTATAAAGTAATAAGTTTCAGCACTATGCCGTCACTTGTAAGCTGTCCAACTGAGTACAGTTGAAGAGGGGGGGTTGCAACCCTCGATAATTTCTCCTTGTCGCATGATTTTTGTACGGCATTGCGAAATAATAGATTAGAAGAGGATAAAACTACCCCTAGACTTACCCTAGATTTTACCCTAGAATTTTGTCAGTTGTTGTTGTAGATGGTTGTAGGCTAATTTGAATTGATGCCGTGGTGGTTTAGTGGCTAAAAAGTTCTATATCGGAATCGATTTCGTAATTTCGTTGTTTGTGGGTTCGAATCCTACCGGCACGGCATCTCAATTTGTCACCGTATTCAGTTACGTCGTGGTGACAAATATGTCAAAACGGGACTATATATTTTTTTTAAATATGTGGCCTATTAAATTAGTTAAGATTTTGGCTTTGCATTCAATACATTTACTTACAGTAATATTTATAATATTTTTACTTACAGGTCTAGAAGATGAGAAAAACGTGCATTTCTCGGAGCATATATTCTTGGACACCCATCTGGAAGGATGGTGCCCAAAGAAAGGTCCCATCAGACATTTTATGGAGCTGGTATGCGTCGGTCTCTCGAAGAATGCATTCTATACGGTCAAAGAGAAGAAGGAACACATCTTGTGGTACAAAGAATACTTTGAGAGCAAAAAGGATTTGTTGAATGAAGTTGGTGCTTGGGAACCGAAGACTAGCGGCTCTGAAGCTTCCTCGTAGGTGTAGAATTATAATGATTTAAATTATATTAGTTTTGTTGTCATTTTTGCTGTTTTATTTATATCCAGACTAAAGACTCCGTGAGGTGATGGTTCCCGCGCAAAACTGTAGAAGCCATATAGAGCTCAGAGCCATTGACGTAGTAAATATCGTTGCTTAGAGCCACATAATAATTATATAGTAAGCAACACGTTCACCTAAAACTACAAAAGCAATGTGGAACGTGGCGAGGTAAAAGCTAGCAAGAGTAGCTTTATCAATGACAAAAAAACAACAATAATTTGAACACTCGCTACCAGGAGATTATCGTCTGTCATTATCCTGAACACATTTGCACATTACTTTAGTAATAGAATAACTGACAGCTTGTCAAGGATCCTACCACAATAAAAATCCCACTGATATTATATACTAGCAGCGCCCCGCGGTTTCACCTGCGTAGCTCTCGATTCCGTTATTTTGTGTGTGTTATGTGTTATTCCAGATCATTGTTCCTACCTATGTAACAAATTTCATCCAAATCCCTTTAGTAGTGTAACAAACACACGTCCATATATTCTTATACACTTTTGGCGTTTATATTTTAGTTGGATGTTTGTTGCTCAACCATGTCGGAACAGTTAAATGGAATGGAAATTTTGAACACAGGTGGTTTTTACAGCGGAAAAACTGCGGGGCGCTTCTAGTGTACAGGTGAGTAGGGACCACAAACCACAAATATTCCGTTTATTTCCCTTGACACTACTGGTAGAGTCATGGGAAATTTTACGTGCCCGTGGCACTACCAGTAGTGCCACTCATGCGACGAAAGGGGACAGTGTTCAATCCTCTATGTAGAAGTTTTAAAAAAAGTGTTTGTACTTTGTGTGCACGCAAGAAGTTAATACTTTTCTTTATTCCTAGAGCTAAGAATTTATAACTTCAATCATAGAATAGATACTATTATCACAGTACTAGCTGTACCCGCAACTTCGTCTGCGCAAAATAAATATTAAGGTAATAATACGATTTCATCAAAATCGGTTCTGTTGTTTAGGTGTGAAAGCGTAAGATACATTCGTCCCCCATTTCAACTCCAATTTCATCCCCATACAGGTCGAAATTACAAAATTGCTAGAACAAACATTTATTTGCGTCGTGTCAAGTGCCTATATACAGAGTTTCATGGTTTTATCTTCAAAGGTTGGGAACTTCCATATTGACATTCATCCGTAATTTCACCCCCGTATAGTTCGAAATTACAAAATTGTTAGAACAAACATTAGTTTGCTTCGTGTCAAGTGTCTATAAAAAGAGTTTCATGGTTTTATCTTTAACGGTTGGGATCTTTCATATTGGCATTCATCCCCCATTTCAACCCCAATTTCACCCCATACAGCTCGAAATCACAAAATTGATAAAACAAACATTTAACTGCTTCGTATCAAGTATCTAGAGACAAAATTTGATAACTTTGAAAATCACGAATTTTCATACAACCGTTCATCCCTTGTTTCACTCTGACGGGCAAAACCCCGTCTTAGTGAGCGCCTACGTGCTAAAAGGGACCTCCATACAAAATTTCAGATTCCTAGCATTATTTGTAGTTTCTGAGATTCCTTGATGAGTGACCTTTCGCTTTTATATACAGGGTTATTGGTAATCAGCCTGCATCCTTTTAAGGGGATGTTAGGTACATTCAATACGTCAACTTTTGCTCTACAGTTTTAAAAAAAATATGTTTTTTTTTTCTTTTACTAAAAAAGAATTAAAAAAATATTTGCACGGTCTAAAAGCATCGAACTCTTCGTAACAATTAGTAACAAGAGCGCGTACGCTATTTAACGCGCAAAAATGATGTGCCGAAGTGAATAAACACTAAAAAGTCGCTAAACAGTACAAAAAAAGGCAACAAATACTATTTTTTTTCGGGTTATTTATTGAGTTTTAACGAAAGTTGTAGAACAAAAGTTGTTTGTTTAAATATACATAACATGCCCTTAAACGGATGCAGGCTGATTACCAATAACCCTGTATATAGATAGATAAATAAATACTAGCAGTAGTTCATAGCCTTTGATCTTGGGAGAAACGCCGATAATGTCTAGATATGGGTAGGGTTGTCGCAATTTTAAAAACGTGGCACCAAAATAAAATTTAAACATACGGAAGATGTCAGCCCTGAGCCGCGCTCCTGCAGTCGTTCGACGAAGCCAGAGACGGCTTCGTCGAACGACTGTATGATTGCCCCGTCTAGACAGACGGGGCGAGACGCGGGAAGCGCGTTCCTGCATTGCCTACATTACAATGTTAGTATTGCAGGAGCGGGGCTCAGGGTAGCGATTCTGAAACCATTCGGTTGCATCCGACACGGAATCTCATCTCTCGGTCTTTGTCTTATCTGTTTAGCATGACAAAGACCGAGAGATGAGATTCCGTGTCGGATGCAACCGAATGGTTTCAGAATCGCTACCCAGGGCTGACGTCTTCCGTATGTTTTTAGCCGACTGTATGATTTAATAGACTGTGCTATTATAGTCCAGTAACTTTATACATTACAGTATGCGTTAAATCCGGTAATCTGATTTTTTGCAGACTTGTTTATGATGTTGGCCTAATGATTAATCCAAGTTTGTGACCTCGAGCGGCGAACGCAACTTTGTCTAAAATCGAAAAAACTGCGAAAAAATCTTTTATTTTTCAAATTTTGGCGATTATAACCCTAAACTACTAGTTTTTGAAAAAACTTTCTTATGGCGTTTATAAAGTAGACTAAATTTGCTACAATATGATACTAGAACGGTCTCTGTACAGTGTACACCCAATAGTTTCTGAGAATAAATCTTTCAAAGTTTATAATTTTTTTCGAACTTCGCAATTTTTTGGAATATTTTAACTCCTACTTGTCCAATTCATGGCACAGTTACTGCGGTTTTTACCCCCGACCAAGATCTACCGGATTTAACGCATACTACTCCATACTTTCAGGCGACAAAGTCACTGAACTATTATCTTCAACGCAAAAAGTATTAACCTGAAGTTAGTTACAATGTTCTCTCAAGTTAACTAATCCACAGATTATCTAATGTCATGGTGACTGTTTTTCGGGACCGTGTGCGCGCGCATCGCATCGTAAAGATTTACTCTCATATTTTTTCCCAAACGCGCCAAGGCAAGTAAGTATAACTTCAAAAACTTTTACAACTTTTAAGATAAATTTGTGATATCTGCATTTGCAATCAGTATAGGCAAACGTTTGAGAAAAAATATTTTCTAGTCATAGTACTAGATGGACTAGAAAAAGGTTTAACAGTAAAATAAAACAAATAATATCTTATTACTTCACTTTATTGCACCTATGGAAGTACACTTCGTTACATTTCGATGTCCTCAGCTCACGTTCGTGACCTGCCTAATTATTCGATTGGCATAATTACAATGAAAATTAGTCATAATAGACAATACGAATAACGGTATTTTACTAATGGACAAGTTATCTTCGAGAACCATTTCTTTAGACAAAGCTTTTTTCAAATTACCATATTGTTTTTGTTCGTAATAGTAGGACTGCTTGCAAAGTCTATCTGAGGACGGCAGTTACGCTACCATCCATCAGCGAAATAATAATGTGCATCTTTGCACATCACCATGTTCTGATTTTAAGGGAAATGTTTCCAAGGAAATTACTGGGCAAAGAAAGAGGGAAATCTCTATAGGCAGGCATATTGCTTACCATATCATACAAAAAATTGAAGTAAAGTCCTATAATCTGATCTAAAGTGAACGAAGTCTGAAAGAAATGGTTCCAGTATACCATTACAATACGAGCTTACAATATAAAATGTATAATACATACGTCTAATAACTTGTACACATCTTTGATGCCAATTCACAACAGGATGCTGTTTACAAAAAGTACCTACCCGATATTTTGTGTAAAAAAAACAAGGAACTTGTTATAGCTAAGTACATATCCTTATATTAATCATCGTATACTTTAAAAGCCTCCAAAACGTTCCAAATTATAAAAAAGTACAAAATAAATGTACATAAAAAAATCACATAACTTTGTACAAAAAAATTTTGTACGGCTTTGTACATGTTTTACATCGCAGAGCGGAGTTTTCAAAGCACGTAGTGTGGAATGTCATGTTCCTAAATTAGAGGCCTTTACTGTGAAACAAAGCTAACATTACTAATTGTTACGATTTAAGATTGAACTTTAAAGTAAACATTATTAGGACTGAATTTTGAATGGAAAGTTTACTAAAACATCGCTACGACCTTCCCTACAATATGACAAGGATAGGAATAGTTGAATGTATTTTTCGCTTTCAGATACAGAACATACTAATAACAAAAAAAATGCATCGCAACTATAAAATGTATCATCAACATTACTTACTGTTAGAAGGAATAAGTTATTGTAAATGTTAAAAATTGAGTATTAACGGTTTTATGAGAAAAAGAACACTTATCGGAAAATATAAAAAGGAACGGATTTATAAGAAATAACACGTAAGAGCATATTAACAAGAACAATCAACAGAAAACATGACATAGTAAAGTGGAAGACAGAAGTATTTAACCAGGGAAAAGAAATAAGTGATTTTTATTTTGAATCGGAAGTTTTTTACCGCGTTTGTGTGAAATGAACTATCGGTATTTAGATGCAGTTACATGGATTATGTGCACGGGTAAAAATACCGTATATTATTAACAACAACTCTTTCACTACAATACTACAGAAAGAATTTACACAATATCCAATACCGGCGTGCTTGAATGGACGCCACTATTCATGACGGTAGAAGGACGGTCCCACTCGATTTTTGTATACAAATCCGCAAGACATTGTATGAAAGTTTAATAGTTTGTGCAGTGATGAGGGCTCTATATTCTATATTAGATTAGACACATTTAAAAATGGATTGCCACATAACTGAACCTTAATACCAATCCCGTTTCACAAAAATGATAAACCTTCCAAATCAAATAATACAATCATAAAGAACAACCGTGTTAATTTGAAACAGTATAATAAAATGTGAAATAGCAATTATTTTTCGCCATTGCCGAAGCTGACAACTGTTTATAGTAATCGTGTGCGTTTGCGCATTTCAATATATTCGAAATGAATTTAAGAAGATAAAATAGTAACAATATTTATTTACTACAAAACTGTTTGTCGGCTTCAGCCTACAGCGATGCTCATCGCTTTAAGACCGTTTCATAATGGGGCACATTCCATTTGGCAAGACACTAAAAATTATACAACCGTCAGTTTTACACCATCTTGGTTTCTTCGCTAACGTAATTGAGAGTTATGAATATATATTAAAAGCTAGCTTTCGAATATGATTCGTTCAATAGCTACCACCAAAGCTACCCGTGTTTCATAGAACTACTTCGATATCAGAGCGTAGACACATTTTCGAAACCACTCGTCTGACATCACATTGTTGCGGATGCGAGCGAAAACCACACGCCCAACGAACGAGAAGTTTAGTATGTACCATAAAGAGTGTATCTACCTAGATGTTATGATCGTCATAATGAAAACAAAAGAATCTATATTTTTTTGCTAAATCCCAAAATACATAGAAGAATACAGCGTCTAACTCGTTCTCGACAATAATTGTTAGATACGTCTCTTTCCATACCCATATCAAGTAGAAGCAATCAGATGTGTGATTTCAAAAATGAGTCTCCTAGACTCTTAAATTGACACCATAAGTCATAATGCGCATATTGAAAAGGAACTAAAATGTATTATAAAATATCTAATCTATCGTAAAATTAATCAATTTATCTTAATGGTTTTGTTTTATTTAGTTATCATTCATTCGTATGCCGTCATCAGGCACATGCGGTACTCGTTCTGCCATTCTATACTATAAAAAGGCTATTTTATACTATAAACAAACGAAATCTGGGCGCTGGGTATGATGTAAACACAATAACCAATATTTAAATGTATCACCCTATATTGTGGCTTTTTATGTTTTGTTACTTTTTTTCTCGCAAATATTGAGTAGGTATGTATAAAAGTTGTTTGTGTATATTACACAATGTAATTATCGTATTCAGCGGAAACGGGTCACCAGATAGCATTTTAGTTCCCTTTCAATAGCTAAGAAGATACGCTTCATAATATTAAATTATCGTAAATATATCTTACGACTGGAATGATAACCTTGTGGTTGGGGGCTCCAGACTATCTTATAAATGTTATATCAGTGAAAAAGCACTTAACTGTCGCGGAACGTAAATAACTTGTACAGATTTCTATTTATAAAACTAGCGTTTTATTTACGTCACGTTAACGCTCAATAAAAAAAAAACGTCTTTTTTTCTTAATAACTTTGTTGTGATTCTCTTAGAAGAATACGCCTGAGGTAGTATCACACCTTTAACAGTTATTCTACTGCTAAGGTGTGACATGTAAACATTACTGTGTGCCGGTTTGAAGGGCAATGTTTCCAGCGAAATTACAGGGAATATAGAGAGAAATCATCTTCTATTTCTAAGGTGACGAGCACAGTGCAGCTAAACAGTGATTTGGATTCCTCATATTCAGCTTGGTTATGTGCTGTTATAGGGCAGGTGTGTTGTTTACTATCAGGGGCATGTATTGTGCGTCCCATAACTCTATGTTATAAAAAAACACTCTTCTAACTGATGTAATTTGGTAGCGTTTATGTAACGTATAATTCGATACGCTAGTTATTCGTATTCCGGAAACGCATTTTTGTCCGCAAAATCCAACAGCCGACTTAGTTACAAGTCCAACTACTGAACTGATTAGAAACAAAAGTTACTTATGAATGATGGTATCAACATAAACAACCGAATCCACCTCTTTTTAAGGAACCCGATCGAAAATGAGCCATTACAAAACGTTATATGAGTGAATTTTACTAATGTGGTTACACATTTTTCAACTAGTGAACTCTCGTCTGATATGCGTTTATGTGATGCGGTTGAATCTTAGATCGGATGTCAGGGACCATATCAAACGAGAGTAATCCCTTTAATAATAAAAAAAAGAAAGACAATTGCTATAATTTTGGGCCCCCAACAGAATATTGTCATGATAGAACGTACTGTAGTCGCGGAGTACTCGCAAATTGACTTCAACTTCACTCGAGTGGACGGCTGCGCGGGGTCTATGGCGCCCTCCGCTTACATCACCTGGAATAGTTTAAAAAAAATAGATAAGAAAAACAAGCATACAACTAAATACAGTAGAACCCAGATTATCCGAGCATCGATTATCCGATTATCCAGACTCATTCTGCCGGCTCTAACTACATACCAATTTCAAAATGTTTTAACGGCACAACGAGACAAGTCACGATAAGTTTATTCCCGCCTCCGATCATGTACTCGGAGCGTCGGAGCTCTCATTTGTTTGCGGAATCGGAATAGTGTTTGTTTTTGTTTAATTTTCTTTGACATCAATTCGGTTGCATCCGACACGGAATCTCATCATAATTCTCTCGGTCTTTGTCTTATCTGTTTAGCATGACAGAGACCGAGAGATGAGATTCCGTGTCGGATGCAACCGAATGGATTTAGAATAGCTAACCTGATTATATAATGAAATTCACCTGCGCGTTTGTGAAAGAAGATAGAAGCTCGCGACGTAGTCATGAAAAAATCTCAAAATGAAATTCTAGACAAAGCAGTTTTAACTTGGTTCTTACAAAAGAGAGCACGCGGTCAGCCCATATTTATCTGGACCTCTGTCATGTGAAAAAGCATTGGGTTTAATCAAAAACTTGGGCATCAGTGGCTTGTCTGCAATGAAAAGATGTGATTCATGACGTCAAAGATAAATAACAAGTTATTATGTTATACTTAATCTATCGTTTTATGTTGGGTTTTAAACATAGCATCGTATTGTCTAAACTACGCATGAACCCATTACATAAAGGTGTAATTTTTACGGAAATAGATAGGTACTGAAGATTTGATCGTCTTAGATAGTCCAGGACGTCTACTCTATTTCTAAGAAAACGTAATTTCGAAAAAAAACGCGTCTACGCTAGGAGAGCAGAGCACGAGCGGAGCACGAGCCGAACACAATTCGTCAAATGTGGACCGACTTACAAGCTTCGAACGAGCGCGCTGCGAGCATTTCGTTCGTGCTCGGCTGCGTTCCGCTTGTTGTCGGTTTTTTGACGAACACAAAGAGATTTGCTTCGCGCTCGAGGACAGTGATCGTTGTAGATTCGTTGTTGCGCTCGTTCGAAGCTTGTAAGTCGGTCCACATTTGACGAATTGTGTTCGGCTCGTGCTCCGCTCGTGCTCGGCTCTCCTAGCGTAGACGCAGCTTTAGAGAACATTTAAACGGGCGAAACGACGGATCTTTATAGTGTAGTATTGTATAGTCGGGGCGGTTACCTGCAGGATCTGGCTGGCTTCGAATATGAACTGTGGTATATACTATTGTCAGGGAGGTTACCTGCAGGATCTGGCTGGCTTCGAATATCAACTGTGGTATATACTATTGTCAGGGAGGTTACCTGCAGGATCTGGCTGGCTTCGAATATGAACTGTGGTATATACTATAGTCAGGGAGGTAACCTGCAGGATCTGGCTGGCTTCGAATATGAACTGTGGTATATCCTATAGTCAGGGAGGTTACCTGCAGGATCTGGCTGGCCTCGAATATGAACTGTGGTATATCCTATAGTCAGGGAGGTTACCTGCAGGATCTGGCTGGCCTCGAATATGAACTGTGGTATATTCTATAGTCAGGGAGGTTACCTGCAGGATCTGGCTGGTCTCGAATATGAACTGCGGTATATCCTATAGTCAGGGAGGTTACCTGCAGGATCTGGCTGGGCTCGAATATGAACTGTGGTATATCCTATAGTCAGGGAGGTTACCTGCAGGATCTGGCTGGCCTCGAATATGAACTGTGGTATATCCTATAGTCAGGGAGGTTACCTGCAGGATCTGGCTGGCCTCGAATATGAACTGTGGTATATCCTATAGTCAGGGAGGTTACCTGCAGGATCTGGCTGGCCTCGAATATGAACTGTGGTATATCCTATAGTCAGGGAGGTTACCTGCAGGATCTGGCTGGCCTCGAATATGAACTGTGGTATATTCTATAGTCAGGGAGGTTACCTGCAGGATCTGGCTGGCCTCGAATATGAACTGCGGTATATCCTATAGTCAGGGAGGTTACCTACAGGATCTGGCTGGCCTCGAATATGAACTGTGGTATATCATATAGTCAGGGAGGTTACCTGCAGGATCTGGCTGGCCTCGAATATGAACTGTGGTATATTCTATAGTCAGGGAGGTTACCTGCAGGATCTGGCTGGCCTCGAATATGAACTGTGGTATATCCTATAGTCAGGGAGGTTACCCACAGGATCTGGCTGGCCTCGAATATGAACTGTGGTATATCTTATAGTCAGGGAGGTTACCTGCAGGATCTGGCTGGCCTCGAAGGCGGTGCCGGGCAGCAGCACGATGGGCGCGGCCACGCGGCCCGCCTCCACGCACACCATGTTCGGGAACTCGTCGTCGCCGAAGTCCGGGATCTCTTTGGCGAACTCCGCCCACGGGTTCCAGATCACTGCGCAAACGAAACGTAGGTAAGTATAACTTTCAACTGATAGATAGACTAGTTTTTGACTTATTGATAGACCACGGCTTCGCTCGCGTTCTGTAAATTGTATCCCCTATTTCACTCACTAAGGGGTTGTATTTAAAAATCCTTAGAGGACGCTTACGTCATAAAAGCTGGGTCACACAGAGGCGATCCGATAGCGATAGCGATCCGAGACGGGATTTTTTGTAATGTTCGAATTTGTATGCAACCTGACACACAGCAAGCGGGCGCGATCCCATACTCGGATACGATCCGGATCGCTATCGCTATCGGATCGCCTCTGTGTGACCCAACTTTAAGAGAAATAACTACGTGACCCTAAGGCTTTGAGCTGTTCTTTGATCTGTCAGTCAATCTTTTGCCTTTTATATGCATAGATAGAAGACAGATAATATTTAGTGTGAGACAAACAATCAGAAATATTACAGTGAGACAGTTATGTACACTGGCTAATTAGCTACTGTGGTGGTAGCCACAAACGGCTAATTTTAAAACATTTACACAGTGACCGCAGTCTTCTGGTGAACACGGCCGTTGTAATGCAACAGAAACGTTGCTGAGGAACATTAATAACATTTAGATCGCAATTGAGGTCTATTATAATAAACGTTTTCAATACAGCTATGAACAAATATTGTGGCGGTAGAACTCTTTGAGTCCGGCTGAGGAAGTACCCACATCTTTACCAGTTATTCTACCGTCAAGAAGTAAACTACAAATATTACTGTGTGCTGGTTCGAGGGGCGATTTTTCTAGAGCAAATTATAAACAGGAAAAATCATCTCATCGTCTTTTCAACATCTCTATATATATTTATCTAGAAAGTTTCAGAACATAAGTTGCTAGCTTATTAATTTTTATCGCATGCATTTCGAAGAGTCCACTTACGACTTCAGATCCAGCGCTACTTTTCACGCCTGAGGAACTCATCTTAATATATCAAAATCCAGTGTAATGCTGTTTATTCCCAGTGAACTCTTCACCAAGTCAACCTATTCACGATAGTTGGCATTTATATGCAATTTGGTCAATGAGAAATAGGACAGACAGATTTTATTTCAATTAAGTAATGGTCTTTATATGACAAAATCGGCTGGAAGCCGGATTGGGCCGCTAGTTGGGTAATTAGAATACGTTACACCAGATAGGTACAAAGATGAAGTTACGGCTGGTCTAGTCAGGAGAACAGCGATTTCCGATCCGAAGCCCAGATTAAAATTCTACGCTCACCACTGTCTATTCGAAGTCCTGTGCGTGATGCCGCTAACTTAAAACGGCAAAGGAAAATCGTGAGGAACCGACATGTACCTAGAACCTTTCCAAGTCATGCGTCATCCAGAAACCCGCACTGGGCTAGCGTGATAGATTATGGCCTTAAATCTCTCCTTGCGGGAGAAGGCCCCGAATCCCGGCAGTCGAAACATGTAGTAGGCTGCTTTATAAGCAGCATATTTGCATGAGCAAATAGGTTTATTAAGCATAGTGACTTATGCTACACCAGGTTTACATAGATAAACGCACCAGTGTCGGGGAAGTTGTACTTCTGTATCCTCATCTTGCGCCCGCTGACGACGTTGGTGATGATGTGCTCCTGCATCGTGTTCTGGTAGATGCGGTCCGTCCACTCGTTGATGGTGACCGCCTCGCGCGTCTCCTGGTACACGGCGCCCTCTCTCGTCTGAAACCGAGACCAAAACCAGTGGTAATAAATCATAGTCGTTCGACGAAGACGCACGCCTATTATGAGCGTGTCGGGCGAGACGCGGAAAGTGCGCTCCCAAGCTGCGTACACGACTATGTTAGCAGTTTGGGAACGCGGTTCAGGGCTGACGTTTGACGTATGTTTTGAATTTATTTTGTTCAGAATTTTTGGAATTAATTAGCTTGCAGCAGACTTGGAATAAGGATTTTGCTGAGAGAACGAACTGAAAAAATGTGTAAAAAAAAATAGCAGTCATAGGAACTATAGAAAGCCGATAGAAGTGAAAACTTATAACTCAGCATTAGATAGCTCGATTGTTTGTTTGTTTGTGACGTTGGAAACTACGCGGATGAAACCGGAGGGCGTGGCCATTAGCATGGCCATGGTACTGAGTTTACCCGAAGATTTCTTATCATTCGCGAGCGTGGCGCTAGAATTCAAATCGCAGCCCGCGAAAAATCTGTCGGTGGCGCCAAAAGAAGTTTTCACTTCAAAAATACTCTAAATTAAGGTTGCACTAATCGGTTACCTTGTCGATGAACATGCAGCCGTGCATGCCGGTGATCTGGCAGCGGCGCACGTCAGGCACCTTGAAGTACGTGTGCAGCAGCATCTGGCAGCTGAACGTCAGCTCCTTGCTCGGGTTGTACACGCCGATGTTGAAGTGGAGCTCCTTCTCGCGCAGGATCAGCCGGTACGTCAGTCTAAACCTGCAACACGGGGGGAATACTTAGGCGTATAGCAGACAGGGGCGGGAATCGAGGTGGAGTCCAGAGGTAGAAACGAAGTGGAGTCGAGGTGAAGCCGCGGTGGAGTCGAGGTGAAATCGAGGTGGAGTCGAGGTCTAGTCGCGGTGGAATCGAGGTGTAGTCACAGTGGAATCGAAGTTCTAGTCACGAAGGAGACGAGAGGTAGAATCGAGGTGAAGCCACTGTGGTGTCGAGGTGAAGTCGCGGTGGAATCAAGTTGTAGTAACAGTGGAATCGAGGTGGTCACGGTGGAATCGAGGTGAAGTCGCGGTAGAGTCGAAGAATTGAGGAGATGTTGCGGTAGAGTCGAGCCGCGAGAGCACGACGGGCGCGCCACTTCTTCGCTTCTAGGTATCATACAATTATACTCATAATAATTTATTTCTGAATTCACACGTCGATTTCGACAGCGTAAGCCTCACTGTGGCGAGGATAGCGACACAAACGAGGATGCATGGATAAGAATGTATCTAAAACCTTTTCTTATTTAAATTAATAATTAACTTGTATGATTGAAAATACAATGATGGTAAGCACAAACACGCCTCACTCCAAAATCATTACCTACCACCGCACTGTGCTCACCGTCGTAACTTCTCTAGAAACATTGCCCTTCAAACCGGAACACAGTAATGTTCACACATTAACGCTTGGCGGTAGAATAACTGACAAAGGCGTGACTTTAGGCCACATTATAAGGCTTATGGGATTAAGATCGAATAGATTATCTTTTCTCTAGCACTGAACGGTTCTAGCCTCGAAACGTCACTCACTGGTAATGCCACATGGAGCGCGTGAACTCGTCGTCCATGAGGCTGAAGACGGCCTCGACGTCGCCGCTCGCCATCCGCTCGGGCATCTTCTCGACGTGCCAGCGCGCCACCCGCGCGAACCCGTGCTGCGGCCCGAACGGCCATTGTCCGAATTGAGCTGCGAACATACAACACTATCATCTACGACACGCTTTCGCTATAAGTACAGACGTTAGATGAAGAATAAGTGAGTAGTATGGTTGTCTGGAAGAAGTCGCTACTAGCAATAAGGCCGCCATTTATGGCACTAGTTGTAAGTATTTTATGTTTTGTACATTTTTTACTTTACTGGTGTGCATAATAAAGTGTTTCTGTCTGTCTGTAGATCACGATTTTCCGCAAGGTTCCTTTGTACCAATCGTAAGCAGATGAGGTGTATGTTAGCTATGGCGACATAGTGATGTGCCGCGACAAAATTATGACAGTTCTACAAGAGCGACAAGGCAAGAGCGATCAGACCCGGTGGTCTACCGCCTAACGAAAAACGCTTTGACGCTTTGGCATTGCCGTCTCTTTCATTTCAATCGAGAAGAAAAGAGACAGCACTGTCAAAGCATCAAAGCGTCAAAGCGTTTTTCGTTAGGCGGTAGACCCCCCGTGGAAGTTAGGTGTAAAGCGTTTGTTCTGACTCTATACGCAGTATACATATGTAAACTCTTTGGTACAGACAGAATGGATATCCTGAGCGGATACAATTTTGGTGTCTTCACGTCGAGAGTGAATCGGTGAACGAGTAAATCGACTAGGTATCCGCGCTCTAATGCGAGAGCTACACGAGGCTAGTTTTTCAAGTTAGGATAGCAAGCTAATGTTAGCAAGCTAGTACTTCTAGCTTCGTGTAGACAACGCTACGCAACGCTAGTTTTGTCTACTAGTACTTCTAGCTTCGTGTAGACAACGCTACGCAACGCTAGTTTTGTCTACACGAAGCTAGAAGTACTAGCTTGCTAGCTTACTAACACTAGCTTGCTAGCCTAGCTTGAAAAACTAGCCTCGTGTAGCTCGAGCATAACATCAACATTGAGGCATCAGGTACGATGACAGTCATACGGCTAACAATTCTTTAAAAACCTCTTTGGCTTTATTCCGGATTCCGTATACATAGACTATCACAGTTTCCACAGACAGGTTTTCATCCAAAGAGTACTATAAATATTTTGATTTTACCTTATGATTCTAACGACGACGTCGAAAGCGTGTTTTATTTTACTCTAGTTTGCTTGGGACGGAATAATCGAGCAAGTAACGGTAAAAATCAAGTTTGTTGTATGGGAGCCCACCTTAAATATTTATTTTATTTTTAGTATTTGTTGTTATAGCGGCAATAGAAATACATCATTTGTGAAAATTTCAACTGTCTAGCTATCACTGTTCTTGAGATACAGCCTGGTGACAGACGGACGGACGACAGAAGGACGGACGGACGGACGGACACACGGACAGCTAAGTCTCAGTAATAGGGTCCCGTTTTTACCCTTTGGGTACGGAACCCTAAAAACGAAACGCACGACACTGATTTACAACTACTTATAATAACTACTTAAGCTTAACTTGTAAAATTTATTTATTTTAATCAAATTAATACTACTATATTGTGTATAACTAGCAGCAAAAACAATTTTGCGTAAAAGAGTAACAAACATTTTTGACGTATTTTTTTTGGCGGCAAATTAGAGTGGGAACTACGCGGGTGGAACCATGGGACGTTTCTAGTATATCTATAACGTGGTCAGCATGCAATTTTAATTGAAAAATGATCTTAATAACTTTTATCATTTTAAGTATTAAAGATGACGCGATTACATGAACGCGGAAACATGATATGCAATGTTTCCAGAGAAATTACAGGGCTTAGAGATATAACAACTTAGATCTCTGGGTGACGAGCGCAGTGCAGTGCTAGGTAATGATTTGGACTCTTTATGTTCCAATAGCTGCGTGTAACTGTGCTGTTATGTGGCAGGCATGTTGCTTACCATCAGGCACATGTCCTGCTCGTCTCGTCACTCTTTATTTAAAAAAAAAAAAAAATGATATAATAACAGGCGGTCTACCACGTAGATCAAATAATGGCTATCCTCTTAGATTTAAAATATTTCTTTTTGACGTGATAACGTCTTATAATTCGGTGAAGCCGGCTGCACGCCCGCAAAACATGACGTCATGTAACGTTACCGTTAGTTCGTCGTCCGTGCCATGCGGACAAAGCTGAGCGCTGAGGGCGCCACCCGCCGAGTCGAGCGGTATCACTACTCGCGCTATCAGCGTACTGATTTTTTAAGACGTTGTCACGTTTAACTATCGTCAGTAAACCGACATTACAGACAACCATTTTTTTGAAGTGAAAACTTCTTTAGGCGCGTTATAAACAGAATTTTCGTGGGCTGTGAAATGAATTCATCAAACGTCACGCTTGGATATGATAATGGATCGGATCAGTTATGAAATCTCCGGGTAAACTCGGTAAAAACGGCCAGGTAGGTACCAGGGCAACAGAAACAGTAAAGAGTTTCGATTACCTACCTCCAACAGCCCAGCGTTTATCTCCAGATACCAGGACAACAGAAATATAAAAGAGTTGCGTTTGCCCCTAGGTACCAGTACCAGGGCAACAGAAACAGTAAAGAGTTGCAATATTTTATACAACTTCGTTCCATCAGAATGTCCCTTGACACCTCCCAAGTATTTCAAAGTGAAAACTTCTTTTGGCGCGCAGGCGCGCTTTTAGACAGATTTTTCGGGGGGTGTGAATTGAATTTTAGCGTCACTGGCGTCACGTTCGGGTATGATAAGAAATCTTCGGATAAACTCGGGGCCACGTCCATTGGCCATCTAGAAATGCGTCAGCCAATGGGAAATGCTGAAAGGGCGTGGCCTAACCATCACGGCACGACCATCTAGAAATGCGTGAGCCAATGGAAAATGTTAACGCATTTCTAGATGGCCATGCCATGATGGTTAGGCCACGCCACCCGTGTAGTTTCCAAAGTAGGCTTCAAATTCTGAGTTATAAGTTTTCACTTCTATCGGCAGTTCCTATGACTGCCAATTTTTTTTAGCCTAAAATTAAAGAGATAACAATAAACAAAGTAACCATAATGTATCCGTTTTAATTAGACGGTCTTAGGACAAGTCCGGTAAGTTTGAAATGAAATATGGGTAAGGGAGGCCGTTGCAATGCAACGGGACAGCTGCTGAGCAATGATATATATTATTTTGTATGCCAAAACCGCCAAACATGTGCTTGCCGGCTTGTGTGTCACTGTCTCATTCATTAACACCTGTCAACTACTTTGTAATAAGCTATATTTATACTCTCATTTCTAAATAATTTATGTACAGCAATACTAAGGCGCTGCGCAAACTTTTAGTTTCCATTTACCGACACCGAACACTTTTTGATCGTTAATGACAACTTTTTTGTGTATATTTACGGACATGAAAATGTTTGTTTGAGCATTCACTCCCAATGATTCCATACCGGTTCTATAGAAAATATATATTCATCGGTAGCTTGTATATCTGACACAGGCCACATAAAATGTCCACGTTTGCTCCCTGCACCTGCGTAACGAAACGAAACCAACCCGCACTGGGCCAGCGTGGAGGCCTATGGCCTTGACTCTCTCCTTGCGAGAGAAGGCCCAGAGTCCCAGCAGTAGGAACATTTAGTGGGCTGTTTATGTGTAAGGAAAACCTGGGTGCGTTTCGTTAGGAGTCTTCCTTTCCGCGAAAATACGAGTCAACGTTGAAGGAAGGATTAAATAAATAAAGTGGCCAAGTGCGAGTTGGACTCGCCCATGAAGGGTTCCGTTGCAGCAAGTAACATAATATACATAGTACACATAGTTCTTGTAGTTCCTTGTAACTTTGATCGAAGTTTCAATAATAGTGTATTTATGACGTACTAAAAAAATCTACTCATCAGATCGAGTTCAAACTAATTTTCGTTAGTAGTATACATGGTAATGTACATCATATATTTTTTTTAGATTTTTCATTCTCTTACTTTAGAAGTTAGAGGGGGGGGGACACACATTTTACCACTTTGGAAGTGTCTCTTGCGCAAATTATTCAGTGTAGACGAAAATGATTTTAGAAACCTCAACATCATTTTTGAAGACCTATCGATAGACACCCCACACGTGTAGGTTTGATGAAAAAATACTTTTTGAGTTTCAGTTCTCAGTATGGGGGGCAACCCTAATTTTTCTTTTTTTTAATTTTTTTTGTTCAAATCTTAATGCGGTTCGCAGAATACATCTACTTACCAAGTTTCAACAGTGTAGTTCTCATAGTTTCGGCAAAAAGTGGCTGTGACATACGGACGGACAGACAGACAGACAGACATGACGAATCTATAAGGGTTCCGTTTTTACGTTTTACGGAACCCTAAAAAGCAGCGCCTATTACAAAGGCACTAGACGAGAAAATCTTATCTCGCTGCAAACAGTTATCGCTGGATGTCATAAACATGGTTGAGCTTGCCTTATCAAGTAATACAGACCCTAAGCAAGGCCTAAGGCGCAACACGCTTCTAATGCTGCGGCCCCACCTATGAGGCGAACATTCGTAACGTGTTGGCGCAACAAAAACATCGTATTCTGACTAAGACGATGTTGGTGTCTACATTAGCAGGCAAAGATTCATGTCAAATTGGTGCGATGTATTGTGCTTTGATTATTTACTTGTCTAGATAGACCGCTCCGCGTAAAAACATCAGAAATATAAGTTAAGTTAAGATAAGTTCGTCCTGTCGGTTTAATTGTCGCAGCAATGACGTTGCGCGGTTTTGTGACATTTGAATATTTGCGCTATAAAAGTCTGCATAAATTACCAAGGACGATTGAAAACAACTAAAAATATTAGCTGATATCGGTAAGTAAGTTAAAGAAGTTAACGATAGATTTTTAATACATATAACTTTGTCTCAAGACGGCGTCGTTTGCCGCCAAATTTACAGGGTTGCCTGTTCTTGAATTTAATTTTCCGTTAGTGTACTGTTAATTTTTAACAAGAACGAGAGAGCTACTCCGCGAGATCCTGAATGCGCGCGAGCGTCGGGAGCAGGTCGCCGTCATCTTCTGCAACTTGTCCAAAGTGCCACTGATTTGCATGATCTTATCCCACATTGTCCTTTTTTTATCGGAATGCTCGTAGCTCAATAAAGCGACATCGTTTCATGGTTGATGTTCCAAAGACACAAACGAAAAGATATGACTCTGTTTTTGTGACAAGAACGTCTACACTCTGGAATACGTTGCCTGAGTGGTACAATGGGTGTTGCGCAGGGTTCATCAGTCTCTAACGTCTTGTTGAAGTGAACACTTCTTTAGGCGCCCCTAGACAGATATTTCGTGGGCTGTGAATTGGATTCTAGCGTCACGCTTGGATATGATAAGAAATCTTCGGGTAAACTCGGTACCATGGCTATTGGCCATGAATTAAATTAAAACGAATTATGGGTCTCTCTAAATCGAAATATATTTTTACCCACTTTAACAGGAAATACTCGGGGAGGAATTACTTTTGCCGCAATTACAGCGTAACGCTTCATCTAGACAAGTAAATAATCAAAGGTGTTGTACCGGATAGGGTTGTTCAGTTTGTTGTGCGTCCGAGACGTAGGCGGTAATAGAAAAATGGAGGAAATAGTGGCTTTGCATAATATGTCAGTAAACTAATATTTACTACAATTGTACGACTACCGTTTACGAAATAATATGAAAAAAGAAGAAAGAAGAGATAGTGGATGACTTCGTATTCTAGAAAGTGATATCTACTTATCGCAGGGAGATACCCCTCACGGCTATCTCTCTGCGGTATATAGGTATATACCGCATATATAGGTATATAGAAAAAGAAAATGTTCAAGCCAATTGGCTGGAACATTTTCTTTTTCTATTTTTTAATTGTATTTTATTTTATATTTATAGTTGTTGATTTAGTTACCTTGGTTACGGAGTTTAATTTTGTAAATATTTTAAATAATTATAATATTTTTACTATCATTGTGCGCCTTTCTCATTACCTATATTCACCAGTTAGTCACAGTCCACCCCTCGCCAACAATAATAATTTCGCTTTATTTTTCTCATTTACAGCACAGGAATGGAAATAATGTTTTCTGATTTAATCTGAATTTGTTTTTTTTGTTGTCTTTATTTGTTAGAAAAATCTTATAATGGAATTTAGAGAATAAATAATTCTCTACAATAGTCATGATTTAATTTTATAGCATTGATATCTTGACATATATCTAATTTAAGTGTATTGAACACTAAATTGAACGAATTATATCTCTCTATAAATCCAAATATATTTTTACCTACTTTAACAGGAAATACTTGGTAAGCTTGTATCACTTAGAACGCATACCATCGACATAAGAACAGTAATAGCAGGGACAGTGACAGACAATTGTTAAACTTGTGTTTGAAACCTGGCCTCGTACTTTTGTCGCAATTACAGCGTAACGCGTCATCTAGACAAATCAATAATCAAAGGCATTGTGCCGGATAGGGTTGTTCAGATTGTTGTACATCGAGACGTAGGCAGTAATTTAAAAATGAAGGAAATAGTGGCTTTGCATCACATGCCAGTAAACTATCATTTATTAAAATTGTACGAGTATCATTTACGAAATAATATGAAAAAGAGCAGAAAGAGGAGATGGTGGATGACTACTATTCATAGAAACCGAACGATGTAAGTATTCTGGAAAGTAATCTCTCTTCTTACCGCAGGCGCAAGAAGGTAGCCGTGAGTGTATAATAATTGTATATTTCCTGTGACTTTAGTTTTTGCTTTAGTTACCTTGGTTAAGGAGCGTTTTGGTTTAATTTTGTAAATGTTTTAAATAATTTTCATATTTTTACTATCATTGTGCGCCTTTCTCATTTCCAATATTCACCAGCTAGTTACACTCAACCGCTCCCCAATAATTATAATTTCACTTTATTTTTCTCATGTACAGCACAGGAATGGAAAGTATGTTATCTGTCTTAACCGCAGAGAGTGGCATGGAATTTCCTGGATTTTTACGTATGTCAACATCTGGCTTTGAAATACTACTACAAAAGGTCGCACCATTAATTACCAATAATAGTTTAAAAAACGAAAAAACACGCTTTTAGCACGCAGTCAAAATTACAAAAGCATTTTAAATAGCCTGTCCACCATCTTGGACGTCCGCCATATTGAATTTAAGTCACGTGACTATTTTTTTCGTATTTCTGACAGCAAACTCTTTCATTTGATACCCATATCATGAGGGTGGGTTTCAAATAGCCAGTCCGCCATCTTGGGGAGGGCGCCATATTGGATTTGTAATGACGTTTCCTTTACTAGTCATGTATTGTCATCAGAATTCAGAGTGTGTGTAAAATTTAATCCTAATCAAAGACCGAGAAGTGGGTCAAATTAAGATTCCAAGATTTTTTTACATACATACTCGTACCTAGTTACCTACAAGTGAAGCTAACAAAAGCGTGTTAAAAAGATACGAAAACTAGTTAAGCTATCCAATACTTAAGTCTTTAACATTCCTTTTGTGACGTTTGAAATTGATTGAATGAATTGTATAATTTATGGGGAACCTTACCTGAAATAAATGAATTTTGATTTTGAATTGACGTAGGTCAAGCGAATATTGCCGCGACAAATCCCTATGATTCGCGCCAGTATACCAAGAGCTCTCCGATGCTTCATCGTCTTGTTCCGCATAACACGATGTACCCGGCCACACTAATCGCGCCAACACGAATATTCGCCGTAGGACGCATATGAGTCCGCACCATAATGGTATAATTGTCTTGACAAATGTAGAAATTTACGTATTTTTATGTAGGAAAGTTAAAAAATACATTCACATTAGAACCCTTCTCGAGATAGGCATCTATGCCACGATAACGATCCGATTTCCAATTATATTATATCTAAGATCGGCTCTCAGATAAATTACCAAGTCATGGATGTAAGGTATTCTAGAATAAAATCTGCCGACACTCCAAATTTCTTTTCGATCCGTTAGGTTCTTCGGACGTAATTGAGAAAATGACATCCAAATCAAGTATATAAACACCAATTTTTTACATTTATAAAAATAATATTATGACACGTTTCAGATTTTGGCGGAGATGAAAAGGATGTTATCCTACTCGTAAATGCCAACAGTATAATTCATTTTCAAGTTATTTATGGACATTCTTTAAAATACGAATGCAAAATAGTTAGATTCTAAAAGCGCACGAAGACAATGAGTAAAACTAATAATTAAAATAAATTTACTAAATTTCCTCTCAGGTGCTTAGCAAAAACTAAACATTTTAGCTGTTTTATTTGGAACTCAACCAACCAAATACGGTTACGTAAACGTTAAGATAAAATTCTGATATAATACCTCTTCTACTCCATTATTTCGCAATGCCGTACAAAAATCATGCGATGACGAATCAATGATCGAGGTTTGCAACCCCCCCCCCCCCTCTCTTTAACTGCACTCAGTTGGACAGCTTACAAGTGACGGCATAGTGCTGAATCTTATTACTTTATACCCTTCTATCATCGTACATAGGTCTCCTCCTAGTGGTTCACTTGACCCGTACATTTTGTTCACGAGCCTGTAGTCTAATAAGGCCAGTATGACAATACATGTTCATACATTTTGTTACAAGCACCTAGCCTCCTAGCCTAAGGCAAACGATCTTAAATAGCCTCTACTGCCTGCCGAACTTGGAGCCCTTGTATACTTACTGAACATAGGATGGTAAGACCTTACTAAACTGAATGTATAACTGTACTAGCAGCGCCCCGCGGTTTTACCAGCGTAGTACCCGTTCTCGTTATTTTTCAGGTAAAAATATTAGCCTATGTGTAATTATAATGTAACTGTTTTCCAAATTTCAGCCGGATCCATTCATACGTTGCAACGTTTTAGCTCAATCATGAGCTAAAACATCCAAACATTGACATTGTTAACATTTAATAAGATTAACATCATAATCAGCCCACTAAATGTTCCCAAAGCCCAAGCCTTCTTTCACAAGAGAGTCAAGGCTATTAACCACCACGGTGGCCCAGTGCAAGTTGGTGGATGACACATGACCTCGAAAACTTCTAGGTACATGTCGGTTTCCTCACGAAGTTTTCCTTTTCCGCTTTTAAGTTAGCTTCATTACGGACTCTACTAACACATACCAAAAAACATACATGAAGCAATTTACTATAACTTATAATTATAAGTACCTATATTAGCAATTCACGAACCGCAATCAGCGTCTGATTCAAAGTATGGTCAAGTAAAAATATTCAACTGAATCGAGAACCTCCTCCATCTCAATAAAAGTTATTTTATGATCAGTAAAAACAATAACGCGATTTAAAACGTACGCTACTCGCGAGATCTCAATCACTACGATTTAAGTATTTGCTTTTAAATTAAATTATAATTCGTACGTACTTACACAATCAATTTTAAAACATATAAAATATTTTTATTAATAGAACATAGTGACGGGACGAAATAGGCATTCGCCTGATGGTAAGCAACACGCCTGCCCATAACAACTTAGTGCTACGCGGTTATTTCATCAGGAAGAAACCAAATCACTGCCTAAACACCGCACTGCACTAACTTGTCAGCCTGAAATATAAGATGATGTATCTCTTTGGCCTGTAATGTTTCTGGAGACATTGCCCTTCAAACCGGGACACTGGACTACTAGAATAACTGGCAAATGTACTTCCCCAGACGGAGTCTGCAAAGAGCCTAAAAAAATTCAAACTACTGCCTATCACAGCATTGAATTTGTCCTATAATTTCTCTGAAAAAAAATGCCCTTCAAACCGGAGCACATTAATGTTTAGTAGCAGCAACATGTCCGATGTTATTTAAATACGGAAATGTATTACAGTTTGAATATCAAGCAGCCAGCTCTAGAAGCTACCGAGCGGCACATGCCAAAATGTACAAGATACAGAAGATAATACATTATCAGAATACTCACGAAATACAAAAGGTATTCCTCCTCGTATCGCTCTCTTGCCGTCGAACACAGCTTGTTTACTGAAACAAAAACACAGTCTCGTAAATGGAAGAACGATTGAAAAAGTATGATATAAAAGACGATATATTTTATCACAATAGCAGGGTTGATTTTGTAGGAAACGTTCATCGCTTCTGAAGTACACCTTCCACCCGTCCGTATAGGAATTCGAGTTAAACCAATGGACGAAAGACGAAACTAATCTTAGCATAACTAATACCCAGTGCACGTTCGATCGTTACTGTCTATTGCCATGCATTACATACATCACGGGCAGTGTACACAGACATTAGGCACAACCGCAACAGGGCCCGTGGCCGCTGCGACCGCGTCATTACTTTGCAGCTCACGTATCAAACATGATCAATTTTAGCCGTCGCATTCCACCGGCGACCGGGGACGATGCAAAAAGCACCCTTATATTATAAATGCATCAGTGGACAGGTCGGACGCGACAAAAACGGAGACCGAGCAGGCCACGTATAAATTATTTATGCCATTTTTAGCATTTCGGAGCTGAACGGCTGACGATTCGACGACGGCTCGTCATTCGCGGCGACTGAACTGACAAACCATATTGAAAAGGGCTGGACAGTAGGCATCAGGCGCTGATACTGACAAACCATAACGTTTCGAGATCGAACCAACTACTCAAGATTCTAGTTACCGTCATCTTACCGTAACAAAACTACAATATTAGGAAAATATTCCTGTACGTAAAATGGTAATACATTCGCTTAAAGAGGCAAGCTGTGGCGCCAGTTGACTTATGTAAAAACTTTGAAAAAACGAATTACTCTAGTTTACCGAAGTCATTATAAATATGTTAATGATATTTACTGCTAGAAAAAATTGCATGTGCAAGACAAATTGCCACAAGATAATGACTAAACGCTAATACAAATTAATGGCTAAAACTAATTGCTATACAGATGCATATTCGTAGAGTTCTGGAAATCTGGTGCATAAATCAAAACTCCCACAGCGACGTGTATATTACAATTTCTCACAGATTTATTCACCGAGAGCACAATGTTAAAGTTCCAATATATTTAATGAATATTCATAGTTTAGTTTACCTTTCAAATTATAATTTTAGCAAGCATTCACCGATGGAACAGCAAAAAACTGATAACATGTTGAATGCTTAATGTAATTTAGCCACCTTTTTACACAAACTGTAAGTACTTGTCCATATAAGGAATATCGAAGATGGAAACATGTGGACCGTTAAGCTTATCCTAGTTGTAAATAACAAGTGAATGGTTTAATACACTTCGACAGATCCTAGTGGAATGTAGTAATAAGATATTTTTCATTTTAAAATCGATATCGTAGAGTTAAAAAATACGACTGAATAGACCTTATGATGATTGATCAGCGATAATAGATCTAGATACGTGGATAAAATTGATCAACTTTAACAATTCTCACAAATTCGGTTAATACAAAAGAGTAATACAAAAATGAAAAATTAGATATAGCTAGTGGAATTAACGCCGGCCAAAGTTTTGATTAAAATAATTTCACGTTGTTTATAGTCACAGCGGAGAGGTACCGCGAATGCGCTTCCACGAAGGGATAGATAAAGTTTTAATTAGAGATTCCGGATGAAATTCCACGGGTCGCCGCGGGGACCGATACATTCCCGCTTCGGCACCAGCCCAGTTTTTACCAGCTCGCGACTCGTCCCATCCCGGCATTCCTGCACCAGCTAAATAGGGACTGCAAACGTAACTCGAAACGCGAACACTTTCTCTTCATAAGTGTCACGGGGCTCCGTCTCCGTAATAATCCGCGGTTTTGAAGCCAATTAGAGAAGCTTCAGTGAGTCGTAAATTCCCGTTTTTTATTGCGAAATTTACGATTGTGCTGCGATCAACACAATCGAAGAAATAGTAATCAAATGTATGATGAAGATCATCAGTTATTGAGCGTGCGGAGTAGCGTGAATTGGATTTCTGCACAAAAACCTTGCGGGTCACAACCCGCGTCTGCTTCCCATAATGTTCTCATCTTCATTGTTATCTACGAACACTATTGATGGGTACGAGTAAGCAGCTCGGAGTGGTTCTCAACATTGTTGTGGAATGGATCCAGCTAGCGGCGCCCGATGTGAGCCAACTGTAGCCAACGTACTCGTAACAACATCCCCGAAGGGGACGAAGACTTGTCTGACGGGACCTATACGCATCAAAATATATATCATGTAGATACAGGGTTATTGACGTATTTAACCGTAAGTAACTTATATATATATCTCATCCTATGGCGACATAGCGTCCTAGGGTTATTAATTAATAGATAATTACAGATTTGTATTGACATGCACTTTTAAGCGTGAATGATTAATGACATAACAATTCACCTCCGGTCACTATTTCCGTTCAGACCTCTATTTTACAACACTGACGATCTACAATTTTAGCTAAACTTTCCCGGGTCGTCATTTCGTGAATTTTGAAACTGAGTAGGAATTTTGTTATAGAATGTCATTCAACATGTGCTATTTATTATCTAAGGTAAGGTAAGGCAAGGATGGCATCAAAGTAAAAAATAATAATTAGAAGTTCACTCATTTTGTCTAGTATGGACGTGGGGAAACTGGCTGCTGGCTTTGCTACCTTTGCTTTGAAACAACCTTGTATATGAGAAGTTGAGAAGCAACTACGGCACACAACAACGCAATTAATTTTAACCGTAATTCTAGTAGACTATAAGATATTTTGTCTGGATATTCCAGTCCCATTAATGTTCTCGTTCTGTAACGCTCTTGTATGCAACACACGCAGTAGGAGCGACACCGAGAAATATAAGAGCAATTAGAACAATGCTCGCCTCAGGAAAAATGTAAAACAGACCGTTCCCTCACATTAACATAATGAACATAATAAAACGGACAAAAAGTAGAGTATTCGCAAACCACTTAGAAATATAATTGCTGATAAGAGCGGCAACAATGTGAACACATTCTTTAATCGTGTACTGATAGACACCCTTCCTTGTAATAATGTAACTTTTAATTATTTTAATCAGCGCGCCTTTGGAAAAAGTGGCTGAACAGAGGCAAAAACTACGGGAGTCGTATTGAAGCTACCGTAATGGCTAGAAGCGTTACTTTGATATAAGAGAGGACGGTAAACCGGTCTGCAAAAAAGGAATAAAGCCACAGCGCATCAGCAAATGAAAGGTCACATTAACGCGGGACAGCAGGACATAATTAGAACTTTTCAGCAGCAGTGTATCATTAAACACTAGGGCGACCGGTCACAGAACCTCTTAAACCCCACCGTTCACCGTTAAACCTACATTTTACGATATTAAAGAACATTTTTCGCAACCATCTTCGCTCGCTACTGTTTAATGTCCGTGCATTAAATGCACCGGTGCCGGTATTAAGTTCGATTTAAGCGATTTGTATCATTATGACTTAATTTTGTGCTACGAGTTTTTATGGTTATTGACTCTTTATAATATGTCATTAACAATTACCGCCGTTCTCAGAAATTCCACATTGTTTTTGGATATCTTATCGAACTAGGTACGTTTCCTATTCGTAAAGCTTAATTTAATTTTATCTGCTAATGATAGCATGTCAGAAGTCATGTCGTGACCGGAATGAGCACTGAGATATCATTTCAGTCCATTTTTGGCAACTAAAACGCGCACTAATCTTATGTAATAAATAATGTAGAAGTGAAAATGAGTCAGCCCGTTTGTTCTTCCTTCAAAGCAAACGGCTGAATAGAAGTTACGAAATCTGGCGTGGGGGCTTATAGAGCCTGGATGGAGAGACAATTTTGATTATACATAATAATATATAATGAATTTGTAATATTAAACCAGAACATTGAAACTGGCGTGGGCGCTTAAAGGGCAAACAATAGGATTAGCAATGATTATCAGATTGATTTTACCATTACTACAAACCAAAGTTCAAGATTATGCAATTTAAGGAAAGTCAGCGTTAATTTAAGTGAGTGTCCAACAAATCGCTAATATAACACCTGGAAATGGCTTCATAAGTTATGGAAGTTGCAGATTTGTATGCTGGTCAATGAGGTTTTATGCTTATTAGCTTGATAAAAAGATTCCGTCTTAGATTTTATACACCGTTTTTATATAAAAGCTAACTGGTGACTGGTGACCTATCAAGATTCATGATATTTGGAGACGTTGGGACCTTGGGACGTCAAGAAATGAGGCTTAAGTTGGGTCGACAATGTTATCACACTCACTGGTCGAACATGGGCTCTACCACCTAACAAAATTGTTTGTTTATAAAATTGTTATTGCTCTTTCTTTATCCCTTTCTTATTTATCCCTTCCTCTTTCTTTACAATTAGCTCGTATTGTAATTCTTTTTTTTATACCTATAAAAATAGATTTATACTTGACAGCCATCTCGCCTGATGTTAAGCGACGATGCGGTCTACGATGGAGCGTGTTTACCTAGAAAAAAACCGATTTACTCTTGATTTGAAGCCACAAAGATTGTAACCATCGGGGAAAACCCACTCAGGCAACGTATTCCACAGCCTGACGTTCTTATCATAAAAGTAGAGTCAAATCTTTTCGTTCGTGTCTTTGGAACATCAACCATGAAACGATGTCGCTTTTTCGAGCTACATGCATTCCGATAGAAAAAAGAACAAGGTGGTATTAGACCATGCAAATCAGTTGCACACTCTCCGAAGTGTATCCGATAAAAACCCGATAGGCTAGCAATGTTTTGGCGATGTTCAAGACTTTGAAGTCTTGAACATCGTCGTCATTTTGTTAAGCAAACGTGTTTAAAGAAGTATATAACAACAGAGAGATGACCAGTACTTCGCCTAGGTATTGGGTACCTACGGACATTATGTGAAACTTCGGATTAGATTTTTTTAAAGGGAAATATTGCAATTGGCTAGAGATTGCTTCTGTCTACCGAACTTTGGGGTAGTAGAAGGTCTACTAACTTAAACTATACACCAATAAGTAGACCAGATCAGCGTACAAAGTACGGAAGCAATCGCTAACAATATAATAAATTCACAGTGTAGATAACAGTGGCTATGGGTAACCTTGCACAGGGCCGGCGTGGGACAGAAAGTGGCTGGGCCCGCGTAGGTGCCGGGTCATTGCTGCCCTGCGCTAGGACGACAGGACTTACCTCATCGCCCTTCTAAATTTACACCAATCTATTGAATTTCCAGTTTTCTATCTGGTAATAATAATCTAATAATGTTTGAGACACAATCTGAGTGCCTTGAAATCGAGTGGTAAGCGGTTTCATAAAATTATGCGCGCTTATCAGACGGTCAACTGTTTAACCTATCTAACGTAAAAAGTGATTTCATTTTTTTTTTCTGATTCTAAAAAACTTATTGAAAACAGCCTAAATGCCTCAAAGCTTTTTTTTAATTATTTACCAAGAAAAATACCGAGTAGGAACCGATATTAATAAGTTCAAAGGTTAGTCACGATTGGAATATGGATTAAAAAGGCTTTTTTATATTGCAGTATTATTAGCGCAGAGTATGATAGATAGATAGAAAACTCTTTATTGTGATACAAGAAATCTAAATAATTACAGTGACGAACTTAAGAACTAGCATCACAAGTGGCGGCCTTATTGCTGAGAGCAATCTCTTCCCGGCAACCAGCACAAGGAAAATAGGCTACATACAAATACAGGCAGGGGGATGATATTTTATTTTATTTAAGTATGTTAATTTTGCTAAATGTTGTTTGCTAATTTTAAATATTTTTACACATCATTTAATGTGATTGGGACACGAACTTTCTTAGCGTCCTTATACATATACGTATACGGTGCGCACGCGCCTAACTTCATAATTTTTGTTCAGAAAACCGACACGTTTGATTTATCTATTTCTAAGATTAAATACCTACATTAAAATAAAGTTAACATTTTATCTACTTAAAAAAAAAGTACTAAAATGTGATAAAACCCAGCAACCAATCTCTAATAGGCGCACTATACGCCCTACACGTGTTATTTGAGTGGACTGCTGTCCCTAGTCCTTTAATCCTCGGAGCTTGGTCAACTTTAATAGGACAGACGGATCCTTTATTATGTCTATTTCTATTTACTACATCAACTATTTATATATAATAACAGTTATTAATAATTTAACGTGGGTTTCCATAATTATCTCAGAAGCTACGATCCCACTAAAAATAACTTGGTCTTCATAACTTGTTTACCCTAATATTTAATCACAATTACAAAGTTTTAATTACACATATTTATGCATTAATTAACAGCACCCGTTGATGGATAACCAAGATTTTTGCTTCCTTATACCGTATTAGATTTTAATTCATGTAAGTGAATGAATAAAATCTAATTACATATATGTTTTTGTGGCCGTAAGTAATTTGTTAGTACAAGTTTTAGTTACGATTACAATCAATTACGTACATTTGACCTTAAGGCGGAATTAACTATTCTAAGCTTGTGGTTCTGAGCTTGCGTCCAAGTGTGAACCGATTTAAAACCATGTTGTAATCTTCAACAATAATTTTATAAAAAATATATTTGTAAGGTTGTATGTAATGAATTAAAGCAAAATCTGCTAGATTTCCTCACACTTGTTGGTAATTATTTATCATTACTATTTTATTTTATGTTTGGCTCATATAGGTGTTTTCGAATCCTCGAGTGGAGGCCCAGGGCTCAGGGCCCAGGGCTAACACGAGAGGAAGAAACCGACCACCACCACAACACAGGGTGGACGACTTCAGACGACACGGACTCTGAAACTAGATAAATCCGGCACAAGACCGGCATAAGGGGAAGGCCTACGTCCAAAAATAGACTACCTAGAGGTACATAGATCACAGTTTATTAAATCATACAGTCGTTCGAGGAAGCCGTTTAGACGGGGCAATCGTGCGAGGCGTGCGGGGTGAGACGCGGGAAGCGTACTCCTGCATTGCCTACACTACAATGTTAGTTTTGCAGGAGCGCGGCTCAGGGTTGACGTCTTCCGTACATTTTAATTTAATTTTGGTGCCACGTTTTTTTTTGTTTGCGACAACCCCACCCATGTCTAGACATTATCGGCGTTTCTCCCAAGATCAAAGGCAAAGTCAAAGTCAAAGTACTTTATTCATAAATGTACAATTTACACGTCAATTAATAATAACATAAAAACAAAAGAAAGAGCATACAAATTGTATACATTTTCAAAGTTTAAAATGACTACTTTACTGTATTATAATAATTATTGTACAGAAAACTGTCAAGCATTATATGAGTATAATATGTTCCATGTCAAATGTTTGCATTCATTTTTATAGGACTTTGCCATCACTCTCTAAAAATTCGGTGTAACTATAAAAAGTTTGATCGATAAGCCAGCACTTTAATCTATTTTTGAAGCTGCCGAAACTTGGGGCAGATATAATTATTTTGGGAAGCGTGTTATAAACTTCAGGTCCCATAATGTGAGTTAGGCTATGAACTACTGGTAGTATTTCTTTATACTGTGCTAGTATCTCGTATTATTACTACATATATACGACGTTCCCCCACCTATGTTCGTATATAGGCGATTCTCTTTTCGGCTGGTTGCCAGAAAGCGATCGCTTTCAGAAATACGGCCGCTACATGTGTGTTACAAGTGTTGTACTGTAAAATGTATGTTTGTTTGAATCACACAATAAAGAGTTTTATGGGGACCGAGTCACCTCCGTCCGTGGGGAAGCACCTATATATTGAAACCCCACACGTGGTCCCTGGGTGGTGCTAATCGGGTGACAAACTACCGGTGGTAGGCTTCGGCCGTGGTTGGTGACCAGTTGACCACCCACTAGACTAAGTCACGAAGCCAAGCGGCCTAGCCGTGTTCCGTCGTGTTGTCTAGTGACACCATTTAGGGGAAACGGGGGGTCTACCGCCTAACGAAAAACGTTTTGACGCTTTGACATTGCTGTCTCTTTTCTTCTAGCCTGAAATGAAAGAGACGGCAATGTCAAAGCGTCAAAGCGTTTTTCGTTAGGCGGTAGATCCCCGGGTCAGAACAGTTGCTACATAAAATTTAAAAAAAAATATATAAAAGTTTAAAAAAATAAAAAAGTTTTCTATCTAAATACATAGGGTGTACATTACCTTGATTATTAACACATTGGAAACTTTTATCCCGTTAAAGTAAGTGGTTGTTATGACGCGGGCTATTGGAGCCAGACTGACATTATATTACTTGTGTAGAAAGAAACACGCTTGTTTGCTTGTAATACTCAATATTAACACAAAAACACTATTATTTGTTCATTTTTCAAATAAACTTGGAATAATAACTAGGGAAAACATGTTTTTTCAAAGGGACCTATGGCTGTTGATCTTAGATGGCCTCTACTGCATACAGAAGTTTGAGGAAAAACATTGTTTGAAGCAATCGCGATTGTTCCCTCCACTAGTATAATTAACTAAGTTATATTTACAATAATTAAGACGTGAAGAAAGTGCATGATACTGTTTCGAAATCAGGGACTCGCTCCACCATAAAACCACAAACAAAATCTACAGATGTGGGCACACTTTTGGCAAGTAAATGGCGATTGAGGCGAGGATTCCGTCCTATGTCCTATGCGCATTAGTGTCTGCGACTTCGTTTTACGACAATTTTTCTATTTATTGTTTTTTTTTTGTTGTAATATAGAGTGAACGAACGCGCACGATATGTATGTGCCTGATGGTGAACGATACTTGTAGTGGTAGGGGACTCTTTGCAGAATCAGTCTGGGGAAGTACCACACTTTTGCCAGTTATTCTACCGCCAAGCAGTAATGCGAAAACATCACCGTGTTCCGGTCTGTAGGGCAATGTTTCCACTTCACTTCAGGCACTTCACTAGTGACGTCCATCACCCAGGAATATAAAATATTGTATCTCTTTGCCCTGTGATTTTTATGGAATCATTGTTCTTTAAATTGGAACACAGTAATGTTTGCATTACTGCTACAACACTAAAACAGCTGACAAAGGTATTGTGATATTTACCCAGGCGTACTCTGCAAAGATTCCTACCACTACAAAGTCATGAAGTGTCATTAAAAGCTCGTTCCGTGTCCGTATATTACGAAACGATATCCTTACTATCAACTCTTATTTTTTGAATAGTCAGCCTTGAAAGCTCTGTGCTAAGCAACCGCAACGTCGGTCGTCAGTTTGTTCACAAAACGGAACTCATATTAATTCAATACCATATGCTGTTTATCAAGAGATATCGTAATATATTCACGTCCTTTTGTTGCATGTTAATGCCACTGTATAACCACCTTTGTAGTTGACAGTCATATAGGATATCAATATGATGCGAAGATTCCAGACTTCCAAAGTTATTTAGTTTTCGTTCTTACCGAAAACCGAGGGAACGAACACACAACGCCATACTCCGAACATTTGCTCAAGGCTTCACGATCCAAAAATCTGTCAAATTTTAAAGCAAAGGTATTTTTTGCAGTAAGTGACATCAAAGTTGAGTATACGGTGGATAAATTTCTAGTAAAAAAAATGTGCATAGTATAAAGTCAGGGGGTTGTGTGTGCAAACGAATGGTCCTTTGTTTCAGTCCATCCATATTCTCTATGCACGGAGTTATACTGTTTAAAATGTGAGGATCATATACATGAAATGGTTCTACACTAAACATTTAGTTTTTCTTAGTTCACCGTAACTCCGTAACGTGTAATTTCTCCGGAAACATTACCCTTCAAACTAGAATACAGCTATATTTGCGAGGGGGTAGAATATTATGACAGAGATGTTGTACTTCCCCAAGCGGACTCAGCAAAGAGTCCTACCACTACACTACTTTATCTAAAACCACAAACGAAATACAGTCAGAATTTAAATTTTCATAGAATATAATAAAACGTGTTCAATGTTCATGAACTTAACCTTTTCTCATTTACATGATTCTACATTATATACCTACTCATAAACTATATGCGTAATTCAGAGGTAGCCAGATGTGGCGCCAAAGAAACCACAAGGAGGTAAAGTAGATGAATACTGAAGCAGGGCCACAGAAACCCTTTGTGACAGACGAAATGAGACTAGAATTTCAAATTACACGTTTGAGTTAAACGTCGCACCTATCTAACTAGACCTTACCTGACATTCTCATTGTCAGACAAGTTTGTAATTTCAGGAAAAAAAATCTTGCCCTGGCATCGTTTGTTTGTCTGGTTTGTCTGATTCAGAAAGAGTGAAACGTTATTTTTCAACATTTGCTAGCTAGTAATTGAATAGGAGCAGGAATGAGCAATAACGCAAAAAAAAACAGATCTAGTTATTAGGCACACGTACAGACTTAATCAGGATTGAGCTACTAATACAGCCTACGACCCTTTCGAATATTAGGTATTGCAGATGTCAAAGATTTTTTGGTGCACTTCGACCGAAGGTCCGAGTATCCGAAGACTTCATACAAATAAACACAACGAGCATACCGTGCGCTCTCTCTTTGCATTACTAGTAGGGATTTAATGATAAAGTCGTTGAAGTTAACGAGTGTCTTTAAAAGTATGATGCTTTATATCAAATGAACGGACCACTCAATGTACGGCACCCTCTGCAAGATGATTGGATTCACACTTGAACGATTTCCTCTAAACATTAGCTAATCAAATACAATGCGAATGAAAATCCGCACGACCCTGACGAAAATGACAATAAGTCTAACAACGAGTAAAGTTCTGTTAATGATTACCCAGGAAACCATCAGACAGAGCAAACTGACATTCATTAATTCAACGAGCGGGCTATTGTTAACAACCTGCCCGACGGGTCTACAGGTGGCTCCGAACAATCATTAGAACTACCATTTCAGGCAAAACGATGATCAATTTTTCATGCGTTATTTATGCCACTTTTAAATTAATTGGTTCATATTTATCTCGAAACTTTGTGCGTTTATAGCACGTACCATTACGGTAGACTAATTAATGTTATTAGTGGACGTCCCGGGCTCGGGGAGACAAACGTAGTCCGCACAAGAACTAAGTGGTCGCGCAACAAAACTCCTTTTACCTCGGCGACAGGGGTCAGGCTGTAAATAGCGCGGCAGATGCTCCGGACAGCCGATTAATAAGACGGGGACTCCGCCCCGGGCCACGGCCGTCCTGCCCGCTAACACTGCCAATTTAACAACACCCCGCAAGATAAGCCGATTACACACAATCTCGGAGACAAACGGGTACCGGAGACCGCGCGAGGGTACTGATAAATGTGACAATGCTAATTCTCCTCGCCATTCGTTACAACAAATGTGCCCCCCGCCTTCGATAGAGCAATTACCGTAACGGAAACCCAATGTTTATTTCTAATTAGCTTTACATCGACAATAATATCATTGTGGCAAAAACTGTATTACCATTTCAAAGAACATTTTATTATGTGTTAAAGCGAACAATGTTCATGTTTTATACGAATAAAATAGATAATCTAAGATCTTAATAGATGTTAATAAATGGGTACAGTAAAAAAAGAATTACAAGGTGCAAGGCAATGACTGTTTCGGCAAAAAAAATATGTTTGGAAGCAGCGGTGTTACCATATTTAGGCGGAAGCTGGGACTAGTCATTGTATCTATGGCATCAGCTGATACAGTACGTATTAGTCGATAGATCATACGCGGTGCGACCATGTAAGGCGGCGCGGGCATAACTCTGATGATGTCATACACGTCACTAGACCACGAAGCGCCCGAAACTACGAGATTTCACGTTGCAGACGAACTCAGTTACTAAGTCAATTAAGTTGTCAAGTAACGATTAAGCAAAAAGGTCAAAAACGTTCCACTATTTGGAACTTTTTTGACCTTTTTGCTTACATTTAAAAAATTAAAAAAACGTACGAGTTCCATTTCAATACAACGAAAACCCATAAATACGTAACCAAACTCTCTGAACGTAGAGAACTAATAAATAATTTATTAATTATTCACCAACCCGCACTGGGCCAGCGTGGTGGATATCGAGAGATAGAGATAGCGAGTCAAGGCCATACCTTGCGAGAGAAGGCCCCGAGTCCCAGCAGTGGGAACATTTAATGGGTTATTTATGCTTTTGATCAACGAGTAGACGGTGTTGTCTTTACTCATATATTGTAAAGCACACATAAAACTTGCTCGAATCGTACCTGAAAGCATTTCTATACTTGCCGTACTTAACGAGTACATACTACCTACATCTCGTACGACTAGTGCCAGGGTAATTCAGACGGTAGATAGATAGATAAACTCTTTATTACACTTAAATTACAAATAAAAACTAACAATAACACAGAAAAAATCATAGTCATAAAAAATCATAGAAAAAATAAAGTCGCGGCCTTATCGCTCTTAGCGATTTCCTGACATTTTTTCCTGGCATTTCTTCCAGACCACGGTACGACCTCGGCTGGGTCTGCCGCCAGAACGGAACCTCAAGAATCGACCTGAGGGTCTACCGCCTAACGAAAAATGTCTTAGCTATGACATTGCTCTCTCTTTTCTTTTCGCTTGAAATTATAGAGACAGCAATAGCAAAGCCAAAGCCGATTTAGTTAGGCGGTAGAAGGGGTTGAGAGATGCTCTACGGCCTTAACGGGGAGGATATACCTGCCAACTTATGGTTGCTATGTAGAGATAACATACTAATTTTTGTTGTCTGATATCGGCTGACTGATTGCCTACATATTGAAATGACTGATTTTAATGACAGTTTTACAATTGAAAATATAAGAAAATCTGGAAAAACTTCCTATAAAATAACACATTCCAATCGAAACGGCCAGTAAGCTAGTCCGCCAACAGGCAGACATCCCTGTCTCCCTGGTAGGTATACGGATATTCTATTATCAATAAAAATACATTGCCTTCATTCAATTGGCTTAAGAACACAAAAAATCTTAAACATCTTCAAAATAAATATGTATTTAAATTATGTTGTCAATTAGCAGTCGTGCTAGGTTGGTGGCATGTGTTACGGCTGCTACGAATCCTACCTCCGGCAATCAATAAGTCATCCGACATCAAATAACAAAAGTTTAACACCGACTAAACACCGACAAGTCGCCTGTTTCCGTTTTAATTGAAAAACAATAAGTCAACAAGTTAAGTTAGATAAGCATTTCGTATGATCACGAACGCCAGTAGACAAACCCATTGATTGAAACAATCGACATGAATAACGCTCATAATCCGTGTGAACGTGTGTCGAGTTCTGTCTGACGCTCATCCGTGAATCGCGTGCGAGAACTAGGTCCACATAATTACACACAAAAGCAGTCTCCGAGTCTCGTTGCTCTATCATGAACAGACGAAAATTGTAATCGCCACGCAACCGCGTAGGAAGGTAAAATAACTAATGGGCAACGAGGTTTACCACCGGCGAACTTGATAATTCCCCCAGATAAAATCAAACGTTCATATCTTAATCCTAACTGACACACCGATCCATTAATCAAAATCTTCACAGAACACAACTGTTATTTTTACATAATAACGCATCTGGAATTTCCTAATTATTTACCACTCAATGCAAAGGTCAAGACGGCCGACGAGTATCCACGTTAGTATTGCAAAGATGCCTTGATTGTGATAAATCATCTCCGCAAATGATAATTGCGTCGTGTACAGTCATAACCGAAGTGCGATATAAATCAAAGCCTGGTTTAGCAAAGCTAGATAATTGTAGTAAATCACAAGTGTGCAATCAAGCTTCGTATCTCGAAAGTGGGTGTTGCATGGATTACTAAAATTATACATCGGTCCCTAAATCTGGCGAGATGGAAACGATTCGAGCGGTGCGACCTCTAATATTTCACCGCAGCTGTTCAACGCGTGGAACAATCAATGTCTTAGATGTCACTGGAGCCGGCAAAAAACGCAACATGTGTACTCCGTCGACGGCAAATGAGCACGAGCGATGGACACATCGTGACGATTCCATTTTATTAATGACATGTCGAAATTCCAACGATCGCTCTCGGGAACGCTGAATTAGAACCTCGAAATAATTGTGTAAGATATTTCCGCTTCGGTTACAAGTATAGTGCGGAGTCGAGTCGCCGCTCCATCGGATATAATGAAGGTTACCGGCAGCACCCCAAGCGTTTAAATCAAGATTTATCCGAGATCGGAAGGCGGGTGATAGAGCGACGGTTGCGGAGCGACGCACTATTCAATGGAGGCAATGGCGTGTGACCGCCGCCGCCGTCGGTGGAGACCTCGTCCGCTGTTCACGCTGACATTCTTTACCCACGTCTTACTTCGTTATTGTTTTTTTTCCTGAAGGGTAAGACTAGTCGTTAAGCACGTCGAGGCGTCGCCAACTACCGAGCGGTATACCTACGCTGCCTCTATACCGGGTACCGTTTAGATTGAGTCACAAATCTCAATCGCTTTCGGACGAGTACCTACTCCGACGTCTCTCCGAGATACAATAAATATTCAAGTCATCAATTTCCATGTAATGACGCGATAAACTCGTCTCGCTGTCCGGCGAGCCGTGACGCGGAGAGTGAAATAAGGCTCGGTGCACTCATTGACGCGCGTCGCCGATCGATGGGGTAATCTCGCGGTCATCCCGGCTTTGTCCGTGCATCGGGAGCGGCATGAAATTATCTGGGCATTAGCGGGCGAGAGAGCGGGGTGTCCGCAGCCCGGGGACCATTTGTCATCGGAGGCGTGCGAGGTGAAGAGGGGGGGAGGTGGGAAGAAAGTGCCGGCGACTCGGCCCTGCAGACGCGACCACAAAAACAAGACTCGGAGAGCAGGGGCGGGCCTCGAGCCGCCACCGCGCTCCGCGGCTGCCACCCGCAGGGCTGCGACAACACTTTACGTACGATTGTTAGGGCTGTAATTGCGCAGTCTATTGTTGAACATTGTTGCTCTGAAACACTGACAACTTTACGACATCGTCTGAAGCGAAGATAAAGATGTCGCCACTAAAACTTTTTAGGACGTCGACTGCGTCAGAAGTTTTTAATAACTTAGTTCTTACCAAGTTGGCAATGCAAGAAATTAAGTTTACATTTGTACGGATCCCTTCAGAATGAATGTGACTAACCATATTATTACTCCCTTGAGAGCCTTGACTGGTTAACAGCATCCCTAATCAAAACTATAGTTTGGGATCGAAAAATCCCTCAGTCATAAAAGGGTCAAGCGGCCTCGTCACGTCGTTCGTCGGCGACGAAGGGGCAAAAACACTATAGTACAAACTATATTGGATATTAGAACAACGCGCGCGTGCCGGCACCGGCCAGCGACAGCTTTTTGTGCCGAGTGGACGGGGCATTGCTTATTTAATTTGCTCAAAATTTCTAATGAAAGCATTGGACAGTTTTAAGTATTCGCGTGGCTTAAATAGGTAACTAGACGAAAACAAAAGTAGTTTTATCAATTACAGGATATTTACCGTGGTTAAATGTTGGTGTGAGTCCATAACACTACTGTAGGAAGCAACAGTGATAGCTTACCACGAAAAGAGATTTTTCGAAGATAACCAATATTATAATTTATGTCATAAACAAACATTACTTTTATTTTAATGTTATAAGCACCAGTGAATTGAAAAATATCTTTTCATCATCTTGGTTCAACTTCGGTTGTTGCATTTACATTGAAATATCGAAATTATTATTTTATATAGGTATCTCGCTCCATGGTAACAGTAGAAGGCGCGTGCGAACAGCTACGGGCTCGTTTTTGCTCAATGACCGAGTGAAGATAGAATGACTTAGATCATTTCACTACTGACTAGTGACTACCCATAGCACGTACTTACCAATAGAATCTAGATACGTACTAGCTTCGCCTACCTACAATTAGCAACGTAAAACTTTTTCTTTTTTTATTGCATAGAGTGACAAGACAAGCAGGACCCTGATAGTAAGCAAAGTAGGACTTCATCTGTACCTAACTTGTACATTTACAAAAAATAAAAACAGACCTGCCTTCAAAATGTAAATAAAACGTAGACGTACAAAATAGCTATAAATATATTAATTATCATTAAATGAATATCCATGTGTATACATACTTTTCCTACTGCTCTATTTGAAATTAGAGCTAATCTGAAAGTTTTACTTTTAATTTATACTATGAAGTTTTTTTTAAAGTCGGTTAATTCTATTTTTTTATTTTACCACATTTAATGTTAGTTTGTTATTTTAAAACAAGCACTTTGTGTAGACAGTATAAGACTACTAATGAGCATCATAGTAGATATTGTAGTAGAACTTATAAAACTTAAGTGTTTTCGTACAAATTAAAAAACCAACTTAGAGCATAATTATTTATGAAAAGTATAATTATTAAAATTAATTAAACACTATTCTATAGGAAACGTATGCCGTCGGCAAAAAAAATCTTATATCTAATAGTTTTTCAATTAACCCTGACAACTGAAAGGTGAACAAACGGTAAGTTGTCAAGCGGTAATTATTATTATTATTTTTTAGACTCTTAGAGGTTGAATATTTTCTTGAAATTAAAATGGAATCTATTACGGTACCATTCCAGAAATTAACTGTACCTTTTTCTGCGAGTTGACTTCGTACTTTTAACTATGTAATACTATAAACGTCAATGTTTGGAGATTTGTTGCTCAATCACATCGGAACTCCTGGACGGATCGGGTTAAAATTTGGAACAGTTAGGTTATAGCTTGGAATAGCATATAGGTAACGAAGTAACTATTTTCTGATCTGTGATATAGGCTATAACCGAGAGGTTATTAAACAGATGATTCGACTAAAATACTTACCATTAATCTAAAAAAAGTTTTTTAAACGACAATGTAATGCAAAGATTCGATTAATTTCTTAATCGCTTAACGTCAATAATGATACCTTTTTATCTATTGCCCATTTAAGTTTTAATCATTGTCAGATGTTTATCAGAATGCTAGCTGACTTGACAAATGTTGTGCTGCCATATATAGGTTGTCAAAGAAACCACATGTAAGTATGAAATGTCAAAATGACGCGTCTGTTTACGTCAATGAAACTCGACACGACACGACCAGTGTTGCCGTTTTGGCATTTTTAATGCTAAATTTGGCATATTTTCCTCTCATTTAGCATGTTAATTTGGAACTTAGCATATTGCATTATTTTAGCATTTTTTCAACATTGTCTAGGGCAACACTTTAATAAGGGGAAATCCCATCCATCGTTAAGAGATATCATTTCGTACGTTCGAGGTTCGGTGATGGTTCTGTTGGTTATGGTTCTGGTTTTCCCGATTAGTCGATTGTTTATGTTTTGCTCAAACATTCGTTCGGTCAGTGACAGACACATCACAAGTTATATAGGTAATACGTTACGCTTGCGGAAAACTAAAGTGATTGCGCGCAAAAACATTTTAAAATACAAGTTTGGTGAGAACAATGCCCCCCAAATATTCACAACATTATCGTGAAGAATGGGAACAGATGAGGGAGTTTAAGGATTGGCTATCACCGGTCAAAGATGATGCCACTAAAGCCTACTGCAAATATTGTAAGTGTAATATTATTGCAAAACTGTATTGTTTAAAACAACATATTTCTACAAGTAAACATGTGAAGTGTGCTGAGCCCATGAAAAGTCAAACAAAAATTAACTTTTCGAAAATTCAAACCCGCCTTGATACCCAGAAAGCGGAAGGCAATCTTGCACTTTTTATTTGCGAGCATACTGCAATTTTGACGGTGGATCACCTATCGGATTTGTGCAAAAAGACATTTTCTGACAGTAGAAGTACAGAAAACATGAAGTTACATAGAACAAAATGTAGCAATATTATAAATAAAGTCTTGGCACCGCACTTTGTATCTGAATTGATAAAAGATGTTGGACATGCAAAGTTCAGCATATTAATAGATGAATCTACAGACATATCAGTCACAAAAGTTCTCGGTATGTCAATCCGATACTATAGCCAGACCAAAAAACAGATTATAACAACATTCTTAGGATTGGTTGAAATTGAGAACGGGACAGCCATTGCCATAGTCAATGGCATAAAGACCCTATTTACACTATTAAATTTAAATATAAACAATTTAATAGGGATTGGAACCGACAATGCTTCTTCTATGACTGGTGTCAACAACGGCGTGCACAGCCTTCTGAAATCTGAAACTGGCAATAATAATCTAGTATTAGTGCGGTGCCTATGTCATTCTTTACAGTTGGCTATTACTCATGCATCTGAAGAAACTCTACCACGAAACATCGAGTTCCTGATCCGAGAAACCCACAATTGGTTTAGCCATTCTTCTAATAGACAATTGTTCTACAAGGAACTTTATAAAACTATAAACTGTGGCAAAGAACCTCTAAAAATTACTCAAATGTGTAATACCAGGTGGTTGTCCATTGAACCTGCTGTCCGTAGAATAGTAGATCAATGGTTAGAACTGAAAACCCATTTTGAAATTATGAAACAAAAAGAAAACTGTTACATGGCAGAAATGCTTTACTCTATGTATAATGATCCCATCAATCATCTGCATCTACTATATTTGTTACCAATTTTAGATGAAGTACAAAAAGTGAATAAGAATTTCGAAAGCAATGACAGAGACCCGACCAAACTTCTAAATGACTTGGTTGAATTGGTTGAGTCGGTGGCAAGGCGAATTTTGATGCCAACAGCATCAGCCATAGTAAATATTCTGACAGATAACATCACCAGTTACCTGGATCCATCTCCATACATGGGTTTCAGTGTAGAACGTCGAATTACGGAATACCAACTTTCATCAGAATCAGTTCAGAATCTACGACATCGCTGTAAACAATTTACATTGAAGCTCGTCCAGGAAATGCGATCAAGGTTGCCAGTAAATATTCAAACATTGAGAAAAATGAATATGTTTTCTGTACGGGAAACTTTGAAAGCAATTAAACCAGAAATTGTTGACATTGCTCAAGAGTTTGGTTGTAACGCAGTCGATATAGAGCGTATTGTGGTACAATGGAGAAACATTAGTCACATAGACTGGAAAAACAAAAATTCGACGATAGAGTTCTGGTCAGAGGTATGTGAGTACAAAGACTGTGCCGATAACAATCCATTTCACGAGTTGGCATCTTTAGTGATGTCTATCCTTTGTCTTCCACACTCCAATGCAGAAGTGGAGAGAGTGTTTAGTCAAATGAATGTGGTGAAAACTAAACTGAGGAATCGGATGTCGTTGACGACACTAAACTCAATACTGTATGTCAGATATGGACTCCGAAGATCAGGAAAATGTTGCAATTCTTATAATATTCCTGATGACGTGCTGAAAAACATTAAGGGTATTAAAGAACATGCAGCGACTGATGATAGTGGCCCGTCAACGTCACAACAAGAAAAAGACGAACAAGTTGATGACCTTCAGATATTTTTCGAAATAGATGACTAAGATTTAGATATATGACTTATTAATACTTTACCATCAGGTATTGTTCAAAATAGAAGAGTCATATATTGTTTTTTGATGAATAAATACTTTAAATCAAATTGGCATTTTATTTAGCACTTTTTAAATTGTATTTAGCATTTTCTAGCATTATTCGGGCGAAAAGTTAGCATTTTTTTAAAATATAAAACGGCAACACTGGACACGACTACGACACTCTCAATGTTCAAACACTGGATGGACCCTGACGTAATTGCGATGCTAATCCGGATTGAAGCCATAAGAAAAAGGGAGGACGGTTAAATTATTTGGATATAGTTCATAGAAAATTAACTGTGATTTAAAAGGGAATTGTGGAAGCTAAGGGCTGAAAAAATAAATAATTAAAAAATAATAAAACCCGACTAAATAACAACAGATAAGAAAAACACTACAAAGACCGAAACAAGATTGACAAAATAAAGTATGTGCTAAATCATTACTACATTAAAAGCTGAAAGTCTAAGTTAAACAAATTAAATTATGTTGGGCGGCAGGCGGCACCCATTTGTATATTATTTTTTATCGTTAGAAAATGTATGAGTCCCGCCTGCCACCAAACGAAATGTAAATTATTTACCTTAGACTTTCAGCTTATAATGTAGTAATGTTTTAGTACATACTTTAATTTGTCAACCTTGTTTCGGTCTTTGTAGTGTTTTTATTATCTGTTATTTTTTAGTCGGGTTTTATTATTTTTTTATTATTTATTTTATTTAATAATTTTTAGTGTTTCTTTCGGCAGTCTCCTATGAACGAAAGCCTGTAGTTTTATTACCTTTGTTTATGTAGCAAAAACTTTTGATTTTAGTTATTTTAAACACATTATATTCGAATGATTGAATTAAAATGCTTGTAATTTTCCCTCATGGCATTTAACTACACAACATAAATGTACATATTTGTAAAGATCTTTAAATTCCCTTTATTCTGATACCTTACTCGATATGTTAGATAAAAATATTTTTTACAACTACTTACAATTTTGGATCAAAAATCGGCTATGTTGATTTTTTTTATTTAATACCTGTTTAAGGACACTTGGGTAAGTAAGACAAATGTAACGATATATGAATCGTCAAAATCCATCCAGCCGTTTGGAAGATACGTGTGCGAGTTCGGGACTCCCGCACGAAGGGTTCCGTTAGCAAATAAATGGCGAAAACCTCTTTGGCTTTATTCGGAATTCCGTATACATCGCAATTTCCGCAGACAGGCAAAAAGTTTGTTTAAAATTTTGATTTTTGGCTCATGATTTTGACGATCAATTCAATATCGCGTTTTATTTTTACTAGTGGCGCCATCTAGTTTGCTTCTGACGGACTGATCAACCAAGAGTAAAAATCAAGTTTGTTGTATGGGAGCCCCCTTAAATATTATTTTTATTTGTTGTTATAGCGGCAATAAAAATACATCATCTGTGAAAATTTCAACTGTCTAGCTATCACTGTTCTTGAGATACAGCCTGGTGACAGACGGACCGGACGGATGGACAGCCAAGTCTCAGTAATAGGGTTCCGTACCCAAGGGTCAATAAAAACCATCTCCTGTGAGACATGGACGCAAAGCATTTTTTTGCAATACAACATACCCTTGACAGACACCATTCTGTTTTTGCGGTTAATTTATTTTAAAATAAATCAAGACATTCAAGCAAGACGAATAAAAATCAAAACCACAAAACGAAAATACTGGGTAGATCGAATCGGTTTTCGATAACTAGACAAGAATGCTACCTGCAAGTATTGAATATACTTGTAGGTACACTTTTTATGATACAAAGTGACGAAATCAGTCTGCACCTGATGACTTCATCATTAGAAATGATTCGACAATTGAAAACCAATATTGATTTGAGTTTTCAAGTCTACTATCAATGTTAAGTACCACGTACAGAATTACAGCTTGTATTTACTATAATTGTGTACGACGTCATTCTAGTCTATTTTTCAGAAGAAGAGACCGAGAGACGAGCAGGACATTCGCCTAATAGTGTGGTAGTAAGCAACACATCTGGCCATAACGAAGCTATTAATAGCATGAAGGTTCCAAATCAACGCATGGGACTCAACTGCACTGGTCACTCGGTGATATATTATATATTTGTAAGATAATATCTTACCACTTTACCCTGTAATTTCTCTAGAAACATTACCCTTCAACCGGTACACAGTAATGTTTGGACATCCTGCTTGGCGGTAGAATAAATGGAAAAGTTGTCCTACTTCTCGATGCGCAATGCAAACACTCCTACCAAAGTAACTCTTTGTAGGTAATATAGTCACTCCTGAGAAAAACTGCAATTGTATAGCAGAAGCACGAATAACCATCGATATAAATCAACCATTGGTTTATATCGATGCGAATAACCACCTCCAGTAACGTCGTGCAAACGATAGATCTTAAAAATCAAATAAAACCGGCCAAGTGCGAGTAGGACTCGCCCATGAAGGGTTCCAAAGCAGAAAGTAAACTTGTAACTTTAATGGATGTTTTATTAAATGTATTTATGACGTACTAAAAAAACCACATACCTGATAGAGTTCAAACCAATTTCCGTTGGAAGGTTACATGGTATCATTTATGTTTTTTTTCTGAAGTGTCTCTCGCGCAAACAATTCAGTGCAGAAAAAAACTATATTAGAAACCTCTACATCATTTTTAAGGCCTATCCATAGATATCCGTATGAGTTTGATGTTTTTTTTTGTTTCAGTTCTAAGTATGGAGGCGGGCACCCCCAAATAAGGGTTATGTTTTTACGTTTTACGGATCCCTAAAAAGGGCTCTCGCTTGCTCTCGCCATATTACGTTTTGTAGCGACGATCTACGATGTAGTGCGTTTACCTAGCAGATACCAAATAATTTTCGACTTGAAGACACCAAGATTGTATCCATCGGGAAAACCCACTCAGGCAACGCATTCCACGTAGCTTTTCGTAAGGACAATGGCAAGAAACATCTTCGTAAAATACATAGAGGTACGGTTTCATTTACATAGGGACGTTGTTTTGATTTTCCATACATTTGCTGTTTTCACGCGATATTAACGCAGACGCTTCGTATTAGTAGTTCGTCTAAAGTAGACTAATGCCGGCGCTAGATATGCAAATGTACTAAGGACTAAGGAACTCGGTTCCCATTTACATGGCGATAAATGTATTACATTAACACTCACTCTATTTACAATGAACGATTATGGAACATGCAAATGTGGTGCAATGTTTAACACTACTAACAAACACGTATGGAGCAGAGGTTCCCAAACTTTGAAAAATAGTAAAGGCTTGTATAGAGTAATGGAACTAGCAAGACATATTCCTGATGGTGATTTTACTAACAATTTTATTAGTAGGACGATTACAAGAGATGAAATAAACTGCATTATTACGTTATTTTAAAACAATATACTGGGGTAATTTCGGTGATTCTATCGAGCAGAAGCCTTAACCAACAGAAAATTAGCTCCCAAATACAGAAGTAGTCGAAGAAAATGTTCAAGCATAAACCTACATATTCAACGGAATGGCTACGTAGTATAGCACTGAGCATAGAATCATTAGCGGCACTCGGTCGTTTGTTAGGGGCGTCCGCGAGGAGACGAGTTTTTGTCGCCGCGCCAAATTGCATCCGCTACAATACGCGCACACCACTCAATTGATTCCCGTTTAATTGTCAGGGATACTATTACTTGGGAAGTCATATCAAAGATCTACCTAACGTTGTGTCAAAATCGAGAGCAACTCAAAAGAACTCGCGGATTCTTAAGATACTCAGATATATTCAGGAAAAAGAAGCAATGCAATGCTCCAAAATTGTATTTGATTTCACTCACATAAAATGCTTCCATACTGCGATAATTGTGAATTCTCTGGGCTCGTCAATATGCCAGAAGTCGATGATTACATTCACGGAAAATTTTCTCACGTCGATATTAAAGGAGAGTATCAAACAGGTTGAAAAGGTCTCCCCAAGACACCCTTTTTAGTCCTAGATATTATGGCTATAGCAACATCTATAAGGAAACTAAAGCTTCTGTAAATAGTAGACGAAGCCTGTAATTACGGAAAGCAAGCTATGATAATAGGATGAAATGTCAAGTAATGTACTGAATATTAAAACACTCTAGAAGCCGAGTGATGTGGGAAATCACCTTTCGACAAGCTTTTTCTCAGCAAGGTTGATGGGTAAATCAATATGCACATATGGGAAATAGATAATCGTACCGGCTATTGTATTCAATTAGTCTGCGGATGTGGAAGACCATGGAACACCATTGTCTTACGCCTCGAGATGGATACATTAATGTATTTCCTATTGGCTTGAGATCTTGAGAAGCATCTGTTGTGATAGTACCTTGTCGAGAATCTTTTAGCAATAATACAGGTTTTATAACGATTCGGTTCTTTTTTTGATGCATAATCCTGTTTTATGAACTACGATTTTCAAATATCAATTTGCCCTGCTCCTAGATAAGTATTGTTCACTTTATTCTGAAAGCCAACGTAAATAATAACTAGCCTTAGCGTTGGCTTCACAGAGATGTATAATTATCTAGACTATAAAATTGTAGCATTTATTAACCAAATTCTATGTAGCCACGCAGAAATTAAAATATTTTAACACTAACTTTGTAAGTCAAGATTTTGTAAGTTTGCGTACACGCTATGTTGCTCTCTGTCAAGTTTATTTAGTAATTTGAAAATCTAATTTGATACGGTTCGGAAATTTACTAACACTATGATATCTTTTATTCACACAATGTGAACACTTGCTGTGGAATAGTGGCTGAAACCTTAGGATCCATTTCCTACGAGTATTAGTAGGTATGACTCTAGCTCTAGACTAGTGTTTAAATTATCTAAATTCTCAGTTATCGGCAGCAGATAATAACCGTAGCAGCTCACTGTTAAATCGTCTATTCGTGTATTCGGAAACTTCTTTTAGTTGTTCCAAAGCCATAACCTGAATAATAAGGCTTAGGCTTTGTTGGATAGCAAAAACGATTTACAAAGTAATAACAAAGATATTATTTTAATTAAATTATACTCGTACTAAAAAAAATATTCACATACGAAGAAATTCTAAGAATTTGAGAACCATCTAAATATTCTAAATAGTTGGCGTAGTGTATGGCATAAGCGCTTTTGACACATCCGGGTGTTCTATCTACTTCTGAAACTGTTATAACTTTGTGTGTTATTGTTAATTTATAACTGTTATAACTGTTATAAATTTGAGTCTGAAAAAGATCTTTGTGTGTTTATAACACACAAAGTTCTTTTTCAGACTCAAACCGTTAAATAGTTTTGGAATTTAACATTTTGACTTCTTAATTTAATTCTTAATTCATTATTTCTGTGCAGCCCAGCTTACCGGTGCCAAAATCTCGAGTAATCGAGCGTGTCTCATTAGCGGAAGCCGGTCGTTTGTACGGGGGTACTGACGGGACGGGTGGGGTTTTTGGGTTCTGCGGTCTAACAAGAATCCTCATAAAATTATATTCAACTATTTGTCCGTCTAATTTTGCATTCATTGTTAAATCAAATTATTGTTAGGCCAAAAATCTGCAGTAAACTCCTGAATGTAGGTAGAGTTTTGACAGTGCAGTATCTTGACAAGGCAACATCTGTATTTTTTTATAATATAATGTGACGGACCGAGCAAGATTTGCACCTGATAGTAAAGAACACATGCCCTATGCACACGCAGCGCTATGAATTTGAATAGTCCATATCACTACCAAACACTGCATGGCGCTCATCGTCCAGAGAAATAAAATGATATATCTCTTTGACACTTTGAATCTATTTGAATTTCTCAGGAAACATTGCCCTTCGATGTGATCATAGTAATGTTTGCACATTACTGTTTGGCGGTTGAATAGGTGAAAAATATTGTTCGCAAGCTTTTAAATGCAATTTTGTAGTTTTGGTCCTATTAACTTTGTTTCACTACTTCTAACTTCAGACCAGAGTACATATCAGATTTAGTATGTTTTCCGATACTACGTTTTAACTAAACAATTCAGTGTGTTCACCGTAATTAAGGTAATTACGGTAGTCTTAATTTGTTCCTTTTACTTTTGGCTTGTTGTAATATTATAAAAATTACATCTAGATTTTCTATAACTACTTACGTGTAGGTATTTATAATGATGATGTATTGTTTTATAATTATTATCTTTTCTTTGTCATATTAGCTTGTTTATTACTTTACTTTACTAATTTGTTCTCTATACGTATGATTTAGATCAATAATCATAATTACTTGCGTAGTGTTATCTAATGATTGCATTGAAACTCCGTATACATATGATGCAAGTAAAATGTGAATTGTATTTTGACTTACGTATCTAATTTATGATAAGAATTAATAAAGATCTGAAACCTAAAATCTAATTATTGAAGTGCCTTATCATAAACATAAACTGAAGTAAAATAAAATACAGAAACACAATTCGTATACGGAATCCTTTATATTTTGAACTCAACAAGCGCTTCAGTTTTTTGCTCTCACATATGGTCAGTTCTCCCAACCTAATCTGTTTCGACACCTTGTGCTCAATGAACATTTGAAAGATCCTAATGATTGAGAGAATGAAACGCGAAGTTTTCTGGTTTAATCCAAATGGTCCAGATAAATAGAACACTAAAATAAAGCAACATTAGAGTATGATGATGAAACGTTAGTTAACATATTAATATAACTTTTATTATTTTCCTCTGGGAAACCGACACAACCTACTTTAATTTGTGGAAATACGATACATTTTGGTTAATAAACTAAAGGGCATTGTTTCAACGAGATATCGCGGTTTCGGAGGAAACGAAAAACGAAAACATCGTGGATGTTTTTTTTCATCAAAAACTGCTCAGCGTTCGATAATATAAATGAGATGTGCAAATCCCTTTGAATAAAAGAAGTATTTTCAAAATAGGTTCAGGAGTCTTCGGGGTATCCGTGAACACGTTTAAAAACATTCCGACGAATTGAAAAACGTCTTTTTGAGATATGTTTAGTAAATAAATGTGAATTTATAGCATTCCAGGGAAACAATACTTTGCTATTTAAGTATTGCATATTTTGATAAATTATAAAAATGCTTGCTTTGTATCTATCTGGAAATGGAAACATTTTCATTTGCTGCTTAGTGGTATAATAACTGGCAGAGGTACTTCCCCAAGCGGACTCTGCTGAGTTTTACCACTACAAAAAGACTTCGAAATTTTCCATCATAAATGATCGTATAATGCAGATTATGCAGACATCACGGTTACACAATCTGGGAAAATCCGTGATCTCCAGACACGCAATTATGCCAAATTAAACCAAGTAAATGCCAGCGGAAGTCAGAATAGGTAGTATTATTAGACATACACGTCACTACAATGTCTAGGCGCGACGTGGTCATGGAACCGAAATTTACGATCCTTTAAACGCAGTTTGAGTATCCTATGGGAACGTAAACATAAAACAATTAATTTTATACTGCTAATATTGTGAATGCTAAAGTTTGGATATTTAGATGTTTGGATTTGGTACTCAATCACGTCGGAACGCCTGAATGGATCGGGGGGTCTACCGCCTAACGAAAAACGCTTTGACGCTTTGACATTGCCGTCTCTTTCATTTCAAGCGAGAAGAAAAGAGACAGCAACGTCAAAGCGTCTTTCGTTAGGCGGTAGACCCCCGGGTTGAAATTGAAAACACGGTTAGATAAAATAAGACTATTAACATTAACTTTGTATCGCGGGAAAGTTACGGGAATTGAAAGTTCGTGGGTAAAACCGCGGAGCGTTACTAGTTACTAATAAATACAATTATTGTTATTACTGTAATGAGGTGGTTGGAATAAGAAAAAAAAAAAGGTTCCAAACCACGTACTAGATGACGATAGTGAGTTTTTTTTTGCGAGATGGCGGTCAAGTGTAAAGCTGTAAAAGTAAAAAAAACAGATTCCCCACCGGTTGACGTAAGTCGTCGCTCCACATCTCTGCTTAAGAACCGTCTAATACCTAAGCTGTTATAGGTTCTGGCGATGATCTTCATCATCATCATCAGCCTGTGTTCGTCCACTGCTGGACATAGGCCTCTCCTATAATACGCCACTCAGCCCGATCCTCGGTCGCCACCAGCCATCTTTCGTATATCGTCACTCCATCTGGTCTCAGGGCGTCCTACACTACGTTTGCCAATTGGCGGTCTCCACTCCAAAACCCGTCTACCCCAACGGTTATCGAGTCTGCGACAGATGTGACCGGCCCAGTGCCACTTCAGTTTGCTAATACGCTGAGCTATGTCGGTGACTTTAGTTCTCTGACGAATTACTTCATTACGAATGCAATCTTCTTCTCAGAGAAACTCCAAGCATAGCCCGTTCCATAGCTCGCTGAGCGACTTTGAGCTTTCGGACCATTTTTACTGTCAGTGTCCACGTTTCAGCACCGTAGGTCATAGCGGGTAGGACGCATTGGTTGTACATGTATATTTTTTTGAATTAAGAACGTTGTGTGGATTCAGTCCGTAGCAATGTTTTTCTCTCACTGATCAGAAAACCCTGCGTTTACATAGCACATACTACCAAATACTATTTGATAATGTTTAAAATCATCTATTTTGTCACGAGTGTTGCCACAAAAATAGAATAGATAACGAGGCGTTGTCAAAATGCAAATATACGTGTCAAAGATAGTTTTGAATTTCTACAAAGCAAAATGTTACGAGCGCGCTAACTTAGAGGAAACATTAAAAACTCGACTGGAAGAAGAGGTTATTGTTTAAGAAGATAGACTACAGAATGACACGACGAGTACATGTGCCCTGATGGTAAGCAACTGTATCACGCAGTTATCGGAAGGTTGGAACATGCAGAGTCCTAATCATTACCTAGCACTGCACTGCGGTCGCCACGCAGATATAAATTTATCCCGACGCCCTGTAACTTTTCTTGAAACATTGACCTTTAAATCGGAGTACAGTAATGTTTGCATATTATAGAAGCTGATCACTTTGTTTACATTGCGTTTCATAATACGCTATTATGGCAACACTGTCTGTTACTACGTGATATATCAGCCTTTCGAACACAAATTAGCTCTTAAAGAGATCTGTGTATAATCGCAGCCGTCGTCTCAAGGGGGAATAATTAACGAATGCAAATACGAATGGTTCGCGTAATTAATGTAAATATAATTACCCACACATAGCTGTAATAACACAGTGTCAAATATGATTTAATAACTCGATGGGAATTATTAATCGACTGAATTATCGCTGACTTTGTATGGAGGTCGATAGATTGTAATTTTATGTAATTTTGTTACTGGATAAATTGCTTTTCAATAGGCGAAATTCATAGGAATAATTTTCGATACGCCAATTATTTAAATACACCTATAATCAGTTAACAATAATATTGTAATTTATCTTCATCGACTGCAGTTGAATAATAATAAAGGTGTGCCAATGCACACTAACGATATTTTTTTAAGTAAAGAAATATTTTGCAGCGTTGTGCACTTTTTAGTAGGGGAAAGTCTTGTAGGTTTACGTCACCGACACGCTAATGTAGCGGCGTAGCGTCAGAGCGACGGCAGAGCAGGACGTCTACTCTGTTTCTACGTAAAACGTAATTTCGAAATAAACTCGCAACTTTCCTACTCCGGTTCTACTTCGTTTCATCCGATCGAACATTGTTTGACGTTTAAATGTTATAAGTACGTAACATATTTGAACGGAGTAGAAAAGTCGAGAGTTTATGCGCATTATATACGCTTTTTGGGTGGGTGAAATCTTGCGAGTCTTCGTCACCGACATGCCTAATAGTCGTATATCTGTAGTTATACAAGAGACCTATGTTGTACATTGGCCGTACCCTGAACAAATGACCCTGAGCATTTATTTCCTCTTCGGACACTCCACGAGGGAGCAAGAGACAAACGGTAGCGCTTGTTCTTAATAAAATCAGATTTTTGTCTTTTGAAATTATCCGTTGGTGTACGAATCGAAATAATGCAGGTATTTGAGTAAATCCATGTTTTCAATATTATTTTTAATTTCTGTGGTTTTCTCTACACTATCCAAATGGTACCTACCTATCAAGACATACACTTAGGTAGGGTTCAGGGTACAGTGGTGTCGTAAATAGTCCGGTCCACTGGTCGCCAGGCAAAGGGCGTAGTCTCTGGGCCAGAGACTACCACCAGACCAGGACTTACTATTATTTTTCGGTATTCCTGTTTATATGTTCCCGCTTCGCCCCTAGAGCTCGATCCCTAGATACCTATACAACTATACATGGTACGTACCCACATGTCAGTATCATCAAAAACGTCTGTTAAATTAAACAAAACATCGCGCTCATTTATTTGGCAGTGCACGAACGTATTTGTATATAAAGTAGGCCTGTATAGTGTTTCTCCAGCTAGAGCCTCTATAACGTCTAAAAAGGTCCAGTTATAGAAGGCACAGGCAAAGGCACATTTATAGAATGTCGCACAGGGAACAGAAAAGGCTATTTGCGGTACTGGGTGCAGTGGCGGCTTTACCCATTGCGAGGCCCCGGGCGGCAGATATTTGCGAGGCCCTTTGACCGTCGTGAAAAGTATGTGTTGCAAAAATAGGTCTGGTTGTTTGATTTAGGTACCTATTTGTCGTATTTAACGAGAAATGCTAAAGTTAGTACATAAAAGTGATACATTTTACATTGAAATATTTACAAAAAAAAATGTTTTGTATGAATTAATTAGTTAACTAACTTTATTTTACTTTACCGCTTTGTTATAACCTGGGTAGCGATTCTAAATCCATTCGGTTGCAACCGACACGGAATCTCATCTCTCGGTCTTTGTCTTATCTGTTTAGCATGACTGAGACAGGGATTATCATTCCGATTCCGAACCATTCGGAATCGCATTTAGAATCGCTAACCTGAATAAATAATTAAGGATCAAAATCAAAAGTTTTTAATTAAAAAAAAAATAGGTAGTTGAAATGTTTAGTGTCTTTGTCCCTTTTTTTTTAATTTGTTTGGGTAGTTGCGCGAGGCCCCTGCAAGAGCGAGGCCCCGGGCGATTGCCCCGTTCGCCACCCCCTAAAGCCGCCACTGACTGGGTGCATTGTTTCAGTGCAGTTTAATAAGTCTTCAGATTACTTGTATGATTCACGATATTAGTCTAATGAGATATCGTTTGAAGGCCGATATTAACACGTAGATTCAATTAGCGAAAATATCTTCAACAAAGTAATCACGGGCGGTTTTAATTTAAAAGAGAGTGTTATCAATTCTTTTGTTTCAAGATAACTTCGAGACACGTCAATAAACGAAATTAGACCAACACAAACAGATTTAGAGATACTGTCACTATCCGTGCTGTGTAAGTGATAGGGATTACCACATGTTGTTTTATTTCTCACATACTGTTTACTACATTAAATGTATTTTTATGAGTAAAATGACCCATTACTTCAATTTTGAAGGAAGAGGATCAAGAAGAAATATAATTATCTGTGTCCATAAAGTTACCCTTTTCAGTAACCCAGTATGAATGGCTCTTGTTTTGGCTATAAGTATAATATGGCAGGATTGAGGAACATTTGTTTTTTTTAAGTATAGTTTGAATTTGAGAAAAACTTAAATGACTTACCTTACAAATAACTGTTCTTGATTATTTACTCTCCATGAGACCACTGTAGCACCTGAAAATAATGATAAAAAATTGAAAAAACTTGTTATAGTACAAAAACCATCATTCTATAATACGAGATTTATACCAAGTTGCCCTCACACATATGGCCTATCTATCGGTGTTATAATAAAGCGCTTTTTTTTATCATCAAACCCTCGTGATTGATCATCATTTTGCTTGATGCTTAATCACGTGGACACAATGCAGAGCTAGTAGAAACCAATTCTTTCTTGACTAGAATACACCAAATATGCATTCATCAGAAAAAACCGAGCCAGGCAACACACTCATCACATTATTTGTTTTTGAGACTTATATGTCAAATGAATTTTCTATTTTATACATTCATATTCTTGTTCATGTTTTGGGTGGGGTTGGCACAGCATGTTTTTCTCTTCCACTTCCAATTTATCATCCACTATCATTCACTGCTTAAATATGGATATCATTTCTCACACCATCCATTTACAACTATTACGGGTGTCTCGCATGGTGGCATCTTACCAACAGTTTTATTTAATATACAATCATTTTTTTGTCTATATAACAAGAGCAGCTTAATGACCCAGACAGTAATTTTCAAATCACAGTGAAATAAAATATATTTATCAGCAAAGACTTTGTCACTAGAATTACACAGCAAAGAGATACACTATCTTTTATTTCCAGGTGACAAACAAAGTACAGTAAATGATAGTAATTTGAGGTTTAAATCTCCAAATACTGCATGGTGCTGGTATTTAACAGCCATGTTGCATAGACACATGTCTCCAATCAACTCATTGAAGTAACATTTACAACAAAAAAAAACAATAAATAAGTAGGTGGCAACAGCAAGTTGTAGATTTAATCTGGATGCAATTGGTGTAAGACTGAAGAAGATAAAAAGTGAAATAAGAGACAACAACCCAGCAGTGGGATGAAAAGCTGTTGATAATGATGATGACGAAATATAAATACTTCCGGTAACAGAATTCTCTAGTGTTTGGCTGTAGACAAATGTTGTATGAATGTCAAACTTGTTTTTTTTTTTTTCATCATGTGTGACCCCACATGACCTAAAAAAATGTCTAGAATCATAATTACATGATTTTTTGCTCTTGATAAATTTATCTGAGGTTAAAATTATTATTATTTTTATTGCTAAAAAGTTTTGAGATATTGAATAACTACATTAATAGGTAGGTACTAAGTAAATATAATTTGTGTGAACAAGAAAAATAAAGACGAAGAATAAATTTGACAAATGGGCAGATAGGGATAATAATTTTGAAGTTGGCTTCCTTCATACGCAAAAGGATAAAATTGGATAAAAATTAAAGCTTTAACCGTGAACGAAAGACCTAATACAGTAAGTACATAGTAAGCTATTTCTTACATTTAAGATCCAAATAAACTAATATAAACCCTAGAATAGCCTAGGAATAAACCTAAAATGAAAAAAGTTACTAACTTTTTTAATATCTAATTTTCTAGTCAATTATGATTTAGATAAGAGTAAAACCTAGATTATCATTTTAATAATTCTACGGCCAAAATAATAAATGTATTATTTAATTATTACAATGCAAAACTAAGATCATAGAGAATGTTGAAACTATTAAGAGTAACCTTTTTCAACACACATTGGAATTAATTAATATTGAGTGAGTATGACTTATAGCTTTTTGTGAGTAGGTACATCAAATACCAACCTACAATTTAAAGGCAAGTATCTACAATTTACTTCCTACAATCCAACAACCAAGGTCACAACAGCCGCAGACAACTTATTCTATTCATTCGGAAAAAAAAACTCGCAGCCTCTCGACTAACCACGGACCTAACACTTCAACATCCGCATTTTAAACATTCACGCACGGCCAATTTTTATTTAACACTGATTATTTATCAAGCCCTCTAGTTCATACTATGTACTTTATTATATTTACTAAACACTTGAGTACTTTTAAGTTACGCGCGTCGGTCTTCATAAATAAATAAAGACGGAAGGTTAGGCGGCAGTCGATGTTATTTCTGATGATATGCGAGAAGTCCGTAATTTGTAATGAATTAACTAGAACAGTATTTTATCTAATACTAAAACTGCACTTACCGAAAAGATTTACGGTACATGTTGTATTATTACCCCTATCCAAAACGACAACACTCGTCGCTGCCATTTTTCGTTTGACAGCGAAGCCAACTGACAAAACTTGACAAAAGCCTCAGTTAGCTACTAATGCTACCCAACCTATTAAAATATACCAAATTGGAAGAAACTATTCACGAAAGCAGACAATCAATTAGATATTAACGTCAAGCTGTCTTCTGTGTGATTTTGTGTTGTACTAAAGTATATTAGTTGTATTGTATAAAAGCGGAAATGCAAAAACTGGCACAATCATCACTTCCAAAAAACGTCTAAACAAAATGTACTTGCTAAACAAGTTGTACCTACAATAACCTATATTTATGGTTGATTTTCTCAATTCTATACAGATCAAATTGTTTGTTTTCATATTCTATCAAAATCGTCGTCGCTAAGATCGCAAACCATAACAAAAAAAATGTGTGCGCTTAAGACCACACGGCAGAAGTGAAAACTAAAATAAGAATACTTAACTATTTAAGGACTAACTACTACCTCATTTCAATAATTAAGAGTAATAAAACGATTTATAAATTGAAATTAAATATACCTAGTAAGTAGTAAGCTAGTAACACAGCAACACGATAATAACATGCGGCTGAATGATTAGTATCCATGGCCAAGAATAAACTAAAAACATTTTTTTCCGCGGGTCGGAAATAACGTTTGTCTATTTTTTTTAGTATTTGCTATTTATTTATTTATTGTATAGGTATTTCGCTAAAAATGGATAAACATGTTGTGTTATAGTGTATGTGTAAGTACCTACTGTGATGAAAGTGGGTATTATTTTGTGTGTTTACGTAGTGTAATAAAATAATAATATATTACAACCAAAACGGTTTTGCAATGGATGTGAATGCAAATTTAATGTTTCGTGACAGTTTCAATGAATGTGGTAAAAGTACCAAGAAGCTAATTTTGCGATAACAAAAAACATGAATATGCCTACCTACTAAACACAGGGACACAACAGCGAAGAGCAGATTGACTATATTATCTTTCTCACTAAACTTGTTCAATATATTGTTTTTCTCGCTCTATGGCTCGCATCCCAAATTCACCCGAAAATTTCTTATCATACCCGAGCGTGACGCTAAAATTCAATTTACAGCTCACGAAAAATCTATCTGGGTGCGCCAAACGAAGTTTTCACTTCAATAAAAATGCAGATAAGTAAACAGTATAGTCAGTCTTTAACAGCTTGTTTTGCGGTTAGTGACATAATAAGTCATATTGGTGTTTCCAGTCGCATGACAACAGATTAAAAATAAAGCATTTAAAATCATCTATAATGAATTGACTACGTCATTTTATATTACAAAAATGTGATTTTCGATATTCTATTAATGCAAACTATCACAAAATTAACACTAAACATTAATTTGTGACTAGTGCTAATATCCCTATTGTGTTATCAGCTCAATGACCAACCAAGTTCTTAACCTGTGTGACATAACACCTGAGTAGCGATTCTGAAACCATTCGGTTGCATCCGACACGGAATCTCATCTCTCGGTCTTTGTCATGCTAAACAGATAAGACAAAGACCGAGAGATGAGATTCCGTGTCGGATGCAACCGAATGGTTTCAGAATCGCTACCCTGTTAAAAATTAGCTACACAGCGAAGAATCAAGGTAAGTGAAACTAGAGCATAGAAGGAAGGAAAGATAGCCAAAGGTGAAAAGTCAGCCGTTTTTTTTTTGCTTACTTGAGATGAAGAAGAAGTAGACTGAATTTTCCAAAACTATTCAGTTTTAATAACATATGAGAAAAAAATCTTATTACTATGATGTATTAGACTGTGGTATTATTATAGATAATATTAATAGGATAAATGAGAAACAACAACAATATATAAACTGTATGACAAAGAAAATTAGCTCGTGTATGCATCGTGTTAAGGTGAAAGAGAAGCATAAACTGATGCTAGACAAGTGTAAGTATGAAAAAGTAAGCTGAATTAAGTAATGTATGAAAGGGTTGGCCGTGGTTGGTGACCACCCACTAGACTAAGTCACGACGCCAAGCGGCCTAGCCGTGTTCCGTCGTGTTGTCTAGTGACACCATTAGGGGAAAACGGGTCAGAACAGTTGCTGCACAACTGCAAGACCGGTCTGTCACACACCAATACTGTACATCGGGAAGCTAGTCATGGAGGGTAGCGGGATCCGAGGCACGGTTTGCCGCACCGACCGCAGATAGTTGGGGGCCCAAGTAGTGAGCTAGCCACTCATGAAAGGCTGCCCCGCCATCTAGCGAAAAATCCCGGGATGCGCTATCCTGCCGGTTGGCGACCGGATGACAAGGCCAGATAGACATCCCCGGGGGGGCTCGGGCGTCCCCGCAGTCTCCAGGCTAGCTGCCCACTGGTGTATTCGTGTTGTGTGTTGTGACCAATGGTCAGTAGTGTGCAGCCTCGTTCTACTGCCGTTTTCCCACCGATCCCTCTCTCAAAACAAAAATGAACAAAGCACACAATAGAAACAAGGTTAAAGAGCGGCTGCACGCCTTGTCGGTAAAAGTGCACCTCACAAATATTCGAGGTCTGCACTGCAATCTCTCAGCAGTCCACCATCACCTCGAGACTGAGCAGCCGACACTCTTTTTTCTTACGGAGACGCAGATAGGTTGTCCCTCGGACGTGGCGTACCTAACGTACCCAGGCTATACTCTGGAGCACAAATTCCGGCCTCGTGCTGGAGTGTGCCTGTACGCCCGTGACGACATCTGCTGTCGGCGTCTCCGTAACCTTGAGGATACTAGATTTTCGGTTCTTTGGGCACTGATAGACACAGGCATAGACAAAATTATCTATTCCTGTGTATATCGGTCGCACAGCGGAGACCAGGAGACGACTAGGCTCATTGATTATTTAAGTGAGGCGGCGGACGCGGCTCAACAGAAGTACCCTTCGGCTCAATTAGTGTTACTGGGGGATTTCAACGGCCATCACAAGGAATGGCTGTTCCCATACCGGGACACTGACCACGCTGGGCAGGAAACGAGAAAGCTAGCTTTATCGTTAGACCTAACCCAGCTGGTCCAAGAGGCCACAAGAGTACCCGACGTTGAGTCGCATACACCTTATTGCTTAGACCTTCTGCTGACAACAGATCCAGACCGTTATTCCGTGGTGGTATCTTCGCCGTTAGGCAGCTCCGACCACTGTCTGGTGAAATCTGTATCTGTCTACCATCCGCCTGATCCCAGCCCTAGAGGCAACCGGCGATTGTGGCGATACAAGTCAGCAGATTGGGACGAGATGCGCTCTTTCTTCGCGTCTTACCCATGGCAGTCATTGTGCTTCACTTCTGGTGATCCTTCAGTCTGCGCGGATGCTGTGACTAATGTAATACGTACGGCTATGGAATATTTCATTCCATACTCCGACGTCCCATTATCCAGCAAAGCTCGCCCATGGTTTGGTTCTCAATGTAAAAGTGCTGAAGCATTTAAACATGAGACCTACCTAGCCTGGGTTGATGCTCGACAGCGTAAGGCAAGGGACATACCTACGCCAGAAGAAGAAAGCGTTCAACAAGGCTGCTAAGGCATGTAAAAAGGTTCTTCAGAGGGCTCGATTTGACCACATTAGTCGAATAGGGAACAAACTAGCTTCATACCCTGCGGGCAGCAAAGCGTTTTGGTCCCTAGCTAAATCGGTCGAATCGAACTTCTGCCGCCCCTCACTACCTCCAATGCTGAAACCTGATGGGACACTGGCTCACACTGCAACGGAGAAAGCAAACTTGTTTGCAACTCAGTTTGCGGAATCTTCTCGTCTAGATGCTGGTAGCGTGACACCTCCTACTCCACCTGGCTGTCCGACTTTTATGTCAGATATTCACATTCGCCAAATGGAGGTTCGCAAAGTGCTACGCAATCTGGACGTGAATAAAGCCAGTGGCCCAGATGGTATTCCTGCCCTAGTATTGAAGGCTTGTGCGCCTGAGTTGTCTCCGATACTGACGCGCCTATTTAGACTCTCTCTCCAAACTGGGCTAGTACCGAAGTCTTGGAAGCTTGCTAATGTGCAACCTGTGCCCAAAAAGGGTAGTCGTGCTGACCCTGCCAACTACAGGCCCATCTCGGTCACGTCCATACTCTGCAAGACTATGGAACGTGTCTTAAACCACAGGCTCCTCACGTACCTAGAATCAAACGACCTCCTCAGTGACCAGCAATACGGATTTCGCCGAAACCGGTCCACCGGGGATATTCTAGCGTACGTCACTCACATCTGGAGTGAAGCTATTGAGAAACACGGGGAAGCACTTGCAGTCTCCCTGGATATCTCAAAGGCTTTCGACAGGGTTTGGCATGATGGCCTTATAAGTAAGCTTTCTAGGTATGGTTTGTCTTCTGGGTTTATTGCGTGGATATCGGACTTTTTGAGGGATCGATCCATACGAGTCGTCATTGATGGCTGCTCGTCTGATCAAATGGCTATTAATGCCGGAGTCCCTCAAGGGTCGGTACTCTCTGCAACGCTCTTCCTGCTACACATCAATGATCTGTTGAAGCCCGGTATCTTTGGGTACGCAGATGATAGCACCGTTGTAGAGAGTTACATATCTAGCGCGAGAGCCAGTGGGCAGCAAACTCAGGTACTGAGAGAGAGTCTGATCGAGCGTTTGAGGCGGTGTCTGAATGGGGCGATGCCAATCTGGTCAAGTTCAACGAGAGTAAGACGCAAGCGTGTCTATTCTCCGCTAAAAGGAGTCCATTTGAACTGACTCCAACTTTTAGAGGTGTGTCCGTGCCGGTTTCTGACCGTCTTGAGCTTTTGGGCGTGACTTTGACCTCTACGCTCAACTTTGGCTCGTATATCGAATCTAAGGCTAAACTAGCTGCCAAAAAACTGGGTGTCCTTTCAAAGGTGCGAAGGTACTTCAAGTCTGAACAGTTGCTTACATTATATCAAGCACAGATTCGCTCCTGTATGGAGTACTGTTCGCACCTTTGGTATGGTTCGGCTAAGTATCAGCTGGAAGCTCTGGAATCGATCGAGAGACGTGCCAAAAGGCAATGCTACTCTTGTGCGAAAAAGACTTCAAAGTCTTGAACATCGCCGTAAAATTGCTAGTCTATCGGTTTTTTATCGGATACACTTCGAAGAGTGTGCGACTGATTTACATGATCTAATACCACCTTGTCCTTTTTTCTATCGGAATGCTCGTAGCTCGAAAAAGCGACATCGTTTCATGGTTGATGTTCCAAAGACACGAACGAAGAGATTTGACTCTACTTTTGTGATAAGAACGTCTAGGCTGTGGAATACGTTGCCTGAGTGGGTTTTCCCCGATGGTTACAATCTTTGTGTCTTCAAATCGAGAGTGAATCGGTTTTTTTCTAGGTAAACACGCTTCATCGTAGACCGCATCGTCGCTTTACATCAGGCGAGATGGCGGTCAAGTGTAAACCTATAAAAGGTAAAAAAAAAAAAAAAAAAAAAATGGATTTGATAAGAAATTGTAAACAGGTGTAAATTAATAAATAAAAGACAGTTAAAATAAAACGTCTTAAATTGAATGTAACAAACACAACGACACATCAGTAAAGAGCAGCAGCTGTTTCGTTTCTTTCTCGCTCTGGCACACTCTGTCGCCCCGAGTTCAGCCGAACATTTCTTTCACTTACGAGCGTGACAAGAGCCCACAAAAATTCACCTTCATTCGTAGCCCACAAAAATGTATGTGCAGTGCGCCAAAAATGTTTTCACTTTAAAAATCCACTAATAATGTTACATATTCAAAATACCTTAAATTATCTAGTTGTTTTAGTCTCATACGGAATATTTCAGTCTCTTCGAAAATACAACATTTTTTAACTGTATTTTTATTTTATTGGAAGTATGATAAACGTAATATCTTGGACGTCAAACAATACAAAATAGTTAATACCATAACAAAGATTTGTTAGCAGTAATAATTTCAAAAATATCCTAGTAACATCGTGTTTTAGCTGTCGATTGGTTATAATATTTTTCAAAGCACTATGAAACACGAGAACCAGAACTAGAACTGTATTTCATTACGATACAGTTGGATTTTGCATGGCATTTCAACGTTGCGTTCAGATATACAATAAATTTAAAAAGTATAATTAATAATACATTTTAAAATTTTCTAATATTTGAGAAAATTTACAGCGACCGAGGAACCTATTAGTTGATTTGTTGGTAATACCACAGTACAAAGAAAAACTACCAGCAGGACAAAAAACCCTTTGAACTTGTGATAAATGCCGACTCCGCAGTAGACGCGGACGCGTGTGCGGGCTGTGACCATGGACGTATAAAAAAAAATTGGACAGAACCCATCGTACGACAAAACTGCGACACCCAAAACCCAAAATGCCGGCGGCGATTTATGTGCGAATGAATTCTGGGTTGTCATGTTAGCCAAATTTACACTACAAAAAAACATTTTGTTTCAAATTTTTACAATTACAATTTTTAATTACAATGTAAAACCCATGTAATGACACTCAGGGGACTGTGCATATTTTGACGCTATAGGGAGTTGCCGTTAAATGGAAAGAAGAAAAATCTGTATTAGTAAAACAATTCTTATTTGAACGCGTTTGCGTATAGTCTCCTATTTTGGTCTGACGCCTTTTGTTGCACCAGTAATTTTGTTGATTTTTGAAGTGAAGGCGCGCCTATCACATGCGCGATTTTTCGTGGCATGTGAATTGAATTCATTCGTCACGCTCGTCAGCCAGCCGTCACGTTAGCCATCTAGAAATACGTCAGCCAATGGGAAATCCTGAAAGGGCGTGGACAGGCCATCCTGGCATGGCTATTTAGAAACGCATCAGCCAATGGGAAATGCTGACGCATTTCTAGATGGCCATGCTAAGATGGCGAGGCCACGCCCTCCGGTTACACCGGTTACACTAGTTTCCAAGGTAAGCTATCAAATTCTGAGTTATAAGTTTTCACTTCTATCGGCAGTTCCAATGACTGCCAATATTTTTTTTTTTTTTGGTATTTATTCATATCTTACAGTCTACACGTGCAAGTAATCCGAATTTGTAAACAAAAGAATGGATTTCTTAGAAAGTTTGGATGTATGAAGCCGACAGTTAAGTTTATTACAGTGCGACATTTTAGAGTAGAAATTAATTGATCGGGAACTAAAAATGCAATTTTGCTGGCAATACAATAAAAAAGTACCTGAATTGTCAATAATTGTAAACAATCGTGTGTTTTTAATTGTTTTGTGTTATTTACGAGTCGTGAACAGCAAAAATAGTGTCATCATGAACAAAGTCATTCGTGGCGATGCCCGTGAAATAATTTACAAAGTGTTTGTGCGGTGAATGGTCGAATATCAAGCCGAAAATCTTTTCAACAGGACAAGACGACGTTTACAAACGTACAGCTGATTTTACTGGTAACTATAGAAAATTGTAAACAACACTAACATGAACCACTAATGTATGCAGATAATACATATTCTCACGATAAACAACAAAATATTATACTCTGACTTATTTTTTGAGGTTATACTAAGATAAACAAAGTCCATCCATTTATAGCGCGACTGTTGCATTTTTCTTTTCATTACTCATTGAAATATGATAGCAAGAAACATGCAGAATTTGTACAGAAAATAATATATTTATCAACGTGTATATACATAACATACCTATATTGCATATTGTGAAAGATTTTTTACCCGATTGAAAGAAGGATTATGTTATTTGCGCGTATCTTGTATGTTTGTAAATTTCTTTATTCCGACGTATCTTCCAAACGGCTAGATGGATTTTGACAATTAAGATATCGTTAGATTCGTCATAATCAACTAAGTGTCCTTAGATAGTATTTTGTATTACGTAGGTACTGTTTTTTTATCCGTTGATTTATTCAGTCGAGTTTTTTAAATTGAAGTTGTTAAAATTAATTAATTATGTAAGTAGGTCATATAAGTAGGTGATAGCGCAAATACCCAACATCCTACCAAACACCCTCTTTTTAGTTCACACTCAAGAGGAGAAAGAGACCCTGACAAACCAGGGTTATGGGTCAGGCACCGGGACACGCATCCTTACCATCCATCAAGCTCAAGGACTAACATACGAGTCGGTAATCGCAATCAAAACCAAGGCAAACATGAAGCTGCACGAGAGCGTGCCTCATGCGGTTGTTGCAATCTCGCGGCACACGGGGACCTTAATTTACTACGCTGACGACACCGACGACGCCATCGGTCGGTTCGTGCGGCGAGCGTTGGCTGCATCACCGAAGAGCATCCGAGAGTTCAACCTACAGATGGCCATCAGGGACAGAAATGCAGCCGTAGTGGAGGCTCTGGGCCGAGAGGAGGCGGCTTAGGCAAATGGCAAGGCAAAGACTCAATGTGGAGTCGATTACTAGCGGTAGAATCCCAACCGATAGGGATCGGCTCTACAGACGAGCTCTAGAATTAAGTTTGAAATGTGCCCAACTCTCCCCTATTTTCCTTTTCTTCTCCTACTCCAAGAAATCTGTAAAAAAGACAAAAAGAGATTGTATTGACAAAGATCACGGACCCCGGAGTCTGTGGAGTAGATATTTAAATAAATAAAAAATATAAAAAAGTAGGTAATAAAAATTATATAAAAAAATTAACTGTAATATAATAGAAGTAAATGTATTTGTATTTTAATTAAACAGTTTGTAAAAATAACAATACTGTATACATAATCAGTGAAATATGTTTGATAATGACTGCAAGATGGCGATATTTAAATATTTTAATACAATGTTCTTTTCTTATTGTTTTAGGCGTTTCTGAGAATACAGTCCGTCGGATAGAGGAGCAGGGCATTGCTAAAGGCGACAAATTCTCAACACCTGCTAAACATAGGTCGTCCAGCAAAAGTATTACATTAAACCAAATGGAAGAAGTGCATTGCTTTGAGTGGAGATTACGTGGAAAAATAAAATGACTTTTGTTTATATTTTATATTGTTTGCTTCGTAGTAAAAACACACATAAATTTAAATGAAAAATAATCTGTCATAGTCTAATGTTATTCAGAATATATTTACTAATCATATATACAGATGGAGAATAACCAAGGGGATTCGATTTGAGAAGTTAGTGGGACGATAAACGTTAGGTGAAATCATATTGTACAGGGAAGACTGAGATCTATCACACTCAAAGAAAATATGAACACAATTTGCATGACCATCAGATATATGACAAGTGTGATATATCTGACCTACTAAAACGAAACAGTAAACATCTAACGGTTTTACTTTTTAACAAATAAATAATTCATCATAGTAAGCAATTCCATATTGGCAAAAAATATAAATATACAAGTATCAAGATCGTTTGTGTTTTACTGGCTGTGTTGCCACATGAGCGATGGTGGCGCCCTCATTTATTTTCTACTCTTAAATGTCGCACTGTACCTAGATAATAAAGTTACAAAAGAACGTGCAGGGCAGTTTTTACTAATTTTGGCAACTTAAAAAGTACTTTTCGTTGTTTTATTTTTGACATTTTCGTCGTTAGTGAGAGTGGATGCAACGCTATATAGAGTAAATTACTGGTTGAAATCAGGGATGTTACGGAGCTCCGACTCAGACTCCGATAAGTCGGAACTTCCGATTATTATCTTTTATTATGAGTTTTTAATCGGAGATAAGGTGTAAACGTATTAGTGATAATCTCTTATTGTGGCGGAAAATAAATGAAACTACAAATTTATTTGATTTAATTTGTTTCAAAGCTCTTGTTCATTTAATATTCATAAATATGTTCTTTTGTATATTTATATAAACACATATTATTATGCTACTTTGGGATTTGATTCATCTAATTTAATTTCTTGTTTATTTGAAAACATGTAATTTTTTTTATTTGTTTTTTTTTTAAATAACGACTAAATAATGTCATATTAGTCCCATTAAAACTCTTTCCTGCCACCACTTCTGATCCTGCCTACACCTCCTATCCTATCCTATTTCGGTTCTGACTCCAGGGTAGCGATTCTGAAACCATTCGGTTGCATCCGACACGGAATCTCATCTCTCGGTCTTTGTCATGCTAAACAGATAAGACAAAGACCGAGAGATGAGATTCCGTGTCGGATGCAACCGAATGGTTTCAGCATCGCTACCCTGTTCCGATTACGATAAATCAAATTTAAAAACTCCGACTCCACCTTCGGTTCCGATAAAATTACCTCCGTTACATCCAGGGCCGTCTTAAGTCTATTCTGCGCCGGGGTGCGGGACTCAGCCTGCGCCCTCGTTTTGTTTACACCGCAGCGTAGCACGCTACGTGCCAATGCTTTCCAGTGCCCAGTGCCCAGGGATTTAGAGGTGTGGAGGCCCCGGGGCAGAACACCCCCCCCCCCCCCCCCCCTGGGTTGCAAAAACCCGGACTACAACTGGTTTCATTTAAAGTTAATATTGCCCTCCCCTAAATCCGGCCCGGAATAATGTAAGATGGGTATAATATAAACCGGCACTGGCAAGCATTGGCACTTTGGATTTGGATTGATGCTTTTTAGTGCCGTTTTCTATTTTTTCCAGTAAGCAATTCAGCGCTGGTTTCGATAGCTGGACTCGAATAATGTAAACCGGGTAGTACATCAATTTTGGATTCTATACTTACAATGGCTAAGTTTGTCAGTCAGTCTTGGGTCATGGTTGAACGAAGATAAGAAAAGGATTAATAATATGAAAAAACCGCATCGAAATCGCCCCATCCGTTGAGCGTTGAGCTCTGCGGTGCCATAGACAGATACACACAGAGACAGATACACAGAGAGACAGGCCTGTATGCGTGTCTGTCTGAATAGACAGACAGGCTTCGACGTCAAACTTATAACACCTCTTTTCTTGGTCGGGGGTTAAAAACCACAGTAACTGTGCCATCAAGTGGTCAAGTAGGAGTTAAAATATTGCAAAAAAACTGCGAAGTTCGAAAAATGTTATAAACTTTGAAAGACTTATTCTCAGTAACTATTGGATATACAGAGACAACTTTAGTATCGTATTGTAGGCTATTTAGTCTACTTTATCAATGCCATAAGACAGGTTTTTTAGAAACTAGTCGTTTAGGGTTATAATCGTGAAAATATGAAAAATAAACGATTTTTTCGCGGTTTTTTCGATTTTTGACAAAGTTGCGTTCGCCGCTCGAGGTCACAAACTTGTATTAACCATTAAACCAACATCATAAACAAGTCTGCAAAAAGTTACTGGACTATTAAGTGCGAGCGCCCGGACGGCTATGTCAAAGAACGCAACAGACGCATAGGTGCCGCGCCGCGCGCTCATTTCTAATGAATTTACACTCTATTGACTTAGAGAATAGAGATCATTTTGCTTAAAAAGTGCGGGCGACCGGGCGGCGACGTGTCAAACGTACATTCATACGTACACTCTCTTTGGATTAGAGATTTTGCTGTGCACGTGTTGTTTTAAATAAAATTGTTATTTGTGTAGTGTAGTAACGCGGTATGACAAGCGCCGAAAGCGTAATAAAAGTTAAAAAAAATATTATTGCTGATGACTATTTTTTTTGCTTGCGCCTTGCGTTGGCCTTGCGCATCCATATTTGTCGTAAGTAACAGTTACATAAAACTGTGCAATAGCGTTAAATTCAATGAAATATCCAAAAATTCAGCGCTCGACAGGCGCCCCCGGGCGCTCCGCGCTCGGGTGCACCGCACCCCTTGCACCCCCTGGTAAAGACGGCCCTGGTTACATCCCTGGTTGAAATATAAGCTAAGTAAACCAAACAAAGTCTAGTAATTTTGTCCTTAAGTGAATTTACGTGGAATTTACATTGTTTTTTGATCAAGTCGTTTCTTTTGGAAATCTAGCAAACAGAATAATAAAATACCTAGTGGGAACGGCAACTAATAACAAAATGTGTGCTTAAGACCGCACGACAGAAGCGAAAATTAAAATAAGAAATTACTATTGAATAATTTTTCAATAGTTAACCCTTCACGCGTGTGACGAAAACTCGCGGAACGGTCCGTACGTCCCGGCTAGATCATTATCACATATTATTATTATATATTCAGTATAATATACCTACATTTATATATTACCAGAAAGCCCTTGAAATGTAGTTTACTATTATATTAAATTCTAACTATTTACAACATTAATTAATCCTGTCACGAAATGTAAAGTTTACATTTTACGCCCGTTGTAAAAAAGTTTTGGATTTCACAGCATTTCAATGTCATTATGCTTTTTCACTAATAAAAAAACACAACACACAAATAATATTAGCTTTAGCACGTTCGCCATAGTTTTTTTAGTAGATTACAATACAATACTAACCGTTTTCACATTTTCTGGTTTATAAAAAAAAAATCTTTGTCGTGGGGCAAAATGGCGTCGGACAATCGCGACAAAAAAATGGCGGAGTAGAATCCGTATTTTTTATTTTTTTAGGCCAAATGAAGCTTTATTTCTATTGTGTTACCGGTAAATTTTACGGAATTGAAATTCCGAATAGACTAGTACCAACATTATAACGTGTTAAGACGTATACATGTCACAATCCGTCTTCCAATAGAGAGCTTTCCTTACGCAACTATGCGTTGCGTAAAGCACGTGAAGGGTTAAAAATAAAAATGTTGTGTCGTAAACATAGTGACAGCAGCTCAGCTTTTTCTACGACTATCTTTTTCGTTCAGACACAGCCTGGCTGTGTCTGCCACTAATATTAAAAATGTGAAAGTATGGATGTTTGGATATTTGGATGTTTGTTGCTCAATCACGCCGTAACGTATGAACGGATCAGGCTGAAATTTGGAATACAGTTAAGTTATAGTCTGGAAGAACACATAGCCTTTTTATCCCAAATAAAATAACGGGAATGACGGGAACGGGAACTACGCGGGCAAAACCGCGGGGCACTGCAAGTAATATATAAATTAGTAAGTTACGGTTGGTCTAGTCGGGAGAACAGCGACTGCTGATCCAAAGCCCCCGGGTTCAAATCCCAGCCACACCACTGTATTTTCTCGTAGGCATAATGCCGCCAACTTAAAAACAGTGAAGGAAAACGTCGTGAGAAAAACGACATGTACTTAGAATCTTTCGAATCTTTGATTAACCCACACTGGACCAGCGTGGTGTATTATGGCCTTGACTCGCTGCTTGAGAGAGAAGACCCAAGTCCCAGCAGTGGGAACATTTAGTGGGCTGCTTTTGCCATGCTCAGCTATTGATATGATTTCCCATTTTGATGGGAAATTAGCACTCGTTAATATTGGCAGCACCGTATTTGTGATTTGCTGTTTTGTTTTAGTGAATAAAAACTTGTTTTCATATTTAAAATCGGGAAAAAAGTTATTGAATGATTCAACCCCCTTTGACACGTGATTCCTGGAGGTTTATTGCGTCGGTCACTACGGTTTTTACAGGATTTCACTTCGCAAGACATTCTGTGTGCCTATGTGCTAAGATTTGTTTTTAATGCGAAACGTGTTGGCTGGCTGAATTTTGCGAGCGTAATGGCCACTAATGGCCTACTGGTGGGTGAATGACTGATTGTGTGCATTTCGGCCTGTATGTGACAGCGCACTGGCCGACTCTAGACTCTTGACACAGTTTGTATTTGGCGAGACTACGTCCGACTTTCCATACGTCCATGGCTGTGACACCTCACGGGAGGCCTGGAGGAGGCAGGCGAACTAAAAAAAATGTGAGACAAAATCCGTAAGAAAAATATGTAACGGAAGTGACGTGTTAAAGTAAAAACGATCCAAATTAAACTAAATTTCTCGTAATTTATATTCTGAACAGACTGCTGCCAACATTATAACGCGTCATTATGCAACTTCTTCTTTGTTATGCAAAGATAGTTGTTAGAAACGAAATATTCCTAACTACTTATGTACACTAAGCAGTCTAAGCACATCTGCATTTTATTTGCCATCGATCAATGAATGTCTACAGATCAACATCAAAATCGTTAAGTAGTGTCAGCAACATTAATAGAAACATGTTTCTTACTATCCACAGTTCTTAATTTGGACATAAAAAGATCATTCACTTTGCTCGGATATGGCCATTTAAGTTAATCCTAAATTCTATATACTTACTTTTTATTTGTTGACTCTCTGTTGTTTATTTTTGTTTAGATTATAGGTAGGATAAGATATCTTTAATGTAATGTTATAGGTATAATTCATGTATTCATTCGATTAATTAATCCTCAATTGAAACTGTATGTTTTTGTAACCTCATACCAAAGAGTTTAGATTTTTGCATGCCCGCAAAGGGTAAGACTGTTGTTTCTAAGTATTTTTGTTCTGTATAACATATTTGTACACAGTTTACGCAATAATAAAAGTCTGATTCTGGGTAGCGATTCTGAAACCATTCGGTTGCATCCGACACGGAATCTCATCTCTCGGTCTTTGTCTTATCTGTTTAGCATAACAAAGACCGAGAGATGAGATTCCGTGTCGGATGCAACCGAATGGTTTCAGAATCGCTACCCTGATCAAAACATACGTCAAACCTTAGCCCTGAGCCCCTGAACCACGCTGACCACGCTCCCATACTGTGTGTTCGCAACATTCATAATATTATTAAATCAGCAAAATATAGTCAATTTTCAAATAAATTCCAATGGTGGCCGTTTTGTTATTTTCAATGAGCCGTTTTCCGACGAGACAAAAAGATATGGTTTAATAAAACGATAATAGGGGGCGCTTGTAGGTCTTTTGGTTTGTTGTCAAAAGCGTTAGGCATAATGGGACTCAATTCATTCAATTTGCGAAAGCACGACTTCTAGTAATAAATAATAAACTACTTTATCCATGTACGCATTTTATTCGAATGAAAACTATATCAAAACATCAAAATTTCAAAACAAATCGTAAACCTGATGAAAGACAAAATATATATTTTTTAAATTTATTCTTGGCTATGGATACTAATCCTTCAGCCGAGAGAGTATCTCTCTACTTAGTCTGTGGATAAAATATTGTCGTATCAGTGTTGCTATTTATATCTTTGAATTTTCCTTCTACTTTGGCTTAGTTGGTGTCTATTGCCTCGGGAGTTCTAAAGATTTTTACTGAAAAGGGATTGTGATCAGTAACGGTTTTTTATTACATTATCAACCTAATTAGCTATTTTTATTCCCAATATTCTAAAATTAAAAAAGACACTTTTTACACTATACTTTTTCCCTGAAAACGGGTAGGGTTTCTAAAGGGGTTACACTGTTGAGAGTATATGGTAGAGACAGATCTATCTGCATCTCGAACAATCGCCATCTAGTGCGTCCGTTGGAACTATTTTTGTCTCGTCGGAAACTCCCTCATTCTTTTCTGCCAACTTTTATTAGATTTGTGTTAAGTATTTTAGAAAAAATTTGAACGCGTCTATAATTGTCCAATCAGAAAAAGCCAACGCTGTGCCGGCTCCTGTCAAATCCGGCATCATCATACGTGTATTTTTCCGGTTCTTCTCCTTTCTTTCGCTTTCAGCTCGAGTTTAGTGTCGAAGAACTGCGCACGGCTACGACGAGAAGTACAAATAAAAATGTTAGGGTCACTAAAACTCGTATTACTTTTAGGCGTAATTTATTTGTGTAGAGCTGCTGAAGAAGATGTAGTTGATCTAACTGATGCGGACTGGGCTTCATCGGTAGCTTCTTATGATACCGCTCTAGTCATGTTTTACGCACCATGGTAAGTCATTCATGCTTTTATCAGAGTGAAATCGTGTACACACGGTACTAATTGGCTCTACTAACGTATTATAATATTACTGTATAGGTGCGGCCATTGTAAAAGACTGAAACCAGAGTATGCTGTGGCCGCCGGCGTGCTGAAAAATGACGACAATCCCGTTATACTCGCCAAGGTTGACTGTACCGAGGGTGGAAAGAGCACTTGTGAGAAATTTGGAGTATCTGGCTACCCTACTTTGAAGATCTTCAGAAAGGGCGAGGTCTCGCAAGAGTACAATGGACCCAGGGAATCACGTAAGTAAACGCCATGTCATCAATTTAGTAAAAACAATTGAGGGTATTTTTCTTCAAAATCTTACTGGAATGACTAGTCCAATTAGATTTTTAAGAGAGAGGATGAAAACTCATCTCTGTCTCAGGTTGTTACCCCTTTTGTGTCACAATAAATAATCAACTAGGATTGTCACACACTGAATAACATAATGATTTTATTTGAGTAGCAACTTCACTATTAAATATCTTGTTGTTAGTACATTTACTGATCACAATATTTTAACTAATTCTTCCACATAAAAAACTAGCAGTTGTCCAAAATATTAGACTAGTCTTCTGTCTTCTCTAGTCTAGCAGTCTATTAGATGGGTAAAATGACCACAAGTTAACAACTACATGAGAATTAAACTTAGTGTAAAAATTGTTGTTGTATCATGAAAACTACAATACAAGGATATTAAATATATTGTAATATGAGTCATTGACCAATTTGAATATAGTTATCATTTGATTTTGCTGGTACAAAAGAGTCACAAAAGAAGTTTTTATTCAGATTAATGACATGATATTCTATCATTTCTTGGTAATAAATGTAATGTTCACATTCCGGAACATGTGGACTATAGAATTTTGCAAGCAATTTAAAAGTGTCTCCTTTCCCATTATTTTGTGTCTTATTATAATCCATATAACTCAATTTTTTTATATGTTCTAATATAATTATATTTTTTGTATCCTGAACATTAAAAGTTGTATTCAATATTAAGTGTTCAGAAGTTCCGGAAACTTATTGTATAATACACTGTCCTGTTAAGATTGGGTTCTGCAGCTATTGTAATAGAACTCAAACTCAGCTAAACAGTATGAATAGATAAAAAAAGAACTTATTTATTTTTTTCCACAGAGGGTATTGTCAAGTACATGCGCGCCCAGGTGGGACCTTCCTCTAAGGAGCTGAATACTGTTGCTGACTACGAAGCATTCCTGGCCAAGGACGACGTCGTCATCATTGGCTTCTTCGAAAAGGAGAGCGACCTGAAGGGAGAGTTCCTGAAGACTGCTGACAAACTCCGTGAGGAAGCCACCTTCGGACACTCTTCGGCTAAGGAGGTCCTGGACAAGGCTAAATACAAGTAAGTGCTGCTATCATTACATATTTTAATGTTGTATAAAACTTTTTAACATATTCAGCCAATAGTAGACAAAAGTCTATGTATGCATGGGTAAAAAACTAATTTTTTACTGGAAGGAAAACATTCAGAGCTAATATGTGTACAACTACTACACTTGACCTTTTTAACAGGTTCTGAATATGTCACTTTAAAGGTTTTAGTTTATAGATTATCTAACTATTGGTTTCATGAGTTAAAAATTGTTAAATTATATTTTTTCTGGATATATGTATGTATTTATTAACAATGTCATTTTCACCATTTTCATGAACATCTTTAAAAAATATGTTTTGTGCAGAAAGGCTCAAAACATTATATTTTTGTGTAACTCTGTATTACCCTTCAAACTTTACAATAACTAAGGCTAAAATACATTATTTATAGTCAATTCTGAAACCCACCAAAAAAAAAAAGAATTATTAAACCAATTTGATCAGTTTTTTATAAAAATAACAAGATGCAGTAATATTATTTCAATTCAGTTAAATTCTAGAAATCCACATAACTTAGAATTTAAACTGACATAATAAATCATAAATACATTGTGTTGAAACCTGTTACAATATTAACAAGGTTATTACTTAATTCCCATATCAACTCCCATTATCTATTAAAATGAAATTTGCACGACATGTTCAATATTCCATTGGTAATCAATTTATAGTATAGAAAAGTATAATATGTGCAGGAAAATAACTAAGTTTATGACCAATAATAAATGGATATGTGAATACCTACACTACATTGAAGTGATTATATCAGTACAGTTTTATCAGTCTGTTATTCAATAGTACTGATAGAATCAGTTAAAAGTATTTTCACTTACACTAATGTAAAGTAAAGAACATTGTTATAATTGATTGTATCTTTGAAAATGGTGCGTGGGTGTGTTGAAATATCTCTCTCTAGGGACTTGCTCCGCCTTTTATAACAATTATTGTATTACAGTATGAAACTTGTGTACATGAATTTAGTGACACATTTATTTTTCCCAAAAAAAAAAACAAAACTACCTTGTTACTACAAACACTTGCACTAAACCGAAAGAGGAATAGGAACGAAATTTTAATGTCAGACCAACCCTGAAATTGCAAATAAAAATTGATTTACATTTTCATTTCCAAAAGTCCATTTAAAGTCCAAAGCTAAACTTTATACCTATGACCAATTAAATATTTTTTTCAATGATTCTGATTCAAATTTTCGTTTCTACTTCATAGAAATTATTTATTGGTGAGTTTGGTAAGCTTTTAACTCATCTTATGTCTTAAAAGTTAAAAATAAGTCATTGAGAAACTAAATTTTTGTCCCACTTTATTCAATTTTCGTAAACATAATCATTGTCTTCAAACAATTTCATTTAAACAACCTTAGTTGTCCCACTGCTTGGGTATAGTCTCCCACAGTTCTATCCTTTTTTTGCTGTCCAGAGTTTCCATTGTCTTCAAAAGCTTAGTGATTGTCTAAAAGTTAACTGCGCAAAATTCCGAAATGAAAACTTATTTTACTAGCGATACTACAAATAAAAAATATAGGTAGCTTATATAGCACTCATCATATACATATCTGACAGTAAAAGAAATGTTGAAACTGTTCCAATTGTTCCTGAGATTAACATGATCAAGGGAGTCCCTCAAGGGTCGGTACTCTCTGCGACGCTTTTTCTGCTACATATAAACGATCTGTTGAAGCCCGGTATCTTTGGGTACGCGGATGATAGCACTGTTGTAGAGAGTTACATATCGAGCGCGAGAGCCAGTGGACAGCAAACTAAGGTTTTGAGAGAGAGTATGATCGAACGTTTGAACTTGGCCCTTGAGGAAGTCTCTGAATGGGGCGAAACCAATCTGGCCAAGTTTAACGAGGGAAAGACGCAGGCGTGTCTGTTCTCGGCAAAAAGGAGTCCATTTCAACATACTCCTACTTTTCGAGGTGTGTCCGTACCGGTTACTGATCATCTTGAGCTTTTGGGCGTTACCTTGACCTCTACGCTCAACTTTGGCACGTATATCGAGTCTAAGGCAAAATTAGCTGGCAAAAAACTAGGTGTCCTCTCAAAGGTGCGAAAGTACTTCAAATCTGAACAATTACTTCTCTTATACAAAGCACAGATTCGGTCTTGTATGGAGTACTGTTCGCATCTTTGGGATGGATCGGCTAAGTATCAGCTTGAGGCTCTGGAATCGATCGAGAGGCGTGCCAAAAGGCTCATAGGCAAAGACACTCTAGTGCGAAAAAGACTTCAAAGTCTTGAACATCGCCGCAAGATTGCAAGCTTGTCAGTTTTTTATCGGATACACTTCGGAGAGTGTGCGACTGATCTGCATGATCTAATACCACCTTGCCCTTTTTTCTATCGGACTTCTCGTAACTCGAAGAAGCGGCACCGTTTCATGGTTGATGTTCCAAAGACACGGACGAAGAGGTTTGACTCTACTTTTGTGATAAGAACGTCTAGGCTGTGGAATGAGTTGCCAGAGTGGGTTTTCCCTGATAGTTATAACCTTGGTGTCTTCAAATCGAGAGTGAATCGGTTTCTTCTAGGTAAACACGCTCCATCGTAGACCGCATCGTCGCTTAACATCAGGTGAGATGGCGGTCAAGTGTAAACCTATAAAAGTTAAAAAAAAAAAAAAAAAAAAAAAAAAAAAAAACTCTTCAACTTTATAATAGGTATGTATTAGTATGTTTAACATCAGTGAGTTTGTCACGACCGACAAACTCACTGATGTTATACCAACCGACTAACCTAATGCTAATTACAACAAAAATCATATCTTAGTAATAAAATTAAAATATCAACATAATTAATATGTTGTATGTAACAACAAAGTAATGAATAGTAGCATATTTAATCAGTGGTAGCCTGGTGATATCAGATCAATTGGTAGCCTAATGAGTAATGTTTGTTCAGCTGTACTAAAAAAACCTTCAAATGAAACTATGATATGTGAAACACATTTTAACTATTGTATAGACATGAAAACTACCAATGATTCAAATTTATTTGCATTCCTTGTATAAAACTACCACTAGTGTTTATCTACCTATTTTGTACAGGTATTTTATAGGTATAATATAGATAGTATATTTCAAGTTTTGTATATAATATTTTCTGTGAAAACTACCATGGTCCCAAGATTTTTTTCTTCTAGTAATAATTATAAGCTTAAGATTAAATGAATTTAAGAAAATTGGAAGACCTTTGCCAAGCGGTATAACAACTAAGGTCACCTAAAAATATATTATTATGATTGCAGTCGCAATTATTAAATAGAAAAGTGTGCATTTGGTGTAATAAAATTTAATTACAGCTAAGTTTTAACCGGTATTGTATGTTAGGTTTATGAAATCGACCGTGACGGTCTACGGATAAGGCTCGTTATAATACCTGGACGTTACATTATCGATTTATGCAATTTTCCGCCGTTTCACATGCTTTCCTATTGTTTCCACAACAAATCCACTAGCTTGCTTTGCAACTTAACCCTTTAATAATATACACTTGTGTGCCAACTACTTACTTTTTACGTTGATAAATGCACACAAATACTGGCCTACTACTACAAGGAGATATGTGTGATGAGAATCTACTAAAACTCGACGGTGCTCTTCCTCTGTGCTGATGGCGGGAAAACGGGTGTACCCTATCGCGTGAACACACCATGGCCTGTTCATTGACCCTTGACAGATCATCCTCTGGGATCACTCATATCTCAGCCACCATATCGGTATATGGGTGGTCAAAGAGTCTGCATTTAAATGGCCTTGGAGTCCTTTCTTGGAGATCTTTGGCTCTGCCACCTACCGCTTTTCAGCTGCAGAGGACAGAGAGAATGGCTCTAACATCATAGGTACCGACTTCTCCGCGCCCCACTACGTTCACCATGCCACACCAATAATAATAATTATACACATTAACCTTCACTCATTCACTCATGTTTAATTTTTGTGAAATACATTTAAGTAAATTCCCGTTTAAGCATCCTAAACTCTGGAACCACCATAATAATTATGTAAACACCATATAATAAAGATAGATTATTTTACATTGATGTGTGGTATCTGGGAACACAGCTAGTTGATGTAACAATGTACATTATCTGCTTGGCACCATTTACTCGTATCTATGACCTGTAGGTGTTATGCAGTCTTTACTGTGACCCTTCAATATCGCGTTTGCAACTGTTTAAATATTACAAGGATATTGCTATTCTAGACATCGCATATTTGACTTTACTACATATAGCACACTAGCGGTCCGCCCCGGATTCGCCCGCGGTACATATATAGCTTATGAGTGCTATAGCACTCAGGGATCATGTACATATCCAACTGTGAAAGAATTTTTGAAATCTGTCCAGCAGCTTTATAATATTATACCCGATTTGGCACTTGAAGCTTTCCAGTGCCGGTTTACATTTTTCCAGTAAGCAATCCAGCGCTGGATTCGATCGCTGGACTGGAATAATGTAAACCGGGTATTAGTATAGATATTGATTTACAAAATTACATATGAATAAAATATTAATACTTTGTAAAAGTATACAGTGAAAGAGATAGTCACCTTGATTCAAGACACAATCGAATTTACATCGACATGGTTGCCATGTCCGATCATTTGAATGTCTTCAAAGTGCTATTTTGCCCTTTCATTAGGTCATATTTAGTAATTAAAATTTTACATTATTTTAATTTTTTTCATTGATTGCTCTAAAATTTGATTCCGTAGTTAACTTTTATTTTTTAGCTTTTAGTGCATATCTGTGCTATCATGGGCAGGATATTTGCTTACTATCGGGCATGTCTAGTTAGTCTTGTCACATTGTAAAAGAAAATCTGCATTGTTATTTTTATTTCTTTTGATTATGACCTTTTAAACAAAACAAAAAAACTTTTTTCAAATTTGAAATATTTATCTATAAAGTTTATAATTATCAACTAATAGCAGATGCATCTTCTCGATACTTACAGTTAATCATATGTCTGGGGTCTAAACGTACCATGGTCTCTTATTTCGGCCTTTTTACACAACATTTGTCGTTGCAACACATGGAACGGGAAAAAAACATATTCCTTGGTGACACGATTCTCAGTGGCAGTCCTTCAAAAACGTCGTTATAATAGTTCTAAGGTAGTATGGTACAAGGCCTGAGGGTCTACCGCCAAACGAAAAATGTCATCGCTTTGATGTTTCTCTCTCTTTTCTTTTCGCTTGAAATGATAGAGACAGCATTAGCAAAGCGATAGCCGATTTAGTTAGGCGGTAGAAGCGCTGGTCTATTCTAGAATCGTTACAAATTTTAAAACGACAAATAGCTTTTCTTCGATTTTAAACCTCACGTTAAAATATCAATTTTGAATCAAATGTTACACCATTCTTATCCGTCCTTATCTTTCATTTGAAAGTGAAATAATTCCATTCTATTACTTTTAAATGGAAATTAAAGAGCATGACAATATGGTTGCATTTACAATTACTTTTAAATAAAGTAGTGCATATAACGTGTTATTTTTTATTTTATGTCATAGAATTTTTTGTAATATTACAGATATAAAAATAAATAATTTTGTTTTCAGGGACAATGTGGTGCTATACCGTCCGAAGAGGCTGGAGAACAAGTTCGAGGACTCATCTGTCGCGTACAGCGGAGAAGTCGCCAAATACTCGCTGAAGGCTTTCATCAAGGAGCAATAGTGAGTATTGTTTATAAGTAGAAATAGCCACTATATTGCCGCTGCTTGGACTCTGGGGGATCAAGGTCATAATACACCACGCCGCGCCGACGGGTTAGCTCCATGACACACCATGTCTTTCTTAGTATCTATGTGTAGCTTTCTCTCGCGATGTTTTTGTTCACCACTAGTTTTCCTTCAATTACTCGAAGCCGCTCAAATTACTATTGATATTCAATTTTGTATTTAAATTGTAATAACGTTTTTTTTTTAAATTTCGTATTATGTACTTGGTAGCGTCTACCAAGTCTACCAACAGTACAATATACGAGGGTCAAACTGAAAGTTCTTAGAAAATCAAAAACTGATTACATTAGCCAGTTATTAGTTTTATTATATCTTTTCAAAATATTGTCCATTCACGTCAATACACCGCTGCATGCGATGGAACCACTGGGAAAAGCACTTTGCCCACTCGTCCTTAGGGGTCCTCTCGTCCTCTTCAATGGCATCGCGATACGCAGCCACCGCTTCTTCAGCATTCATAAACCGCTTTCCTTTAAGTTTTTCTTTCATTTTTGAAAATAAATAAAAATCACAAGGCGCGAGGTCGGGGCTATACGGCGGGTGACCCAGTAATTCAACATTTGATGTCGCCAAATAGTCGATCGTTCGCTTGGCGGTGTGCGATGAGGCGTTGTCGTGGTGAAGGAGGATCCTACTGCGAGGTCGTTTCTCTCGAACTTTTTCCAAGACAAGTGGCAAACAATAATTGGTAGTGTACCATTCTGCAGAAACTGTTTTTTGATCCTCTAACACAATTGTTGCGAAATGACCTATCCTTCCAAAGAACGAGGCCACCATTTTTTTCCCCGCACTCTCTTCACTTTAGTTGGCAACTCCTCGAAAGGAAACACCCACTGAGCAGATTGTCTTTTGGTTTCAGGATCATAACAGTAAATCCAGCTTTCGTCACCTGTTAGTATGTCGAACACAGCATTTGAGTCACCTCCGTTAAATCTTTCAATCATTTTACGGCACCAATCCACACGATGGAGTTTTTGAGCCTCAGTCAAATTATGAGGTATCCACCGGGCGCAAAGCTTCCTGACCGCTAAATGTTCGTGTAGGATTTTGTGCACTTGACTCATACCGATGCCTAAGCTTGTCCGAATCTGCTGATAGGTCACTCTTTTGTCAGTCTCTATCATACGCCGCACAACACAGATGTTATCTTCAGTCGTCGCCGTAGAAGGCCGTCCCTCACGTAAATCATCAGTGAGATTAGTGCGACCACGTTTAAACTCATTAAACCAGTTGTAAACAGTCGCACGAGATGGGGCATCATCGTGAAAGGCCAATCGTAGTCTATCATAACTTTCTTGTTGACTTAAATGACATCGAAAGTCATAAAAAATCATAGCACGAAAATTTTCTCGTGTTAAATTCATGTTGACGTGACACAGACAATTTTCAATTTGCCGCCAAATCGTAAAACAAATGACAAATGAATGAAGTATATACTCAGTAATATTGGCAAAGAGTTCTATTTTCAAATTATAGAATTATTTTTTTATTATATTGTTTATAAGTGGCCAGTTCTAAGAACTTTCAGTTTGACCCTCGTAGACTGAATAAATAAATTACATTATCGTGAAAACCAATTGTAATAACGTAATAACGCTTGCGGTTGAAAAATAAACTCTGAAGTGCAAACGAGGTTCGAGCCTACGATGCGACGGCTCGGTTGTAAAATCGAACGTTCTTAGGTTCTTACGACTAGGCCATTACGGCTTCTCACTGTGCCACTAAGGCATCGAGTTTTATGTAAACTGTATTGTGTAAACGGGTTTTTAGTCTGGACCTAAGAGATACATTACACTTGGTGCCAAAGGCAAACAGGCTTGCTATAATAATAATTGCTTTGTGCAGCTGCTGTGTATTGACATACAGATAGATACTCTTTCTTGCAATTAATAATATTGAAACACAAAAGATAAAAACCTTAATAATATAGTCACATGAATTTTGTAGATAAATTGTAGAAGTAAATATGAAATGGCAATAATATTCAGGCGTCTGAAAAAATCAAATTCAGGGTAAATATCTATGGGATGATCCCTATAAAATGAACCAATGAAGTTTCGCCTTTATAAGAGTCAAAACTTTTATTATTCAAAGTCAACGCGTTTCATCGAAGACCGCATAGCTTAAGGTGAATGGGCCGAGAGCTAAACCCGCTACGTTCTCAAGAGATGGCGCTGGAGTCGTCATTTACGAAAAAATATTTTTTACGTCGTATTTTGCAATCCAATTTGTACTTAATGTTGATCCGCGGATATAAACCAATACAATGTTTCTAAATGGCCTAATTTTCAACAATAAATCGAAGATATTAGCTAATATCCACCAATTTACTGATCTGTCATACATTTTACACGTTTACACATGCACACATGCATGTTATACAGCAACATCAGAAAGTGATGCTTATTTTGGACACTTACGTCATAGGCTCGATGGCTCATTTGGTGATGTCTCAAATTTGTCGAATGAGCCGATAAGACGATGTTTCAAATCCCCAGCAAGGTTTTTCTTTTTGCATGAAAATATTTTTTCTCAGCTTTTACGTAATACGCAAATATGTAGTAAGTATTGATATTATGGCAGAAGAATACCTATGGTAGACATACCTAAGCAAACCACACATGCCACATGTAATTGTTAAAACTAATTAATCATTTCGGTTCTCTTACACATTTATAAAACAACCAAACGCAAACACTTCCACACACTTTTTGTAGTGGTAGGGCTCTTAGCAGAGTCCGCCTGGAGAAGTACCACACCTTTGCCAGTTATTCTACCGATGTAATGTGTCATTGCTGTGTTCCGGTTTGAAGGGCAATGTTTCCAGAGAAATTACAGGACATAGAGATATAACATCTTAGATCTCTGGGTGACGAGCGCAGTGCAGTGCTAGGTAATTAATGATTTGGGCTCTTCAACTCTTCATGTTCCAATAGCTGCGTGTCACTATGCTGTTATGTGGCAGGCATGTTGCTTACCATCAGGCACATGTCCCGGTCGTCTCGTCATTCTTTATTTAAAAAAAACCACTTGTAGCTCCCTACTTAGATTACTCGTGTCGAGACTACATACAACACACAAACAACATCCAGACCGAAGAGTCTACCACCTAACCAAAACTGCCTTAGGTTTGATATTGAAATTATAGAGACTGCTATATATAGCAAAGCCATAGCCGCTACCGTCAAAATATTTACAATTCTAAGTACAAATAAAATACAACAGATATAATTATTATTTTATTTATATAAAAAATGGTATGGATGGAACAAATTAGCTTCATAGGCAGAACACAAGTCATGTAAAATCCTTATTGTTCCTTTAGATTTGAATGTGGTGATGATAGCCATTGCTGTATGGTTCTGGTGAAATACTGGTCACAAGGTTGGCGAAGGTTGGCTTATGCACTGAAGTAGGCTGAATTTTGTGATGTTGATGATAAGTTGATAAACCTCCCAATTCATCTAAAACAAAAAAGTAATATACATATATAATATATTAGATAGATACACTTTATTGACACACCAAAACTATAGGATACACAAAAATAATTAAATATACATTTAAAACTAGTGTGACAAGTCGGCGGCCTTATCGCTAAAAGCGATCTCTTCCAGGCAACCTTGGGATGGAAAATAACGTGAGGATAAGTGAGAAAATGGTGATATCTTATATATAAAATTCTCGTGTCACAGTGTTTGTTTCCTTACTCCTCCGAAACGGCTTTACTGATTTTAACCAAAATTTATATGTATATTCAGTAGGTCTGAGAATCGGCTACTAGCTATTTTTCATACCTTTATTTATATGGCAAAACAACGTTTGCGGGGTCAGCTAGTATTATATATATTAGGCTAGCTACGCCTTGTGGTTTTCATCCATGTGATAATCCAGTATGCTATAAAGAAATAGGTGTGTGTGAAATTATTTTATAACATATTTGCTCGTAAAGGGTCTCTTATTGGACCAATTTCTGTATCGTAATGTATCTTATTACGCACTAGTGCTGTAATGTGTAATGTAAAACGCACGGTTTCAAAATGCTCCGTCCACAGACTAGGTAGAGAGATATGCTACGTCTGAAACGAACGGTACCTTTTTAAATCTTAGTAAAGAGTTTTTATGTCAGAAAAGTTTGGTCAACATTTTATGAATAAAATTAACTTTGAGAGGTAAAATATAATAAAGAATTATTAAATTCGTTAATTGAATTAATTTAGACCATAAATTACTTTAATTTTTCTGTAACAAAACACAAAAATATTAATTTACTTTATTATTAATGGCATACCGGCTGGTTCTGAGCCGTTGCTTAAAAAAAAAGGCGCCGATGCGCGCGCATTGCTAATCTGTGATCCATAGTGATTTCTTACTCTGTGCTGTGATCTGTGATCAAGTAAATATTATTCCGCGCGTTTTTTTCGCTGTATTGTTTTTATTTGAAAATGTCGTCAGAGTTTTGTTTATTTCCTCGCAAATATGTTATAAAACGTCGTATGACATACGTGCGCTTTGATAATTACAGCCTCTGCTAATTATAGCTCTCGCCTTCGGCTCGAGCTAGCAATAAAGCCTCGGCTGTAATTATCAACTTACCGCACTTATATCATAATGTACTATTACCTATGTACTCATTCAATTCTAAACATTTTGAGTTTTTCTGGACCCATCGTAATTTTATTTCCAGAACAATACAGTTTTTGTGAATGCTACAAGTTTTGGTATCATTGTCTTTACAAATTCTTCATCCCGGTCGACTTCCAGTTATGTGCCTAATGGAAATCATGTATCATGGAATCATGTATGCACATAACGAGACAGTACTACCCCAGTTTAAAAATTCAAAACCTTGGATGGCATAATAATATAGCACTGGACTGAAATTAAAATACCTGGTAAATAATAATTATGTTTTTTATTTATTACCAAAACACATTCTTTATATTGCAATGGAAAATTGTTTTTTTCTTTCGACTAGTATATTAGCTTCCATAGCTGTTGACGCTCCGGTATAGTTCTTCCAACACAATGTGTTTTTAGATCAACAATACCCTTCCTCTTCTTTTACTGGCACAAATAACAGTATTTATTTGAGTAATTAGTAACTGCCAGCTGCCACTGTTGCCCATACAAATGATTCATTGAACTTCTCATCTCTTTCGCTCGTCTCCTTCCATGTTTTACTGCTGCATCTCAATATAAATTCACTGTGTAAATCTGCAACCTGTATAAAGCTCTTTCATAAATTCAATAAGTATGTGAGTTTTCAGTGTCTCGTATATTGTCTCGTAGATTTAGAATCTAAAGTAAAGGCTTTATTGGTTGAATTTTGCCGTGGCGTTTTTGGTGTAAACTCACAGAATTCACCACACAATTCACTTCAGAGTCCATGCTCAACGATTTCAAAGTTCAAAGGCAAAATCGGATAGTTTATTTACAAAACTTACACACTCCAATCCAAATCACAGAACAAATTACTCAAAACAATAACAAAAAGACAAAAACAAATCACAACTCCACAAATACTGACTAAACTTCAGTGTTGCTAACAAGATTTTTTTAAATCCGCCAAGTTACTTGTGAATTTCCGTCAATATCCGTATTTTTTTTATAAGACAATAATAACTGTGTCTGGAAAGTGTCTGGACTACAAAAGAAGTCTTTATCGACCTTATTGTCGTCATATAACATAATTCGTTACCGTTTATAACACAATAGCCATTTCTGAATAATAATATAAAGTTTTTATTTCCGTTAAATATCACATTAGTCGTTAAAAAGTTATTTTCCCGTTCTCAACGCACCAAAATTCGCTAGAAATAGCGAGAAATTTGTTAAGTTGGCAACACTGTTAAACTTCAATACAGATACATTAGGGCATCGATATAAAGCGAAGGATGTGCCCTAAGCACCTTATATTTGCAATAAACTGCGTCTCTGTGTGTATCGTTAGTCAAATAACCAACTTACTTGACCCCTAGAATCGCTATCGGCGAGATATACTGTGGTTCTACTTATTTTGGTTGTTAACAACAATAGTGATAAATAAAAACACCACACCGCTACCTGCAACTGACTAGAACGGAAAGAGTGAGCTCACTCTTCCCAACGATGACATAATTCCGTGCGCCTAAACTTTGAGAGGGCATATCTTTTTGTTTATATCGATGCATTAGAGCACAATACAAGTCTCTTGTCGCCAGCGAGTAAACCAAGATTCGCCGCTATCGTGCCGCATGCACGGTGTGGCAACGCCGCGCGCCCCATGCACGGTGTGGCAACGTCGCATTTAACCTCGCACGGAAATGTAGCGCCCTCTACGGACCCGCTCGGCAACTTGCACCGAAATGCGCGCAACAGCTGACGCGAGACCGCCATGTTTACTTTAAAACCACTCACACATACGTAGTCTCCGGCAAATTTTCAAGACTTATCATTTGCAAAAATAGATATTAATACAAGTTTGTTTAAATATATGATTATATTCGCGGATGGAAAATTAATCAAACGTGGAGAAAAAAATAACAAACAGATATTATACTATTTCTGTTGCCTGTATTGGTTCCCAAACTTTTGTATGGAAAATTGGCTTGGCCCATCCGCCTTAACATCAAACAAGATAACTTTTTGTCGTTGGGAAAATTCGTTACAAATTCCACCCTCTCCAAGTTAAGTTGCGTGGATGTATGGGATTCTCCACCAGATGGCCTGCCCATCAAAACACTAGGCTAGATGGCCTAGCGTAAGACTTGTCAATTAAAAAAAAATCAAGCTTCACATAATTATATGTGCATAAGACTTTGCCTTATCGCTCAGCGACTAATCTTATTCGAGGGACCTATTCAGAATATTTTATGCAGAATTGAATTAAAACATAGATAGCATTGTAGTCATGTGATATCTGCAGTTCTCCCACATCCCAATACCCATGGACAGATAAAGCAGTTTATTAGATTAGATATGAATACAGTATGTAACAGAGATATCTCAAAATTATTTCCCGTCATAGTAGAGCTTACACGAAGTTTAAATATTCAAATTAATGTTCAGTCCAAAAAGTATGTTTCAAAGCTTTTGATTCAAGACTTGTAGTTGGATCAAGATCATCTAGATACCCGCTTCTTAATTAGACTTCGTGATAGTAGTTAATTACATATTTAAATCTATATATATAAAAGCGAAAGGTCACTCATCAAGGAATCTCAGAAACTACAAATGCTAGGAATCTGAAATTTTGCATGGAGGTTCCTTTTAGTACGTAGGCGCTCGCTAAGACGGGGTTTTGCGAAATTCAACCCGTAAGAGGGTGAAACAAGGGATGAACGGTTGTATGAAAATTCGTGATTTTCAAAGTTATCACATTTTGTATCTAGACACTTGATACGAAGCAATTAAATGTTTGCTCCATCAATTTTGTAATTTCGAACTGTATGGGGTGAAATTGGGGTTGAAATAGGGGATAAATGTCAAAATGGAAGTTCTCAACCGTTGAAGATACAACCATGAAACTTTGTATTTAGACACTTGGCACGAAACAAACGAATGTTTGTTCTATCAATTTCGTAATTTCGAACTGTACGGGGGTGAAATTGGAGTTAAAATAGGGGATGAATGTCGATATGAAAATTCACAACCGTTGAAGATAAATCCATGAATCTCTGAATATAGACACTTGACACGAAGCAAACAAATGTTTGTACTATCAATTTCGTAATTTCGAACTGTTCGGGGGTGAAAGTGGGGTTGAAATGGGGGATGAATGTCAATATGAAAGTTCCCAACCGTTGAAGATAAAACCATGAAACTTTGTATATAGACACTTGACACGAAGCAAACGAATGTTTGTTCTATCAATTTCGTAATTTCGAACTGTACGGGGGTGAAATTGGAGTTAAAATAGGGGATGAATGTCGATATGAAAATTCCCAACCGTTGAAGATAAATCCATGAATCTCTGAATATAGACACTTGACACGAAGCAAACGAATGTTTGTACTATCAATTTCGTAATTTCGAACTGTTCGGGTGTGAAAGTGGGGTTAAAATGGGGGATGAATGTCAATATGAAAGTTCCCAACCGTTGAAGATAAAACCATGAAACTCTGTATATAGATAATTTACACGAAGCAAACGAATTTTTGTTCTAGCAATTTTGTAATTTCGAACTGTACGGGGGTGAAATTGGGGTTGAAATGGGGGATGAAAATCAACAAGGAAGATTCCAACCCTTGAAGATAAAACCATTAAACTTTTTATATAGCCACTTGGCACGAAACCAATAAATGTTTGTTTTAGCAATTTTGTAATTTCGAACTGTATAGGGATGAAATTAGAGTTGAAATGGGAGCCGAATGTCTTACGCTTACACACCTAAACAACTGAACCGATTTTGATGAAATTGTATGGAATTGTTTTATTATAAGCTGTCTTTAGTAACCGTAATTATTGTGTCTGGGTATTAAAATAGGTACTGCCTGAGTTACCTTAGTATTTATTTCGCGCGGACGAAGTCGCGGGTAACAGCTAGTAAATTATAAATGTATAAATCCGATCCGTACAGACGTTCTTACGTAATTCTCATCTACACATCCAAACTTTCGCATTGATAATATTAGTAAGATAGCTGGATTGCTTTATATTCTTTGGCCTGGGAGTCCTGCTCTTGGTTTCGACATTTCTATTTTCGATCAAAAATAAAATTTTAAGAGACAATGATATATGTATAAAATATTTCCAAAGAAAAAAAGGGAAAGAAATAATAAATGTCTTTCCCTCTAAATAATAATTTTATTTAGGCGTTCGAAGAGTTGATTTTTTTTTTAAATCAGAAACAAGAGTTGCTCTAGATTGTCCATTTAAAGCGATGATGCGGTCTTACCTAGAAGACAACGATTCACTCGTTGACTTCACCAGGTACCTACTACTGTCTACCGAACTTAGGGCTATCGCTGCACACGCAGGGCACTATCTTAACTTAATAACATATACGTAAAATGGCCTATTGATTTGTACTATATGCAGTAGGATATTTAAAATAACGAGCCAAGTTCTCGCATAAAACCGCTTTTAATAGGTGACGAATACGTCAAGGACGATACGTAGAGCATACCTAAAAAGTCGTAGCATACCTGGAAACATACTAAGCATACTCAACGTAATCAACGAGTTTTGTGATCACCCACGTGACATTCTTCGCGAAGTCAGTGTCTAAAGAATGAAACTTTTATTATAACTTAGAATATGACTTTAGGTACTTTTTAAATACCAACATTGCCAAACAGGTATATGATGATAATTAGTAGATAGCAGGATTCCTGCTTAATTATGTAATCGAAACTGAAAAGGAGATAAAGACGTTTAACGATCGCGTGAAAGAATTAAGTGTTATGGCATTGTTTTTTACAACCTTTCAGTTACCAACTAGAAACTCATTAACGGTATTAATGACTTTGTATCGATACCGGCTACTTTCAGGTAGATACGAATACGTATAATTAAACAATTCAGTTGCAAGTTGCAGCTGGTTTAGTCGGGAGAAAGGCAACAGCCGATCCGAAACCCTGGTTCTAATTTCACGCGCACCACTGTCTATGTAGAACTAAGTGTATGACTAGACACAAGGGGTCGTTTCGAAGTCATGTGCGTAATGACACTAGTAGTCAAGCTCCAAGAGGCCAAATTTGGGCAAAAACCGGTTTTGGGACTTTAAAACCTTATTTTTTCATGATAAACATACTCGATTATTAGTGTATTTTGATGCCTAAGAGATAGGGGATAATATTTATCAGTACATTGTCGTTTACAGACACACAAAATTTGGTTTCATTTTTGACGTGACAACGTCTTATAATTCGATGAAGCCGGCTGCACGCCCGCAAAACATGACGTCATGTAACGTTACCGCCGTTACCTCGCCGCCGGCGTTACCTCGCTCTAAGGCGTAGTTGAAGTTGTCACGTTCAACTATCGTCAGTAAACCGACTTTACAGACAACCATTTTTTTAGTAAGTAATGATTTTTTGTGTGACGTCACGACGCCGGCCGCGTCGCGAGTCGGGCTTAATTAAAAACGGTGAGGGAAACATCGTAGAGAAACCGACAAATTCCTAGAATTTTTCGAGATCATGTGTCCTATCACCAACCCGCACTGGGTTAGCGTGGTTGTGATTATGGCCTTGATTCTCTCCTTGCGAGAGAAGGACCCTAATTCCCAGCTGTGGGATCATTTTGTTAATGCTATGGTTAACAATTGCGTTAATATTTTTGTTATAATTTAGTAGAATCCCGCGGTTTCGCTCGCGCAATTCTCGTTCGTCTTATTTTCTGAATTTATTCTCTCTTTAATTTACGTGATTGAGCAACTAACATCCAAAATTTTACATTTAAGTACACATAATAGCAGGATTACGGGATATTTGCCGTGTTTATATCGTGGAACAATTCATGTTAGAAACAACCAACATCGTTTTATGGTTTATGTTTCAAAGACTCGAACGAAGAGGTGTGACTCTACTCTTGTGATGAGAACGTCTGGGTTGTGGAATGCGTTGCATGATTGGGGTTTTCCCTATGGTTACAATTTTGGTGTCTCCAAATCGAGAGTGAATCGGTTTCTTCTAGGTAAGCTCACTCGTAGACATCGTAGACGTAGATCGTAGACAGCATTATCGCTTATCATCAAGCGAGATGACGGTCAAGAGTTTTTTTTTTTAACTAAAGAGTGACGAGACGAGCAGGCCATATATATATATGTTGATGGTAAGCAACATGCCTGCCACATAACAGCACAATGACACGCAGGTATTGGAACACGAAGAGTCCAAATCATTACCTAGCACTGCACTGCGCTCGTCACCCAGAGATCTAAGATGTTATATCTCTAAGCCCTGTAATTTCTCTGGAAACATTGCCCTAAACCGGAACACAGTAATGTTTGCACATTACTGCTTGGCGGTAGAATAATTGGCAAAGGTGTGGTACCTTCCCCAGGCGGACTCTGCCAAGAGTCCTACCACTACATTAAAAGTAAAGGTATAAAAGTGAAAAATAGATGTTATTGTCTTTTTAATAACCCTATAGATCGAAACTAGCAGATCTAATCGCTCAACTCGTTTAACACACCATGTTGATTTAATCATAGTTTAACGACAGATTACATTATAGTTCACGGTTCTACCATAGAACGGTGCGTAGTTAGTTCTAGTTCTGACACAGATGAGGCTATAGTTAGTACTAGTTCTGACACAGATGAGGTCATAGTTAGTACTCTCATGTCTGTGGCCTTTGCCTTGTGGCTGGACGTTGACCTTTCGTTCTGGGCGCTTCTATGAGGCTGACGCTCGGTAACTGTCCATGATTGTGAATGTGCAAATTACTGTAGTTTGCAATTGGGCGATAATAATTCTACTAATATTATAAATGGCAAAGTTTCGATGTTTTTTGCTCAATCACGTCGGAACTTCTGAAATCAGAAGAAACATGGAATGCAGTTAGGTTTATTAGTCTGGAATAACACATATTATGCTACTTTTCATAAATATTTGGACATTCGTTTACACAACACTAACTTACTAGCCTTAAACTATGCAAACTTTGGACTATGGCGGACAAATAGCTGAAACAATAATACTTCAGTATTATGTAATATTGTAAATTCATGTTTTTTAATACATATAGAAATTCCCAGAGACCGAACAAATATTTTCACACACAAAAACAGCCCATTAAATGTTCCCACTGCTGGGACTCGGGGCCTTCTCTCGCAAGAGTCAAGACCATAAATGCCATAATCCACCACGCTGGCCCAGTGTGGGTTGGTGGATTACACATGACTTCGAAAGATTCTAGGTACATGTCTGTTTTCTCACGATGTTTTACTTCACCGTTTTAAGTTAGCGCATTTAGTTCATCACACATTAGGTATTAAATTGATACGGCTAATCACGAATTAGGTATAGGCAGATGACTATCACCATTCACAATGTTACTAGGAATAATCCCAAGGAATCATCCATTGAACTCTAGTAAGCCGCTATTGTTTTCCTTCCAGCCACGGCCTGGTCGGCATCCGCCAGAAGGAGAATCTCCAGGACTTCACCAACCCCCTGGTGGTCGCGTACTTCGACGTCGACTACGTGAAGAACCCCAAGGGTACCAACTACTGGAGGAACCGTGTGCTCAAGGTACGGTGACACTTACCATCGGACAAGTAGTCGTGGTCAAATCACAAAACTGTCCGATAAGTACATGCATGCTTTATAATTAGTGGTCCACCTAGGTATTGGAACCAGCCCAGGGGGGAGGGGTCATGAGGTCATGATCCGATGGCAAGCGCGGATCCAGGGGGGTGGGGTCATGACCTCATGACCCCACCCCCCTGGATCCGCGCTTGCCATCGGATACCCTATCCCCAGCTCCCGACTCGCGAATAAGAGTAATGCCTGATGGTAAACAAATCACCTGCCCATAACAGCACAGCGATTTGCAGTCATTTAAACTTGAAGATGTCAAACTTTTACCTTTTCTTACCTATACTACCACGTAATGATGAATTTCCTTTTCCCAACTCTCTCAATATCCTGTTAAAACACCATGCTGAACTGAACATTTGACTCTTCATGCTGAAGTAATTTGTAATCATCTGAAAATAAGGTGTAAAATCAATTGGAACAGCGTGGCACCCGGGTGCCGCTTGGTATTTTTCAGGATATGGGTCTCAAAGGAAAGGGCATGACTTGTAGAATACACTGACAAATCCAAGGTAGTTGGGGGCTTGGGGATAACTCGACATTATCAATTTAGTTATTGTCTAACCGTAGCCGTTGTTCTTTCCCAGGTCGCCAAGCAAGTGAGCGAAGCCAACTTCGCAGTCAGCGACAAGGATGACTTCACCCACGAGCTGAACGAGTACGGCATCGACTTCGCGAAGGCGGACAAGCCCGTAGTGGCCGGACGCGACGCTGACGGCAACAAATTCGTCATGAGCGAGGAATTCAGGTAAATAATCTGTCTCATAGTCTATCTTTGTCTCGTAACGTAAGACTCCAATTGCCTTAAACAAGGAATTCAGGTAAACACTCTCTTTCTCTCACAGTCTTAGTCTACATAGTTAGGTATAGAAACGATAAAAAAAAAATTAGAATTTTAGTATCTATGTATTAAACATGTCGGTGACGTGAACTCACAAGATTTCGCTAATACAAGACGCACACGTCACGCTGCTCCATCGCCGCTCCGACGTTACACTAGCATGTCGAGGCGTTAACCTATAAGATGTTCTCTACCAAAAATAAAAACACCCAATAAATTTAGAAAATGTCACTTGAACATTGGTGGAGAGTTTTCACACGACATATAATCTTATTTCTATGGAGCTAGACATACTATATACCTATACCCTAGTAGCGTCATCAGTACAATCGCTTCGAATCTAAATTTATCATACACACAAAAAAACTGTGGAACGATCAGCTCGATTCATAAATGTACAATTTACACGTCAATACTTAAATAAAAAATAAAAACAAAAGAAAGAGCATACAAATTGTTACACATTCTCAAAGTTTGAAATGACTACTTTACTCTTTACTGTATTATAATAATTATTGTACAGAAAACTGTCAAGCATTATGATTTATGAGTATAATATGTTTTTATAACAATTGTACTGACCTATGTCAAATTTTTGTATACATTTTTATAGGACTTTGCCATCACTCTCTAAAAATTCTGAATAAATAATGTGAGTTAGTTGTGAGTGTGATATAACATCCAGCTTGTCCGCGTTACGTATGTCGCGAGAATGTCTCTCTCCTCGCATATTGTATGATTCTAGATTATTTCTGACATACACAGCCACCTGGTAGATCAATAAAGCAGGTAACGTAAGTATGCCAAGCTCTTTGAAATATGGTCTGACGGATGTGCATTGCGATACGCCAACGATGGCACGTACGGCACGTTTTTGGGCGCGGAACGCACGCTCCCAGTCGGCAGCGCACGTTCGCTAAAGAAGCTTACACAAATCGGATAAAAAATTAACAAATCAAAAATTAAGTTTATATACACCCTGTAATTAGTAGGTATTGAGCCATCATTCTTAATCTAGTAGGTTACACAGTAATTAATTGTAAGATGAAATAATAGCAATGTTTTTAAAAACTACAAAAGCTGAATATGGGAGGATAAAGTTTATGGAATATGCAGCTACTGTAAGTAGGTAGTTATCTGTATTTAGTTCCGCTTGAAACGTTTTTCATGGTCCAATAATCTAATTTGAATTGAAATGCATTGTTACCTTTCGATAAGAATGTCATTAGACGTTAACAATTATGTAAATATGTTGACTCACAACTTAATATATGTAATTTCGTATAGCTTCTTTTTACAAAGGACGATAACTGACATTTTTGTTTCTTGAAATTTTTAAAGTTATACTGCTTCTGGCGCGTTCGGGAAAAATTGTGAGAGTAAATTTTTACGATGCGGGTGTTCATCGTCACGAAAAACCGACGCCCTGAAGTAGGGTAATCAACATTTCACTAAACATTGTATAGTGGCCGGCAAACAAGTTGACCCAAAATTGATGTGGAAGGGGAAAGTTCGCGCATGTACACTTCCACCAAAGATACCTTAAAAACGTTTTTGCGCAGCCATGCACAGCTAACTTCATTGGGCCAACTTGTTTGCCGGCACCTATAACTAACTTCAGGTTAATACTTCTTGCGTTGAAAATGTTATCTATCCTATGGTCAAAATTAGATTTCTTAGCACGATAAATAAAGAGAAGAAATATTGATATTTACTTGATGCGTGCGTACATAAAAACACTTTTTTGAAATAACATATGTTTATGTATCACTCACTATGTTTAATGTATGCTTAAGTATTCAGTCTAATTTATTGTTTTTAGTCAGTCTATATCAGTTCAGTTTGTTTTTTATTTGTGGCAATAATTGCTTTTGTTAACATCGATTTTTTTTCATTAACATACACATGTGCTTGAGTAACCACCCCTCCTCATGGTAAACGATGGTGTGGTCGAAGATGATGCTGGAATGCCTGAAATGCATGCCTATTAACTGTTTCCATTCATCCCCAGCATCGACAACCTGCTAGCATTCGCCAAGGACCTCCTCGACGGCAAGTTGGAACCGTTTGTGAAGTCTGAGGCCGCGCCCGCCGACAACACGGGCCCGGTGAAGGTGGCCGTCGGCAAGAACTTCAAGGAGCTGGTGACTGAGAGCGGCCGGGATGCCCTGATCGAGTTCTACGCTCCCTGGTGCGGACACTGCCAGAAACTAGCACCGATCTGGGAGGAACTCGGGGACAAGGTAACACACGACACTACTGCTATAGTGTTAAAATTAAAACACAAATCGGATTTCTATCTGTATGCTTCGTAGCTCGAAAAAGCGACGTCGTTTCATGGTTGATGTTCCAAAGACACGAAGAGATTTGACTCGTACTTTAGTCATAAGAACGTCTAGGCTGTAGAATACGTTGCTTGATGGGTTTTCCCCGATGGTTACAATCACAGATCACTATATACTACAGATAGGACAGTTCGGTATTGTGACCCTTAGTTCCGATTCCAACATAAAAGCGCTAGCGTCGCAATCGCAATAGTGACGTCTCACGAATAGCTGAGAATACAAATTATCGATATCGATTATTAGTGATGTGCTTACGAAAACATCGACAAATAGGTTCTATTATAACATTTTATTATTTTTTATGAAAAACCAGAAAAAAACAACAATTTCGTTTATATTATTTTATTTCTTTCTCAGTACATAATAAGAAAATAGTATTACTATGAATAGACAAGTCGGGTGACATATTTATCTGTCGCAATATGATGTGTATTTGTAGGTTATAGATCGATAGATAGTTAGCAAACTCGTTAATTCACTAATTGCTCTTTTGTTAGGCCACTGAATTCGACGTTCACGGGAAAGGAGAATCACAATTTCCTCTAGTTGTAGTTTTTTAGAATGTCTTTACGACGATGCGTGCCGCTGGTTAATTCACAGTCCTTAAAACAACACTCGCGATTCCGTGATGAACAGTCATTGGTGATTACGCCATAGTAGGTTTTCTTAACGTTTGTAACTGAATTCAAGCTAACAGAACACGAAATATAACGTAAAACAATATAAATATACAATTTCGAAAGGCAAATAAAAGTTTTGATTGTTTTGATTCAAAACCAGTGATGCCAACATTACTTTTCAGATAATTACGATTATCTGAAAAATAAAGTTGGCCACAAGCGAAAGTATTTTCCAGAAATAATAGTGTGCCATGTAATTTCAATTAACTAACGTAAATCGATTTAAATGAACTTGAATTATAATTTTCAAATGTTAAAGAAGTTCAGTTCGATCAACTCTTTTGTTGTGCGACCAACTTGTTTTACTTTTTACACTAAAAAAATGAATTTATGGCGATTGTTCATTTCGTAAGATTCCATTCAAAAGATTGTATATTTTGCGTCCGATTTCGACTTTGCAATCGTCCATCGCACATGAGCCAAAAAGATATTATAAATACAATTTAAATCGTATTAAATCGTATCGGTTGGCAACACAGTTCGTAACGGTAATGTTTGGCACTGATACACTGACACTGACATTGAATAATGTCTCGAAAATGACGGCAGCTTCAAGATGGCGTTCAAAATGGCTACGGCAACACTAGCGCCATAATGATGGAATCGGAAACTACTGTCACCCCCCTGGTTACAATCTCTGTGTCTTAAAATCGAGAGTGAATCGGTTTTTTTTTTACTAGTACATCTTAATTTGATAAATATGTACTCAAAGGAGTAGGTGGGATTTGAACCTACACCCTCATAGGTAATTGTTAAATTGGATGTTACGATAGTGACACCACATATAAGAAAATGGTTATGGTGACACTATGTAGTTTTTTGATATCATTGTATTCTAACAAGTATATTCCTATCTACAGCTGAAGAACGAAGAGGTGGACATCATCAAGATCGACGCGACCGCCAACGACTGGCCCAAGTCGCAGTTCGACGTGTCGGGCTTCCCTACCATCTTCTGGAAACCCAAGGACCAGAGCGCCAAGGCCGTCAGATACAATGTGAGTGGGCACTTCTGTATTCACATATTTATAGCTGACTATCGAAGATGTAAGTTCAGGTCATCCTTTGCATACAGAATTGCGGCGGTCTTTAAACAAAGTTTTGCGCCTGGCGGCGAATAAATATTTCGTGGTTTTCAAATTTTTTTGTTTGAAAAGGTTTACTATCCCTGAAGTGTACGAAATTACGCAGTGACCAGAAACTTTTTGTTTTTGATATTATAGGTTCGCACTTGACCACCATCTCGCCTGATGTTAAGCGACGATGCGATCTACGATGGAACTTGCTTACCTAGAATAAACCGAAACTGACACTAGAATATCACATAGTCATTTGTTTGTCACATAGATCCTCTATGTGACAAATATAGACACTTTTGTTTGAAGATTAACTTTGATAAACTTCAATTGAACCAAGTTTTATGGGATTAAAATTTGCTACCCCTCAGGTGCCACCCACACAGAATCGGTTAACCGAGCAAACAAGTCTTAAATAATGATGATAATAACATTTTGTGCATATCATATATTTAGGTATATCATATATTTTATTCCAATATGTATGTAATAAACAAATTAAAAACAGCAAATTTGTTTTATAATTTCCAGGGTGGCCGCTCTCTCGACGATTTCGTCAAATACGTATCAGAGCACGCCTCCAACGAGCTCAAGGGCTGGGACCGAAAGGGCAACGCCAAGAAGGAGGAACTCTAAACTTAAGTTGTGATGTAACTTTCCGTGAAAGATCTGTGTGAGAATGCACTTGTATGAATGAGAGTGTCCTTAGAAAGCTAGGTAACTTGGCTTCCTTCACAAACTAGTTTAGGCGAGATCAATAGGCGAGACGACTAAAAAAAAGTAATTAGTCCGTCAGTTAGGTTATTAAAAAACATTGTATACGTATTTTTTTATGTTTCACAAACAAAAAACGACGAAGATACAGTGCTTAGAAGTTGCGAGTCACGTCACGATACGGTACGATTTTTACTATAGTGTGACGTCACAACCCCCGGAAGTTTGATGATCTATGTATATCTTTGTTAATTTTTGATCATTTGATAAAACAAAAAATACGTGTCCCTTATTTTTCAATAATCTACCTGACAAACTAATTAGAATGGTATATTTTTGATCCTGTCGTCATCCTAATTCCACAAAAGTTGATCAATTATAAACTCTGAAAATGAACATTTTCCGAATAGAACAGATTACTTTTGTGGTTGCGGAACTTAACTTGCTGGCAAGTAGGGTGTCACGAGCCAAGTTCACAAATTGCCCAATTCTTAATTGTAGAATGAACTAAATACAGTAATATTGAATGCATTTCTTATTTTATGTTGGTGGAATAATAAACTAGGTTGTATTTATAATTATTTTGTTGTTTATTTTATACCCAAATCATCAATTTCATAATAATCAATGTATTTATAAAATAGTGGTTATAAGAAATATAATTTTGTAAATCAAATGCTTC